>CAKAOJ020000065.1:0-662000 GCA_916701645.2 Sebastolobus alascanus
TTTTCAGACATACTATACTATGACTTTTTTTTCATTAAATTTTTCGGCATACTATACTATGACTTTTTTTTCATAAATTTTTCGAGATACTATACTATGACCTTTTTTTCACTAAATTTTCGACATACTATAGTATGACTTTTTTTCCTGAAATTTTTCGGCATACTATACTATGACTTTTTTCCATAAAATTTTCGACATATTATACTATGACTGTTTTTTCATAACATTTTCGACATACTATACTATGACTTTTTTACATAAAATTTTCGACATACTATACTATGACTTTTTTTCATAAAATTTTCGACAAACTATACTATGACTTTTTTTTCATAACATTTTCGACATGCTATACTATGAATTTTTTTCATAAAATTTTCGATACTATAGTATGACATTTTTTTCCTAAAAGTTTTCGGCATACTATACTATGACTTTTCTCATAACATTTTCGACATGCTATACTATGACTTTTTTTTCATAACATTTTCGACATGCTATACTATGACTTTTTTTCATAAAATTTTCGATACTATAGTATGACATTTTTTTCCTAAAAGTTTTCGGCATACTATACTATGACTTTTCTCATAACATTTTCGACACACTATACTATGACAGTTTTTTCGTAAAATTTTCGACATACTATACTATGACTTTATTTTCATAAAATTTTCGACATACTATACCATGACTTATTTTTCATAAAATCTTAGACATGCTACAGTATGACTTTTTTTTCATAAAATTTTCGACATGCTATACTATGACTTTTTTTTCATAAAATTTTTCGACATACTATACTATGACTTTTTTTTCATAAACTTTTCGACATACTATATTATGACTTTTTTTTCATGAAATATTTCGACATACTATACTATGACTTTTTTTTCATGAAATGTTTCGACATACTATAGTATGACTTTTTTTACATAAAATTATCGACATACTATACTATGACTTTTTTCATAAAATGTTCGACATACTATACTATGACTTTTTTTTCATAAAATGTTCGACATACTATAGTATGACTTTTTTTCATAAAATTTTTCGACATACTATACTATGACTTTTTTTTACATTGAATTTTCGACATACTATACTATGACTTTTTTTTTTTCATTCAATTTTTCGGCATACTATACTATGACTTTTTTTTCATAAATTTTTCGAGATACTATACTATGACCTTTTTTTTTCACTAAATTTTCGACATACTATACTATTACTGTTTTTTCATTAAATTTTCGACATACTATACTATGACTTTTTTTTCATTCAATTTTTCGGCATACTATACTATGACTTTTTTTTATAAATTTTTCAAGATACTATACTATGACTTTTTTTTCATTAAATTTTTCGGCATACTATACTATGACTTTTTTTTCATAAATTTTTCGAGATACTATACTATGACCTTTTTTTCACTAAATTTTCGACATACTATAGTATGACTTTTTTTCCTGAAATTTTTCGGCATACTATACTATGACTTTTTTCCATAAAATTTTCGACATATTATACTATGACTGTTTTTTCATAACATTTTCGACATACTATACTATGACTTTTTTACATAAAATTTTCGACATACTATACTATGACTTTTTTACATAAAATTTTCGACATACTATACTATGACTTTTTTTTCATTAAATTTTTCGACATACTATACTATGACTTTTTTTTTCATTAAATTTTCGACATACTATACTATGACTTTTTTTTTTTCATTCAATTTTTCGGCATACTATACTATGACTTTTTTTTCATAAATTTTTCGAGATACTATACTATGACCTTTTTTTTTCACTAAATTTTCGACATACTATAGTATGACTTTTTTTCCTGAAATTTTTCGCCATACTATATACTATGACTTTTTAATAAAATTTTCGACATATTATACTATGACTGTTTTTTCATAACATTTTCGACATACTATACTATGACTTTTTTACATAAAATTTTCGACATACTATACTATGACTTTTTTTCATAAAATTTTCGACAAACTATACTATGACTTTTTTTTCATAACATTTTCGACATGCTATTCTATGAATTTTTTTCATAAAATTTTCGATACTATAGTATGACATTTTTTTCCTAAAAGTTTTCGGCATACTATACTATGACTTTTCTCATAACATTTTCGACATACTATACTATGACAGTTTTTTCGTAAAATTTTCGACATACTATACTATGACTTTTTTTCATAAAAATTTTCGACATACTATTCTATGATTTTATTTTCATAAAATTTTCGACATACTATACCATGACTTATTTTTCATAAAATCTTAGACATGCTACAGTATGACTTTTTTTTCATAAAATTTTCGACATGCTATACTATGACTTTTTTTTCATTCAATTTTTCGGCATACTATACTATGACTTTTTTTTCATACATTTTTCAAGATACTATACTATGACTTTTTTTTCATTAAATTTTTCGGCATACTATACTATGACTTTTTTTTCATAAATTTTTCGAGATACTATACTATGACCTTTTTTTCACTAAATTTTCGACATACTATAGTATGACTTTTTTTCCTGAAATTTTTCGGCATACTATACTATGACTTTTTTCCATAAAATTTTCGACATATTATACTATGACTGTTTTTTCATAACATTTTCGACATACTATACTATGACTTTTTTACATAAAATTTTCGACATACTATACTATGACTTTTTTACATAAATTTTTCGACATACTATACTATGACTTTTTTTTTCATTAAATTTTCGACATACTATACTATGACTTTTTTTTTTTCATTCAATTTTTCGGCAAACTATACTATGACTTTTTTTTCATAAATTTTTCGAGATACTATACTATGACCTTTTTTTTTCACTAAATTTTCGACATACTATAGTATGACTTTTTTTCCTGAAATTTTTCGCCATACTATATACTATGACTTTTTAATAAAATTTTCGACATACTATACTATGACTGTTTTTTCATAAAATTTTCGACATACTATACTATGACTTTTTTACATAAAATTTTCGACATACTATACTATGACTTTTTTTCATAAAATTTTCGACATACTATACTATGACTTTTTTTAATAAAATTTTCGACATACTATACTATGACTTATTTTTCATAAAATTTTCGACATACTATACTATGACTTTTTTTTCATAAAATTTTTCGACATGCTATACTATGACTTTTTTTACATAAAATTTTCGACATACTATACTATGACTTTTTTTCATAAAATTTTCGACATACTATACTATGACTTTTTTTTCATAAAATTTTCGACATGCTATACTATGACTTTTTTTTCATAAAATTTTCGACATGCTATACTATGACTTTTTTTTCAAAAAATTTTCGACATGCTATACTATGACTTTTTTTAATAAAATTTTTGAAATACTATACTATGACTTTTTTTCATAAAATTTTCGACATACTATACTATGACTTTTTTTCATAAAATTTTCGACATGCTATACTATGACTGCTTCTTCATAAAATTTTCGACATACTATACTATGACTTTTTTTTCATTAAATTTTTCGACATAATATACTATGACTTTTTATTTCATTCAGTTTTCGACATACTATACTATGACTTTTTTTTCATTAAATTTTTCGGCATACTATACTATGACTTTTTTTCATAAAATTTTCGACAAACTATACTATGACTTTTTTTTCATAAAATTTTCGACATGCTATACTATGACTGCTTCTTCATAAAATTTTCGACATACTATACTATGACTTTTTTTTCATTACATTTTTCGACATAATATACTATGATTTTTTTTTTCATTAAATTTTCGACATACTATACTATGACTTTTTTTTTCATTAAATTTTTCGGCATACTATACTATGACTTTTTTTCATAAATTTTTCGAGATACTATACTATGACCTTTTTTTCACAAAATTTTCGACATACTATAGTATGACTTTTTTTCCTGAAATTTTTCGGCATACTATACTATGACTTTTTTACATAAAATTTTCGACATATTATACTATAACTGTTTTTTCATAACATTTTCGACATACTATACTATGACTTTTTTACATAAAATTTTCGACATACTATACTATGACTTTTTTTTATTAAAATTTTCGACAAACTATACTATGACTTTTTTTTCATAACATTTTCGACATGCTATACTATGAATTTTTTTCATAAAATTTTCGATACTATAGTATGACATTTTTTTCCTAAAAGTTTTCGGCATACTATACTATGACTTTTCTCATAACATTTTCGACATACTATACTATGACAGTTTTTTCGTAAAATTTTCGACATACTATACTATGACTTTTTTTCATAAAAATTTTCGACATACTATTCTATGACTTTATTTTCATAAAATTTTCGACATACTATACCATGACTTATTTTTCATAAAATCTTAGACATGCTACAGTATGACTTTTTTTTCATAAAATTTTCGACATGCTATACTATGACTTTTTTTTCATAAAATTTTTCGACATACTATACTATGACTTTTTTTTCATAAACTTTTCGACATAGTATATTATGACTTTTTTTTCATGAAATATTTCGACATACTATACTATGACTTTTTTTTCATGAAATGTTTCGACATACTATAGTATGACTTTTTTTACATAAAATTATCGACATACTATACTATGACTTTTTTCATAAAATGTTCGACATACTATACTATTACTGTTTTTTCATAACATTTTCGGCATACTATACTATGACTTTTTTTACATAAAATTTTCGACATACTATACTATGACTTTTTTTTCATAAAATTTTCTACATACTATACTATGACTTTATTTTTCATTAAATTTTTCGACATACTATACTATGACTTTTTTTTCATTAAATTTTTCGGCATACTATACTATGACTTTTTTTTCATAAAGTTTTCGAGATACTATACTATGACCTTTTTTTCACTAAATTTTCGACATACTATAGTATGACTTTTTTTCCTGAAATTTTTCGGCATACTATACCATGACTTTTTTCCATAAAATTTTCGACATATTATACTATGACTGTTTTTTCATAACATTTTCGACATACTATACTATGACTTTTTTACATAAAATTTTCGACATACTATACTATGACTTTTTTACATAAAATTTTCGACATACTATACTATGACTTTTTTTTTCATTCAATTTTTCGGCATACTATACTATGACTTTTTTTTCATAAATTTTTCGAGATACTATACTATGACCTTTTTTTTTCACTAAATTTTCGACATACTATAGTATGACTTTTTTTCCTGAAATTTTTCGCCATACTATATACTATGACTTTTTTTAATAAAATTTTCAACATACTATACTATGACTGTTTTTTCATAAAATTTTCGACATTCTATACTATGACTTTTTTACATAAAATTTTCGACATACTATACTATGACTTTTTTTCATAAAATGTTCGACATACTATACTATGACTTATTTTTCATAAAATTTTCGACATACTATGACTTTTTTTTTCATTAAATGTTCGACATACTATACTATGACTTTTTTTTCATTAAATTTTTCGGCATACTATACTATGACTTTTTTTCATAAAATTTTCGACATACTATACTGACTTATTTTTCATAAAATTTTCGACATACTATACTATGACTTTTTTTTCATAAAATGTTTCGACATGCTATACTATGACTTTTTTTACATAAAATTTTCGACATACTATACTATGACTTTTTTTCATAAATTTTTCGAGATACTATACTATGACCTTTTTTTTCACTCAATTTTCGACATACTATAGTATGACTTTTTTTCCTGAAATTTTTCGGCATACTATACTATGACTTTTTTTCATAAAATTTTCGACATATTATACTATGACTGTTTTTTCATAACATTTTCGACATACTATACTATGACTTTTTTACATAAAATTTTCGACATACTATACTATGACTTTTTTTCATAAAATTTTCGACATGCTATACTATGACTTTTTTTACATAAAATTTTCGACATACTATGCTATGACTTTTTTTCATAAAATTTTCGACATGCTATACAATGACTTTTTTTTCATAACATTTTTCGACATACTATACTATGACTTTTTTACATAAAATTTTCGACATACTATAGTATGACTTTTTTTCATAAAATTTTCGACATACTATACTATGACTTATTTTTCATAAAATTTTCGACATACTATACTATGAGTTTTTTTACATAAAATTTTCGACAAACTATACCATGACTTTTTTTTCATTAAATTTTTCGAACTTCTAATACTATGACTTTTTTTTCATGAAAGTCATAGTATAGTATGTCAAAAAGTCATAGTATAGTATGTCGAAAAAATAAAAAAAAGTCATAGTAAAAAGGCAGGGTATATTAGGTTATAGTATAGTATGTCAAAAAAAAGTCATAGTATAGTACGTTGAAATAATAAAAAAAAGTCATAGTGTAGAAAGTCGAAAAATAAGCTTATTATAGTATGTCGAAAAAAAGTCTAAATATAAAATGTGGAAAAAAAGTCATAGTATAGTATGTTGAAAAAAAGTCATAGTACAGTACGCCGAAAAAAAGTCATAGTATAGTATGTCGAAAAAATAAAAATAAGTCAGAGTATAGTATGTCGAAAAAAAAGTCATTGTATAGTATGTCGGAAAATAAGCAAGTCATACTATCATGTCGAAAAAAAGGCATAGTACAGTATGTTATAGTATAGCATGTCGAAAAAATGAAAAAAGTAATAGTATAGTTTGTCGAAAAATAAGCAAGTCATACTATCATGTCTAAAAAAGGTATAGTACAGTATGTCAAAAAAATAAAAAAAAGTCATAGTATAGTATGTCGAAAAAAAAAAAATTCATAGCATAGTATGTCAAAATATAAAAGTCATAGTACAGTATGTCGAAAAAAACTCATAGTATAATATGTCTAAAAAATCAAAAAAAAATCATAGTATAGTATGTCGAAAACAAGTCATACTATTGTATGTCGAAAAAATTAAAAAAAGTCATAGTATAGTGTGTCTAAAAAAGGTCATAGTATAGTATGTCGAAAAAATAAAACAATCATAATATATTATGTCAAAAAAGTCATAGTATTGTATGTCGGAAAAATTAAAATATTTCATGGTATAGTATGTCGAAAAAAAGGCATAGGAATGTATGTTATAGTATGTAGAAAAAAATATCATAGTATAGTATGTCAAAAATAAAAAAAAGTCATAGTATAGTATGTCGAAAAAATGAAAAAAGTAATAGAAAAGTATGTCGAAAAATAATCATGTCATACTATCATTTCGAAAAAAAGGCATAGTACAGTATGTCAAATTAAAAAAGCCATACTATAGTATGTCGAAAAAATCTAAAATTCATAGCATAGTATGTCGAAGAAATATAAAAGTCATAGTATAGTATGTTGAAAAAAAGTCATAGTATATGTCGAAATATTAAAAAAAAAAAAAAACATAGTATATTATGTCGAAAACAAGTCATAGTATGTCGAAAAAATAAAAAAGTCATATTATAGGGTGTTGAAAAAAAGTCATAGTATAATATGTCGAAAAAATTTAAAAAAAAAGTCATTGTATAGTATCGAAAAAAAAGTCATAGTATACTATGTCGAAAAAAAGTCAAAGTATAGAATGTAGAAAAAATAAAAAAGTCTTAGTATAGTATGTCGAAAAAAAGTCATAGTATAATTTGTCGAAAAAATAAAAAAAAATCATAGTATAGTATGTCGAAAACAAGTCATAGTATAGTATGTTGAAAAAATAAAACAATCATAATTTAGTATGTCAAAAAAGTCATAGTATCGTATGTCGAAAAAATAAAAAATATTTCATAGTATAGTATGTCGAAAAAAAAGCATAGTAAAGTATGTTATAATATACTCTATGACGAAAAAATATCATAGTATAGTATGTCGAAAAATCCAAAAAAAAAAAATAGCATAGTATGTTGAAAAAATAAAAAAACAGTCATAGAATAAAATGTTGAAAAAAGTCATAGTATAGAAATTAAAAAAAAGAAAAAAGTCATAGTATACTGTAGTATGTCGCAAAAATATAAAAAGTCATAGTATCGTATGTTGAAAAAAAGGCATAGTATACTATATTATATTATAGTATAGTATGTCGAAAATAGGCATAGTATAGTATGTAGAAAAAATAAAAAAATTCATAGTATAGTATGTCCAAAATAGGCATAGTACAGTATTTCGATAAACTAAAAAAGTCATAGTATAGTATGTCGAAAAAGAAGTCATAGTAGAGAATGTCGAAAAAATAAAAAAGTCATTGTATAATATGTCGAAAAAACGTCTTAGTATAGTATGTCAAACAAAATTAATTATAACATAGTATAGTATGTTGAAATTTTTTTTAAAAAGTAATAGTATAGTACGTAAAAAAAAGTCATAGTTTAGTATGTCGAAAAATTTAAAAAGTCATAGTATAGTATTTAAAAAAAGGCATCGTACAGAATGTCAAAAAAATAAAAAAGTCATAGTATAGTATGTCAAAAAAAAGTCGAAGTATAGTATGTTGAAAAACTAAAAACGTCATAGTAGAGCATGTCGAAAATAAGTCATAGTATAGTTTATCAAAAAATGTCAAAGTATAATAACTTGAAAAAATATAAAAAAGTCATAGTATGTCAAAAAAAAGTCATAGTTTAGTATGTCGAAAAATTTAAAAAGTCATAGTATAGTATTTCAAAAAAATAAAAAAGTCATAGTATAGTATGTCGAAAAAAAGGCATAGAATATGTTAAAAAAAAGTCATAGTATAGTATGTCGAAAACATAGTATAATATGTCGAAAAAATGAAAAAAAGTCAAAGTATAGTATGTCGAAAATAAGTCATAGTATAGTTTGTCAAAAAATGTCAAAGTATAATAACTTGAAAAAATATAAAAAAGTCATAGTATAGTATGTCGCAAAAAAGTCATAGTATAGCATGTCGAAAAAAAGTCATAGTATAGTATGCTGACAAAATAAAAAAAGTCATACTATAATGTTGAAAAATTTCATAGTATAGTATGTTGACAAAATAAAAAAAAGTCATAGTATAGTATGTCAAAAAATGTTCAAAAAGTCATATTATAATATGTCGAAAAAATTCATAAAAGGGTCAGTTTACCAAGTCCAAATAAGTCATAGTCTAATATGTCGAAAAAAGTAACAAAAAAAGTTATAGTAAAAGTAGTGAAACAGCTTTTATCATGGCTGCCACTTAGATAATTCTGTGTCATTTTTACTCAGTTCGGAACCTTCCTAAGCAAAAAAGACTTTTCGACCGCAGCCCAGGTTAAGAGAGAAACTGAAAAATAGTTTAGGTTGCCTTTAAATCCCTCATGATCCCACCAAAGGAAAGCACTAAGAGGTAACTTAAATGTTAGCTTAACACAAGCTTAACGCAATTTATTAAAACCCTCCCCAACAACACAGGATTTGTCCAACTCAAAAGCAATCTTATTTAATGTAAAGTAATCCAACAAGTCCTCTCTTCAAAATGCAAAAATATAAGCCAGGAAAAAGCAATGCATTGCAAAAAAAAGAAATATTCAAAAAGAAACCAAACTCACCGGATGTCGGGTTGGGAAAAGTAAATAATCAAGCCTTGGCTTGTTTGTTGCTTAATGTGTTTCCCTACTTTCCTAAATTGGTTGAGGTACCACCATAAAAAGGAGTTAAATATGTTTGTGTTCACCAGAGGCTGCATGGCAGCCACCATCCTCCACTGTCTACCCTCACAAACCCCTCCCCAAACATTTCTCTCTGTTTCCTGGGTCACGCCCCCTTACCAATGTGAGGAACAGCACACCTGACCAGGATTGACTTGGGGGAGGAGACATGGGTGAGAGGGACACAGTGCCAAATGGTTTAAACTTGCAAGGCTTTTGCCATCAAACCCTCCATAGTTAACGAACCCATTTTCCCCTCACATTTGTGGCGTGGTCTCATGCCAAAAAAAAAGTCATAGTATAGTATGTCGAAAAACATCATAAAAAAGTAATAGTATAGTATGTCTAAAAAGTCATAGTATAGTATGTTGAATAAAGAGTCATAAAAAAGCCATAGTATAGTATGTCATAAAAAAGTCATAGTATATTATGTCAACATTTTTTGTAATAAAGTCACAGTATAGTATGAGAAAAAAGTAATAAAAAGGGATCGTATAGTATGTCATAAAAAATATAAAAAAGTCCTAGAATAGTGTGTAAAAAAAAGTCATGAGAAGTCACAGTATAGTATATTGAAAAAGTAATTAGAAAGTCATAGTATAGTATATTGAAAAAAAAAATCATAATATAGTACATCGGGGATAAAAATCATTAAAAAGTCTGTATAATATGACGAAAAAGTCATTAAAAAGTCAGTATAGTATGTCGAAAAAAATCATAAAAAGTCATAGTATAGTATGTCATAAAAAAGTCATTAAAAAAAGTTATAGCATAGTTTGTTGTTAAAAAACTCATAAAAAGTCACGGTACACTAAATGCCACTTAGAATGTACGAAACACTGGATAGTGGTATTACTGTCTTTGAGACACTGTGAACGTACAGAATGTTACACACAAGAAACAGCTACAGAATATCTCAAAGGTTTTTTTTTATTGCAATGTCCAAACAATAATGAATCATATGTGAGGGAGTATTTTGTCTTCAATTTTGAATTACAGGAATACAATCTCTACATTATAAAGTGAGACAGATTAAGTCATGCTTGCTCAAGGTTGAATTTTACCATACTGTTTAGATTCATCATTTGATAGAGCACATAAATATCATCATAATAATTATTGCAGTTATTATTGCTATCATGATAATAGCATTTTAAACATGATAGACATGTTATTGTACATATTAAACACTATTCTCTATTAATATTACCGTATATTTCTTTATGTTTATGTTACACACTGTTATATTATTCTGACAGTCAGTTGATTTTTACAGTTGGTTATGGTATCTCAAGTTTAAACTAAATTTGTTGTCTAATTCAGTATTAATAACCATACCTAAAATCATAACTCAATCACTATCACAACATTGTATGTGTTTTCATGTCAAAGATTTGGACTGTATACTTTACTCATACTGACTTTCATGAAGGATTGCTAAAGCAAGAGCAAAACCATAGATTGAGGGTACTCCATGTCACTGCTTTACTTCAATATTTTTTCATAAAATATATATTTTCTATTAATTTATGAGGTCGTATCCGATTAGAAAACCAGCAGTTAGCTTCATGTAATGGTCTGGGTGCATAAATGTTTCTGATTGGCTGGAGGGTGTGCATTAAAACAATTCTACTCAAGTTTAATCTCAACTGATTAGAGACAGTGGCCACTGATTTATTAAGAAAACCTGTGTAACCTTGGCAACATGATGTAACAGTACCAAGTCAAGTAAACAAAAGTTTTACCTCTTGCTTTGTAGAGTCAACCCAAATTTAACCCAAGACAATCAATAATAGGTGAAGGGCACTTCTGTTAATGTGTTTTGGCACATGATATAAGCAGGATAAGATAATGTTAAAAGCAAGGCCAGCAGCCCAGAAGTGAGCATTAAAGGATTTTACCACAAGCCACAGAGGCAACTTTGCCTTCGTTAAACTCTTCTTTTTACTTTAAATACAAACCTCGTCATAGATTGTTCCCGATTTGAAACGCCTCGCGGACGGCGCTGCAGGTTTGACCCCTCCCCAGGCTGTAGCCTGCAGCAAGGCATACTTGGAACAGCGCTCGCCTTGCTCTTGTTCTCAACTGACACAAATTAAAATATAAAAAAGTTTTATTGTAGTTTCACAGTCATTATTCACACGACATAGAAAACACAGGCAAGACCAATCTCCTTCTTTTTTTGTGTACACATACAGCAATATCAGTTCATGTAGTGGAAACATAGTCGAGGCACTGAGTGGTTGAATTAGTAGTGGTCATTACAATGACAAGAGAAAACAACCATGTGACAATACTTTTTTGCTACAAGTGACAAAATACAATTCATTTTAAGATAGCAAACAAAGAAATGTAGTGAAAATGTAGTGTCTCATGAAATGTCATTTTTCAAAATAAGGTAGGTAGAACAATTTGAAGCCTCTTCTTCCACGGACAGCACAGCTGATGTATATCACATGGTACACTGGAGGAAATACAGGGATTGTTAATATCAACAAAACAAGGCATGCATTTACTGGTACAGACCAAGGTCAAGTAAAACAAAAGTTCTAGGAATTAATTATTAATGAATTTACCTCCAGGGATGAAGAGAAGAAACCCAGGTACAAAGAAAATAGCACTTGAAACACCTGTAAGGACAGTTTCATTAGGTACAACCCACAGGAAAAGACACAGTCACCAACACTAATCAGTGCAGAGCTGGATGAGAAGATCAATATCACTCTGGTCTGAGGCCTGTACTACGAAGCAGGATTTGGCGTTATCGAGGTAACTTTAGAGTTAACCCTGGGTTTTCCGTCCTACGAAGGTGGATCACTTCTTACCGGGGTAGATCTCCATGGTAACTTACGCTGAACGGCTAACCTGCTCCGGAGCAGGTTATGTTCCAGATAAGAGATCAACTCGTATAAAAACACCGCCTACTGACCAATCAGAGCTCAGTGCGCTGATCGTATGGTAATATTACACAAATAAGAAGAAGTTTAAGTCATAATCCAGGCTAAAAACAACACAGTTTAAACTGACAAATGCAGGGAGGACAGATGGATTTATGCTGCGGGTGTTTACCGCTTTGAATTATATTTTTATATTTATTTTTTTGTTTGCTCTTGAGTCCGTTTCACACCGCAGGAAACGGAGACGCACCTGAGAGAAGGTCGAAATAGTTATACACGCCTGTTGTTTAATAATAGGTATAATGACGTGTAACCGTCCATCCAGCCATCAATATAATTACTTATTGCTATTTATAACTCGACGACTTTATCCGATTTTTGAGTGTTCCGTTAAATTACTAAATCTGTTAATTGACGCATTCACACATCGGGAGTTTTTTTATTTTGCCAGCTGTCCTTCCTGCATTTGGCCGCTTCAACTGTGTTACCTTTAGTCTGATTAAGTGTTTAACTTCTTCGTATTTGTCTAATATAGTTTGCTCTTCCTTTGTAATATGTGCCGCTCTGTCTGTCTGTCTGCTGACAGTAGACTTGTCCATGTCTGTGATTGGTCAGATGCTGCAAACACCGCCCCGTTCACGTGAACTCGCTCACAGCCAGATAGAGAAACCCTGGGTTGACTTACCGAGTTGATAACCACCTTCGTAGGACCGCTTAGCGGGAACTCGTTTGTTAGGGTTGGTTAAGCCAGATAAAGAGAACATACCCAGGGTATGTTGAACTCGCTTCGTAGTACAGGCCTCTGGTGTCTATATGAAGTTACAGCCATGAGATTGTTAGCTTAGCTTAGCACTAGAAACAGGAGGAAACAGCTAGCATGGCTCTGTCCAAAAGGTAAAATATCAGTCTGATCTGTGAGTGTAAATCATAAAAACGTCATAGTATAGTATGCCATTAAAAAGTCATAGTACAGTAAGCCATAACATATTCAACTAGAAAAGCAATTTCTGAAGAAATCGCGGTGTGAATGCCGGTTGCTGAAGAGCTGACGCTACGCTGTAATGCCGGCTTGAATGTTGTGAGAAGAAGGTGAAGTAGTAGGAATAGATGGAAAATAGGAAAGGGTTTAATTCTTATGAATATCACTGAAAAGTTGAATAATACCAATAGTGTATGAAAGATGTGGAATATTTTAAGGTTTTTGAATAGCTGACGCTAAACTGCATTGCTGATTTTAATCTGTATGAAGAAGGGGAAGAAGTAGGAAAATAGTTGGAAAATGGGAATGAGTTTAATTTAAATTAATTTAATTAATTTTTATGAATATCATTGAAAAGTTGAATAATACCAATAGTATATAAAAGATGTAGAATATTTTAAGGTTTTTGAATAGCTGATGCAATACTGCATTGATGGTTTTAATCTGTATGAAGAAGGATATAGAAACAGAAGAATATGAATCAGTAGATAAAAGTTGTAAATGCATGAAAAGCAGCTGAAGCATTATAAATTGTCTGATAATCGATATCACTGTAAATGAAGGCAACCTCAGTGAATTTTTGAGTTTAAATAAAGGTTAATAATAAATAGTTAATTCTGAGTTCCCTATTGTTACCTTTTGGGGCTTTTATTTTGAAAAACTAAGTGAATCCCTAGTGTCCTGTTAACATACAATGAGACTTGGGAGCTTTTATTTTGTAAAACAAGTCTCACTGGGAGCTTCCTGTTAAGAAACAGTCACTCTATGGGGCTTTTATTTTGAAGGGATTTTTTGGGGGGAGACATAATTACACTCTCTGATGTCCATAGGGACAATATTCCATAAGAAAGAGGTATGACAGGCCTCATTGTGAGCATCCTGTTAAGAAACAGTCACTCTATGGGGCTTTTATTTTGAAGGGATGTGTTGGGGGGAGACATAATTACACTCTCTGATGTCCACAGGGACAATATTCCATAAGAAAGAGGTATGGTAGGCCTCATTGTGAGCATCGTGTTCAGATACAGTCACTCTATGGGGCTTTTATTTTGAAGGGATTTTTTGGGGGGAGACATAATTACACTCTCTGATGTCCATAGGGACAATATTCCATAACAAAGAGGTATGACAGGCCTCATTGTGAGCATCCTGTTAAGAAACAGTCACTCTATGGGACTTTTATTTTGAAGGGATGTGTTGGGGGGAGACATAATTACACTCTCTGATGTCCACAGGGACAATATTCCATAAGAAAGAGGTATGACAGGCCTCATTGTGAGCTTCCTGTTAAGATACAGTCACTCTATGGGGCTTTTATTTTGAAGGGTTGTGTGTCTGTGTGTGTGTGTGTGTGTGTGGTGGGGAGTCAGACAGAAACAGACTGTGTGATGTTAAGGGAAATCATTCCATAAGAAGGTGTTATGGTAGGAAAAGGCCCATTGGCCTGTTGGCTTCTTTTAACTCTGAGGACAGACAGGAGTCCTGTATTCTGAGAGCAGAGAGTCCTGATTGGAGCAGAAGGTTTAAGGAGATCAGGCAGGAAGGAAGGGGCGTGTCCATTTACAGTTTAAAGTCAAAACAAATGAAGAGAAGCTAAAACTGTTGTAATATGCCTCTTTCACAGCAGCCATTTTGACATGTGAATGCAGAGTAACCACAGGTGTAATTAATATCACTAATTATGGCCCTGCTGAAGCTGGCTCAGTGAAATGGCTGTGAGACAGTAAATATAGTTTGTGTGTGCGTGTGCGTGTGTGTGCGTGCGCGTGTGTGCGTGTGTGTGCGTGTGTGCGCGTTTGTGGGTGCGTGCGCGTGTGTGCGCGTGTGTGTGCGTGAGCGCGCGTGTGTGCGCGTGTGTGCGTGTGTGTGTGTGTGTGCGTGCACGTGCCTGCGGTCTGACTGGTCAAACAGACAGTAACTGTATAGGGATAAATATAATTTAAACTTGTACAGTTAAAAAGAGCTTAAGAGCAATGCACCAATCAGAGACAGGCAGAGATTGATGGAGCTCTAATCAGCCAATCAGAGACAGGCAGAGATTGATGGAGATCTAATCAGTCAATCAGAAACACCTGTTTGTGTCTGAAAGTGCTGAGTTATGGTTGGGAATGACTGGTGAAAACACAGAGAAGGTACTACCTGAAAAAGACCCGTCATTTAAAAACTATAAGGTGTAGAACTGAAATCTCTTCAGTTTGAGCACCTCAAGGCTTTGATGAAGATGTAGATGTGTCATTTGTGTGGATAAAGTTAAAAATGACTGCGAGCTGGCAGTTTCAAAAGTCTCCACAGTTGACTTTTTTTCAAGACGATTAGAAGTGAATTTACATTGCAGTGGATGAGATGAAAAAGGGATAACTTGGTGCTTTGGAGGAAATAAATCCCTAACTGTAACACCTATTGCTTAAATGGGCACATTATCTGAAAGAAGACAAGCATACCTACGTTTTGAGGTATTAATTTTGTATGAAGAGTGAAAATTGTGGAAATGGCAGCGAGTTAGAAATATTTTTTCAGTAAGATTTTAAAGCCTCTCCTCACTCTATCGCTAATGACCTCACTCTAACGAACGCAATACACACTAATGTAAAAGTCTGAGAAGAGCACTTTTACCAAGCTCCAAACAAGGTTAAATATTTCAAAAAGTACAAATGTGATTTAAAAGTTGAATACTAGCCAGAATCTAAGGAAGATGTGAAAGATTTTAGAGTTTGAATGGAGTTTCTAGGTGAAAGTATGAATGAGCAGTGAAGAGTTGAAAACGCTTGAAAGTTTTTTAATTCTGAACATGTCTTCCATTAATTTCAATGCAAAATTTTTGATGAATTATGGTTAATAAATCTTAAAATATGAAAGTTATGAATGAGATTAGTAATAGCGCACATGTCCTAATTGAGCTGCACGTTTTAATGTTTGAATGGAGATTCTATGTTGAAAAATGTGGAAGGAGTAGCGTTGGAAAAAAACCTTACGGAAGAAAAATAATAATAAAGAATGTAGAATAACATATGTTGTGAATGCTTCCAGCATTCACACCAATAATATACTATGTCATAGAAAATGTCAAAAATATCTTTTCAAGTTTCAAGTTCTTCAAGTTCTTCTTTTTACAATTTTTGCTACTTGTGACTTGAAAAACGTTCTTACAGACAGCCCTGTAGAGTAACTTATTTCTCTTTTTGTTACAGGTAATACAAGGTTAATGTGCAGTACTTGGCTACAGAAAAGCTGTAACCCGAGACAATCATTAATTCCTGACTTTGCTGCAAACTACAACTCTGCTGTCCAAGGATTTCACTGACATTTGTCAAGTACTATTACTTGTATACTGCAGCAAAGTGCTACTGTATATGTGTGCTGTATACAGTAGGTACATCTAAGGCCCCACACGTTTTTGTTTTTCCAGCTCTGTTCCTTCACGCCAGTTGTAAAAGTAGAGCTAGAAGATGAGCAGGACAGACATTTGCAGGATTGAGAAATACTGCTCTTTATCATCAAAAGGACTTTGGCCTTGAAAGACTGGTGCTTCTTCACCATCAACCCCGCAGAGTGTGTGTGATGGTTTCACAGGAACAGCATACAGACAAGATTACACAGAGAGCTGCCAAGATTTGTTTGTGGGCCGCCAGAATACACATTCATAGACTCAAAACATACAGCTCTGAATTTTACCAATTAAATACGCAGAGACAAAGGCTTACTTTTAGTCATTTGTACATTAGTCAAATAGAGATATTTCGTAATTGGAAGTTTCTTTGTTTTGTGTTTGTTTCTGATTTGACAATTTCTTTAACTTGTTGGTAATTTGCTTCATGAAATGTTTGTTTCTTTCACTGCTTTTCTGCTTCTGTAACAGCTAATACAAATATCTACAGCTTTCTGATGCTTTCTGAATAACTTTTTGAAATATCCACTACACACATTATGTGCTTGTTGATAATGCTGAAATTATACTGTAATCTTGCATCTGGACTAACGGACTTATTGTGTCATTTCTGGACACCAAAATCATGAAGTTTACCTAAACGTTTTTCCTTACCTGCATTTGGATTCAGCTGTATAACAACACCTGTGAAAATAAGAGCTAAAGAGAAACAACACAATACAAAATACATGAGTGAGGTGGGGTGACAACCCAGTATATATATAGATAACATACAGTATATAGACGTAACACTTCTTTTTTCATTAGATAACTCTGGCAGAAATCTGTTATACAGAGATGATCAACAAGGGTACAAAGTTCAGTGTGCCAACCATGTCACCGACTGACACAACACTGAACAAACTACCTGGTCTAAACTTGCAAAACTATTCAAACTAGAATGTTTATGTTAAAATAATGGAGCAAATGTACAATTTCACATTTGTTTGTTATATAAAGTAGTTTCTGCGCTATTTAAATATTAATTTTACATTCTAGTCATTTCAATGTTATTTTATCTACTTCATCCAAGACAAAATGGACAATACATTTTAATGCCTGAACTATCTACTGTACATTTCCAGCAACTCATCTTAAAGAGTAACTTTAGAGTTATTATTCACGTGACTTTAGAATAATCAAGAGGAGACACCTAGGAAAAAGTGAGAAAACATGAGCAGAAAACAGAAATAGAATAAATGTAACTCTCTTTGAGGTAAGACCTTATCACAGCAAAATACTTCTGGTTGGATGTTTCATATTTTATGAGTAATAAACAACTGCTTATGACTTACCAACTCCAGTGATGAGGAGAAGGAATGACGCGAGCACAACTCGTCTGTTTTTCTTCACAAGTGGATGGGACACCCACCTGAGCAAAACATTTTTTAAAGTAAATGTGTTTGTTGTTGTTGTTTTGTGTGTGTGTGTGTGTGTGTGTGTGTGTGTGTGTTTGAGTTGTTTGAACTCACCCGCAGCAGTGTGCAGAAAGCTGTGTGACAGAACTCAAGGTGCTGAAGGACCACTGGGAGCTGCAGTAAGACAGAGTCGCTGGGTCGCTGTGGGGAGAGCAGGAAAACAGACTTTATCTCACTTTCAAAGCACATGCAGGTAAATGGGGGCGGGGGGGCAAAATCACATCAACAGTTCTACCTAAAGGACCCACCTGATTTTGAATAAGTTATTGAAAGAGGAATTGCCATTGCTGCCCAAGGCGTCTTCATTTTCCAGATTCTAAAGAAGTAGCAGAGGATAAAGTAAAGGAGTTGCAGTTTCAAGTAAACAACCTTATATATATATATATATATATATATATATATATATATGTCTGTCAAAGTTAACGCAATAATAACGCCTTAACGCAAATTCGTTTTAACGCCACAAATTTATTTAACGCATTATCGATCTTTCGGAGGTTATAGCAGGCTCAGTTTTAAAGGTAGTGAAGATACTGGTATCATATGAAACTAGAAAACCTCAAGAATCTATTGGTGCCAACCATGTCTTACTAGCTTGTCGGGAAGGAGGTTAAATAGAGCTCCAAACTTAGACTTAATTTTGGCGAGAAAAAAATGTCATAGCCATTTTCAAAGGGGTCCCTTGACCTCTGACCTCAAGATATGTGAATGAAAATGGGTTCTATGGGTACCCACGAGTCTCCCCTTTACAGACATGCCCACTTTATGATAATCACATGCAGTTTTGGGTCAAGTCATAGTCAAGTCAGCACACTGACAGCTGTTGTTGCCTGTTGGGCTTCAGTTTATTTGAGCAGATTTGTTATGCTAAATGCAGTACCTGTGAGGGTTTCTCGACAATTTTTGTCATTGCTTTGTGTTGTTAATTGATTTTCAATAATAAATATATACATACATTTGCATAAAGCAGCATAATTGCCCACTCCCATGTTGATAAGAGTATTAAATACTTGACAAATCTCCCTTTAAGGTACATTTTGAACAGATAAACACACACACACACACACACACACACACACACACACACACACACACTTGGATGTATGTCTACCTGATACTTTAGGTTACTGTGTTCAGGGGAGCCGGCAGCAGCAGCAGGAGAGGGATGAGTCTGAGGTTTGGAGAAAGTTAGAGGACCAAATGTCATCTCTCCTCCCTCTCTGTCCTTCCATCCCTCTGTCTCTCCCTCAGATACAGCTCCATCCTCGTCTCCCTCCAACACAAAGGCATCATCGATGCTGAACTGCGTCGCCATGGCGATGGCCTCTTAAACCCTGAGGTCCTGTGGCTTGATGCTCACTGTCGATTCAGAGTAAAGATCAGTGTTAGAGAAACATTGTTATGCCATCTTTTAGTAGAGACATTCACTGTCTACAACGCCAGGCCAATAGTACACAAGTTATTGAGCTAAAAAGTTTGTTTTTTTACATTTAGGGTGTCGTTTTTACTGCTGTAAACCTGGGTATTTCTACGTATATGTTACGCACAAATACTAAAAATAGTCTGGCGCTCCATATCATCTAGCTATGCAATAAACTTTACCACTTTGTACAAAGCGAAAACGGCGAATAAAGCCATAAAGTCAGAAAATAACTACAGTCCGGTGTCGACTTGGCCTACATGTTTAAGTGGACTGGACCTGTTATCTTAGTAAACTAACATTAACTACTTAGCTGACTGGCTCTGTTGTTGCTCTCTGCCATTGTTTGTGGTCTTTCCGCTCCTCGATCAGATGACCAGGAGATAAAACTTACTGTCTAAAGTATCGTTAAACCTTTTCTCCCGGGAGGCTCAACTCGACTCCACGTCCTGAAGACACGAGTCACATCCTTGTAGACTCTGGAAATCTCTTACAAAGCCTTCCTGCTACTCTTTGTTTTGTTCTAGAGTGCGAAAAAAGGATTTGGTAAAAGTTTTGAGTTCCTTCCTTTTTTAACACCCGGCTCTCGATTGCACACGTCTGATTACGCCCAAAGCTCTCTTCTGGGAGGCAGTCTTACTTAATCGAGTGTCGCTTTGTCGATGGATCGAGGAACAAGTATAAGTTTTGTATAAGTATAATCCGGAAAATGTAGGTTACTTAAAGTATTAAAGTAAAAGTACTCAATGTAGAAAAATGGCCCCTGTGACTGTTATACTATTATATCATTAGATTACCGTTACGCATGCATTATAATGTGTAAGCAACATTTTACTGTTGTAGGTAGAGCTTTTTTTTTTAAAACTGTTTTATTACTGCAACTAATAATTTTCCTATTTCTTAATCAATCGATTTGATGTTTTTGTAAATTTCTGAAAATAGTGACACATTCACAATGTTTGTTTTGTTCAACCAATAGTCCAACCTCAAAATTATTTTAAATGAATTAAAATAATTAAAACGAAGAGCAGCAAATCCTCACATTTATGAAACTGGAACCATGAAATGGTTGGCATTTTTACATGAAAAACAATTATGAATTTATTTATTTATTTTATCAGTTGGCTAGTTGATTAATCAACTGATTGTTTCAGTTCTACTTCTAAATATTAGGTAGAGTAGTTTAATCTATAAACCATCAAAACTTGTTAGCTTGTAGAAGGTCTTCGAATGTTTTTCATACAAAAATCTAGTAACTAATAGCTGTCAAATAAATGAGTGGAATAAAAATTACAATATTTACATTCCACCACTGCATCAAAAAGATGGAGCAAATGTTTTCCTCTTAAATGTTTAAAATTGCACAAAATGAAAGTACTGAAATAAAGTGCCGGCTGTTGAAAAACTATACTTAGTGGTATATCGTATATAGTGTATAGTACTATAGATTGTGTAAAGTCCCTCCAGATGGGGATCACAATAGTACCAATACCCACAAACAAATAAATTAAAAACTGTACTCAAAAATGTAATAATTGATTTAATCATCCCATTAAAACACTTATTGACACACTGCCTCCATCAATTTGGTACTTCACTGATATGTTATGGTTGTTGTCCACAAATGTGCCAACACTGTTTTCTATCAATTAGCACAAACTCAGCTTGTGTTTTCCTTCCACTATGTTCTTGTCTGTGTATAGTCCTCAGTGCAACCTTTGGCAAAATCCAATTATGTAAAACACTTCAGGCAAAAACATTTTAACATGCAAATTGAAAATGAGCTGCTGAAAGTGAAGCTGCTTATCCACCCCAACTATTCATAACTGTGTTCCACTTGTCAAGATTGAGCAGCTATAATTGATGATAAAAAAAACAAAAACTGGACTTAAGTACAGATATCATAAGCAATAAAATATTTGCAAAGCAAAAATAAATGCAATGAAGGCAAAATAAAAACAGGAATATAAATCATCCCACTTGGTATCTGTTGCCAACATGTGCAATCATGTGATTTCCAGTAAGTCAGAAGACCTGCATTATGCAAACAAACATCTCTAAATCAACAATCACAGATTAGTCATTGTTGGTCGCAGTTTAGAGGAGTAGACAGTCAGAGGTGGTAGATGGAGTGAACAGTGACGGGTGTGGCAGAAAAAAAAACTGGTGACTGAATTTGGATACATTTGGAAATTCAAGAGCTGTGAGTTATTTAATGTTTCTCTGATTTTTTTGTTGATTAATCACTGAACCAAAGCCATATTATTTATAGTATATTATACATTACTGTTCAACTATACTTTATCCTCTGAAGTTTCTTATGGGATTAATCTCTGACAAGGGTGTATTTATTGCAAATGGAAGCTGGAGCTAAATGATCACAGTTTACAAAGTTTTAATAGTTGGCAACATGTTTCACAGATTGCGCCACATTATTGATCTTTTTTTCCAGCTTGGGTCCATATTCAGTTTGAAATCTAACTTCATCTACCAGTCTACCAGTTTAATTTTGCTCGCTTTGCTTTGTTCTCTGCATTAGATGAAACTTCAGGCTGTACTTTGCCTCGTGCTGCAGCTCACTTTTGAGGTAAACTTACCTGAGAGATGTAGAGCTCTTAATGTTTACCAATATCTTCCATCCATAACCATTATTATACTAGTTGACCAATATGCTTAAACTTCATTCTTCTTGACATTTGGCAGCTTTCCTTCACATGTTTAACACTGTGTTTCTTTTAGCTTTCTTCATGCGTAAATCTCCGGGTGGTACCTGGTTCCACTCTGGAGCTGCCCTGTCTCTCGTTTCAAACTGACTTCACTGGAGCGACCATCACCTGGCAATTCAATGGTCTTATTACATTTCCGTAACTACCACCACTATTATCACTGCATTGCAAAAGTATACAGTTATACATCTATTCAGTTTGATCTCTTTCTGAATACAGGTGAAGATGTGAGTGTCAGTGCTAAGGCGCCTGGCTCGCCTAAAGTTAAACAGGATGGCATGTATCTCTCTATATCCCCTGTTACTGCTGCCAACCAGGGCGAGTACTCGTGTTCGATAAAGGAGAACAATATGGAGATGATAAGGAAATTCACTATTACAGTTGATGGTAAGAAACATACACACTTGTCTTTTATCATGGTTGTGTCTAGAAGGTAACACTCATATTGTGAAACTCTTGCGAGATAGTTACGGTCAGGCATTGACCTCGAATAGTTACGGTTAGGCATTGGCCTCAAATGGTTAAGGTTAAGGATAGGTCGTTGTGCAGCGAGCCTCACAAGGGTTTTTGCAAGTTTTTGCAATTTGTGGATTACTTAGACACAACCTTTTATCATACATACGCAGTGGGGCATTTTGAAATTGGGTAGAAAAAAACAAAATATATATATAACATTCAACAAAAAGCTTGAATCTAAAAGAGTTTAAAGTGTTTGTGCCTCTCTCTGCAGCATCCATTAGCTTTATCATTAAGGTAATGGAAGGCTTCACTGCTCACCTCCCGTGCTATTTCCCACCTTCCAGCCAAGTCAAGGCCAATGCACTCTGGTTTAAAGAGACGGGTTCTGACAACAGGACACGGCTGAATCCTGAAGACGATCAAACGGCTGAAAATAAGAGAGTGGAGCTGCTTTATCCACTCGACCATGATCAGACCATCATAATCAGAGACACTGTGATGGAGGATGCTGGACTTTACTTATGTCAATCTGCTGAGGGGGAGACACTGGGCTCGGTATATATCATTGTTGAAGGTGGGTTTGGCAACCTTTTATATACTTCTATGCTACTGCACAGTCCATTCAAAATTTTGGTATTTTTATAAGAATCATTGTGTTTTCGTTAGCTTAGAATGAGCCCTTCATACTGTATTTATATAGGTAGCGGGTCCGCCATGTTGCTCTGCCATGTTGCTCTGCCATGTTCCTACAGTAGCCCAGAACGGACAAACCAAACACTGGCTCTTAAGAGAGCTTTTTCACATTTTCATGTCACTACCGTGGTACCTCCAACTGCCATCTGACTTCCGTTGCTCCTAAAGTAGTGTTATTATGGTAAGGACGGCCTCTGAGTGAGGCGAACGTCATTACCAATAAGGTTACCGCAGGGGTATTCAGTAGGTTGCAATCTACAATCACACCACTAGATGTCACTAAATGCTACACACTGTACCTTTAACTTTCTTTCAGTTGCTCCTACCGATGTTCCTCACTCGTGCAGCGGTTTCACCACGGCGTGGGAGCCCTGCCAGGACGAGAACAGTCGCACAGGGGGACCCATGTTGCAGGAATCCATCTTAGAATTTTCCATGAAGCTGTATTCTTACCTCAGAGAATCACAACCCTCCAGCAACTTGCTCTTCTCTCCTATCAGTATCAGCGGGGTACTGTCCCACTTGTTGTTAGGTATGACAAAAGGAAGCAGGTTCCTCATTTTTTAAAACATCATAATGATTATTCATTATTCTTGTATATTCTAAAAGTATTCTTATTCTCAACAAATCCAATGAAAAAACTAAAACCATCAATAAGTTGAAGTATTGCCCAGGTGTCAAAAGTCTGATACAGCTTATTCCTGTGTGCTACAGATCTCCATTGTTGTTTTAAAAACACTTCACTGAGCCACACAGTTGCAAAATGTAACATGTTGCTTCATTACAATGAACTTGGGCACTGTAGTTTCCTTTCAATTGATCCCATATACACCGTCCTGCTCCCAGAAATACTTTCTAGTGCACCAAATCCACCTCTGAAAATAGTCCAATAGTCCAAAAAATATTTCCTCCTGTTTGAAGAATTTTGCTAAAATTCATTATCAGTAACCCTTTATCCTATTCAGGGTCGCGGGGGGGCTGGAGTCGATCCCAGCTGACATTGGGCGAAGGCGGGGTACACCCTGGACAGGTCGCCAGCTTATCACAGGGCTGACACATAGAGACAGACAACCATTCACACTCACATTCATACCTACGGGCAATTTAGAGACAACAATGAACCTAACCTGCATGTGTCTGGACTGTGGGAGGAAACCGGAGAACCCGGAGAAAACCCACGCTTACACGGGGAGAACATGCAAACTCCACACAGAAGGGCCCCAAGCCAGATTCGAACAGTGCTAACCACTGCACCACTGTGCAGCCCTATATAATTATATATTTGTGACATTTTGTCAAATATTTATACCTTCAGAAGGAACAAATTGGCTTAGGGCTGAAAGCCACAGACAGGCAGGGGAAGTATTGACGGGGGACAACATAATGCATTGATGCTTTTTGTCTTTTAATGGGATTTGTAGACAACAAGAAAAATATAGAGTAACGCCAACCTTATATGTTAGGATTCTTTGGTCTAACAAGCATGAATCTGAGCAAGATGAACTTTTATATAAATTGGAAGTTACATAAGAATGTTTCTCACTTTGAAATGTCACAGGAGTTTTACTGTACTTATATTAAATGTCAGACATACTTGCAGCTTTCAGTATAACTCTAAAGTTCAGTACATCTCTTTTCATATTGTCTTTTCTTCGTTCTGCTACCTTCAGGTGCGCGGGGTGACACCCGGAAAGCCATTGAGAGGGCCGTCTGCGTGCCTCATGACTTCCACTGTGTTCACCACCAGATGAAGAGGCTGAGAGAGAAGCTGTCTGGCTCGTTGCAGATGGCTTCTCAGATCTACTATAACCCACGTAATACTATCACTGTGTGAAGCTCGCAAAACAGCTGCAGTCAGGGATAGATGCAGAGATTCTGAATGCATACAAAAGGATCTCTATCTCTGTGGCTCATTGTGGTTTCTCTGTTCCTTTCCTCAGAAATGAATCTGAGCAAGTCCTTTACTAACCAATCCATCCAGTTCTATGATGCGGAGCCCACCATGTTGCTGGAAACCAGCGAGGAAAACACACAGATGATCAACAGCTGGGTGGCAAATAAGACCAACAATAAAATCCAACATTTGGTTGACTCCGTATCACCGACTACAAAGCTGATGCTGCTCAACGCTGTGTCCTTTAGTGGTCAGTAGCCTATAATGTGTGTGCACAAGTGTGTGTATGTGCATGTGGAAATGGTGCAAACTAATAAACTATGTGTATGTGTGCTTCAGGTCAGTGGAAGGTCAAGTTTGATATGAAACCCAAGAAAGGACTTTTCACAAAACTGGAAGGTGATTTGGTGAGGGTGCCGATCCTCTATCACCAGAGATACATGGCGGCAATGACGTACATAGTTGAGTTAAAGGCGCAGGTAAGGAACATCCAAAGCTCACCTTAACCCACCCATTCACAACAGGGGTTTTCAAACTATAAGGAGGGTTGAAGGGGGAGTGCAGGGGGAGAGATGTGAGGCAAAGATACCGCATACCGTGTGAAGCACTAGTGGACTCAGGGAGGGGAGTCCCCCCGTGTTCGAGAAAAAAAAAAAACACAGCAAAAGTGCCCTCTTGGATGCCCCTATGGTAGATACAACATGATAAAGTGCCCTCTAGTGGCCTTAAAATTAACAAAACGTGATGCAGTGCCATGTAGTCTGCTCTACATGCTCCTGCCCCTCAGACCGCAGTCCGCCACTGATTTCACAAAGGTGAAATTGCGTCAAAAGTGCACTCCTTCTCAGAGTCATAACTCTAACCTGAAACATATTACATATACATACATATGTCATATTATACACATATTTTTATGTTCAGTGTGACTTACAGTTTCTGAGGATATCATTTTGAATGTCCATCGTGAATAAACCATAAACATCCATAAATCCTACTAGCCATCATAGAAAAAGAATGCTCCTTATAACTTAACTATAACAGAACTTGCCTGAGAATCATCACGTTTTCTCAGTATTAAAGTAATCCAGGGGTATATTGGGTGTACATTCATGGTTACATTGCAAACAGGAACTGCTAATAGCTAATTCGGCATACTTTTAAAATTGACATTTTATTAATAGGTCAGTACAAATTTGCCAATATGTAATCAAATATAAAGGCAAAAAAACCCTTTCAAACCTGGCTTGGGGCCCTTCTGTGTGAAGTTTGCATGTTCTCCCCGTGTTAGCTCGGGTTTTCTCCGGGTTCTCCGGTTTCCTCCCACACATACAGGTTTGTCTCTGTGTGTCAGCCCTGCATTAGTCTGGCGACCTGTCCAGGGGTGTACCCCGCCTTCGCCCAATGTCAGCTGGGATCGGCTCCAGCCCCCCGTGACCTTGAATAGGATAAACGGTCACAGATAATGGGTGGATAGTTATAGTCCACAGCTAACGAGCTAACTGAATGTCGTGTCTAGAAGGTAACTCGCAAATTGCGAAATCTAATTGAGATCTGCAAAAACTTGCAAAAACTCTCGCGAAACTCGCTGCCCAACAACCTATCCTAACCTTAACCATTCAAGGTCAAGGCCTAAACTTAAATATTAGAGGTCAATGCTTAACCTTAACCATGGCTTTCCCCAATTTGCTGGTTCCTTTCTAGATATGACCCATGACTCCATGGCAACATTATACTTTGTGTTTCCATCTCCCAGAGCATTATGGGAACTGTAATTCTAAAACTTGGATCATGATTATCCCCAAAATAGAAGTAAGACAAAGAATAAAAATATTAGACAAAATTTATTGACATTAACTTTTTTAGCCTATTCATATTTTGATGTTTGAGTAGATGGGGTGGGGGTCTTGGAGGGCCCAGTTGTCTCAATGGTGTCTGGGGTTGGCACAGTGTTAGACTTTGAAAACCCCTGCTATACAGTAACACCTGGATTTTCTTATTTTCCAACAGGTGGCGAGGTTTGCTCTCTCGGGTGACAGCAGTCTTTACATCCTGCTGCCTCGCTCCAACACAGTGACCGACCTGCAGCAGGTGGAGAAGATGATGACAGACACAGCTGTGCTTCAAATGATAGAGCAAATGAAAAAAACATCTCCGCAGCATATCGAGGTCACTCTGCCCCAAATCAAGTTGGATGTGCAGCCAGACATGAACATGCTTATCAAGAAATTAGGTTTGTTCATCTTTCATGTTCTTTTCTGTCCGTCAGAATCATTCAGCTCATTAATACCACAAATTGAAAACCACCCATGCTTTCAGCTTGCATAGGCCTTTATCTACCAGCCAGTAGATGGCCATTAAGTCTCATTTGGGAAATAAGCATACCTTCTGCTCTTTGATCTCCCTGTATCTGATCCACTTACTTTGCTTTCGTCCCTGCTTTTTCCCCACCATCACCTCTCTCATCGCACTTTTCTTTCTCTTTTCCCCCAAATCAGGACTGTCGTCACTCTTCGAAGGTCCCAACGTGTGTGGTCTCTACTCCGAAGACAGGTTGGTTCTGGACGATGCCAGACACAGAGCCTTCCTCGCACTGACCGAACAAGGAGTTGAGGCCGGGGCCGTCACCACTTTGTCGTTCTCTCGCTCCTTCCCTTCCTTCTCTGCCCTGCGGCCTTTTATCATGCTGTTGTGGAGCGACCAGGCCAATGTGCCACTCTTTATTGGTAGAGTGACCGACCCATGAGAGAGACCAGAAAAGAGAGAGGGAATGGAGATGTAACAGATGGGGGGAAAAGGGCAGGAAAGAATCAAATATAAACAAAGGCTGTCTGGTATAATGGAAATACATTCATTATCCTACTGTGCTTTAACACAATACAAAGTCAGTATCCGTATTGTTTTAAGTAGTTACTAAAGCGAGCAGTGACCCTCACAAAAACATACATCCAGGCCTGGGTGTGGATTGTTCTCACGGATGATGATGATGAATAAACACACATTAACACACACATGTGCTGCCTGTCTTGTGTTTATGAAGAATGAAGCACAATCGTGGATCATTCAAAGGAAGACAGACAACCACTGAAACAACTTCAATTTATTTTGCGAAGTAGTTACACAAACCCACCACAGGATGGCAGCCATACTGTGTGATTGACATTGACAGTGAATACACAGGGACTGCAGTAGTGAATTCCCCATCTCATGCACCCCTGCCCTCCTGCATCATTACCACTGATTTCAATTTAAGGAAGACGAAGTGTCAAAATCTGTGACAGTAAAGGTTTTTTTTTTTTTTAAAGCAACAGCTTGCTTGGTAAAGCACAGCAACTGAGCAAAAATTACCCTGAATCATCGTATTCACAAACAAACAAACGCACACTGATGGCATAGACCGTAAACACATCAGCATTCAGAATGATCAGCTATGGTTGCACTCTATTATACAAGCCAATAGTGATTGCTAAACATGCAGCTGTATTGCAGATAAAATGATTACATAAGCAAAGCGGGGTCAATAGACAAGAGTCAGAAAATTTCGTGACTGTAAACAAAAACCAGCAGATCCAGAGACAGGAATAAGCAACCCAGCCTGAAATGTGAACTCTATTAGATCACTGTCACCCAGCCTAGCCCCAATCTAAGTGCTGAGTATGCCCAGAAATACATCTTTGATGCCTGGATAACATAACGTTGTTGTTTTGGTTTGATTATCTCACTGCCGACGTGCTGGGAGTTCTGATGTGCATAGAGAAAGTACAGAATAAACGTTGCCCAACCCTCTTGTTAAAGTCATTTAAGGTCTAACTGAAGATGTGTTTAAGCGTACGGTTACACCACGTGGTCCAAGCTTCGATAATGCCCAAGCCCTTTTTTATTCTAAACCTAATTCACCACTGAAGGATCCATTTTTTTGCAGTCAACGATGAGACATTCACAAGGTTGTTGAAGGACACCAAGAATATGAGCAGCCGGATCGATTCAACAGTTAGAAAAACTCCCGGAGGCCACTGACCGACTGGGTGTGCTTTCGTGAACCGGTGTATGGCCAGAGCTGTAGTGATGGATGAACCGAGGGAGTACACTTGATATCCTGGCAGGCATTTCGACGATTCAGAGATAGTCTAGCCCATTTACACCAATCACATACAGAGATGTGCATCGATAGACATAACAGGCATGTGGGTTTAAGTGTGCAATCAATTCAATCTCTTGGATCCCGACCTGTGATCTCTCCCCTGCCTCCTGCTGCCATGCATGCAGGGTGAAATCCCTTTTTACCTCCTGAGGTTAAAATGTAGGAGGGGGGGGGGGGGGGGGTTCTACTAACAGCACAGTTTATCTCAGCAGGTAATCGTGTGTCACAGACATGGACACCGTAGTCTCAGTGTCTCCTGTCCAGACCTGATATTTAATAGGTCAGAAGTAATGGGATGAATGCAACATTGATCACAGCAGTGATTCCAGCCAATGGTCGATTTCAGCCAAATTTCTTACATAACTTTTTAGATCCTCTCAAGAACAGTGTCTGGGGGTGTGCAAAGGTGGATTAGGGGAAATTTTCCAGCTTTTGGGCAACCATAAATCAGATAACAAGACCAATCAAATGCCTGCATTTTCTAATTAATACATTACTGCAGCGATATTGCCGTGCAGGGAGAAAATGTTGCATCATCCTTGAGTCTGTTGGAGCCAGTGCTTGAAGTAAAACCTAGAAGTGAATGAGTTGAATAAGAATATGCTAAGTGAAAAGGGTAAGTTTTTTTTTTTTTTTTTTTCCATTTTATGATTTAATGCCTTATTATTTATTCTTTATTATGTACACTCCTTTTGGAAAATAAAATAAATTATTACTACTACTACTAGTACTAAAAGTGGAAAAAAATAAGTGCCAGTACTCCCCTTACTCACATGTTGGCGTGTGTGTATCGGATGGTATCTGATTTTCTACAGTGAATAAACATAGGCCATTAGCAGAGAGATAATGTAATGGTGCCGGAAGTTGGTGGTAGATGAAGAAAACAACTTGATAAATGCAATGCCACGCACAAGCTTTGATGTTCGCAGTAGGCCTACAACCGTGTGAAAATGGCCAAGGCTGGGTTTAAGTGCAATCCATACGTTTACGTCATTGGTATAAGAGAAGCGTAATATGTGCGTAAGGAGACAGAGAGAGTTTCCCAGGGCGTCAAATACCGACGCCTTGTCGCGGCCATACGGCCACACAAGGCACCCTTTAGCGCCATATGAGACGCACCAAGCTTTCCATTAACTACAATGTAAACCCATCCGCAGCAACAGTAAACGCTCAGAGAATGTGCGCCGGGAGTGTGGTGACGTAGTTTTATGATCAAAAAGACGCACAGGGCGGCGGGAGGGGAGGTGGATGGGTCCAACAAACACAAGGCTTTCATCCAGGAGACCGCTGTATTGTGTTCTCTGCGATAAGTTTCACTTTCACGTTTCAATCAGCTGCTCGTTCGTGTCCCGTATTCACATCGTTCAGTTTCATTTTCACTTTACAAACGTAGTAGTTTTAAGCCCAACCATGTAGTTTTTTCCTAAACCTAACTATAGTGGCTTTGATACCAAAACCTAAATTGACGCCAAGGGGTGTGACAAAGCGGCAGTATGTGACGAGTCGGGATGAGAACGTGTTGGGTCAGAGCATGCCAGCAAAGAAAAAAAAGACACGTTACGCTAAAGAGTAAAATGTAGAAGAGATGGTGTTGTGTCGAATACTGTTTTCCCGTCGATATGCATTTCCCCCTACCTAAACCTGAACCAACCCTTATCCCTAACCCTAACCGTCGAGGGGGGCGCTATCATTTTAACAGGAGAGAAACAGACTTAAACATAACACCGGCTCCCTCCGAGCACTGGTTGGAGCACAATTAGAGCCACTGAGGTAAACCTGCTTGGATCCGGTTGAAATCTGGTTCATTATGCTGCAGCAAAGTATAGATACAAACGGCACCTCCAAAAAGCAATATCCGTTCAGCCTTTCATCAGGAAAGTCAAAAAGAGCGGTCAGAAGTGACACATCAAGGTATATTCCATGCTTAAAGTTGCTCTATGACTGTCTGGCAATGGGAGAGAGGGATGGCAAAGGGTCTGGCACACATGACTGACAGCTTGTCAGTGTCCCCCAGCCAGGAACGCTCACACCACTGAGGCCTGCGGTGGCGGCGGCGACGGCGTCAGAGGATTTCTTGTCCTTTGTTATTATTTCTTCACACCTCTGTGGTTCTAAAGTTGGACGGAGACATTTTGAATGGGGCGTGACGTGAATACAGAGAGATACACACACTGAACAGACAAAAAATGTAGGCACTCATATTCTCATAGCCCTCATGCACACACACACATTCACACACACATACGGACACGTTAATGTTTGATATGAACGTGTATAGAAAGCCACTGTCACTTAAAGACAATGAAAGACATAAGAACAAGAACACTGAAACGGTAAAGGTACAAATCCACCAAATGGATCATTTTGTGCTTTATAATTCGGTGTGTTGTTTTGCATCAGATCAACAACCACTAAAATAGAAACTTCTCAGTACATAACATTCCCGCTCCTGTTACTACATACCACATTATGAGTCACTAGCGTGCACATACCTTTGGCGCCTTTCACTGAATGAATTTTGAGTACATTAATCTCAAATCTCTTCATTAGGTGTAAATTTGAATGACAGAATATGAGCGACTTCCACAATACAGTAAGGTCTAAAGCACAATTTTGTGAGTATTGTTTTGTTACGTCAACACTTTAATGAGGACATCGTCACAATTTGGTTCACCTTTTAAAAAAAAAAAAAGTATTCAGATTACACCTTATTACCATCACTAATATTAGTATATACTAATACTTGGTGCAGTAATTATTGGCGTTATTTTCAACATTATTATTGCATGTTTTATCCTTTGCTCTTATTACTGCTTTACTTGGTCTCTGTTATCAACCATCTTCCAGTGAGATATGTGTGTTAGTGTGTGTGTGTGTGTGTGTGTGTGTGTGTGTGTGTGTGTGTGTGTGTGTGTGTGTATGTTTGTGTGTGTGTGATTGTATGCATGAATGTCTTGTGTAATCTAGTCCGGTTTGTCACCGCTCGGGGCTCCTTGCTGTGTGAGCGTATGCCAGTACTCCACTTTCTTCCCTTTGTTTTTGAGACAGTCGAACCAGTGTCTGAGTCTCTGTCCGCTTGCATTGATGCCCAGCTCCACTCCACCTGCACACGGAGGCAGAAACAGAGAGGAAGAATCAGGAGGTGATGGGGAATTGTTCTTGGAGAATAAGGACAGAAATTGGGAGGAATCGAGGAAAGCAATGAAAGAAAGAAAGAAGTACACAGATCCTTTACTTAGTTAAAAGTACAACAATGTAAAAAATACTCCATTAGAAGTAAAATGTCTACAGAAAAGTGTCCCTTGTGACTGATATATTATTAGATATTATATTATTTAATTGTCTATACTAATGAGTCAATGCACATGTAGCAGTTTACTCCACTTCATTTTTCAGGTCAGCAAATTTCATGGTAATTAGGTGATAATTAGCAAGTAACCTATTTGAAATTTCTTTGGAATTATTGCCAAATTACCCCAATATTTACCTCAGAATTGAGCAAAAACTACTTTGTTTGGCAGTCTTGACCCTGGACTTTTATTATTATTATTTCACATCTATTATAAACATTATTTAATCATTATATTCCTCTATTTCCCAATAAGCAGTAATAAATAGCTGGTAATTTATTTAATACATTTCCAGGAGAAGAATACAAAGTTAATTGATATGCTTTATTTCCATGTCTGCTGATAAATAGACAATAATTAGCAAATAACTTCTTTGAAATTTTTTAAAAAAACTCCCTGAATCATTACATTAGCTACCAGGTTACATTTGTGTAGATAATAAGTCACACAATGGTGAGATTTGTGCCTGATCAGAAGTGTCTTCTATTAGTTTTGATTTTCCACCTCCGATGAAGAGCAGCGCACAGCCGCTTCTTTAGCCTGAGGGCCCTATTTTAACCATTAGATGCTATTTTAGCATATAATTATTAAATAATGTTTATAATAAAGTAATTTTCGATCAATTTTGAGGGAAATATTGGGATTATTTGGCAGTAATTCTAAAGAAATTCCAAATAGGTTACTTGCTAATTATCACCTAATTACCATGAAATTTGCGGACCTGTAAAATTAGGTGTTACCGTTTACTGTTGCAGCTGGTTGAGGTGGAGCTAGTTTATGTACAGTTCATTAGTTTAGCTAAGTGGTTCCCAACCTAGGGGCTGGGTCCCCCCAAAGGGTCACAAGATAAATTTGAGGGGTTGTTTTTTTTGGACTTTCCTCTTTTTCTCTAGTCGATGCTTTTTTTGTGAAATATTGGATAATTTTACCTTTTTGGGCCTCAAAAAGGGTAAAAAATTTAAATCTGCAATAACTGTTTGTTTTTTTTGTCACTTGGGGGCAGCGGAAACAAGTTGTGAAAACAACACTGACATTGAACTGTTTGTTTACAGCAGGGGTTCTCAAACTTTTTTGGGCCAGGGACCCCTTACAGGGGAGAACATTTTCCAAGGACCCCCTCATAATCATAACACAGAGTATTCATAATGCTTACTACCATTTGTACTCTTAGATGTCATTGGAACAATTTGTATTATAAAACTTTTCAACCTAAATACTTCAGATCTGTTTCATAGTGATAAACAAACACATTTCAATTTGAATCATGTTAAGATGAGATAATCCTTTACTAGTCCCACAGTGGGGAAATTTGCAGTGTTATTGAATTTTAATACCATTTATTTACCTTTAAAAAGAGGGTGATTTTATTCAAATTGCATTTGGACTCAACTTGACAGCATTTATAGCCTACATTTCAAGTAATTGACCTTAAAAGCTTTCAGAAAATGAACAGTAGCAAGACTGGCATAGTCCTAATAAATCCAGATATTTAAATTTACCAGTCTAAAGCTGACTTTCTGTAAGTTCATTAATGATAAAATAATGACCTTATTGCTGTGTGTCACAATCATATCAGAGTTTCTATTGGCCCAAAGCTAACGTCGGTGGGAGTAATGGACACAATATGCTCGTTTTATTGGCGCAAAAGGTCACCATCTGTAGATATGCACTTTTTAATGATACAGCAAAATTTTATAATTTATAGCAAATTATTTCACGGACCCCAATTTGAGAATCACTGGTTTACTCATCCAGCAGTTATCATTTATTTGGAGTCATGTTTCTGGTACCTGATTAATGTAAGTCCAATATTCACTAGCTTATTGGTTCCCAAACTTTTTCTCGTCAAGGACCCCTAAACTGACACAAATTAGACCACGGACCCCCATTTGATAAGATTTTGTCCCAGGGTACCCCATCTGATACGATTTTTGATGTTTTATTACAGAAAGTGTATGAAACCTGTGAAAAAAATAGTCATAGATCTTGTCATTGTGTTACTTATGGAGGGAATTATAGTGAAAACAAATTATTCCCCTTTTTTCTGGGGACCCCCTGGAACCCCGTCAAGGACCCCTGGGACCCCACTTTGAAAACCATCTTATAGCTCTCTCTGCTGCCAAATGCTCAACTATGTTCACCAGCTAGTCACTAACTGTGTCTGTCTGCTGTTTGCTGAGCGGGTAGCGTTCAGTGGGTTTTTCCCTCAGAAATGTAGTCAAGTAGAAGTACAAAGTGGCATGAAATGTAAATAATCAAGTAAAGTTGCAAGTACCTAAAAAATGAAGTGCGGTATTTGATTTATATTTGGTTACTTCCCACCACTTGTGGCATCAGAAAATAGCAACAGACAAGGGGACAGACCAAGCCCTAATGCACTAATAGGTGAATCCAGAGTTATTTCCCTTCCTCCGTTCATGTGAATGAGCCCCAGACCGAGGCTGGAGCGAGGGCTGGGAGGCGGAGTTAAAGGAAGCGCTACTGCGCCTGCTCTATGGGCCCAATGGATGCAGAAGATCGCCGGATGATCCGGGTACTTTATCACTCAGCAGTGGAGCCATTTTGGCTTCATGCACCACTGAGCAACTCTCATAGGAATGAACGGGAGCCCGCCTTTAACGCTGTATCCAGTTCTCTTTATACATCCATGGGCCAGACTGACAGACATTTTGTTTTCTTGCTAAAATCTAATAGTCAATAATGTAACTGAGCTTCGGCAACATTCATGCCAATAAAGATTATTTTGTTTGACTGGCAGACAGACATGGGAGCAAAGAAGGAAGCAAACAGACATTCGAGACAAATTCCTCCAGGCAGAGAGAAAGAGAAATACACCGCTAGCTGGGGAATTACAAGACAGAGAGATTTAGATAACGAAAGATTTATTGAAAGAGCATGGGGGGAATAAATATACAGAGAAGCAGGAAATGACTCAGGTGAAAGTGAACGGAGGTGACGGAGGCGTTGGTGGAGGGGCAGATTGTAAGACAGAGAGATGCAGGCAGTTGTCACACCGAGGTTATTGCAGAGCCATTCCCTTGGCTGTGATTGCAAAGTTAATGGAGCGTGAAGTTTTAAACATGGTATTTTGGCAATGCTGCCTTCTAACAGCGCCTTGGAAAATGACAGCCGCGGGCGAACAAGGCATGATTGTTGATCAGCGACTCATCTGAGCTCGGCGTTGAACGCTGCCTGAGATGCTGCCTCTGGGAGGAGAGGAGCAAGTGTTTCCTATTCTGCATCCTCATTCCCTTTCCTTTCACACACACAGACACACGCGTCTCTAAAACCTGTTGACAGAGTTTCGATAGGATAATCGCGCACAGCACTTGGTCACCTCCACCCCCCACAACACTCCCACCACCTCCGAACAGAGATCGATGCCGTGTTCTCTGAGCCTGCGCGTTGCGAGTGAAAAATGGTCAGCCGTCCTGACATGCGTTAGGGGACAGAAGAGGGATGAGGAGCCAGAGCCGGAGGAGATGACACAGGCGAGGGCGGGGCTGACACTCCGGCTGACGGGCAGGTGTGCAGCAACACTCACACAGGTTCGACCCTGTTCTCTGTCTGCTTATTTTTACCCCTAACAACAGCTGCACATCTGGCTCTTTCAACCCAAACAGCAAATACACAAGAACATGTGGTGAACTAAATATCTAGCAGAACTGTAGACCTGAAGACGTATCATCGATCAATTTTAGTAACTTTCCAAAAACCCGACAGTCCAACAAGTATCCCCACTTCACCTAGCAATTGGCCAGGTGTGCAGAAGTGACAAAGTATGCAGGATTTTAACTTTTCCCTCTAACTCTCTTTTAATTTTTCACACACAACTACTTGTGTTACTTTTTGCGTGTACAACACCGACAGGTGAGTGCAGCACTATGAATGCCTTTGAAGAGAGAATGTCTGAATGTGTGCGCCATCATCGACATTTGCGTGAATTATTGCGTCTCGCCCCTCTCTCTTCAAGCGTGGCCATTCTCTAAATGTACAAACACTTTTGCCTTTTTGTACGGACAACACTTCATGAGTAGCATACAGGTTACAGAGTTTGAAGCATACAAAACCCTTAAAACTTAAGACTTAACTGCCTAAAGACTTGCTTTGACTTGAGACATGAAAGCAAAAAAGTCTCATCAAACAATCAAAAATTAAAAAATCAACAGGCACACCTAGCATAGCCACATACCTTGACATTTTAATTATTAAGCATTGAAAGGACTTGGTCTCAGGCATGTGCATTACAAAATATGCAAACTGTTTAAATGAGGTGTCAATTTAGTGAACATCCACAGACCTGAAAGATTTTCAACTTACTTGCAATTCCCTTATTAAGACTTCAATTGAAACCTGCTTTGACAAGACTTTTGACTTAAGAGATTTGACTTGTCCAACTTTTTCTCTTCTGATACCAAATCCAATACCTCAATTCAGCGGGTCTTCGAGTACCAAGCCGATACCTAGTACAAATCTCTATTTGCATTACCTTACTGCATGAAACTCATTGGAAACATTTTACCTGAGGTAACATAAGGCCAGCTGTGACACTAAAAGCTGAGTCGGTGGACCACTGGGAATAAATTAATGTACGCAATTTATAGCTGAATCGCTGAATTTTATAAAGACTTTGATGTACAGTATAAACTGTGTTTAATGTGGATCAGTCCCCTCATGGTAAATACCCATAGACTGTATATAAGAAGTGGACGTAGTCACCGTGATGTCACCCATTGGTTTGTGGACTGCCGTTTTGAAGCCTCGAGTTCTGCCTTTTGGCCATCTCCATCTTGTTTTTTTGCAACCAGAGGTGACACGAGAGGGTGGAGCTAAGTACAACCGAACACTGAACAAGACATTTTCAGGCGACCAAAAAGGTTCTAATTAACTTTCATGATTCGAAAACACACTGTGAAAGGGTTAAAGTTGTAAGAACAAAAGACGGAACAACTCCCAGACCGGACAACGCAGTGGTAGCGACCTGTCAATCACAAGGTAGCCACGCCATAAAGCATACCCTGCTTTATGGTCTATTTGACTCTAAATGGGACCATAATTTACTAAATTAACATCATGCTGTATTGAAAAAGATTTGAAGCTAGCGATTGAGACCATAAACTCATGTTTACAATGTTTACTGAGGTAATAAATCAAGTGAGAAATCAGACTTCTTTTTGCAGCCAGAGGAGTCGCCCCCTGCTGGCAATTAGAAAGAATGCAAGTTTAAGGCACTTTTAAGGTATCGAAACGACTCCCACCCAACATCACACTTGATTTAAAGTTGTCTCAACTGACTTGAGACTTGACTTGCACCAAACGCCTTATGAGAGTTTTGGTATCTATAGTGTCTCTTTAGTTTCTTTAACAGTTGTATCATGTTTTCTGTAAGGTTTTACAAGATGACATGGGCATTGTAAATGTGCAACACAACACAGCTCACTCAAAATCAGAGGTTTTGGTTTGATTCGTGGTCAAGATGAAATTTCCCATCTCTCCTTGTGTATCGATCTTTCCCACAAGTCATCCACTTGATTTACTGCCTGTGTTTTCTTGTGTACTTTTGCCCTCACATTTATTCTCTCATTGTTCAGGTTTCTCCTCCATGTATCTCTGAAATCTCACCTTTTCTCACCGTGACATCCTCTGTATCTCCAGCTAAGCCTATTAGCCCGCTTGTTATTGCTCTCACTCTTATACAAGTGCACTGGGATTATGTTCACTCGGCCTCTTTATCAACTCGTTTTCTCCATTCTTCTTTGTCTCGGTATCATTTTTCACCCAGCCCCGTTTAACATAACTGGTAGGCTGATGTATCTATACCTGTAATGATAATGGTCAGGGGAATGGCCGTTATCTGGGGCTGTACGTTAGACTGATGGCCTTTTCTCCCAGCAGGGTTAATAACTCACTGGGCTTATCTAAACACTGGTTGTCTCGCACCAACCCACCCACCCACGACCTCACACTCATGTGCACACACACACACACACACACATTGGACTGAGTAAAACGCTTTGATCTGAAGGCCTTCAAGCTCACAGGGTGGTAATCCATTCTCACTGTGCCTCCCCACTAGTTCCCCATCACTCCCTAAGCTCCCATGTGCTCTATTGCCATGATATACACATCAGGCCATGCCAAAGCTGTTAAGCAGCCTGACGAAGCAGCAGCGATCTGATGTGCCAAGCCCACGAAGGATGGGGATCCTTTTTGATTTCTAAAGCATTTCCTTTTCCACTCAAACCCTCCTTTGCTAGCGCAAATCGTTCTCCTCAAGCCTCATAATTACCCCTCATCTCTATGCATTTCTTTTTTTTACTCCTCTCTCCGCCCACGCTCGGCCTGGTTTTTATGTTTTCTGCAATTGCGCCGCTTTCATTCCAACAATCTTGTACAGTCATCTACTTTGCTGCTTCAGCTCCTCCCCTCCACTCAGTTTTTTTTCTCAGCCTACCTATGAAGTCGTTGCTCATTCCCAAGTCGTAGTCCCACACAGAGATCTCCAGGGTTTTCTTCGCCAGCTGGTCCAGGGTAACTTCATATGAAAACTCCTGTGCAGGTGGTGCACACAAGAGCATATCTATATCAATGATTCATTAGCATGAGAGTTGAAAGGATCCATAATTTAGCGCATTATCAGTAGAAACATGCAGATTGACGCTGAGAACACATTCAAGGAAGAAATGTCAGATTTGCTTGATAGCCACGCTCATCCAAACCTCAGATACACTACAAAACATCACATTGAGCTCAGTATAGAAAAGCAAAGAAGTTGCCAGGTGTATTGTGGTTATTTGTAGAGCAGGAAACAAAATGTACCTCATTGAATTCGGGGTTGAGAGTCTTTTTCTTCACTGTAGTCTTGTTCTTGGACTTTTTCCCCATATCTGGCTGCAACATGCTGAGAAAGAGAGAAAAATAGAGCAAAAGCTAAAGAGGACATACATTCATGGGAAACTTGCACACTATTCAGGTCATGTCCAACCTATATATATATATATATATATATATATATATATATATATATATATATATATTTTGTGCATGTAAAAGGTCTGCAAAGTTACAAAGCCCACGCCAAAGGGAGTTACTCTCCCCCACAGAAACACTGCTCCTGATCTGCCTGAAACACCTTGCTTGAAGTCCTGCCTTTTCTTCCATAACATGGTGATGTCACCAAGTAACACACTTGCATAATACCTATAGCAGCTTGTTTGGCACGCCCTCAAACAAAACTAGTTAGGGCGGAGCTGGAGCAGAGTCCGAAGAGTTTGGTTCAGTTGACCAATCACAACAGAGTGTGCCAGCTGACCAATCAGAGTAGACTGGACTTTTTGAGGGGGGGGGGGGCAGGAGCTCAAACGGAGTGTTTCAGACAGAGGGTGAAAAGAGGAGCTGCAGCACAGTATGAGAAAAATAAAGCGTTTTTGAACATTAAGCATGTAAACATGTTCTAGTAGAAACCCAAAATACAAATATGCACCTGAGATGAGCATAATACTGTAGGTAGGTTTAAAAAAAGGCCAGAACAATCATTGCTTCTGAGATAAAAATGAATTAATCCGTTACTTTTTTTAACCTTTTGCCCTGTTGTGACAGTGAACTTTCCTGGATGGCAGAAACAAAGGGAGACAGAAAATTTGCAAAATCTCTTTCTGAGATAATTTGTGACCCAGAAGTGTTTTGAACAAAGACGGGGACAGTGAGAGAGTGAGAGAGAAACCGAGAGAGACAGTAGACCACAGCAAGATCGTAATCATGCCGATGTCGGAGGACTGCTCGCTCCAGCAAAGAGGCAACAGAAGGATCGCTAAAGGGCAACGGGAGTCATCATCAGCATAAATTCCAAGTCAAGATGTTCAGGGGGGGAGAGATATCTCACTCTTCCAGCCTCCCCGCCGCTAGTGACGAATCCTGGCCTGACAGCTGATGCATGGGATGGGCTTGGGGTTGTCACTGCAGAGCCGGAATCAGAGCGAGTGAAGAATGGAGGGATGGAGGTGGGGAGGAACAGGAGGAGGAGGAACTGATAAATGGTGGCACAAAGACTTGAGACACTTTACATTGTCAGTAATGAAAATGCCATTTTTCTTCATGATATGAAAGGACTGGGCTAAAGTTGTAGTTATCAGTGACAATTGTGAATTCAGTCCTGCTACTTTTTGTTGTTGACAACTAAAAGATGCAAATGCAACAATTAATAGATTAGTTGTCAACTATTAAATTAATCTGCAACTATTTTGATAAATCGATTAATCAGTTTGAGTCATTTTTTAAAGAAAAAAAAAGTGAAAATTCTGATTCCAGCTTCTTAAATATGAATATTTTCTGGTTTCTTTACTCCTCTATGACAGTAAACTGAATATCTTTGAGTTGTGGACAAAACAAGACATTTATGGACGTCATCTTGGGCTTTGGAAAACACTGATCGGCATTTTTCACAATTTTCTGACATTTTATAGACCAAACAACTAATGAATTAATCGAGAAAATAATCAACAGATTAATCGACAATGAAAATAATCGTTAGTTGCAACCCTACATGTACAGTAAGGGATAAAGTACAGCGAGACGGTCATTGTTGTGAAATAAATCCCAACAGGTCTCGCATCGCCCTGAAGGGGTTTATTTCACAACAATGACCTGCTAGCTGTACATTATCCCGCTTATTATACAGCTACTTACTTAAAAAATTCAATAAATTGACACAAAAATGGTCCGCCAGGGTCCGAGATCACAACTGCGCTCATAGCAACGGTCTGCTATACATAGCAACGGTCTGTTATAAAGAAATAACAGACCGTAGAACGCCGTGATTGACCAATCAGAATCGAGTATTCGCCAAGGTCGTGTAATAAAACGTATTAACATATTCTTGGTTCTGTCTTAACCAGGATTGACCGACGGAGCCTCAATATCAGAGTTAGTCCAGATGTTCACAGCAACCGGCCAAGGGTTTGCAAGATAAATCTGAGGGATCACATGATGGTTACAGTACATCTATAACAAACAATAATATACACTTTTCTGAGACAATCTGAGGTGGAAAAGCCATTCTTTGGTTGAACTGCTCACCTCTCATGTCTACATAACTAACTAAATTACCTGTGAAGGGAGATCGCAAGCAGACATCGCTGTATTACTCACCATAAATTTGTTAAAATATTCAAATATGATGATCCTGCGGGTGGGTGGGATAGAAACAGGAGCTGAATCTGTATATAGGTGGGAGGTGTCTAGTTTTGTCAGCTGGTGCAGCTACAGTATAATAACCTTAAGACTTAACATTAAGGAAAAATAAGGACACTGGCTATCTGGGGCGAATAAACACAAACGGTTCAGTGGCTAGATTTGTGCGAATTACATGAAAATTTGCATGAAACCTTTCTGTCTGCACACATCTTCAAAGGTTATTCTCTCCTCTTTGGTGAAATGCCCTCCGGAAGGACATACACAGCAGATAACTTCTGAAATTATTTTTTACATACTACTAATAAACCTACTGTATACCTGTTACACTCCAGATTATAGCGTTGTTCAGTTGATGACATGTTACCAAACAGCTTCTTGTTACCAGTCACAGGCTCTGTTAGGTGTTTATTGTATATTAAAAAGGTCATTTTCTCCATAAGCTAATCAGCATTAAAATACTTGGAGCTTATACAAAGGTTTGACCGCCTTCACAAGAAAAGAAACGAGAAGAAAGAGAGAAATCCGTAGAGAGAGGCGTCCAAACAAAGCGTCTATTTGACCGGCAGCATGTGAGAGGGTGAGGTGAGGGCCCGGGGGACGTCTCAGTCTGAGCTGTGCCAAATCACATTTTACATGCGGCTCCGAGGCTGTTCAGATTGGGGATTTCCAATTTCCAGAATAATAAAACATCATTTGACAGTGGCATTCATAATAATGATAGCATAAATAAAAATATTCTGTACAGCAGCAACCAAACTATGGCCAAATTACCATAGAAAATTCAATGTGAAGAATAATTCATAACATGGAAGGCTGGCCCATAGAGATAGGGGGATTATCCTTCCAGTTATTGTTGGCTGTTTCTTGAAAAACTAGGTCGTTCACAGCAAAATACAGTAAACTCACATTTTTCTGTGCTATACACTTTCACTATTTTAGCCACATGTCACAAACCTCCTCTGACTGATACGGTTAACAGAGATTGACAGGTGCTCTTCTGTATAATGATGATGATGTTTAAATATTGTTCTATAAAACTATTTTGTTTTTTTCATATAGAGCAGTATGGACAAGTAAGGACAACTCTTGTTAAGAATGACATATAAGGGGTGGAAAAAATAAAATAAACACCCAGAAATACTCATATCTAACACAGCTTCAAAACATCTGTCACAGTCTCTACAAAACCTCGAGTTTAGCAGATTTACAAGGGTAGTATTTTTTGCAGAGCATACCGAATGTGTTAGATATGTAATGATGGTGTTAATGATTTTGTTGTCACCTCCTGTAACTCTCCTGTCCTCGTGATACCAGCCTGCTACAGTCACTACCTCACATTGTATTACATGCTGTTCATTTTAGTCTTGTAATAAAAAAATTTCTGATCTTATTTTTTTGTAGATGTTGTTTGTATTCATGAGGATTTTCTAACTTAAAGCTTTTTTTTTTTTTTTTAAGTCAGTATTTCAGTAATAAAATACTCACATATGTACAGAGTGAAAGATTTAGTAGTCACTGTAAGTATTACTCTTGTCCGTACTGGCCGTGAAGCGTGACTACACTGTAAAAGAACATATCTTATTGCACTTTCACATTTAAATAAACAGAGCACTGTTTTCACTTCCATGCTGTGCTACATCCCTGTTAATGTACAAATTAGGGCTGCACAATGTTGGAAAAAAGTAACATTGCACAAATTTTTTCTGCTATATATTTTGCAGTATGAGAAAATACACACTACCCCTTTGTTAGCTTCATTTTAGAGTGAAATCTGGTGCACTTTTTGCATTTGCTTTTATTCTGTTTTCTATGTGCAAATGAAATTAAATGAAATCATGGTCATGTAACAGGACAGGGTTGAACACAAGCTGAAATATTCAAAATTCTACATCATATTTGGTGAGTACCATTACAACAACCACCCCCGTACAATTAAATGTTTTCATCTCTCGTCTCTCTTTGCCCTTTATGTCATTGGACCCTCATTACTTAATCACATGACAGTTTGACAACTGCCAGGGTCACAACGAGCATTTGGTACCTAAAACCATTCTGACAGTAGTTAAGTTGACGGAGGGACAAGCAAAAGAGCAAGAGCATCCCTGTGAATGAGAGAAGGAAACAACAAAAATATAGAAGTGACAGGGAGAGATGAGGGAGATGGGAAAAAACAGGAAACAAAGTTATGACACCGAGACGAAAAAACAACAAAAATGTGATAGATAAATGACAATCGGAAAGAGGAGCTAAATATAATGCCTGCTGCAGAGAGGAGTCATGATTTTCACTTCACACAAGCGTTCAGAGGGAGAGAGAGAGAGAGAACAAAACTGTGACGCTTGGCAGTTTGCTTGGTCAGCAGGAAATATCTGACATGTTTTGCACTTTTTTCTGCCTTCACATGTCTTTTTTTCTGACAGAATAATTTATTCTTTTAACATTTTGGGTAATGTGTGAGGAGCAGTGGAGAGGAGGATTGTGGCTCCTCCGGAAGGATGTAAACTCATTTAGTTTTCAAATGCTAATTTGTCCTTTTAAATGGAAGACAAATTAGTTCTGAGATAATTCTGACCTTGTGTCGCTTGAATGGCTTCTAAAGGCTGATTGGGAGAAAAGACCAAATTGAAAAGCCCTCTGGACAAATGCACGGACACACACAGCATGGATAAAGACAGACTGGCATCAAGATCAGTTTACAGATTCCTTGTGAGGATTGCTGGTGTTACAGCTGCAGGACATCAACGCTCTGACAGGAAAGTAAGCCAGAAAGCTAGCTAAGCAAATTAATTCCTTACTCCTGTGTCGACTTAATTGCTCAGTATACTCTAGAGATGTAATTCACCTATGCCAGCAATACATTCACCTCCTATTTTTATGTTAACTTCACTAAAACTTCAGAGCATTAATTACGTTGGGTGGAAATCACAAAAGGATGCATTAAAAGAGCAGCACATACTCTGCAGACCAACCACTGAACTGGGGTAAACTAGGCTCTTTGTGATGGATACAGAATCCCTGTTACAAAAGAGAACAAAAGGAAACGTTGGCAGACGGGCAAGGGAAAAATCCAAACAACTTGAGTGCCAGAAAAACAAATCAGATCAGAGGAGTGGTTTAAAAAATTAAGCAAACTAAAAGAGTCTCCGCAAAAAGAAACATCAGGTGAAAGGATGCCAAACAAGAAGAGGGAGACACAACAAAAAGGAATAAAATATGCAACCTAGTGCGTGAGGAGAGCGGCAGAGAGAAGAGGAAGAGCTGGCTACTCTGGGTGCATATGTAATTTTTTGATGTACTCAAAAACATTGTGCATCAAAGTAGACTGATAAAGCACAAGGCGTCACTTTTAGAGTAGAAGAACAAATCGATACCTCAAAGAGAAAGAAGGAAAATATCCATGTGTGTATTTGTCTGAGAGATTTCTTTTCTACAAGACGTGAGCTCCTCTGTGTTTTTTGTTTCTCTCATCTCTCTACAGAAAACTTCAGACGACCTTCAAAATCACAATACTGTGGGTGAGCATCAAAAACGATTTGCTCAATATTTCCCACTTATACAACCGAATGAAAACACCATTGGATAACAATATTTTTCAATACAGAAATTGGAGTTGTCTCTGGAGTTATCAGCTGTAACCGCCATATGACAGCAGTGCAGAGCGGCGGCCGTGAGCTAGTCAGTGGGTTAAAATAAGTAATTGCTGTATTTATAAATTGCTTTTATCCAAATGGCTTCACAATTTGCCCCTCATTCATCCATTCACACACTCACACACACACAGCTTGACCATCGGGAGCAATTTGGGGTTCAGTGTCTTGACAAGGACACTTCGACATGTGGACAGGGGGATCGAACTGCCAACCTTTGTTTGGAAACATCAGGGTTTGGGTTAAAATGACTACTCTGTTAACGTTAGAGGACTTTCGTTGTCATGGTTACAATAATAACCCTGTGTTTAAAGTTGTGGAACAATCATGGTCATGGTTAAAAGAAACCAATGTTGACTGCCGATGGAAAATGAACAGCGGCCTCTCATGTTAAAGTCTGACGTTTTATTGTCCCACCCACCCACTCAATCTCCCTCTGTGGACTTTGTGGCTCTATAACAACATCACACTACTTCCTCCTCCACACCCGACGGACAAGTCATACTTCCTATGCTAGAGGGCTCTGTCCCTTCATGGTCAATAAATGTCTTTTTTTTTTTTGCTGAAGCGACTGATGCTCTCGTTTTTCTTGAGTGGACAGTCGCTCCTTCAAACTAGAAATGACTCAAGGGGCTGCAGTGGTTAGTACTGCCGCCTCACAGCAAAAGGGTCACAGGTTCAAACCCGGCTTGGGGCCCTTCTGTGGAGTTTGCATGTTCTCCCCCTGTTAGTGTGGGTTTTCTCCGGGTTCTCCGGCTTCCTCCCACAGTCCAAAGACATGCAGGTTAGGTTAATTGTTGACTCTAAATTGCCCGTAGGTGTGAATGTGAGTGTGAATGGTTGTCTGTCTCTATGTGTCCGCCTTGTGATAGTCTTGTGACCTGTCCAGGGTGTACCTCGCCTTCGCCCAATGTCAGCTGGGATTGGCTCCAGCCCCCCCCACCCCCCCCCCCATGACCCTGAATAGGATAAGCGGTTACAGATAATGGATGGATGGATGGAAATGAGTCAAGTTATTAGTTGCATTTGAAGGAGGAAGTTTTACATCCAATCACAGTAATGATGTTAACAAATAAATCAGACAATGCACAGACAATTTAGTGTTATCCCCACAGTTGTGGACTTGAAATAAAATCATGAGTCCTCTTTGTCCGAGACCGAGACAAGACCGAGTAACAATGCAGTCGATTCTGAGACGAGACCGAGACCTTCAAAAAGCGGTCCTGAGACCGGTCTCAAGTACTACAACACAGCTCCGAGATCTCAAACAATGTGTCATGTGGTTGTGCATAACAAACAAGCTAATCATCCATCCATCCATCCATCCATCCCTTATCTATAACCGCTTATCCTATTCAGGGACGCGGGGAGGCTGAAGCCGATCCCAGCTGACATTAGACGAGAGGCAAATCCGTTGATCAAATTTCCTGTCAGGAGATTGGTTGAAAACAGAAAAGAAAATATACATATAATAATATATGCAATTTAAAAGCATAAAGAAAAAACAATAGCCAAGCAATAGTCTCTGAATGACACCAGTGCACATTCACTTATGTGCCGCCGGCAGAAGCATGTTCCAGTTTTAAACCTACATTAAGCACACAAAGGTTCAGGAGGATACTCAGTCTAATCCACCTCTTTTTCTGCATCTTCTACTAACACCATCCTCAGGCCATAAACAAACATCGTCTTGGTCAAAGGGGTCAAAACATAGTCAAGATTGAACTCTCAATCCAATCACACTATTTTGGAGCCGCTGCAGAAACTAAAAGCTACTTTACAGCCATTAAAACTTCCTTTAGAAGCAATTTCAGCAACGTGGAGCTTCTTCTGCCTTGAAGCCTCCCACTACTGGAGGTGGCGTTGGCTACAGGATTGGTTGTCCTGTGTGGGAGCTCGCTCACTCCCTGCACTGTTGGTATTTAAGTGCAGCAGGCAGATCAGAGATTGAGCTGTGTGGGTTTTATCTGTCACCACCCATGTCTTACAGGCAGGTTGGCTCAGGTATGCCGTGTCGGACACTTTGTCTTTCCTCGGCTCTGCATTTCAAAGACACTTTGAAAAGCCTTGTACTGGCTGAGAGAAGAGCTCAGTCTGACAAGAAGGCAGACTGGTAAAATAAGGCCACAACTAACAATTGTTTTAATTATTGATTTATCTATAGCTTTTTTTGACTAATTGGTTAATCGTTTAAAGGTCGGGTCGGTAGTGTTGTTCAAATACATTTTTTGTTATATTCTCATTACATCCTGACAGCAATCAATAAATCAAATGCTCTGACAAAAAAAGAAAAAAATCCGGTATTTGTGGCTGTCACAGGCACAAGCTGCGAGCTTGACAGCTGTACTAACAATAGCCATGTTTGTTGTTCACGTTCATTATGATATGTTTATGCTCATCATGATAATAGTAGGGGAGTGGCTTTGGAGGGAGGCCTGAAGTGACGGACTGTCATTGCTGCCGACTTGGCGACTTTCTCGCTAGATTTAGTGACTTTTGGAGTTAGTGCTGCTAGCTACTTTCATTGGAAAAGAGATGGCAACGCTGCGCTGGGTTTTTCGGTTAGAGCATTTTAAGGATCTAATGTACTCTTGCAAGTTTCTCAGCGTTACCGACCCTACCCTTAATCTATAAAATGTCAGGAATTTCCCAGAGCCCAAGGTGACGTCTTCAAATTGTTTGTTTTATCTGACCAACAGTCCAAAATCCCAAGGTATTCGATTTTACAATGATATAAAAGAGAGAAAAACAGCAAATCCTCATATCGGAGAAGCTGGAACAAATGAATGTCTGGCATCTTTGCTTAATAAATTATTCAAACGATTCACTCACTATTATCAAAATTGTTGCTGATTATTTTTCCTGGTTGGGACTGCGTCTCTACTGTATGGCAGTGTCATTTTAACATTGTTAGGCTCCCACTGGCATCACAGGAAGCTGACCTATCAGACACCATTATGTGTCTAACACCTCTTCCTAACATACAGCGACCGTGCGAACTCTGGCGAATGGAGTGCGAAAAACTGTCCAGATATACTATGAGCGATGTCACTCTCTATTACATAGAGAGAGTGATATTGATTAACTGTCAGTTACTGTCACCGTCGATTTTGACCAGTGAAAATAGGTTGGAGGGGCGCGAAACTTCACATAAATAGAGCCAGGGCAAGTGTTTTTTCAAACAAGATAAACTGAAACAATCTGATGTTCGGTCGTTGGCATCGCGTCCAGTTAGGAAGTGTTAGAGCTTGTTCTGGTTATATTCTCCATCAACTCACTAAGATGGAGTTTTAGTGTGTCAGGCTGGTTAAAGTGTGTGTGAACTAGAACAAAGGTTACGTTCTCTAACCTCAGCTGTGTCCATACTACACACTAATTCTACACAGGGTTTGAATATAAGGTGGATTCACAGCGGACAAGTGACAAAATTATGTATACTCAAAAAGTCAGTATGCAGACTAAAAAAAATGCTTGATTTTAAAGTGTGCTGTTAATGTCCTATGATGCAATGCTTAAAAGAAATGGAGGAGCTGTTCACAGTTGTGTGGTAACTGATGAAACACCTCCAGAAACTCCTCAGAAAAGAAACCAGTATTATATCTTTGGAGAAACATTTTGCTCGCTCTTCGTGAAATTAAATTGGCAGTGGCATTTTACACTCACAGTTTCTCCAGCTGTGAGTAGCTCCTAGATATTCTCTTTGTTTGAGGTCGGTGGTTTTGCGAGGTGGGACTTGGTGTTTTCTATGTTTTGGGTCTCGAAAACAGAATCGGTGCAGTGTGGTAGCTGTGAGGCTAGCCCTACCAAGCCTCAGGTGAAAATCCACAGGCTTATGCGAACATAGTAGGGATGCAAAAACAATATTTGATGAGGTGCCAGAGACATAGCAATTATCTGAACATAGGCCTACTTGACCATTAATTAGCCTGCCTTATTTCATGTATAAAATCAGTGTTATGGCTCCATATAATATAATTTATTACTATATCAAGCTATCCGTTAATATATTTTGGAGTTCAAACACATTGGAAATGGTTACGTTTTTCTTCTGAAACCGTGACCCAAAAACCGCAATACATACCAAACAGTGGACTTGTTGAATCGTTGCACCACTAGAACATAGCATGTTTTATTTTGGCGTATTGAACAGCCCAGAATACCTTGTCAAAGTAAAGCTGCTCTGTAATCTGATAAACACCTTCCTAAGTCATATGCCACAATACTGACAATATGTTCACTTCCAACGTTTTTCAGTATCCATCCACACATCTAGGCAGCTAATGGTTAAGATGTAGTTTATTAGATAAGGTCAGGTCAAAGATCACAGCCACAAACAGTAGTAGTGTATGCACATCCCAATATTATGTCAGCTGCCTTGGCAAAAACAATATCAAGAAAAAATGCACACCTTCAACCCAAAGATTCACACCTGAATGAATGAACTCATAATCATGTTTAAATGTAAAAAGAAATGTCAACAATGACTGCTCTCATGCGACAGGACATTAACAAGGAAAATACCGGTTTATTTCAAACTGGTGTATTTCCCATTAATGCAGCCATTGTGACTCTATTGATCATGATAACTTTGCATTCGCCACCTCCGTTAGAGAGTCAGGGAAACGAGGGCTCACGCAAAACAATTTAGATCCCTATGAATTAGCCAACATGTCTATTCCAGGTGCCTACTTTCTGTGCTTACTTTTGGTCGGACTCAGAGACAAGCGTTTGAAATGATTCATGTAAAAATTACATCTTTTTTCAGTTAGCACAACCAATAAAGTCTCAATAGCCACATTTACTGTATGGGAAATATGCCAGGTTGAAATAAACCTACACACCCTGACTTTTCGCTGTACTCTAAGAACATCACACCACTGTGAATTGCTAATGCAGAAAAGCTGCATATGAGCATAATTTGTAGGATACCAGGTTTATTCACGAATATCAGAGATGACTTACATTTTGACGAAGGGGTCAGAGTAGCCGTTGGAGTCCATGGCGGCCAGATGGGCACAGCGTATGATCCCAACCAGCAGGCAGCCCTTCTCTGTGTTATAGCACAGTGACACCAGGATGCGGCCACGCTGGGGACGCAGACAAAAACAGTGTGAGCAGAGCACCTGTTTTCAACCTGACATTTCCCTCTTCAATGAAAACACAGCGAGGAATCCTGCAGCAGGGTCAATAACGTTCCTCAAAACACTTTTCACTAAAAGCAACACAAATAAAATGGAATCAAAATAATTGAGATTTGTTGCAACACTTTCTCTACCTAGCATATAGTGTTTTTTATGTATGGGCAACAGGAGTGTTCAAATTAAAGGTACAGTGTGTAACATCTGGCGGCATCTAGCGGTGGAGTTGCAGATTGCAACCTGTGTGCCAAGCATGTAGGAGAGCTACGGCGGCCGACATGAATGGGTTTATTTCAACAATGCCCCGCTAGCTGTACATTATCCTGCTTATTACACGGCCACTTAAGAAATCAATAATTTGACTAAAAAATTGTACTCTAAAGACTGAGATCAGAACTGCATCCATAGCAACGGTCTGTTATACATAGCAACGGTCTGCTATAAAGAAATAACAAACTGTACAACGCCGTGATTAACCAATCAAAATCGAGTAGTCAACAAAGCATGTAATAACGGGGGTTATCTCTGGAGCGAGTAACGTTATCGAGTCCGGCCCAAACAGGAAAAGATAACAGTGGTTTGTCCGTTCTGGGCTACTGTTGAAACATGGCAGTGCAACATGACAGACTTAGTGAAGAGAGGACTCGCTCTCTATGTAGATATAAACGGTTCATTCTAAGGTAACGAAAACACAACGACTCTTATTTTCAGGTGATTATACACTAAAGAAAACATACTTATTAATATTAAATTCCACTTCTGCCAATAGATCCCTCTAATTGCTACACACCGGTCCTTTAGAGCTTGTAATTAAATGCTTTATCTGAGCTCGGCAAAATGACACTGTTCCTTTCTCCTTTTAATCTCCCGGTTAAACCATAAACTGAGTCTAATCAGAGACCAAAAAGCTATTAGCCTCTGTCTCTAAAATCATGAAGACAAATTAGATAACGACCACCAGAGGAGGAAAACACTGGAACGGCAGCCTTGGTGTAATTTACATCATTATGCTATATGGAGTCCTGCGAGTTGTTTCATATTAGAGTTCACGCCTCAGAAACATATAGGGATCAAAAAACGCCTAATTAAACTTTCTTTTCCTTTCCTTTCCTGAGGATAAATTACAATTGCTGAAAAGATAAGAAAATGTATCAGATATAAGAAAGTAATAGGGAAATACAGTGAGCCATGGTTGAAAGCGGTAATAAGATTGGTGATGATAGTTTTACCTCCTCCTCTGGCACGACCGCTCCCTGCTCCACCGTTTGATTGTTAGCTTCTTTATTCTGAAATGAGAAAGAGAGACATCATGGTTATAGCCTACGGAGCCTCTAGGTGAGTATCCATTACACATTATAATGTGGTATTTTAAAATTGATGGCTGATCGCCCCCAGGAAAACATGCACAATGGAAATAGGACACATCTTGATATATATGTCCACAGAAACCCATTTGGTATGTATGTGCATGCTCAAACACACATAATGTACCTACCTGTGCAATTCTCTCCAGGCCCATATTGTAGCGCTTGTTCTCGCCCTCTTTCAGTTTCTTCAGAGGCACTCTCACCTCTCCGATGAATTCATTTCGTCCGAGTCTGTCCATGTCACACACACACAGCCTTCACACGCAGACATGCATACAGATAGCAGAGATATAGAGAGAAGGGAAGCAGGTAAGTCGGTTGAAAAGTTACAGATGAACCCCCGCCGCTGCTTTGCTCCCCTCATTATTGTGAAGCAAGCGTAGTAGACTGTGCCAAATATGTTGAAAGTGCATCTGAACAATCAATCAGCTCCTCCATCTGCAACACAGGATGAGTTCCCAGCGGTTGCACGTGAGCAGCCTCGTGAATGATGAGTAGTTCAAAAGAGGGTTTCCAAAGGATTTAAATCAATTGCTTCTCGGCTGTTACTCCATCGGACGCTAATTTGTTGTAATTGAAACATGTGAGGGGAAAGAGATTGTTTGAAGCAGGTAATCAGTTAAAAAGGACATTGATTTTGTGTTGTATACAGGTAAAACAAATTAAAAGGACTGCATGCTATCGATTCATTTGTATTATATGTTATTTAAGGTGACTTTTGTGCTTTCAGGGTGTTGCTGAATTTGAAGATATACTGTGATACAGCCATGCATATCTCTCTTTGGTTGCACTCTGAATTTAAAAAGAGACAAGTGAATCAGTATCTTTATCTATATTGCTACAGTTCTGTAAAATGATTTCCTCCACAGTGCACACTTATTTAAACTGATGGTAATGTTTGCTCAATTTGATGGAGGGTGAATATTCCATCAGCTACAGTACAGTCTTCACAGCCCATCACCTGCTACAATATTCCCTCTGTGCTCAGATATTCCCAGGTGGACTGTCACCGCTCTTGATTTCTTCCTCCCTCTTCACTCTCTATTTTCACTCTCTATTCTCAACCTCTCTCTCTCTCTCTCTCTCTCTCCGGCTCTCCACACACACCTTCCCCCTCTCTTCCTGTTCTCTTCCTGTCCCTCTGACATTTGGACGTTTGACATGTTGGTTCCAGCCTTTTAGTCATAACGGATGAGTATCTGTAGCAGAAGCTTCAGAACAACTCTGACTCATGACCACGGCTGTCAGATGATTAATGTGCCTCTGCTCTGTCATACATGCAGGGTGTCTGTGATGAGACGAAGGTGACACCAGTTCCGCCCAAACCTTTGGATTCTTATGTGCAAATCCTCCATCCGTTTCCTCGCACCCTCTCCCAAAATTTTCCGGCTTTTGAATTCTTCTAAAAAATCAAACAGATGCTTGTGGAATCTGTTAAACCGTGTGGTGCCATATTTAACGTGGAGTCGCTGACAAAATCCGCCTCATAAGTTACACAAGATTATCAGGGTGTTTTAGCGCTCCTACGGGGTGTCTGTACTTGTGAAAGTATCTCTTGTCAACAAAAAACTTTGATGACAACAAGGATGGATGGATGGATGGATGGATGTGTATATATACAGCATATACTGTATATACACACACACATATATAAGGCTGTCAAAGTTAATGAAAATTTGTTTTAACGCCACTAATTTCTTTAATGCATTAACGCAATCGATCTTTCGGAGGTTTCAATTTTAGAGATAGACATCATATGAAACTAGAAAACTAGAAAAACTAGAAAAGGAATCCAGTGGTACCAACCATGTCATACTATCTTGTCATAAAGGAGGAACGCTCCAAACTTGCGCTAATTTTTGGAGGGTTTCTGGACAATATTTGTCATTGTTTTGTGTTGTTAATTGATTTCCAATAATAAATATATATATATATATATATATATGTATATACATATACATATACATATATACATATACATATACATATACACATATACATATATACATATATATACATATATATATACATATACATATACATATATATATATATACATATATATATATACTATATGTATATATATATACTATATATATACATACACACACACACACACACACACACACACTGTACATACACATACATATACATACATATACATATGTATATGTGTATTGTTCAAGTTAATTTGAATGACACAGTATGTTATATGCCAAATTAAATATGTAATATTTATTTTAATATTATGAAGATAAATTGCATGGCTTTAAAATACATAGTCTACATTGATTTCTGTGGAAAATACAAGCATGCTTGTGATATTATTAGAGATGCAAATCTAACTTCAACCAAACAATGTTTTTAAAGAATCAAAGGAGCCTCCTGCTGAGAGTCTACCATCATGCTGGCAGCTTTGTGAGGCTGTACGAAGGCACACCACTGCTTTGAGCTAAATGCACAGATAACATGCTTAAGTTAGGCGGGTATAATGTTTACCATGTTCACTATCTTATTCCTCATCTGCTAATTAGCACAACATAAAAAGTAGAGCTGGGGCTGAAGGAATGTCATTGTCATTAGTTTTGCAGGTATTTTGTCACAAACCAAAGTGTTGGACAGATTAGCACTAGATGATTATTACTGAGGGGAACAGCGCATCCAATAGTTGTTGAAACATTTCACCCAAAACCACAATGTGGACCTCATGGTGGCGCTGGAGAAAAAGTGAGAGATCACCAAAGTCGGTAGGATTCATCATGTGGGGAACATGAATGTCTGTACAAAATGTCAACAATCCATCCAGGAGTTGTTGAGATATTTCAATCCAGAAATATGGTGAACTGACCGACAGGCCGACATTGCCACTAGCATTGCAAAAAGAAAGCAACCCCCAACCAAAAACATCATTCTCATCCTGACATCTAACACCTAATCAAAGATTTCTTTACCCCCTCCATGACTATATCAGAACCCGACTATACATCTCACCTGAGGCATCCAGTAGCCAATCTCAGCCTCGCCCTACTAAATCAAGTCCTATATTTGTCCCTATCTCCCCACAGCCGAGGACAGTGCGAGTCTATTACGAAGCCTGACAGAGGGACGGAGAGATAGAGGGAAGAAATTGAGAGAGACTAGACCTGGCACTGACATCGTGTTGGTAGTCCTTTAACACACACACACACACACACACACACACACACACACACACACACACACACACACACACAGGATCTCTTGATACCCACGTCTCATCACAACACCTCCACATGCTCCATCTCTCCTCCGTTAACTGGCAGCCTGAAAATCATTTTAGTGATAAAAGCCACAAGGAGTCTTAAAGTTGAGATTCTCCCCAATGTCATAAATGAACAATTCACCTCAATTGTTTTGTGCATCTTTTAAAAAGGCAACAAAAAGCATTGTCATTTAAATGAGGGGAGGGATTGAGGCCCCACATTATAACTCTCACTGCGTCCTAAATGATTTGAAATTTGCCCAAAAGGCAGAGGCAGTCTGCAGCAAATGATAGAGAAGTGTGGACCTAATCTCAAAATCACGACGGCCTCGCTGCAATAAAACAATCTTCACAGCAACTCAATCTGTCTCACATTCCGACTTCAAAGGAGACGATAAATCGACTTGTTCCCAGTGCGGTTTCTCATGTTTCTGGTATTTTCTAGAAATCAGCCTTGAAACAAGCAGATTTTTACTGGAGTTCAGTAAAAAAGCTTTCCTCCAAATAAGACAATTATGTTTTTTACGACTCAATAACAGACTAAATAACTTCCAGTTCGGCTGATTTTTCACTCAAGACTTGAGCACCTCAGGCAAACGTGCTGCACCAATTGAAGGATTAGCCGGTATGAGGCCAACCGTGAAGCCTGGATTGAGGACATTAGTTATTAGTTTACTCAGCTGATTCATTCTTAATAACAGACTGGACCTCCAGTGGCCCTTACAGATAAATCTGCACACTGAGGAATAGTTGAATACAGAATATAAAGAAGAATGCCGTTACAACTTTGAGAGATTTTTTGTCTCCAAATCATTTCAATCCCAGCTTCTATTTAGCCGTCCCTTTCTATTTAAGTGCATTTTGCTGCAGCATAATGGCTTTATATAATCACTGTAACTGCAAATGAGTGAATGAATGTCGAAATAAATAAATAATCCACTTTACACGCGGCATAAAACTTTTTACAGCATTGATCCTCCAGTACAAAGAGCGGTGCAGCAGGATGAAAACAAAGAAACTTTTCATGACTCAAAAGTTTTTGGCTGTACTCCAGCTTTTATCACCATCTCTGATGTGGGCTGAAGTACCAAACAGAAAGAAACTGCTTAAAGACATAATCATAAAAGATTTTCATGAAATCAAACCACACTTTTTGATACTATTTATGACTTGGCAGTTTTCTGCAACAGCCAGTGAATGTATTTCCATTCAGTAATTACCGCTCTATATAGTAATATTTATTGGTAGTGGCTGAGTCCGCGGAGATGACGCTCAATATGTGTAGAGCGCTAACTTTGATCTTTAACGTCGGGTGGCTGTGTGTCTGGCTTCTCCGGTAGAGCTTTCACTGCGGGGTCGTAGGCTCCGTCCTCCTAACGGCGATTGCCTCATTAATTATGGTTCCCTTATAGCATAGGTTTAAATCTGAAATATTGCCAAATAGGCGCTTTTGTTTTTCGCTTTGACACCAAATCCTCCGCCATTGTCTTGTCTGTCTACTCCAGGGGTGCCCACACTTTTTCAGCATGCGAGCTACTTATAAAATGACCAAGTCAAAATGATCTACCTACTATAAAAATGCAAAACATATATTTATTTATAAATATATTGAGTATTCTTTATATGTACAATATATGTTGGTGTACCTTGCATAACTGCATGAACCCATATTGTACAATATAACTCTACATTTTTTGTCATTACCTTACTCTGATGACTTGCACTGAATGGAATCAGCTAGGGATGCATAGTCCGGACAGTAGCTGCTGATAGCCAGCCTCAAGCACACTTCCAAATGATCATCAGTCAAGGTGGAACGGTATTTGGACTTAATAATCTTCATGTGGGAAAAGGCTGACTCGCATAAATAAGTGGAGCCGAATAATGCAGTCATGGAGGTAGCACATTTCCTCATGTTGGGGTACTTTTCCTCTGTGAGTAAGTTCCAGAACTGTCCATGAGCCCTGGACTTAAGCTGAATGTCAGTTTGTAGTGTCAAAATCTCATCCTCCACTCCAGATGAGTTCAGGTGAAACAGTGTTGCAATTTTTGATGCGAGTGAATCAACCTCAGCATCTTCCCGAAAAGGGTAGCACATGAATGTAGCGACTGGCTCCAGTAAAACAAAGTCTTGAAAGCGTCTGTCAAACTCTGACAGACAGTTCTCAATCTGCTCTGTGTATGTCAATCAAGTGACAAATTTCATAGTGAGGATGGATGATAGGCTGACGTCTATTTATTTTTTAAATTTTTTTTTTTTTTTTTTTTTAATGCCATGCGATCTACCCACACTACCTTCGCGATCGACCGGTAGATCGCGATCGACGTATTGGGCACCCCTGGGCCTCTCTCTCGTCCCGTGTGTGTGAAATCTGACTCCTGCTGCTCTTAGCTGAGACTCCTTGCGGAGCAGACACTTTCATTTGCAGTTTGTAGCGTCCGTCGTCCGACTATCTATTGATTACACAACGCTGATACGTGAAAATTAACTAAATGGGTTTTATTTCTGTAAAAAAGCAAAATGATGATGGGTGGGCAAGTAATGTAATCGTTTGTGCCCGACCGGAAACACCGACTACCGTGGCAAGCCTAATGCAGACCAAACATTTCCTACTGCCGCTGCTTCACATTGAAAATGGTCAATTGCTGAAAGATGAGGTTAGCACTGATTGCAATCTTTCAATGTAACCAACTTTACAGTATACTGCCATCGTGTGGGAAACTACTTATACCGTCTGCATCATGAAATCAGATTGCGGTTGCAATTATTATTTTGACTGACTTCTTTATTAAAGGTGCTAAATACGGGGTTGGGAGCATTTCTATTGCCTCTAAACGGCTCTCAACATGGCGACAGTGAACCGGCGGCTTGCAGCTAACAGTGCTTACAGCGCTAACAGTACAAACAATGGCGAAAGTGCTGACAGAGATAACAGTGTTTACCTGAGGGGGAACCAGAGGGTGCTACGCTTCTGCAACGGCGTTATCAGCTGTAACAGTAGTTGCAGAGCGGCTACCGTGAGCTAGCCAGTGGGGTATGCTCACATGAATGAATATGCACTAAAAGCATGTGCGGCCGGCCCGGCTATGTCAACAAAGCAATTGACAACCTCGAATTACATCACACACAGAAAGTGACTTCATTCTCTGCTCAGGTAGACATTACTCCTCTATATCTTTATATAGGAAATAGCTGTTTGATGCTATATTAATGCTCTGAATATTGAATTTAGCACCTTTAAAACGAGAGTTTGTTTACAGCCGCACTGTAAATAGATACACCTGTTCCTCTTCTGTTGTATTTCTGACAAAGTAGCTGCTCAAAAAGTGTTTGCTGTAGTATTAAAAAGCATGTGGCCGAGGGTGTCACCACATCAACCAGGAGTGAAATCTAAAAGATTACAATACCTGAATGAAAACGCTGCTTCGAAATAATCCTTGTTCTCAACACAGTCATCTAAAATCGAATTGCTGTGACTGCAGTATGGCCCAGTTTAACTATAAACTTTGCACTGTCCAGGCCTTCAGGCAGGTCTGCAGAGAGGCTGAGTCTGGACAGAGTCCTCCCGCTCAGCAGTTCACAGAGCGCAGGGATCAAAGAGTACATCATCCCCTCCTCTGCACCCTGCTGGGACCAGCAGAGCGGGCGCAACCCCGTGAGTAAACATCTCTCCGGGGATCCCTCTCTGTTTTCTGTGGAGTAATGAGAACAAAGTCTGTCTTCTGGCTGAGGTATCGTGCTGGCACCTGAACACATCCACAGAGAGTTTGAGCAGATTTTCTTCATCTCTCTATATCTCTCTGTCTGTCGCTTGCTTCCCCCCCGTTCCTCACTGTCAGACAGCGTTTCATTCACTCCGGCTCGTTTGCTGTCTCACATTTTTCTCACTGTCCTCATTCTTTCTCTTTTTGGCTCCCCTTTGAGTAAACTCCTCCCTGTCACTCGCCGTTTTTTTCTCAGCTAAATGAATTTTCTCATTCATCATCTATCCACTCTCTCTCTCTCTTTCAATTGACCCAGGAAGTCTCTCCGTCCCTCTATTCGGTCATCTTCCTAGTTTCCTTTTCCACACCGCCTTATCTGTCACTTGACATCATTCAAGCTTTTCCCCTGCTCTCTTTGTTGATCTTGGCAGTCACCTCTCTTCATCTCTTGCTTGACACTGGTCACACTACACTTCCTCGTTTTGGTTTGCCAGCATCCCCCATGCTGGATTGTGTTTGTGTGCTATGTCCTTCAACAGAGGTCAGGTGGGTTTCCTCTAGTTTGAGGGGTGTCTCCTCTTGCTGCTGTTTGTGTGTGTGTGGGTGTGTGTGTTTGGGAAGTAAATGTTATTTCCGAATGTGTGTGTTTGTAAAAGCTCAAGGACGTGTGTTGTTTGCGTATGTGCGTGTTTTCACTACGTACAGAGGAGGGGCCTTGCGTGTTCTTTCCTGCGAGTGATTGCCCTTGACATACACACACGAGGATAAGCACACACCTGACTGACTACATTTGTGTGTGCGTTGCAGACGGGATTTGTGTGTGTGTGTGTGTGTGTGTGTGTGTGTGCGTCCATGCTCGTGTTTCCTCAGGATAAACAATACCATCCAACCCTATTATGAATCTGCTGAGCAAACTGACACTGATTGTACGCAGCGCACACATTCACAAACAAAACACACACAAAACTCCGGTCTCTGAATCAACTAACACATGCGGGATGACACGAGTGCGTCAGACTTTTTGGGCCAAGATGGCTACGCTTGACCTCAATCACTCCATATGGAGCGCACTGTGGGAAGGAGGGGGGCGGAGACCGCGCAGCCAACACCTGAGCAGTTACCGCAGCAACGGCAAGTGGAACAGTTGGCTGGCATCGCCTGGCTGAAATAATGAATTACCTGGAAAAGCCCACTGGGAAGCACACAAGGCTGCTGGCAGCTCACTGGAGGATTGGAAGCATGGATCTTCATCATCCGCATAATAAACTGGTCATTTGGCTGCCTGGGGAATAGTGCTAATTGCTGGCCAGAGTGAAAAACAGAGAGGAGCACCTACCTGAGCGTTTTGGTAGTCATGTCGGCTGCTGTGATGCCGTGATACACCAGCGTTTCGTTCCACACTGGGTTCAGCGTATTCTTCAAGGTTTTTGTGCGTAGCTTGTTTGCCTGAGGAGACAGAGAACACAAAGAAATATGAAAAGAAATTCATTGAAAGGGAAGGATCAAAAAGAAGAATAGAGGAATGTTTTAAGGGTGAAGGAGCAAACGCGTCGGATCAGAATGAGAGAAAGAGAATAAAAGATCATGAAAAGGAAGCAAAACGAGTGACACTAAAAGATCAAGAAAGAAGGAGAGAGAGAAAGAGTGGGGAAATATAATTTATCTCTGTCCCTCAGGAAATCGCAGACATCTGCTGCCTACTTTGTAGAGGAGAGTGAGAGGACGCAAGGCTTCCCTCACCTCACCTGTCCATCTGTCTCCTCCCCAACATGCTTAAGACAGCCAGACCTCCAAAACAAGCACTGTGTCTCAGACCCAACACAGCAGCCAATTACTGTAAGCTGCACAACACATTCAGCATGAAAAATTAAGGCTTTCCAAGAGAGGAAATGCCCATAAGCCCTTAATAGCTTCACCATCCATAAATAAAGTTTGCAGCCACTTGCTGCCTCATTTCCCAGGATGCCTTCAGGTTGTGTTCATCATTTCTTTCGGATTTTCTTTTGTATGTATTTTAATGTTTATAAACCCTTCTAAAAAATTGGGCGCGCATCCCAAATAAATGTATTTACTGACTCCCTAAATACATAAATTCCACACAACTCTTCCAAAACCAAACCTCTGGCTCAAATGATGAAGTTCTAGACACATTCTTGCCATAAAATGTGAGTTAATAAGACCTTATAGAGCCAAAGGTAGAACTAATTGGCTGTTCTGAGCTGCAGGGGTGACTCTCAGTGGTGGAAAGTATTTACCGAAGTACTGTAAGTAGTATTTTGAAGTGCCTCTGATTTACTGAGTGTTTCAATTGTATGCAACTTCACCTCTGCTCCACTTCATTATTCCACAGCTATAGTTGCTGCAGATTTAGATTTGAAATACCTATAGTGAGGATATAAAATATAGTGCACTAAATAATATTCAATTTTTATTCTCATTGTAAAAAAAATCCCATTAAAAGACCAAAACCAACAATAGACTGATCATACTAACAAGTGTAACCTTTGTAGCCAAAGCTCGATAAAGTAGCTTCATCCTCTGTGCCATAGAGCTCCATAATTGTCCAAACACCATTAAAGGGGCCCTCAGTGATTTAGTATTGCACTTTCTGTAAAGGCTCAGTGAAAAATGGTTTGAACCATAGACTGTATACAAGAAGTGGACGTATTTACCTTGACGTCACCCATTGGTGTGTTGACTGTTGTTTTGAAGCCTCGTGTTTGGCCCTTTTTGGCCGTTGCCATATTGTTTTTTTGCAACCAGAAGTGAAACAAGAGGGCGTAGCTAAGTACAACCGAACGCTGAATTAGACATCTCTAGACAACAAAAGGTTATAATTATATTTCATGAACAGAAAACACAGTGAAAGAGTTAAAGTTGTAAGAAGAAAACATTGATGATTCCCAGACTGGAGAACGCCGTGGTAGAGACCTGTCAATCACAAGGTAGCCACGCCCTAAAGCATACCCTGCTTTATGATCTATTTGACTCCAAATGGGACCATAATTTACTAAATGAACATCATGCTGTATTGAAGAAGACTTGAAACTAGCGACTGAGACCATAAACTCATGTTTACAATGTTTACTGAGGTAATAAATCAAGTGAGAAGTAGGGTCATTTTCTCAAAGACTTCTATACAATCAGACTTTTTTTTGCAATCAGAGGAGTCGCCCCCTGCTGGTTATTAGAAAGTATGCAAGTTTAAGGCACTTCCACTTTGGCTTCACTTCTCAGACCCGGAATGCCCACTGGTTTGATCCCAAAAGCACGAATCTAATACCAGGACAGAAAAATAAAAAGTTCCAAGTTTACTCGAGGTTGAAAACAGGCAAAAGTCAAAACCAGGCAGATAGGGGAGATGAGGCAAACTGATCCAATAGGGGATCGGGCTAGCGAGCAGGTGTCTAAAAGGCAGGCAGGGTGTCATAACAGGCAAAACTCAGGAATGGCAGGAACGCCAAGGCAGGAGCACAATAGACGAATTGTCCGGGAATAACTGGAAGTGGGCCGGTATATATGCTAGTAGGTTGATGGGGAAGTGGGAACAGGTGGGCAGGGGAGGTCAGGTGATGGGGAATGGCAGGAATACAGGGGTCACTGCAGGGCAGGTGGGGGTGGCAGGATCTGAAATGACAGTGAGCTCTCCCTCACAGGCTTGACTCGAAAGACATGGACAGTGGGGTGGATCCGTATGGGCCGAGGCAGTCGAAGACGGACTGCAGCCGGGTTGATCCCTTTGGAGATGGGGAAGGGGCCCATGAAGCGACGAGCCAATTTCCTGGACTCCAACATAGCCTCATAGACACTCTGTTCCGGGAAGTAGTGAGGGTCCAGTTGGCGCTCTTCTGGTCCTCATCCAGGTGCAGTGTCAGCGATTAACAAAAATAGTTGTTTGGACCAGCAGACGGGGTTGTGGGAGGAGATGAGGAACAGGCAGGGGGGTGGTAGAGCCCTGCGGGAGCTTGGTCGGAGTTCTTGCACTGAAGGCTGACCAGGCAGGTGGCAATAAACGGCCAGGTGTTGTATTCCATTGAGGACCACCAGTAACTCTGACTTATGGAAGCCAGTGTTCATCCAACCCCAGGATGACGGGCCAGGCAAGGACCTGTGAGCGAAGCTGAGCTGAGACTAAAGGCGATGAATGAACCAGAATGTGAATGTTCAGTATGTGACTGCTTTGACTTGTGTTCGATTTCTGCTCCGATGATGCAGGAGGTGGTGAGGATCTCCACTGGCTCAGCAGAAGTGCCCTTGGGCTTGAACTAGCCGGACACACTTCACATTCTTAGAGCCCGGGCAGTAGGACGAAGTTTAATCGGTTAAAAAAAACAGCTAGCAGGTCAACAAGCTAATGTCGTATTTAGTGCAACGTACGTAGTTAGTGCAACAAGAACAGGCAGGAGTGAAGCCTCTGGTCACTGGAGAGAGAGAACAGCGCCCACTCCTGCGTCATAATCGTCAACCTCCACCACAAACTGGCTAGTTCTCCAGCAGTCTTTGGAGGACACATGTTGCACAAGATGCTGCTTGGTCTTGGAAAAACAAAAGCAAACTTATTCAGTACGTCCCAGAGCATGTCAATTACGACAGCTTGAGAATTGGTCAGACCAAAAGGCATCACCAGATATCCCTAGTGGCTGCTTGACGTGTTAAAGGCAGTCTTCCCCTCATCAGAGTCATCATTAGGGTTATTTTTCAGCTTCAGAGAGCTCCCTTCAGAGCCATAGAGGACATTATACAACTTTTTCCACAGGCTTATGACGACTAAACTGACCTTCGCGTGTAAAATCTGTGGCGTGCCCCTTTAAAAACACATCAATAAGCCAAAGGCACTGTAGTTTATTTTGAGTCAATCCCACATAGACTGCCCTGGTGCCATGAATACTCACTAGACCACCAAATATGTATTAATCTGCCACAGAAAATAGTCCCCAACGAATGCATTATTTACTCCTTATCGAGTAACGCTTGATCAGAACCACAGTGCCCAGCTTTTAGGAAGTTATTTATTTTAAAGTTTGTATTTGTGACCCACTTTTAAAGATTTGCATCTTCAGTAGGAACAATTTTTCTCGGGGCTGAGTGCCACAGCTTGGCATGGAGAAGTCTGAAAGTATTGAGAGAAGGACTATCACATTGTTGATTTTGTTCTTTTCATGGGATTTGTTGACAATAAGAAAAATATGGAGCATCGACGGCCTTGTCTTTTAAAAATTCCAACAGTGTATAAAGTGGTTAGAAATATCTCGACCAGTTACATTGAAATACTGCATACATTAAAATGCGTCAGTTAAAAGTATCGAGTATTATAATATAACACTGAGACTGAGCCATTTCTCCTTGCATATAAATACTTATATTGTTTGATTATTTTTTACTATTAATACTTTTATTAAAGGTACAGTGTGTAGGATTTGGTGGCATCTAGTGGTGTGGTTGCAGATTGCAACCAAGTGAGTGACCCTCCTCTCACTCCTCCCTTTCTAAGACTGCAATAACGTGAGCCTTCAAGTGCAGAACCGTGGTAACACTACTTTAGGAGCAATGGAAGTCAGACGGCGGCGTGTGTCGGAGAACTATGGTGGCCTTTAGGTAACGTAAAAATCCGAAAGACTCTATCAAGAGCCAGTGTTTGGTTTGTCCGTTCTGGGCTACTGTAGAAACATGGCGGACTCCATGAAATGGTACCGCTCCCTATGTAGATATGAAGGGCTAATTCTAAAGGCCCTGACACACCAAGCCGACAGTCGGCCGTCGGACATTTTGGGGCGGTCAGTGAGCGTCCGTCGGCCTAGTATTTTAGGTATGTCCTGCATGGCAACTCAACAGGCGGCCTTCGTCGCCGCTAGTTCTTTGATGTCGGGTTGGTGTGTCCCCAGCTTAAGGTAACAAGAACACAACGATTCTTAGTTTCAGGTGATTATACACTAATGGAAACATAGTTATGAATATTATATTCCATTTCTGCCAATAGATTTCACAAAATGTTACACACTGTTCCTTTAAAGTAAAATTTGGAAAGCAGGGCCTTTTTTTGCAAGAGTATTTTTACTTTACATTATGGTTTTGCTATTTTTATTCAAGAAAATGACGAATGGTGTTTATGCATATGTGCTCTCTGAATGTCCAGCTGGTAAAGAAAGTATGTACTATTCTTTCCAAATACTCTTTCTGATGTCTGAAGCTTCGCAGATACAGAACTCATCTCTCTCTCTTTTCCTTTCTGCCACAGTCAGCCTCTTGCTAACGCCTCTGGGCCAGATGCTGAGCCCTCTCTTCCATCTTCTCTCTCTTGGTCTGTTTTTTGTCCACACATCCCATTGTTCCCCTCTCACTCCCTTTCCTCGCATCACTGTCCCTTTTTTTTTATTCTCCATTTTCTGTTGGAAACTTTTGGCTTATCTACAAGAGTCAGCCCCCCAGAGCTCGCTCCATGAAGGGAACAAGTGTTTTTCGATTCATGTCATTTGTTTGATTCATTAATGTGCAGGAGGAGACGTTCACAGGCAGAGTCACGACTCGCAGCGGTGTTGCACAGCTGTATGTGTGCCAGCACAACTAGACAAAACAACTAGCCTATTTCACAAAATAATCATCACTCCTGATTGACTGAATTGGGTTGGTGTTCTGAACACATATCTTACCACATGCTTCATCCACCAACACTTAAGACACCAGCTCCCTCTCCCTGCCCTCTGTCACTCGCTGCCTCCATTTTCCCTCTACACTGGTGCTTTTGCATCTGTTTCTAAATGTTTTATCTCTAGCCCTCCATCTGTCCATCACACTCTCCCTTCTTTCTCTCCATCTGTCTGCACAGATCTTTTTACTTATTTCACACTCTCAATCCCTACTTCCCAGAGCTGTGGATGAAGAGCCTGGCTGCGAAGAAATCTTCCATGCACCTCGGCTAGGAGTGGGAAAATGAAAACACCGTGACCAACACAGAGGCTCCGGCAACTACTGGGTCCACACATGTTTGTGTGTGAGAATGAGGACAAGGAGGGATGGATGAAGGCAGAGTCTCTGTGTGACTGTGACTAAAGCCTTAGCAATAGTCTGCATATACGCAAGGTCATGCGCCGCATGTGTTGCAGTGTGTGTTGGACACCACAAAGACAGCATGCTGGACTGTATACTGGTTAAAGAGCATGTGCTGGAGGATGCGAGAAGGAAAATGAGCGGGGCCTCTGCTCTCTGTGTTTTGACAACTCAATTCTTGCGCAGAAACCGAAACCTTTTGTGTTCTAGATTACTCACTGCAACGTTTGCAGGCTGAGTCTGAATGTGGACCAGGAGTAGGTGTGTAAGTGTGTGGCCGTCACTTCTACACATGCACACTCCTACTTTTCAAGTGACGTCGGCCCCGCCTGGTGGGTATTTAACAAACGGCTGTTCATTGGTACTTACCTACTCATTGACGCTTTCTCTGCGCCCCCCACCACCACCTCTACCACCCCTCTCCCCCCATCAACACTCGCCTGTTGACGTGAGCCGTGTAACAATCCTCCCTGTTTCCATGACAACCACCTGCTGCTGTCCTCCCCTCATCTGTCCCTCCCTCCCTCCCTTTCTCCACTCCCTCCCTCTCTCTCTCTCTCTCTCCCCCTTTTCCTCACTCTGTTGTCTCCCTTCTCTCTGCACACTGTTGGTATTTCAAGGTCAAAGAGGGTCACAGCCAGATAGTGAGATAGAGAGAGAGATAGGGGTGGAAAGTGGGGAAAGGAGAGCGATAACAATGGGAGAGAAAACAGCCAGAGGAAGGCTGGAGGACAAAAATCCCCCAGACGTTGTTATTGTTAGCACCTTAGGCCTCAGACACTTGCCTCATTCAACCTATCTTGGCTCGCCATCCTCCCCGCACTTATCATAACCTCATTTCGTGTCAACCTTGAGCCAAAATGGCCGACAACAGGTTGCATCCTGCCGTAGCTGGGGGTTGCCGTTGTGGCAAGCCTTATCTTCCCCGCTGCTTGAGCTGAAAACAAGACAAGAGCGGTGCAGCAGACCAGAACGTGTTTGTGCTCGATAAAGCAGAGCATTGGACGAGCCACATTAAGCGGTAACCAACCGAAATGCTCGCCGCTCAACGGCCTGAAACGACACATTAAATTAGCCCGCTGCCATGTTAGTTTTTTGCAAGAGCATTTTGACCTTTTCATGGTGTCTGAATCAACAAGGACGCTATTGTTTTCAAAAAGTAAATAATTCAGGTGAATAATGTATGAAATGTTTCCTATTTTCAGTCTTTTCAATAAATGATCTTTTTGTCAGTAGTTCCTGTGTGATGTGGGACTTTCCTGAGGGAGTGTCAGTGTCTGGGACAGCCCAGTGTGGTTGCATGTTACGTTAATTGCCACTGAGGTAAGGTTGGAGCAGTGACCTTGCTAGCCCCGGGGAGAAGATGAAGCTTGACGTATGGATCCGCCAGTCCATTGGAGTCCATGGCTTTCAGTCCCTGTGAACACAAGCAGACGCACACACATAACGTGGTGTCAAAGGTAACGTCATCATGCCATCAAACACTTCACGCAACTGACAGGGTCGGAAAAAGACAGCGGATATGACAGACCTCTTCTACAGTAGTTAGATCTCAATAGTGCTTCTGGGTGTTTCTTTCCATGCCACTATTCTCTACCATCCTCGACTCCTTTGTGTTGTCCTCAAGGGAACAGTTCAGTGAGATTTACATAATTAACACCATGTGACAGTACACAATATGTAATACAAGGCTTGTGTCCTTGTGCGATGGCCAAACCAAATGTGTCTGCCACGGCAACATCATCCAACATTTCACAGTGCCCGTGAAATGATTTAGCCTCGAATTCACGAGTAAACACTTTAAAAAGGTTGAGAGGAAGCAGTCTGACGTCTTGTGCAAACGTAGAAGCATTACAGGAGAACTGTTTTCATTGGGACTTCAAGGAGGATTATGCAACTACACAGACAGACAGAAATGTCCTGTTTATATGAGGAAGATATTGAAATTGTGTGTACCTTTGCCTTGTGAATAGTACAATGAAGACAGTTGTTCTCCTGATCAAAGAGCAGGGTGAACTCCAACGTTCCCAGGTAGGCTGAAAAAAACCCCACAAAACCACAGCAATTACTGCCAGTAAAAGCACAGAAAAGCTCAGTCACACTCACACACAAACACACGCTGAAAAGCTCTGAGTCATATTTGTAGCAGATGGCCTCTTAAAAACATGATGCTGCCTAATATGAATTGATCTGTCTTGTTTGATTACGGTTTGGGAATGAGCAGAAGCATTGCATGGCCGAGTCCCACTATTGCTACATTGTCTAATAAATCATCGGCGCTGCTGTGTCACATAAAGTGGGAGTGACAAACACTCTTGGAAAAATGCTTGACTCCGCAATTACTCTGAAAGCATATGTTGTGCTTCCAAGGAAAATACAGAAACTCACTTTGAGTTCAAATTGGAAGTGTTTGTTTTTCTGCTGTAACTTCCACATGGATAAACACACAATATTGAACACAACTTTTCCACCACTAAACTCCTCAAAACTCACTGTCTTCATCATCGGAGTCGACCGCCTCCTCCCTGTCTCCATCGTTGTCCCCCCTCCTCTCCCCATCCTTGAATCCCACGCCCGTCTCCCCGTTGAAAGTCTCCTCTTTTAGGATCTTCTTCTCCCTCGGGGGCGGTGGCGTGCAGGGGTAGTCGTGGAAACGTGGGAAAAAGTCTGAGATCTGTGGGATGGGGAGGATGGGGCCCGGGCACACGTTGATGGCAAAGTGCTCCTGCATAGAGATCTTGACCGGCGAGGGAGGGGGCGGACCGACGAAGTGGGGCGTCGCCGCCGGGGAGGTGGCGGATGAGGAAGGGGTGGAGGTGGAGGTGGAGGAAGGGGGGAGGGCCAGGTGGGAGGTCGAGGGGGGCGGAGGGGGTTTGGAGACGCTCATGTGGACTGTTGAACGGGACTGTGGGATGAAAATGAAGAAAGAAATGAATGAATGAGGCGAGAGAGACAAAGAGAATAACAGCTGGGATCACAGCAGAGGGGCAAGAGAAAAACTAAACATCCGTCAACTCTCTACTTTCTGTGAGTTTGTACAAGGGGTCAATCATATTCAAGGCAAGTTGACAATATGTTGAAAATCACAGCACATCTAAACCAACCTGAAACAAACTGATGTTTCTATTTCAATCCATTGATGCAAACCTGACTTCTCAGCAGCCAAAATAGAATCTGCCAGAACCTTTGGCACTTCAAGTGTGACTCACACATTGTGTCAGCACACCAAGTCTGTGCTCTGAATTATTATTCAAATGTAGTGCTGTAAAGTATGAACAAGTGATGTCACTTGTGTATCTGCACTTCACTCTAATCCTTCCCTTATCTCTCTCTTTCACTCCTCTCTCTCTCATCTGCAAGTCCCCTGAGCAATATTTACATAATACTATTTGAAGCCTCTCTTAGTCCTTAACATATTTGTAACCAAATGAAGCGTAATAACCGTTACCAAAACTCCAACCTCGTTAATCCAAATGCTATCATTTCCTTTTTCCCTCACAGTGATTAAGAGAGACTAAAGACATGTTTTCTCTTATGCACTCCCACAACGCCACTGTGTATTTATTATTTCAAGGTTTGATTTCAGTCATCACAGAGACTTCAAACTGTTTACTGGCGCTGTCCCACATTAGACTAGTAAGGCAAAAAGAACTAATCTTTACCTAAAACACACCTTCATTATATGAGTTCACAGTCACGTCATTTGAGGATGCATGTCACCTATATATTGCATCCATTCCATCATGTTGCTGCTGTCGTAGTGTCCACTTGCGACCTCTGTCCCTTTATGTCTGTGCATTTTGTCTGTGTTTAGCACGTTGTCTTGATTTCTAAGTCTATTCTTCCACATAAATGTAATTATGTTGCTCTTTTAGTTTTTGACAGATGCATCTGTCAAGTGAAAGCAAATGAACAGCCTGTTTGGCTCACTGTTATTTGTCTTGTGTTGTTTTGAAAAGTCACATATCAAATTGCTGACTCAAGGGCTACAAATACTGATTATTTTCTATCTTTTTTCAGTTAATTTATTCATCATTTAGTTTAGAAAATGTCAGAAAACGGTCAGAAAAATGCAGTCAAAAAAAAACAAAGATAATCCTTATAAAACGGAGAAAAGCAGCAAATCATCACATTTGAGAAGCTGGAAACAGAGAATGAGTGGCATAATGCTTGAAAAATGACTTAAACTATCAATCGCTCATCAAAAATTAAGATTAATTATCTGCCGATTAACTAATGAATTAATTGTTTCAGCTCTAGTTAACGTCCACCCCTCTTTCGTAGCTGACAAATGCTGTTGAACCAGTGGGATTTCCCTCTTTCATTATGTGTTTAAATGCTCTTGTATGTCCTCTAGTATGTTGTCATATACATTATGCATGTTGCCAATAGATTAGAATCTGCATTTACATTGAAATTGCCTCAGTTGTTTGTAGAAGCAAACAGCATGAACAGAACAGGTACTGAGGGGATTCCTTCTCTGCGTGGCTGAAAATACTGAGATTTCTGTTTGACATTGTTTAAATCAGTATCACTATAATAATGCACCTCTAGTGCATCATAAAACATACTGAGTCTCGTGACAGACACTGACGTACACGTCTATATACTGAACATACTGAAGCTTTTGTTAATCGAGCCAACACACCATCCATCCAAACAGAACAAGACTTAACTCAGTTGTAAACTTGCATTTCCATGAGCACATCCCTCCTTCCTCACTATACTAAGTTGCAGCACTTAAGCAGACTCTGACACACACATGTGCGTCAAGACCATACACACATACACATACACATACACATACACATAAGGACCCCAAACTGCCTGTTCCCATCATCAATACCTACACTCATTCAGTCCGGCTCTTATGTAACAACACCCAAATTCACTGCTTGGGTACCCACGTTCAAATGATCAGCTCTCACCCTTCTAACATACAGAGACACGCACATGCAAGCACATGTGCACACACACAGACACTGAAAACCACACATGCACAAATGTAGCCAAATACGTACCCAGGGACAGTCTTCATCTGTGCCAGCACTCCATCTTGCCTGCTCTCACGTCCTCTGTCTCTCACACACTGAGGAGCATGCAGACCTGCTTTGAGTCAATATATTCCTCTGTACTCTCTCGCTCTCTCTCTCTCTCATTCTCTCCCCGTCTCTGTTCGTTTGCTCTCCTCCTCTCCTCTCCTCTGTCCCTCCCTCTTTTTCCCTTCCCCTGTAGTTGTGACGTATCTGGTTAAAATCCTCGTCAGTCCTTTGCAGGCTGTGCATATAGTGCTGTCACTCACTTTCTCAGCAGTGGGGGGATTTCAGGAAACCCGGGAGAAAGAGACACGAGTGTGTGTGTGTGTGTGTGTGTTTTGATGGTGAATGGGGGGAGAAAGTGAAAGACATGAAGCAACGCAAGACGGAGAGACAGATGAGGAGACAAACTGACATCATTCAGACACACAGACAAACACACAGCATCAACAGCAAAAGCAAACACATAGAGAGGTATATATATATATATATATATATATATGAAAATGGGTATGAAAACATTGAATGCACACAAGAGGATCTACCAGCTGAAGGACAAAGAAAGGAAATTAAATTCAACGTGTTGACGGCGCTGAACAAAAAACACTGCCAGCCATACAATCACACTGCCAGATTACTTACTGTGTTGGCTATGACTATGGCCAATATCAGCCAGGCGTGTGTGTGTGTGTGTGTGTGTGTGTGTGTGTGTGTGTGTGTGTGTGTGTGTGTGTGTGTGTGTGTGTGTGTGTGTGTGTGTCCAATTGTAGCAACCCTCACGGCTGACACCAGCCGTAGTAATGAAATTAATCAAAGACAACAATACATCAATAACAGTGGACTTGTGCAGGAAACACAAGAATGGATGAATGAAGGCGTGAGAATAGGCAAATATAAAGTGTAGACCTTGATACTTCATGACTTTTCCTTTTTTTTTTTACAAGAATTGCTTGAAAACATGATTTTGAACAGACGACATGTTTCAGTCTGCAACACAAACACATTACGTCTGTTTGGAGTCTCAGAGATCTCAGCTGTAAAACCTGGTTAAATACAACACATTTTCATATCATCTATATCTGTGATTGGTGGTAACTGTACTTTTTACACAGCGTGCCCCTCCAAAATCCCAAATAAGTCAAGTAAAGTTTGTTCATAACAGGTAGTTTAACCTGTCTGTGGTGTTCTTAGGTTGTGAATGACACTTTGACAAAGTAAGGATATTTGTTCATGAATAGCCTATATATTATATAAAACATTAAATATTTCCTTATTTGATGTTGTAACAATATCAGTATTTTAGTATATTAGTATTTTGTCACCTTCATCAAATGTTAGTGGCAGAGGGAAGGGTTACCACTTAAATATGTTTCTATATTGGTGTTTAATAAGGTCAGAAGAAAAGAATATCTGAAGGTAAAAATTGGTTGATTTTGCAATTATTATTATTATTATTATTTTTACACATAAGTAAAAATGCCAACCAGTCAAGTTGCAGTTTGCATCCACGTCTGTCCAAAATGTCATAATTTTATCCTATTAATTTATTATTAATAAAAAAATATTGTGAAATTGTCATAATTAGCATATAAATTCTTGAGTTATGACCAAAAACATGTTTTGTGAGGTCACAGTGACCTTGACCTTTGAACTTTTACCACCAAAATCGAATCAATTAATCTTTGAGTATATGTGGACGTTTGTGCCAAATTGCGTTGGCGTTCCCGAGATATCACGAGAAATTTTAAGATAAGATAAGATATTCTTTTATTAGTCCCACAGTGGGGAAATTGCAGGGAAGATTTTTTGATTTAATTAAAACTTATGAGAAGTGGAGAACAAAGCTTTAAAAATTTAAAATGATTAGACATGGACATAAATATGAAAAAAGTAACTGATAAAGTGAGCAAAAACCACAATCCCTTTGTCACGTACAGCAGTGGAGCTCCTTTGATTACAGCTCGTGCCAGAGAATATAAAAATATGACAACATAACATTTCAATGACTTATTACTGGTTGGAAAACAATCAGAGCACTAATTGATAACTATGTAATTTTCCATGGTTGATAAGCAGCAGATGAACAACATCAAGCCTGGTCAATTAAATTAATGGTCAGCTGGAGGAAGCAGTGGAGTGAACACATGTGGATGCATGAGCTCGTCCATTTGTAAACACTTTGATTTACTTTGGGCATCTCATTACTCTCAGCATCACCTCATCAATATTGTGTTTACAGACCATTACACTGTATTCATTTGTAAAAAGAACATGAGGGCTAAATGAGTTGAAATGAGATAAATGAAAGCTCGGTCTACCAGTGTCGAACCATCTATCTATCTATAAATAGGCACTTTAGACGTGGGCTACACGCTTTAAGTGGCTTGAAATTAATGCAGAAGTGCACTTGTCGGAAAACGACAAGAGTCCTCTCGCGTTCTTCATGGTGTTGGTATCTACGGAGCTTCTTGTCCCTTTGGTGAAAATGAAAAAGCACACGTGTGCAACTGTGCATAGGTGAGGGCTTACTCCACCCACAGTAGCAGTTATCAGACAGCTGCAGAGCTTCTCACAGCTGACCTGCTGACCAACAATACTCTCAGACGCTCTCCATGTGGCTGGGCACCCAAGAGACACAACAAGAGGGCTCTTACTGTAGTCTCAACACGTTTAGGTCATGATGGGTGATTTACACAGTATTGCGGTTTTCTGATGTACTTTTGCAGGGTTGGTTAGACAAAATAAGATAAAAAATCCCCTTGGTATCTTGCCAGGGTTGTAGCCATCGCTGAGTTTTGGCATCCTTGGGGAGTATTTTTTTAGGCAGCGTGGGGAGGGCTTATAAACTGAATTTCGGACCTTTTGGTTGGGGAATAAATTGGCGAAAGAACTATGTAATTTGGTGCAAACGAAAGGAAAAATAGAGACAAAGACAGTTATTTTAGTTTTAGTTTAGTCAGTTGAGGTTATTAGTGGCGGTTCATTTCTAGTTTTCTTCAAAGAACCATTCAAATAAAACTTAAGTATAACTTAACACTAGGGCTGTCCCGAATACCATTACCATGTTTAGTGTCCCGACAGTGCCACTGCCGCACTACTGTACACACATGCACCTCTATACACAACAAACAGCGGTATCCGTTTGAGAATAACAAATAATAATTAATGCTGAATATGAATAATTAATAACGTTGTGGGATTGTTCCTTATTTCATGGGCTATTTTGGGATTTATACATTATTATTACATACTATATATATATAAAACAAACAAACAAACATACAAACAAAGCATTTGAATACTGATTTGGAGCTTGATTAACATAGCAACGGTTGAAGCTTCGAAGCATTCGGGTCAGCCCTACTGAACACCTACCTCAAAAAAAAGAAAATCTAAATAACTGAAAAAGAATTTAGAGGCTTTTGGTTAATTTCTAAAATCCTGCTACGGCCCTGTATCTACAGTAGCCATGCAGATTTCTGTTTTTGTTGTTGTTTGTTTTGTGCTGCTAAAGCGATGCAATGTGGTCCCACAGGAAGGTGTATAAATAGCACGACATTACACGGACATTTCGTGTGTCATGAGGATGCATTTTAGCCTTTTTGTGTGTCATTTGTACGCCACGCAACCAAATTATGTCTGCAGTTAGGCTGAGGCAACAAAATCACTTGGTTAGGTTTAGGGAAAAACATCGTGGTTGGGCTTAAAATAAGCACGTAAACTAAGTACAATACGTACGGAAACAACGTTGCATAACACATCACAAACGTCACTATAGTAATTGCAAAACAAAACAAAACACCAGTCTCGTACACCGGTCACCTGGTTAAAAGTCCTGTGTTTGTTGGACCAGTCCACCTCCCCTATCGCCCGCCATAAGTGGTCTTTCTCAAGTTTTATTCTACGTCACTAGCTCTGAGCGTAGCATATTTATGCAGATGCGTTTACATTGGACTCAGTACAGACTACATGGTGTACAAATGACGCGTCAAAAGCAAGAAAGGCGTTCGTATTGCACGCTAAATGCCTTGCGCATTATTGTGGCATTCAAGTTGAAAAGTGATCAAACAGTGATGGTGTCCCTCAAATGACTCACACACTCAGTATTATCTGAATGGAAAGGTGACAATATCATAACTACATATTGACAATGCAGTGAGTGAGGTAATAAGTACATTCCACAGGCACAAGGCTTTCATTGACACCGTTTTCCGTTCACAGCGACATCAAACCACATGGATTTGTCTGGTTTAGCGTGTCCAGGCAGGTTCTGAGGAAGAGACGCAATCAATTGTGCTTGAAGGATGAAGTCTGGACAATGGCGCTGCAGTATTGATCTTTCTCAGGGGTAAACATTAGGCAGCCTGTCAGATGGATATTTAACACAGTGGCTTTGCCCATGAGCTGACAAAAGTAAATAATAGTCAGCAGCACCCAAAGAAAGGAAAGGGTGTGAGATTCAAACCAGCAGAGTGACGTCTGATGATGAAGAAGTACAGATGGAGGCAGGTGAATTCTAAGTATTAAAGTAATACTGCAATGTTTGTGAAACAAAATCACAAAACCTACCTCGATGACAAATAACAGAACGTCTAAAAGAAAAAGAATGATCCACCCAGCTGCCATACATCTCTCAGCCTCCGTGTTAGCATGATTAAAGCATTCACGCCGCTCAGGAGTATAATATAAATAATAAACATCTAGAATGAGAGAGAGAGATTGGTGGGAAGGAGGGAGAGGGTACAGCCAATTTGTGGAGGAGCATTCATCCAGTCCTTCTGCATGGCAAGATAATCTCCTCCCATTACTACAGCACAAAGCAGTGCAGGTTTTCCATTAAGTGTACAACCACAGCCTCCCCAGCCTCTCAGCCAGCCATTAGCTCTGAGATTAAATAAACCTCTATTTACATACTGTAGCACTACCGCATGCTGAATTTTTCAACATTTGGCACCACACAGGATGGGGAAATTGCATAAATTTTCTGATAAAGATCAAAGGAACGGCTCACCCATCCTACACTCGCCCTTGAAAGTATGTGCAGACTTATCTTGAATTCCTGAGTTACTTCTCTGGTTCTTTTACAAAGTGCAGTGCTGAGTGTGTGCTGTAAGAGCCTGTATGCTGAAGTTGGACTGAAATGAAAACTCATTTATATTTATGTCCATGGTGTTTGTTTTGACTTCCAAACATATTTGGTCGAAATTGTAGACCTACTTACCAAAAATAAGAAATTTAACTTCTGTAGTGACACCGCTCCCTACATCAGTGTTCTCAAGTTTTCTGCGGGGTCGATAATGTTAGCTGATGCCCATCTAGTGATGTGGGCATTCCCTACGTTACTCCGTGACTACCCCTTTGCAATAAATTATGACAGTCTGTTCTCTTGCCATCACCACAGACTTCTGAAACACAAACAGCTAATGCTAGCTGGACCATAGACTGTGTATAAGAAGTGTACGTTGTCATCATGACGTCACCCATTGGTTTGTGGTTTTGAAGCCTCGAGTTCGGCATTTTGTCCGTAGCCATCTTGTTTTTTTGCAACCAGAAGTGACACCAGAGGGTGGAGCTAAGTACAACCGAACGCTGAACAATTTTTTGAACCATTGGATCTTGGGTACGATGGTGATATTGCCTTTGAAATTAAGATTTTAAACTAGGCGAGGATGAAAATTGTATTTTTCCTTTATTGCATCTCCACTTTCTCTGGAATGGTAGTATAGTTTAGTTTACTTACAATGGATTCATATTCTGTAGCTTCTTACCTTCCAAAGGAGACCAGATATATGCATATAAGCCTTATGATTGAGGAGCTATTCCTGATTCATTTTGGATATGTTATTTTAGCCGTTTTTTTCCGATGGTTAGGGCTTAACAGGTTAAGGCACTTCCTCATTGGCTCCACTTTTCAGAACCAGAGGTTGCCACCTGAGCTGTACCCCCTCCTTTCTACAATTTGGGCTGAACACAGCACAGCTGAGCGTGCAGGAGATGTCTCTAAGTATGTTTCCATCCACCTGAGTGAAAATGCTGGAAATTCAAAAAGAGTCTCAAAAAAGATTCTACACCAGGCTGAGGTGGAAAGGCAAATAAATCATGAAGCAGAAACATCCCTTTAAAGGTACAGTGTGTAGGATTTGGCGGCATCAAGTGGTGTGGTTGCAGATTGCAACAAACTGAGTACCCCTCCGCTCACTCCCCACTTTCCGAGTGCGGTAACGTGAGCCGCCGAGTGCAAAACCGTGGTAACGACATTCCCCTCCCTCAGAGGCCATCCTTAATATAATAACACTACTTTAGGAGCAACGGAAGTCAGACGGCAGCTGGTGGTTTCATGGAATACAAACTTAATCATACAATAGGTCTTCGCAAATGTTCAATGATGTAAAAGAACAGACAACTTAAAACACAAACAACAAACCTGTGACAGGCTAAAATATGGTCAAAAAGTGGAGAAGAAACATAAAGGTGATCAGTTACACAGCAATATCTATCTAATGTTAGCTAATGTTAGCCATTATAAGCCACCGGGTCAAGTGAGACTGTAGCAACAAAAGTCCTGGGTGTGGTGAATTAAGCATGGGTGCATTTTATTTCTTATAAATTCAGCTTTTCATTTGATGAAGAATGTGTTATTTCGTCTTTCAAAAGTTACATGCATCCCTATGAGCAGCAGCCATAGGATCTTCCTCAATGAGAGCAAGATGTGAATGACGCTAATTTTCCTTGAATGTCTGACAAATTGCTTGAGTGGCATTTGAATTCAGAAGAGGAATCGTTAAGAGACACTCATCTCATCTCAAAGCGCACATAAATCACAGGAAATTGATTGAATTTAATAAGCAGGGTGATGTTGGCGAATGCATTTTTAAACAGGTGGCTAGTTGTCGGAGTTCCCCCGGGGTGGCAGTTGGTGTCACAGGTGCTGCGTGCGCTCCACATCATTCTGCTTCGGGGGAAATCGTTGGTCGTGTTGGCAGAGAGTGCTGTTCTGTCAAGGTGGATTATTCTTTTGCCCCGTGCCACGTCCCCGACTTCAGCCCCGCATGGCAGCAGCTCACTCTCTCTTTCTCTACTATCATCTACTACCACCAACACCACCTTCACCTTTCCCTCATATTATCAGTCTTCCTCTCGCTTTCTTCCTTTCTCTGAGGGCTGGTCTGACACAGACTGATCCCATTAACCCTACCTGTGATTTGTCCTTAACTCTGACAAGCAGGGGTTGCACACAAAAGGAACAGATGTAAAAAAAAAAAAATTAAATTCCTACACAATGTCCCTGAACAAGTTTTCATTTTTCTAATGTTTTGTGACAGGCAGCCAGCAATGCAAAAGAAAGAATGACCCCTGTCAAATAAAATCACAGAGTGGCTGAATGATATTCCCTCAGGTTAAATGTGCTCATTCTTTGTTCATATTAGAGGCCACCTCCTGCTCTTTTCGGGTGCGCTTGGAGAAAATAACATTTGTCTCAATTCCATGTTTTCATATTATAAATTACCATGTTATATTGAGTTAGAAACATACTCATGATATCCGGGGTTGCCTTATTTCTTGTTTTATCTCCACCCTCCTGACGCTGATCTCTAACCAGCCTGCTGTTACAACTCCGAAGCAAAGCTCAGCACTAACACCGCCACATTATTTGCCACTGACCCAATTAGATCCTGCATGGATCCTGTGATACATATTTCTCTCTCCCCTCTCTTTCCCTTGTTCACCCTTTCCCTATTTTGCCTCTGTTCCTTTTGATGAATGGCTTTGCTTTTTAGGACAAATGACTGCCCTGTGATTAATTGTGTGTGCTCTTTCACTCTTTCGCCTTCTCACATCTTTTTCTATTTCAATTTCTGCTTCTCACCCTGTGTAACTAGAATTATTATATCTTTACCTGGGTTTGCCCCATCAGCATATTTCCCATAAATAAAAGAAGGGGAGAGGTGGAGGTGGTTGTGGAGGTGGAGATGGAGATGGAGGGAGGGGTGGAGGGAAGTGTGGCCCAGAGGCAGGGCAGTGGGCATGTGCGAAATGGAGGGGTGAATGGATGGAGAGGGAAGGGGAGAGATGAGCCAACTGCTCCAGATCAGGAGTGTGAAGGTGACTGCAGTGGATAAGACAGAGAGATAGAGATGAAATGAAAGAGAAATGCAAATGTTAAAGAGAAGAAAATAGACAGATGAGGAGAGAGAAAATGCAAAAATATATACTAAAAACAGCCTGAAGCTGATAGATAGATAGATAGATAGATAGATAGATAGATAGATAGATAGATAGATAGATAGATAGATAGATAGATAGATAGATAGACAGCTAGATAAGAGCACAAGAAGAGACATGAATTAAAAATTGAATTAAAAATGCCAGATATTCACTGAGAAATTGACAGGATGGATGAATAAAAAGGTGGATTGCATGAGGATATCTGAACCATTTCCAAAGCAATAAATGAAATCCATGAAGAAACCTTCCTATCCCGAGGTCTTTTCATAATTTGACTAGAAATGGCCCCCGACTATAAAACAATAAAAGGAGCGTAAAAGGCAGCACATGACAGGGGAATGAACCGCAGAGCAGGAGATGAGGAGTAAAATGAGGACGTATTGAAATAGCAGTGATTGTAGCGAGGTGTGCAGCCAGTGCCCCAGGACGTCATGCTGTGCTTAATGAGCCAACAGTGCAGGCAATTAGTTCCTGATATGGCATTATCAGTCACCAATAAGTGAACACATCATTAACCATTAACCCCTCCAATAGCCTCTCATCCTTGGCCTCTCGCTCACATAAAAAACTGCACATGCATGTGCTCTTAAAACCAAATTAATCAACATAAACCTGACAAAGTAACCTTTAAGTTTCTTCTCTGAATCTACACAAACATGCATAGGCCCCAAATATCATTAAGATCAACCCTGTCTCCAGAAATTACGCTCTAATTGCAACAACAAATATGTATTAAAGGGAAGCACAAATTGTGTTTTTAGCAATATTATGAGGGAACGTTGTTAAATTAACATATCTGGCAAGTCTGGCAAGTTTCAGCAAAATATTCTAGAAACGGGCATGAGTAATACATTAATAGATTACTAATCGGGCACATAGCTAATTAAACATTTACTATCAACACTATTCGATTTTCTCTTTTAGTATCTATGGATTGTGAGCATGCACGTTTGGAAAAAATGCGGTGCCGCTTGGCGACAATATTTCTTTGGGGGAGAAACTGCATTTGGGAAAAGTGGGGGTCATCTTTTATTTGAGGACATCAGATATTCTTTTTGAATATAAAGAGTGTCCTCCTACAGAGAGTGTATATATATATGTATATACAGTATACATATAGCCTTCTGCTACCTGCCCATTGCACTATTGTATATTGTATACTGTGTATTTTTGCTGTATTTGGAGAAGCCAAAGATAAATTTCCATTGAGGTCAACAATAAAGTCTATCTATCTACCTATTGTTTATAGACTTATTGTTGCTAGGCTAGTGAGTGTCTTCAAGTCGATTTGTGTGTCTTTTAGAGTTAGTCAGCCCGGAAAGCGTTTCTTTAGCCCCATTTAACTTGCAGAGCTTTCTGATGGCTCATATAACATCTTTTACTGCTATGGAGGAAATAAATTCCAGAGTGAAAATGAGTCGAAAGCATCTCCCGACGTCGACTGCAGAAACGGACCGTAGCAGTCAGGAACGGTTTAGGCTAGGGCTGCTCGATTATGCCAAAAATCATAATCACGATTATTTTTGGTCAATATTGAGATCACGATTAGTTAATACAATTACTGATTTTCTTTGGAGACATCAGGCATTTAGAAAGAACATTTTCTAGCCTACATTTCAAAGTTAAATGCATCAATCTGGTGCACTTTGAGCGCAAAATTAAAAGGCTAGATCTATGAAAAATGTGGTGCTCTTGTAAACAATTTAATCATAAACACATTGGTTGTGTAGATATGAATGTTGATGACACGGCAAAAAAAGTCACACCCACAAAGCATGGTAAACGAAACGTGTTTCGTATTTCAAGACGGGTCAGGTGGATTTGCCGACATCGCCGCACTGAAGACAGTCCTCAACAGTTTACAGTCGCACTGGGAGCAGGGAGCTCCGTTCCTCCCCGCAAGGGAGAGAGGATACAGCGAGCACTAAGCAGCCAGGTCCGGGCGAGGGGTTTTGTAAAGCGCCACCTTCACCCTTAGAGCCGGTCGGGGCACACCGCTACAGAGGCAGTGCGCCCGGTGAGGGCCAGCCAGCAACGGGGAAACGGAACGCGGCACAATAATAATTTTATGACGATTATCTTGTTTTCTTTATCGTTGGAAGCCAAAAAGTCCTTAACATTGAGTATTTTATCTCTTTTTTTGTAAGCTGCAATGTTTTTAAATGGAAAGTTCTTTTAGTTTTGTACAGTATGATGTAGTATTTATTCTGTCTGAATTTTAACACTTGATGCCATAACTCTTCTATGAATTTTCCTGCCCAGGGACTGCTGATGAAAGTTAGCTATCGAGCTAACTCAGGGACAATCAATGACTGTCCATTGTCCCTGTTAAATAAAAAAAAAAACTTATAAATAAATGAAATTCAATTAATTGCACAGCCCTAGTTTTTGGCAACTCACGGCACTTGGTTAAGGTTTGGGAAAGATCATCGTCTCGGTTAAATACAAAAAAAGTCAACAGTGACTTGAAGCACAAGGAAGACGTGTTTTCTTTGTTAATATGTAACCAAAACCATGATCTTTTCCTTTACGCAGGACTCGGGATGCAAACCATGGTCTCCAGTGTCAAAGTCCGGCACTTTGGTTGGTGCTGGTGCGCTTCCATCAAAATGTAACTAGCAAAAAAATCATCCCTTCTATCGCTGCATCTGCACAGCATCTGGCCTTATAATCAGCATTTCCAAGATTCGGCTTCATGCTGCTCAAAACTGCGTCACTGCTTCCAGCCAATCCAAGGCCAGCCAAAATACAAAAGTTGATTTTTCACTTTAGTAAACAATTCAAAGGTCTACACTCCATTGGGAGCTGACTAGTGCATGAAATACGACAACATTATTGCATTTCGCTGTCTTTTTCTGTGAAGGTAAGGGGTGAAATAAGTTTCCACTTCTTCAAAAAAAGCAAAGCGCTAAATAAGGGCTTTGGTTGGACGCGCTAAGCATATTTGAGCGTGGCGAGGGTCTGATCGCACAGGGGAATAGGTTCCTCAACAGTTTCCCACTGCAGCACTGCCTCGCTGGGCAAAGAACAGGGGAAGAGGGAGAAACAGGGGGAAAACGCATGAAAATTAGATTATGCCTCACCTGCAGTTTCTGTTTTCTCATGAGCACAACAAAGTTTTTTACGATCTACCTATTTAAAATACTGTATAGTTGCTTTAGGAGATCTACAACTCATGCATCTGTAAAGTTACAGCATTTTGTTTTCACTTAAATGACAAGGCAGAAAAGATTTATCGACTTTACGTTCCTACACATTTTAAAGTGCGGTATGACATTTACAAGAGTCACGCCGCAGGTTTGTCCAGTGAAGTGAGACAAAGTTCAGAGACTGACCACTGCAGAGCAAAGTAAAATGCCAACGAGAGGAACAACAGAGTTTGTATTACACCTCTTGGATGGTCAGAGGGACTGAAGATGCGTCATTTATGTTACTTTTATCAAACAAATAGCTGTTATCCACGCTGAGACAAAGTTAAAGACAAGGCTGACCTTGTTCACAGGTTAAACTCAAGGTGTCAGTTCAGCAACAACGGCGAGCATGTTTGGGACAAGTCGGCAGTCAATGAACAGCGTGGCGTTCAATAGCAAATGGCCCCGGGGTCATGAAATCCCTCTACATCCTTTGTCTGACTAAACTAACAAGCAGCAGTCGATCAGGGAACTCTGCCAGTTAGGAAACGCTCTCTGATGGAAGGAGGGGCGGTACAAAAAGTAAAGGATTGTCACCCAAGCTATGTATATGTACAGTACACGCACGCACACGCACACACACACACACACACACACACACACACACACACACACACACACACACACACACACACACACACACACACACACACACACTGACAGCTTTACAAACCGTCTTTAGCTTAAACCTCAAAAAGTGGATCCACTGTCATTATACTGATGACATTTAACACCCCATGAGTCGGTAAGTTGTCACTTCAGGCTTAAATGACGTCTACGATTTCTTCAGCCGTTAGTTAATTAACCTCTTGAACCTTGAATTCTCCCCTCATATTTTCTCTTTGGTTGGTTAAATAGATTTGTTTCTTATCTTATTGCCATATATACAGTATATATACTGTGTATTCTCCATCTGCTTGCTCCGACACTTCATTAATTTCTGAATGTCAAATGCATCAATTTATGCACATTTCCACCAAACTCCACATGACATCTTTGGTTCCGCACCATTCCAACCAGTGACACATTGTTTTATATATATATTTCATATTTTATAATCACTCCCCTCTGGCAGGAGGCTGCGGTCCATCAGGCCACAAACAGTTTCTTCCCATCTGCAACTGGCCTCATCAATAAGGCCCGGGAACCCCCACTGACGTGGACTCTTATCCCCTCGCATAGACACAGCATTTCCCCAGGGATGGAATTGTACTGTAGCAACGGTGGGGATACTCTTGCACGCTCGCGAAATTTGTAATAATTAGGGTTGTCAATCGAATAAAATATTTAATCGTGATTAATCGCATAATTGTCCATAGTTAATTGAGATTAATTGCAAATTAATCGCACATTTTTTATCTGTTCAAAATGTACCTTAAAGGGAGATTTGCAAATATTTAATAGTCTTATCAACATGGGAGTGGGAAAATATTCTTGCTTTATGCAAATGTATGTATATATTTATTATTGGAGATCAACTAACAACTCAAAACAATGACAAATATTGTCCAGAAACACTCACTGCAAGTACTGCATTTAGCATAAAAAATCTGCTCAAATCATAACATGGCAAACTCAAGCCCAACGGGCAACAACAGCTGTCAGTGTGTCAGTGTGCTGATTTGACTATGACTTGCCCCAAACTGCATGTGATTATCATAAAGTGGGCATGTCTGTAAAGGGGCGACTCGTGGGTACCCATAGAAGCCATTTTCATTCACATATCTTGAGGTCAGAGGTCAAGGGACCCCTTTGAAAATGGCCATACCAGTTTTTCCTCGCCAAAATTCAGCGCAAGTTTGACCTCCTTCATGACAAGCTGGTGTGACATGGTTGGTACCAATGGAGGATAGTTTAGTTTCATATGATGCTGGTATCTTGCAAGTTGTGTTTATGCATTAAAGACAATTGTGGTGTTAGAACGAATTTGCGTTAACGCGTTATTATTGCGTCAACTTTGAAAGCCCTTGTAATAATGTACCTCAATGGAATTAACAGATTTGTTGTTCACAACACAGCACTATCAGGGATCGGCGACTAGAAAGCATTAATGCCAATTTCCCACATATTTTTACTGAATATCGGCTGATAACAAACGGCAGTGAAACTTTTTTTCACACTACGATGGTTAAACTGTGTAATTAATTCAAAATTCAGCAGCGGCGGTCATCTTTATATAGTGGGACAATTTTGCACATTTTCTGCACAAAACTAAAAACAGCAGAGCTCTTTCATTTTATTTCAGATATATTGTAAATATTTTATAGTATTTTTTCATATTTTCATTGTAATTTTTTCATTGTAATTTTCTTCTATACAGCTTTCATTTTATTCTACATATTTTTATAGTAGTATTTTTTCACATTTTTATTGTAATTTTCTTCTATCCTATAATTATGTTTCTTGATTTTTGTATTTATTTTTAATACAATTTTCTCTTACTATGTTTATCTTACTATGTTTTCCACCAATACACCAAAGCAAATTCCTTTATGTGAAACCTACTTGGCAATAAACCGGATTCTGATTCATACTGGATCTGAGTCATACTGATGTTATTTGTGAGGGGAGACCTGCCTGGCTGCCCTCATTTCTGTCATGTTTGTCACCTGTGAACAACACAACACACTGATGAGCTGTTCCAAGGCTGAATGTTTAGTTATTTTGTAATAAACGTACACGCGTTTGACAGTGTGTATCTGTGAAACAAGCTTCTGTAATGACGGACCCACAGACTGTTCGATCGGGGTTGAAGAGATTTAATGATTTTGCATCTTGAATCTAATGTCATTCAAACCAAAATAGATTGAAATTAAATATAAATTCACCAGGATTCATAGAATCTGCCTCCCCAACATATCTGCAGTAAGACAATATCATTGCCCTTTTTGTTCTTGGGGACAGGGGCAGCCAGTTACATCTCTAATCCAGACATATTTAGCTGGATAATCACCTCTCATTGTATAATCCTCAGGTTAGGGACGGCTGCATGCAATAGAGATACACTTCACTCTCAACCAAGACGAACAGACAACAGAAGGTAAGCTTGTACAAAACTGTATTTTTCTGTGCTAATGATTTGTAGTGAAGTATCAGCTTGTTTTACTCTGCAATGTTTAATAATTCAAAACAACTGGAGCTATGGTTGATTTCTAGTGAGCGAGTCTCATACAGAGGTAGCCACTAACACTCCTATGAGACTGACAGGCGTCTCTTCTCTGCTTTATAATATTTCATTATCTGGATCTCGAGTATATTTTGCTGCACAAGGCGACAGATGGCCAGCCCACTGTTTGCATTTGTTTTGGTTCAATATTTGTGCCTTTGTTTCTTACAATGCAATCACATCAACAGACGTCTCTAAACCAGCTCCACTGTGTGATTATCAGGCTGGCCTCCAAAAACACAAGCAGGGAGAGGTTGTAATTAGTCGAGAATTATACAAAGCAGTACGAAGATATAATAAGGAGATTGTCCCAAATGAAGAGACAGGAAAAGATGTCTGTGAATGTGTAAAATATCTAATTCTCGCCTTCCGTTCCCTCCTATCTGCGCCAATACTGAAGGCGACAGTCTCATTTCAGAGCCGTGACATGAAATCAGTGCGAGGGGGGGGAGGTGGAGGAAGTGGTGGAGAAGTGTTAAGATAGGTGAAGATAAGATGGAGTGCCAGACCCGATTGCATTACTATCGGTTGTTTATGGATCAGACACAGGCTGGTTTGGCCCTCTGGGATTGATTGTCTTCTGACTGGACAGCAGGCGAATAGAAAGATAATATGAAAACAAAGAGAAAATATAGGGGGAGTATAAAGAGGGGTGAAGTCTCACCTGAACTAACAGCCAATCTGAGCTGTCCATTTTTTTCTATCTGTGACTTTGTATTTTTTTTTTTTTTACGTCTACCAGGGAGGTTCATTTTTGTGCCATCTTGTCTGTATCTCGAAAAAAATTTGGTATAAATTTAGATAGTGTTCCAAAGAACAAGTGATTCCATTTTGACAATTTTCTGTCAACAAATATGAGGGAAAAACATAAATGCTTAAAAGGCAAATCCACCAATTTTACACATCAAAGTCTATTTACAGGTGTTGGAGAGTACCGCTGTTGAACGTTGTAATACATTTTGAGGGAAATGTATTTTCTCCCTGATTACGGTCGCAATTTTAAACAGTTTCAAACACGTGGTTAACGTTGTAAATTGAAACTAAACAAAACGAAAATGCAACAAAACTGCTGGGTTATGTTTAGTAAAAAAATATCATGGTTTGGCTTAAAATGACTACGTTTCACACGGGACGCGAACAGCGGTCTCCTGGGGGAAAGTAACAAAATAAAAACGCAACAAAACTACTTAGTTAGGTTTAGGCAACAAAACACGAACAGCGGTCTGCTGGGAGAAAGTCTGGTGTTTCTTGGACCCATCCACCTCCCCTTCCGCCTACCAGTAGTGGACTTTCTCGCTTGTTATACCCGTTATTATTCAAAAACGTTATCATTTAACGTAACTTTCATTCACGGTTGCTCGATATACTACGTCACCAGCTCTGTGCGTCGCTTGTTGAACTACTGTCACTCGCTACGGCCGTCCGCAGACTTACAAACGTATTTGTGATACATGTTGTAGGCACAACATTTTGACAAAGAAGAAGAATGCATGGAATAAAGAAGATGATATCTCTGGTTCTGCTGCAACGAAGTTGATCTTTTTTTTTCTTCTTCCTTTTAACTGTCCATGGTGAGTCCGACAATGTTTTAGGAGAGCAATGCTAAATCGTTTAAGTACTCTTTTAAAAACTATGTGGCCAGGCTATATGGTCAAAATCTTCTGTCCCGATACAGGTCATTTCATATCTCGAAAATGATATATATATCAGATATATAATGATATATATCACGATGTAGCATTTTTTCTGGTAATTCAAGAAATACATAGTCGTCGTTGGTCGTTGGCCAATTTTGGTCCGTTGGTGAGCGTCTGTCGGCCTAGTCTTAGCGGTGTGTTCGAGTGCAACTTTTTGGCCAAGACACAGGTGATGTGAGGCGACGTAATGGTCAGCCTTCGTCGACTAGTTCTCTGATGTCGGTTTGGTGTGTCTGACCCTTTACACGACCTATGTTTCCATTTTCCTGACGTGGACCTCTAGTGGCTGTGTGACTTATGGCTCTCTCTCTGTTTTTGTGCCAAAACCTAACCAAACCTCAACCATAGAGAAAACGCTCATGTGTTTTGAAAGCAATGAAAAATAAATGCATTTTTTCTTTTAGTTTGAAGGGCTTGAAATTCTCTCTGAGTGATCCAGCAAAATCAGCTAATATTAATACTCGCTACAGGCTACATGATCAATATGAGCGGCCGTAACAGATAATGAGTGTGACTCACTTGACATTTTGCACAATTCATCCTTGTACATAGCCCCAATATTCCCAAACAAGATTTAGGTATCCTCTAAAAATCATAACCGCTATCATCCAATCAGCCTGATGTGTATCGCTGTGTGTATTTTCTGTCACATCCAGAATGTTATTTTCTCTTATCAAAAAACAGATTAAAAATATCGTGCAGCCTCGGTGGAGTAATGACCTCTCTGAGTGCTTTCTATTTCTGTCTGCTTTGTGCCTCTGTGTGTGTATTGCGTGTGGCCCTTGTTTGTATGACATACAATGCATCTCGGCGCCCTTCACTCTAGTGGCTCTTGTGAAATATATTTAGAATATCCATTTAGTGTTTAACCCCTAACGCTCCAGCCAGGCCCGTTCAACTCCACCAACAACGTCGCAGCTCTCGAGTGCAGCCCGCTCTCCATCATCAGCTGCGTTAGTTGTGTTTGTTTTAGCCCGGTCCACCTGGCCCTCCATTTCATTACTTCAATTAGCGTGATTAGGATCTAAAATTGCTTGTGTCGGCTCGGTGATTGACAGCAATTGGCCACTTAGGGAGGAAAGCTGCAGACACACTCTCGGTGCTGCTCAATGGCTTGTGTAGTGAAACACGCATGTGTACAGTCTGTGTGTGTGAGGGAGTGTTTGTTTACCCTGATGGGAGTTGTGCTCACTGAAGATGAGAAAAATTCTTCAGGCAAACAAAATGAGACCACCGCTATAGAAAGTCCAGATATCTCGCTTTACCCACATGTGCAGTCTGAATAGACAGAGACAGATGTGTGTGTGTGTGTGTGTGAGAGAGAGAGGGTTTGTTTGTGTACTTGCAAGTACGTGGGCAAGATTTCATAAACATTATGAACTTATCTTTAATGCAAAGCTGTATCATCTGCTGCATGTATATATTTACATAAATAAGCCATTGCTATACTATGAATATAAAGTACGTAGGCTACATAGTACATAAAATACTATAAATACTGTCCACTTCTCAAAGAAATCCACGATTGTAATCATGTGTGACATGAAAATTCCTCCCTTCTCCACCCGTACAGCTTAACATGCTGTAAGCGTGTTGCAATCAGCGCGTATCACATGCACACTGATTGCGTGAAAGCGTTACAGACAGGCAATCACTACTCAGTCATGGCACGTTTTGTCCGACCCAGTGGGAGTTGGGAATGCGGCTCGTTTTGACGGCGGCGCATTAAACGGTAGAGCGTAATTTAGAGGACTGGCTGGTCCTCGTGTCTCTTTTCATTACGGCCCTCGTGGTCTACGCGGCCCTAAGTAGCAACCGCTGGAGCAGATCTTGGGTATCTGTCTTGGCGGCATGCGAGATGGCGGAGTGAGGCGCCATGTTTATAGCACATCAATGCAGAGTACGGCCGTTCATCATCAGGAGTTGATAGCCAGAACCGAAGAGATCCATGACACAACATTAATCTGCCTCTCAAACAGACGGCCATAAGTCTCTCCTCCTCTTCCTCTCCACGTCCTACACATGATTGTCATTCATTCCCTTTTCTTCATCTTCCTCCATCTCATACTCCCGTCTTTCCATTTCTCCATACCATTATCCCTCTGCGCATCTTTGATCCAATCGTCTTGAGCTTCCCCCACTCTTACACTTTGCGTTTATGGTTTTAATTTTATTGCTTGGGTGTGTGTGTCCTCTTGTCCAAATTAATCTCTGAATTGGAGTGATTCCTCCCTCTCCCTCAAGATGTAGTAGTCATAGTTTAACCCTCTGAGACCCACAATAGACCAGTTTTAGTCTTTTGGGGTACAGGGGGTCTTTAGGGGGAGTTAGCAGGTCAGCAGTAAATGTCACACAAAAGTGACAGATGCTGCTCAGCACTGTGTGTCAAGTTGTTCTAGTCATAAATCAAAAACCAAACATTAATTAATTAAATTCAGTCAATATTTAAAATTACTTGTAAAAGTGTATAAGGATTTAGAACATTATTGTGGAAGTATATGATGTCCATTCCCATGCTCTATTATGTCTCATAAATTGCAGTAATTTTTGGGTTGATACCATTTGTTACTGTACACAGATTTGGTGCTAAATTTAACCATTTTTTTTTCCACTCGAGAATTGATAAAAATGATCAATAATCCCTCCAAAATACCACATTAAGACACCAAGACCTTGAAGAACACCACAGAAAAAGCCATGCTGTGATTTGGTATCAAAAACTTTTGACATTTTGAGATTGAGAGAGGGGGGGCAGGTTTCGTCAAAAATGCATATAGCCTTTTGGAATCTTATCATTGTTTCATTCGGAGATTTATAGTTGTTTCACCACACTCACATCCCTTTCCACATTTATCTTTTTTTCTCATCCAGGATGTCTTTGAAAAGTGCAAAAGGAGGACCAGAAATTGCAAAAGGAGGACCATCCGTTGCTGCCAGGTCAGTGAGCTCTAGCTAAACGTGGTGGAGGAAATTAATAGGGAATGAACACATTTAGAAAGTCAAATTAACAATCTGATTAAAAGCTAAGTCAAGAGGTGAGGTTGTGAGCTTTAATCCTGTACTTGAATAATACATCAGTCTTAATCACAATTTGGGGCTCCAACATAAACAAGAGACCTCGTAGAGTGAGCGATGGTCTAGCCTGCTTTGGAAAGGAGTTTCTTGGTAATACAGTCCGTGAAACTTCCAGAAATTCAAACAATTGTCTCCCATTGCTGCTGCTGTCTATCAGCAGTGTGAATCCATCTTAACTTCCTCAACAGGAGGGTCCATCCATAAGACAAGCCACAGAGTTCACGGTTGATTTTTATTGCTGGTTGTATGAAATCTTTTTAAAAGTATTCATATTAATTAAGAGACACTTTTAATTGATTACGGCTTCTTTCTCTCCTAGCGCGTCTCCACGAGGGGGGAAGGCAGCAGTCGATGGCAGGTCGAGATTCAGACGCAAGGCTCTTCAGCTCAGCCTCGGCAGGAAATTCTGGTTATTATCATTCTCTGTTACTAATCAACATTGATTAGCACAAGGGGAGTGGGTGGTGTAGATTTGTGGTTACGTCAGCTGCAAAACAAGCCTTGACAAGAATGTCAAACTTGTCCTCTTAAGAAACACTTCCTCCCTTCCTTTTTGAGTGACTGACGTAGCTGCTAATGTCAGGTAATTGGACTGCTTACGTTTTTCAATTGTTTCGCTCAAGCTGAGCAATTACTTCAAGGGAGGTTATATGGAATAAATCACACAAAAGGCACTTAAATGTATTTATTAAAGTAAGTCAGGAGAGGAAATTATAGGCCTGGCTTTGATGATGATAGCTCTCAACACTTGGCTCGCAAATGCACACTTCACAGCTCAAAGTCAAAGCCCTCCTCGGCCGAGGGGGAGGGCTCTGGGGAGGAGGAGGCACGTCGAAACAGTAAGAAGAGCAGCAACAGCTCAACGGTGGCCGCTGCCTACGTTTCTTTCCTCAACAAACTCTTTGGACAGGTCAGTTCAACATTTCCACTCATAGTCCTATACCTCCTGTTGTCACAGCCTTGACGCACTTGTTGGTTCCTAGTCAGGTTACTCCAAAAAAGGACAGAGTTGCAGTTTCAAGCTTCCGGTTTTATAAAAAACACCATCAGGAGCAGGTAGATGTGTCAGGAAACAGGATCTAATAAACAGCATGTGTGCCAGCTGATTACGCACTTATGATGTCACAGGCCTTAACTGCTTGTACTACAGCTGTACTACTGCTTGATTGCTGCAACCCACAAAATTACCTCAAACACGGAAAAGTACAATGGAACAGTCATACAAGTCTGAATTCCAAGTCGGAAGCTCTGGCAAGATTTATCCAGCCCGATTTCACCGACATAAACACAATTGACGTCACAGCAACATGGCAGCACACACGGTGAATTAACTCTTGACCATTTTATGTAGTGTTTTATGCAGTGTTTGTGTTGTGAAATGTTCTGTAACAACGGTGTAGCTGCTATTTCCATTTCTGTTCAGTTGATTTGTGTTTGATAAAAGTTTAACTTAGAAAAAAAAGATTTTCGGAAATATTCCCCAACAGGATTCTCTTTGATAGATGGTTACTTTATACACCGTTTTTCTTCGCCAATGGCACTGTGGTAATTGATTTAGGTCCTCTGTAGATTCTTGTGAGGCTCAGAGATTTGCCATACAAACACCAGTTCCTGCGGGCGTCCAAGTTCTCCCGAGCAGATGCACTGGGACGCATTTAGATTAGAAGTCAGGAATACCGAGAAATTATAAACTTCCGACTTGCAACGAATTCCAGCAATACATGTCTACATCATGTAAACTGTTTCCTGACACATCTACCTGTTCCTGAGAGACTGTCCTCAACTACTGACAAAATATAGAATATTACCATGAAATTGTGAAATATTTCAATATTTTTTTTATTTCATTCCAGCAGTTGTTTTTTTTAAATTTCCCAATGCCAGTTTTCCCATTTAGCCTATTTGATTTTATAATACTACTTTTCATAACAACATCTCTGTCAATCAAGACAAACAGGGCAGAACCAGTTATGTGATTGACTGTCCATTAATTCAGACCAAATCAACAGGCGATAATAGAAACTGCCCAAACTAGAATTACTGCCTCAAGGTTGTATCCCTCCACCAACCAGTGAAGTTGCAGTTTAAATCCATGTCTGTCCAAAATCTCATCACTTCATCATTTATCCTATTAAAGATGGGGTCTGCGATTTATCCAGTATACACTTTTTGTTATATTGGTTGAAATGGTCTTTACACCCCGACAGCAATCCGTTTCTTATGAGCACTGAAAAAAGACCGGAAAAGATCCGTCATCTGTAGCTGCTGTAATCCTGTAAAAACGTCTACCAGTCAGTAAAAATGGTCCCGGTTGTAAGGAACCAATCAGATGCCTCCCTGCCTCCCTGCCTCCCTGCTCGTACTCTAGCCTCAGCGTGCACCAGCGTGAACTCAAAGCGCGTGTCCGCCGCACGTTCACTGGAGAGTGGAAGAGAAAACTCAGCTCTTAAAACACGGACAACGAGAACGAACTCGTACCACTATTACCATATTATCGAAAAATACAACTTTGATTTAGTTGTTTATGTTCTGTTAGTTTACTTTAAAAAATACTGCAGTTTTAAACTATTTATTCTAACAGCTCAAAGTGAAGTCAGACAAACAGGATTATCAACGAGGGGAGACGGCGATTAGAAAACATTGCCGAACAAAATTTACGTTACTCAAACTGCTTTTTCAGTTACAGAAACAAACGAGTGGACTGATCTCCCTCCAGATATTAGAGTAATGTTAAAAAGGGTCGTGTTGTCTCAGCAGGTATCTCTCTCTTTCCCTCCCCTCTCTGCTGCTCTGTGGCCGGCTCTCCAGCGAGCTACCCCCCCCCCTCCCCTCTCCGTCAACCAGGAAATAAAAGCCCCTCGTCTACGAGACCGGTCTCTTGAGAGAGCTCCAGCTCATAGCGGGGTCTGTGTGAGTGAATGCCCGGGTGGAGAGGTGGCGATCCCGGCAGGAGCTAGCTAGCTGTGCCGGCAGTTTGTGGAGCTTCTAAACTCCGACAACAGTTGAGAAAATGTTTGATTCGCCATCTAACATCGTAAAACTGTCAATATTCTAAATCTACACCGTTGATTTCTCGCCTCAACATTTTTCAGAAGTGAATTTAGTGATGAAATAGCTACGAAAAATGTGAAGTAGTTAAGATGCGGCGGTGCTCGTGCATGTGTGTGGGGGGCGTTGCCTTATAAGGAGTTTCGAGGGGAGGGGGGGGCTTAGAGGGAGCTCCTGAGGCGATGCGACTTTCAAATTATGCTAGTTTTCCAAGATCGCAGACCCCAGCTTTAAATAGTGTGAAATTGTCATAATTAGGATATGAATTCTTGAGTTATGGCAAAAAACATGTTTAATGAGGTCACAGTGACCACCGAAATCTAATCAGTTCATCCTTGAGTCTAAGAAAATTCCCTTCAGGTGTTCCTGAGATATCACGTTCACAATAATGGACTGGACAGACGGACAGACGGACTGACAGACAACCCGAAAACATATTGCCATCCGGCCAAGGCTGTCACCGGCGCGGAGGCATAATAAAAACTGCTAGAATTAAATAAAAATAACCTACAATATACTATGTTATTGTGAAAAGAACATTTATACATTTGGGTCTCCATCCTCCATGAGGGTGTTAGAGAGATAGTTGGAGGAGACAGGCAAAGAAAGGTTGACAAAGTGGAGGTTTATAGACTGAGCTCAGCTAAGAGAATTAACACATTGACTTTAAAGTTACACAGAATGGAGTCGGAAAATGGATCCATTTGTTCAGCTGATTCTAAGTGGTAACTACAGTATCGATTGAAAATATAAACACTGGTTGTAGCTGTTTGCAGTGTGAACATAACTATCCATAAATTAAAGCCCTGCTTACCAACCAGTGATTGCTGATATAGAATAGGTCAAATGATTGTGGAAAGTCAATATCACTACCCGCCTCTATTTAATCAAACATGAAACCACCTGATCAGGTCTGAAGGGTGTTACTTCATCCTCTAAAAATAAAAACATCTTTTCCAAGAAGTCACTCCAATAATTCCACGTCACAGAGAATTTACTGTCTGGACACTGGGCTGGTGTTCATTAATGCCTGGCTCGTTCATGTGAAGCATTTGGCTCTGTTCATGCCTGATACCCTGATCCCAGATTGCTGCAGGGCATCACTGAATATTTGGGAAAATTACAACTGGGAATGAGCCAATGAAATGATCCAGCTCAATGGCACCTTCCCCATTTCTGTTCAAAACATTAGTGGATTTATATAGAGAGCGCCGCCGCCATTTATACATGTTTAACTGTAATATAGAACATAAAGACTTGTTTTTGGATACTGTACGTTCAGCCCTAGAATCACGAGGTCACACAAACTAGTGAAGGTGGTATTTATGAGTGTTTGAGGTGGTGGGAGAAAGAGGAAGACTTTGGCTGCATGGTTGTGTCTTTGTATGGAGAAAATGGATGTGGATCAGATCCAGGATATTAATGAGACCGACTTATAAACTCCGTTCTGTCAAGCAGAGAACCCAGAATGGCAATGAAAAACCCATTAAAATAATTGGTGGGAAATGGACATTAATCACAAGGACTTATTCCATCTTTCTATTCTATACTTACAAACGTATGGTACATTAATAAACTAGGGCTGACACCTTCTGGTCGGTTGATTGATTGGTGAGTTGATATGCTCTTGTCCTGCCAAAGTCCCTGGTCGTCTCTGTCCTTGTCTCAGTCCTCAGTCCTGACAATTGTGCTACTATAATGTAGAAAGTTGGCGGTTTCAGATCGGGTTTGTGTGGTTGAATAATGCATATTTTTGTGGGTTGTGCAGTGCAGATTGGCTCTCTAAAAAACCCTGATCTGCGCATCACTCCTTGATAGGCTTCGAGTGCGAGTATATCAGAATTAGCATATTTCAATATGTTTGGTCTAACAAATAGCCTAATTGTTTTGTTTGAAATACAACTAAAGGCGCATCCCCCATGCAACAGCTTCGACGGCTAGTTCTATTTTCGGAAATCATATGAATATGGGCACTAAGCGGCGAGGTCCGGGCCAGGGGTGCTGTAAAGCGCCACCTTCACCCCGGGCCTTTCCGAGCCCGTCGCGGCACACCACTACGGTGGAAATACGTCCCATACCCGCCAAGCGTGGTGAAAGTGCACCACTGTAAAGGAAAGGGGTGCGCTGGATTTATAACACAAGACAAAATGAGAGCGTCACTGAGAAATAGAAAGCGGTACAATAATCATTTTATGTCAATTATCTTGTTTCTTTATCTTAATCGTTGGTAAGCCAAAATCATAACTCAAATTTGATTAGTTGCACAGCCCAATTTAAATATAAAATAATTAGGTTAAAAATAATTTTATATGCTGCAAATGGTTTTTATGTTTATTTATAATTAATTTAGGCTACCAGGTAGAGTGCACTCACTGGCCGATTTAGTTAATCTGGATTAAACCCGCAGATTTTTTTTCCCCCCATCATTGGTTGAAGAGGAGTTAAAATTTCAGTCGACCAAGACTTTCTTTGGTTGACTACAGCCCTATAATAAACATAAATGAACATTAAATCTTAGTTAAATAAACAATACCTAAAATATAAGGAGAAGGTTTGATTGGTGGAGGGAGTTGGCAGAAGCAAACAATGTTGACAACTTGGCATGTAGGTATGTCAGGTTATAACTATCACGCTGTACCCCTGCATGAATATGATTGGACGTTACTAATCAGCAAATGATTGGGATGCATGAAGGAAGGACTCCAGTGCTCTGCCTGATCTAACGCTATGCTCCATTACAACCCTGTCTCCTAGAAATTCTGTTCATATAGAACCAAATTGATTTCCCAATTACGTTGTGGGGACAAAACATAATTGCCGGCATAAATCCGGCCAGCAATACATTTCCTTCAAAACGTATTTGCTCTTGTAAATTAGTTGTATATAAATGTAATTTCTAGGAGATGTGGTTGTCCATTATGGCTCATCAGCCCGGGAAAATAAATTGCGCAGAGCAAAGTAAATGTTCCCATGGCAACAATGCAGATTTGTAGTGTAGTTGGTAGATTTGACGAGGACTGTTTGTATAATATACACTGTGTGTTTATACATTTATATATATGCAGATCATTTTGCCTCAGTTGTCCCAACATACAGTTTAAGTACTTATTCCATTAAATCATATATATATTTAAAATACTTTTCTGGCATTTGCCTTTATTTGTGCCCCACTCCATAAAAATATATTTAATTTTGCTGTATGATAGTGATAATGGAGGCTCATTGGTCAGCTCAAGAGTCTTTTGTTCAGTCTCTTGTATTCCCCTTTTTATTTTGTTGTGGTCCCTAATGATTTTTTTTTTGATTTTTTTTTTTTTTTTTAGTTCTTATACAGTGTACTTTCTAGAACTATTGAGGATATTAATATTATTATTTAGTAATATTAGTAGTAGTAGTAGTAGTAGTAGTAGTAGTAGTAGTAGTAGTATTTCATAGGATGAAATTCATAAAAGATCCTTTTAATCATGGAACCGTATGGGACCCTGGTGAGACCTCATTACAAGGCAGATCCAAAGGCTTTTCCATAAATGCCATTATCACAGGAGAGGGATTTACTGTAAAAGATAACATAACATAATAGAAATCTACACCGAGGGGAGTTGTGTGCTGATGAACGTTTTAACCATGTTTCATAACTAGATTTCTTAATAACAAATGGGACCGTTTCATTGTTTTAAAGCAATTTATGGGAAATGAAAACCGTTTCACAGTGACCTTGGGCTACCGTGGACTACGCTACCACATCCCTCCCTGAGTTACTACCTCACCTGTCACGACTGATCTGCCTTGTTTTACTATCACAGTCTCTGGTTTGAATTTAGTAGTAGCCAGGTAGAGAGGTCTGCATCGTATCCACAGGACACAGGGTTTTGGTCGCTGGCCTGACACTGAGGCAGGGAGACCATCTATCCCTCAGCAATCCTAATCCCTGCCTCAACACAAGTATTAATAACCCCCTTAGCAAGGTTCACTGTCAGCCCTCATTAGATCCAACCACAGAAGTGGCCTGGAGAGACAAATAGCTAAAGAAAAACAATTGATGCATTTACATGTCAGAGCCACAGCGGAGGACAGATGGATGTGAAGCAAAATCAGCCCATCAATGAGCATCATATATATCTGCATTTAAGTGTATTTTCCACCTGAGGACCGTATGTGTTTGTCACATATCTCTTCTATGTGTCCATGCGTCACGCTTACAAAGCAGCAGGCTGCTCAATGGACCATGCGAGGGCAGACAGAATGAAATTAACTGTTAATGGGCTCGTTCTGACGGATGAATCGAGAGTCTGCATAGCATGCTGTCTAATCCTTTCTGGATGGAAAAAAAAAAATCCAATTAATGTGTTGACCTTGCTATCTTAATATGCCCTTGTAGGCTGGAGGATCCTGTGCAGGGTAAACAGCGCTGTTGGACTCTGCAGGGCAATAGAGTGTTTTTTTTTTATGCCGCATCAACGAAAATCATATTAAAACTTAAGCAGTTTATATAAACTGTTTTCTAGTATTTGAGGCAGAGTACACGTGTCGTGAGGTAACTCCTGATGTAACTGCATCTTGGCATTGCATTTGTGTTTCGACTGCTGGCAATATTGAACGGTGAATAATCATTTGAACGGCTGCCATGCGGAGCAGCGTCCAAATAAACTATATGGGGGCCTCTCCTTTTCCTCAAGCTATTGTGCACTTGAGCAGGATGACCTTGTATGATTTATGTATTAGCCACCCTGAGTGCCAACATGTATTAGGAGGAAAATATTGCACTTCTCTTTGCATTTCAGTTCCACTGCTGCTCTAATTTGCTTTTTTATCTCTGTTTTTCAGAAAAGAACTGAAGGTTGAAAAATCCTTTTCTTTAATAAAAAGTTGCATACAGTAATAGAAATAGTCATTTGATTAAAAGCAAAAGGTGCAAAAGTAAGGTGAGCATTAGCATTAAATAAACTTGAGGATCAAAGGTAAAATATTAGAAGCTGATGCTTTCAAACTATTTCAACATTCAAGGTTGTCCATCTCCGCCACAATGTCACATATTTTTCAAGTTTTTCATGTAAAACCTTTCATGTAGTTGCTATTGAAATCAGATAAATGCGATGAGGTAAAAAGGGCAACATTTCCCTCTGAAATACAGTGGAATAAAAGTAAAAACGGACATAATAGAAATGCTGTGTATATGGATACATATAATGTGTTACTTCCACCTCTGCTAGTGTGTCTTTTTCTCAGTTCTATTCAGCCTCAATATTTTTTCCTCACTGCATGAAAGTGAGGAAAAACAAGCCCACAGCAAATTTGTGCTCGCAATAATCAGAGCTTTCATAAGCGTGTGTGTCAGTCTTGTTGCTTTGAACTTATAGATATCCTCAGGCTTGTGCCGTCTTTGTGCTAAGCGATATCTCCATATGTCAAGCTCGGTTGCTCTATACGAAGATGACTTGAGTTTGCATGTGTCTTGCTTCCCCTGTGGATGTGATGATGCTTCAGTAGAGGAGCTGCAGATTGTTAGCCAGCCCTAGAGTCAAGACGCTGCTGACACAAGCGTGGTTTTTAAAAAGGCATGATTGGATGATTATTTCATTTCATGATCTTTCAATATCAAAGCTTTACATATGCAAATTCAAGTCAGTACATGTTTACAAATGCTAATTAGAACATTGTTTCAAGGAGTGATGCATCTGATGCGTTTTTTCTAAAATCAGAATCCGGTTTATTGCCAAGTAGGTTTTCACATACGAGGAATTTGCTTTGGTGTATTGGTGCATAACATGAATAAATAAATCAAGAAACATAAATATAGAATAGAAGAAAAGTACAATAAAATATGAAAAAATACTATAAAAATATGTACAATACATCTGAATTAAGATCAAAGAGCTGTGCCGTTTTTAGAAGTGGTAGTTTTGTGCAGAAATGTGCCAATTTTCCAGGGAATGTGCAAAGCTACAGTACGAAGTATATAAAAAGAATATGCAGAGATACATGCAGAGATATTGTCCCAAATAGGACTGTACCAGTTTACTAAATTTGAATAAAGTGATTCATCTGATTAAATGAGTTTGTCTTTAATTAAATCATTTTTCTTTAATGAATATAAGTTGCAAGCGGGAGGGCAAACAGTTTTCTGACCACAGTGAAAATGTTGTTTTTGAAGTGCTAAATGCCAACAAATATGAATGGAAGCAAAATATTCAGTTATATACAAACATGGAAATTATTTCTTTTTTTAATAAATTTTGACTATATTTATTATATATTTGACTACTATAGCGACTTTACAATGTTCTGGAGTTATTGGAAATGTTTGGATCACTCAATCCTATTCAGTCACCACTGGAATCTCATTCTACAAATAGTAAAATACTATTCACTATCAAACCTGTTTGTAACCGCTACCGACAGCATTATCGTCACCTCACCTGTCTCTCCTCTGCTCGGCTCCGAGTGTGTGTGGAGAGGCCAAAGCCAGAGTTATACTTTCGCGCCCTAAGTAAGCTTGGGTCCGTGTGACGTACACTTTGTCATCAGAGGGTGGATGCGTAGGCTCTGTGCGAACATACGCGTCCCGGGAATTCGTTATGATCGCACGGCCACTATGTTACAAGTGGTAGCGTAGCAATCTACTGCGCATGTGTGGAATGCGTCCTCCAAGTGGACAGTATAAACAAAATTACTACACGTCCCTGGTGTCTGCAACCGTTTGTGTAAGGGATGCTAATTTTGAATTTTTTTCTAACCGATAGCCGACCTTTGTTAACCGGTTATTAACCGACAAGATTGGTGCGTTGCATGCAGCGGTGTTGTTTTTAGTGCCTAACAAGCCGCCCAGCTGCAACGATAAGCCAACGAACAAACAGGTTAAATTCATCATCTATCACCAGCTGCAGTGTATGCGCAAAACAGACGACTGGTTAATTATGAACATCACTAGTTTGTGTACACGTCCTTTTGGGAGTATAACCGAGGCTTAAGCCCCCCACTCGGTGAAACACGCGGTGCGCCATTGCAGAATATATATCGGAGAAACACTGATTAGTGTAGCCTAATCTTTATGAAATACTGTGTTTAAACAGAATTAATAGATATTTTTTTTAAAAACTGTGCAGCATTTGAATGTTGGCTGTGTGAATATCCGCGTACCGCCAATTTGTTGTAACCACGCAATTTGTTGTAACCACGCAAGTCCGCAGCTGTCCGTGTGTCCATTTGGGAGTATAACCGAGGCTTTTGGCTTGTAGTTGGAGGTCTGTCTGAGGCGCCTTCAGACAGAAGCAGAATCATTAGCTGAGAACTGTTGTTGGAGTTTAGCATTTCTCACCGCCTGTACTCTCCTGTCCCTGTCCCCACTACACCTCTTCCTTTTGCAACCTTAGCTGTCTGAGTTTAGCTGTGAACCAGGGTTTGTCTTTGTTGTAACTCACCCTGCCAGAAACTGATGTATGAGCACATTTATGGCCAACAAACCTTTTAAAACTAAAATTTCAAGTGTATTTCTTGCCCGAGGACACACATTTATATAGTATTGCAACTTTAGTCATCATTATAATGTGTATATCTGAATTGTCTGTCTGCAACCACTGGAATATATTGCTATTTAAAGCCCTAAACACACCTCAATTTCACTGCGATCCATTACTCTTAATGACTGTGTGGAGATTTTGCTCCAAGCTTTGCCTCAACTTCCCTGCAAACACATGAAAAGAGGAGTGAAAGAAGGAGAAAGCGAGGGAGAGATCACCCTGAGCAAATGTCAAAACAAGGCAGAGAATACTCAGTGTTTCACACACAAGGCTTTATGCAAATTATATATTTGTGTAGACAAGTGTGTGTATCTGTCTTAGTTTACATGTATCCGTTTCTTTGGGACAGCGCGAGCTTCGTGCAACTCACTGTCACGTGGTTGTGCGTGGGTGTGTGTTTGTATGCATACAGACTTGAGCTTATGCTGCATGTCCCTCAGGATGCTGCAGATACTTTAGTGTGTGTGTGTGTGTGTGTGTGTGTGTGTGTGTGTGTGTGTGTGTGTGCACGTAGGAGTGTGTGGCTGCATTGTGTCATTTTGCAAATTAGAACGACATGTTGCAGGGTGAAATCCCATTAGAGTTTACTGTCAGCATGCGGCAGTGTTGACATGATATGCATGTTATTCTAATTTGGTAGTCAAAAACAGATTATCACCGGGATATTTCTCAGGAGAATATGCTGTTTTAAAGCCACCCTGATTTTACATCCCGGCCCACCGATGCTGTCTTGTAATTATTTCCACTGTCTTTTTGTTTTTTCTTCTCTGCTCCACAGGAGAGAGAGCTGATGCCAGAGGAGTTGGATGGTAAGATGTTGTTGGTGTAATTATGATGCAAACACATGATAAATGAATGCACAGCTTTATCAATCGCATTGATTTTTTTTCCTCTTCGTGATGCACGAAAGAGATTGAAGGTTTCTCAGACTGAGATGTTCGCCAATGACTCAGAGCTACAAAATCAATTTAAGCAACATAACTTGATGTTGTTGAGAGCTGGCTGTAGTTCTGTCTGCTGGAGTCAACAACTTAGTTACAGATAGGTTGCTCTGTTTACAAAGTGTAACTATCTGTGCACACACTCTTGGGAAAGATATTTTACCCTACTTAACGGTTTGCTGCAATTGCTGTAATGTGTTTGTCTGTCTGTCAGAGCTCCATGAGGCCTTTAAGGAATTTGACTACGACGTGGATGGCTTCATCCATTACAAAGACATCGCACACTGCATGAGGACCATGGGCTACATGCCTACAGAGATGGAGCTCATCGAGATCACCCAGCAAATCAAGATGAAATGTGAGTTTTTATTAGGGCTGGGACGATTCACCTATCTCCCGATTCGATACTATCACGACACTTGGGTGCCGATTCGATATGTATTGCGATTTTTAAGTATTGCGATTCTACATGTATTGCAATTCAATATTATGATTTATTACGATTTTTGTTAACTTTTTTAACACTAGACCATGGAAAAAAGTCGAATCATACACTTCTAGGGACTTCTACTTTGGGAAATATCTAAATTAATACATTAAAATGTTTCATTTTCAGCATGTATGTAGTCAGAGATGTCCTGAAGTCAAATATATCAGTCATTGTCAGGTGTTATTTATTTACATTTTTTCCAGCAACTCAGAAATCCAAGACTAAAGACATTTCCCTCACAAATTAGTGGTATTTTCTTTTTAATTCATAAGGGACATGTAATGTTTTATAGTTCTGGTGAAAAAAATCCAATCATCTTATTTCCATATATGTATTTTGTATATACAGTTCCCTTTGTTAACACCTTATTTTGAAACCAGACGTAGTCACACATGTATACCACTAAGTCCGTCGCTAGCTTTCCGTAGCTCTGTTCTCTTTATACATCCATAGTCAGCTCCGTTTTAATGCATTTAACATAAATGTCAGTATATGGGTGCTCTAAAGTTGTAGCGTCAGTCAATTTGACCACGGAGGTGCGAATGGCGGCTGGCTTGACCGCACGTTACCACAATACGATAACGTTTCCGGTCCATGACAGAGTTAGCATGCAGCTTTAGCCATGATGTCTAGCTCTGCTTTTCCTGGCAATGTGTGAAACCCAAAGTCTTCCCATACTTTACTGTATGTGTAGTGTTTACCATAATTTGGATTTAATATGTGAGGGTTCAAGTCGTATCCACGTGGACCCTCCGCTGTTTTGTACTTCCTCGTTTCGGATCGCTGTAGTTTGTTTTGGTTGATGGATACGGAACGGACATGACGTTACGTTACTCAGACTACAATAATAAAAGCGGTAACTTCCTTCTACCTCGGCATAGACTCAAATGAAGCAAATATATTGATTCTGGCATTAAAAAAATCAATTTCAAATCGGAAAAAAAATATATATAAAGAATTTTTTTCCCTACCCTAGTATTTATCCATCTGGTGTGTGTATGGTTTTCATTCTTCCTGAGTGTTTAAAGCATGTGTGCATGATTGATGGGCCTTTCTGAGGTGAGTAGGTGTGAACGCCTGAGTAATGTGTCTGTTGCACAAACGTGTGCTCGTATACGTGCACGCTCTTTCTTATGAGTCCGTGAGGAACTGATGTTTGTCTTTGCAGTTGGGGACATTTTAGCAGACTGATTAATGGCCCTCACACAGCAGGTGCAGGGGTCCACGGGTGTGAGTCTGCATGGGGAAGAGTGTGTTTAGTTGAGGTCTAACTTTCCTCTCTCTGCTCTTAATGAGGGTGTGTTTCTCTTTGCTGTCTTTACTGAATGATCAAGTATAGATTAGTGTGTGGTGGTGGTGGTGGTGAGTGTTTAAAGTTTAAGGTGAATCATCGCTGCATTGATTTTTGCCATAAGCCTGGAGAACCAGCTCCTGTAACACCTACCTAGTGTCAGAGCCAGGCCTGAAAATCTGAACTACGAGCATCTGCCAAGACTTTACATAAACCTTCAATGGACACACAGGACTTAGACACATGGAGCACACTATAGGTGTGATGTTTTGTAATATCCTAATTTAGACATCACGTGTGCAGCGACCTAGCTGCATTTACGTACAATATAAATTATGCCAGTGGTACACCTACACTGCATCAGAACTATTTTTTTATGTGAAATAGCCAAGCAGCAACCTCCGGTGCTGAGAAATGAAGCCAATGTGGAAGTGCCAAAAACTGCAGTTCCTCAAATGGCCACTTGAGGCCAGCTCCAAAAGCCAGTCAATCCCCACAGAACCCCATGTTAAAATGCAAAACTTTACAGCAGAAATAAACATGTAAACAAAAAACGTTTTTTGTCTCTATAGCGAATTTCCCCTCTCAAGACAACTGTACGGGGGTGAATTATTATATAACTCACCTGTTTAAATGATATTAAGGCTTAAAGTTGGGCATGATTGAGGGTGTGGCCGCTTTGAGTGACAGGTGGGTGCCGTACCAGGTCGCTAGCTGCTAGCTGTGTCCTCTGTCGCATCACCCGGGCCGCCTCAGCTCCACCGACGATCCACCTCTTGGCCCATTTTCGATTTGCCGGGAGTTAGCCTGTGTCGCCACCAGTGGGCTACCTCCAGGTCTGAAAAGTGAAGCCAAATGCTGAAGTGCCTTAAACTTGCATTCTTTCTAATAGCCAGCAGGGGGCGACTCCTCTTGTTGCAAAAAGAAGTCTGATTATAGAGAAGTCTATGAGAAAATGACCCTACTTCTCACTTGATTTATTACCTCAGTAAACATTGTAAACATGAGTTTATGGTCTCAGTCACTAGTTTCATGTCTTCTTCAATACAGCATGATGTTCATTTAGTAAATTATGGTCCCATTTAGAGTCAAATAGATAATAAAGTAGGGGATGCTTTAGGGCGTGGCTACCTTGTGATTGACAGGTCGCTATCACGGCGTTGTCCAGCATAGGAGTTGTCAGTGTTTTGGTCTTACAACTTTAACCCTTTCACAGTGTGTTTTCTGTTCATGCAAAGTTAATTGTGACATTTTGGTCGCCTAAAAATGTCTAATTCAGCGTTCGGTTGTACTTAGCTCCACCCTCTGGCCAAAAACCAATATGGCGATGGCCAAAAACCAAGATGGCGACGGCCAAAATGCCCAACTCGAGGTTTCAAAATGGAAGTCCACAAACCAATGGGTGACGTCACGGTGACTACGTCCACTTCTTACATACAGTCTATGGTCGTCACTGCCACTGTCACTTTGAGCTTCAAGGTGGTTCTTCAGAAACCTATGGGTGACTTCACGGAGACTACGTCTATTTTGTTTATTACGTCATATTTTATACAGTCTATGGAAATAACAGGCTGAATTTCTTACAAATGATAAGTTGGATTCATATACCATAAATGGCACCCTTTTGCACCAATTCAACTACGACCTGCTACAGCCTCACTTAGCCTGATATGAGCAGTAGCTTAAATGGCTGATGTTAACTAATGTTTGCAAACTCAAGTCCATTCACTAGGACTGTTCTTTCTGCTTCTGTTACACCACGTTTTAGCATAATTTACAATTATCCTGTAACTGTCAGTAAACCATGACATCACTGTGGGGTGTGGTTAACTTAAAGGTTACTTACAGACAACTCAGACATCACCCAAACACACACAGCAGTGACTCTGGATTCAGTGAAACAGACTTGAAACTTTCAACCAAATGGCACAGTGACACAGTGCTTTACAGCTTGCTCTAAAAGTCCAACTGAAATGAAATTTCAGTTAAATGTTTTGGTCTGCTACAGCACACATTTCTGCTTTATGTATATCACGTTTTATGTGCTACTGAGAAAACCAAAACAAACAGGCAGACAGCAGCAGCAGCATGCTACACAACACAAGAGCCACAGACTTTGAGCAACAACCACATTAGCTTTCCTGCTAAAGTCTCCTTCTTATCTAACATACAAACATGAACACACGTCTTGTTCTGCACCTTAGCTCTGCAATTAGCTGCTCAGCTGCAGCACATTAAACAGCATGTTAGCTTACCTGTAAATGTGTAAATGTCATGTCGGTCCTTTTAAATGCTGCTGTGGTCCTTTACTCTTCAATGACACTGCTTAAAAACACTCTCTGCCCACGACTAGTACAGTAAACTACAGCTCAACTTTGTTTAGTTTGTCTCTGGTTCCTCTGCTGAGGAGCGAGAGCTCATCCTGCCAGCTGTCAATCAAACAAAGACACACGCCCCCCCAGCTCAGAGGAAAAGGAGCATTTCTGATATTTCCATAAAGACCTTCTTCCTTTTAATAATAATTAAAAAAAAAAAAAACTATTAACGACACACTAATATAACTAACACTAATTTGCCTTATTTGTTCAATTTTCTAGTGAGTAAATAGTCCCTATGTTAACTGTTGACAGGATGCCCTGTGGATAATCCAGAGTAATGGGAACATTGTTTCTGGGAAGGGATGTTGCTGTTAATGTGATGACTTGGCATTTTTTATGCTGTAAACACCACCATTGTTTTGGTGAGGAGGCAAACATCTCAGACACAGATGACTCAAAATGTAGACAAATGTGGCAAAACATCATTAGAGATGAGTAATTCATTTTATTTATTTTTTTTATTTTTGTAAATGGCTGAACCTTTAAAGGACCAGTGTGTAACATTTAGGGGCATCTATTGACAGAAATATAATATTAATAAGTATGTTTTCTTTAGTGAATAATCACCTGATTGGCACACGGGAGAGGTTGCAATCTGCAACCTCACCGCTAGATGCCGTCATATGTTACACACTGTTCCTTTCACCAGGTGTGTGTAATTAATATCAGGCATTTTGATATTGTCTTAGAGACTTCTGTATGTGTATGTGCCTGCTTTGAAAAACAGCCTAAACTCAGGATCTATTTAAAAATGTACCGTAGCGCCGAGCCCAGAGAACAATAACACTGATGATGAGCTAAATATTGGACTTTGGTTCCACTGTGTAATTGTTCTGCATCACGTTGGCTACAGTACGGCGGTGTGTTTCTCAGCTGTGATCCTCAGGGAGCAAAGTGCAGCTGGCTTCTGTCCTACCAGCTAGTTAATTAGCCTCACCTGGGTGTCCCAGGTGTACATCACTTCCTGATTAGATGGTTAGAATGACTACAGCAAGGTTCTTGAAAGCGAGAGCCGGCGCTGCATTAACCTCACATTAAAGTCCCATAAACGTCCCCATCTGATGTGCACCACTGCAAAATGTAAGGCTAGAGAGCCTTATACATCATGCTGAATTGCAGGGAAATGTGTGTAAAATCATCTTTCATTGTCACTTTACCACTTTGGTACCTGGATTTGAATTGCTTTACACACTAGAACTTCGATGTATAAGTGGAATAAGCAGAAACACAGTATGTGATGCTTCAAACTCTGTAGAAAAGCATTTTATAGCTCTACCTTAAAGGGGCACTTTAAGAGAAATATTCATAGCATCAGGGCATTGGTGGCAGTGACTACATTTAATATTTTCTGCTATGTTGCATACTGTGTCATATGAATTATTAATGTGTTCACTGATGCCTTAATTTGACCCATGAGGTAGAATGAGCTTCAGACGTCCCGAGCTTAATCTCTGAAGCGTAATCCCTACAGAGCCATTAATACCATGAAATTCTCTCTTTTTTTTTATATAACTAGAGTTGCACTATCAATTAAAAAATAATAATAATCTTCCAAGACTTTGGGGAGAAGTTTTCCCCTCCATGATTATAAACTGACCCACTTAAGGCACAATTCTTCAAGGAGGTGTCAGGAATCCCCCACAGACTGCTGGGTAAAGCCAGTCAGCCAAAAAATATTCTGCACCTTGAGGCAAGTGAGAATATTCTTTGCAAACTCAAAAATCATAGAATTAATGGTCTTTTATTTCAGGATCCTTCAGCAAGCACAGTTTGATTTTCATCCTCAACAGTCCTGACACTGATTACATTTTTTAACCGCAAAATGACCGCATGGCTTTATTGAAGTAGTCTTTCACATCCACTGAAGGCTCAGTTAATGAAAACAGGCCGAGTCTATTGGTCTAACACTATCAAATAAGCCTGTCTTTTGTCAAACTAATAACATGAGCCTTCCCATTCTATCAGTCTGTGTTGATAATTACCATGGGGATCCAACAAAATAGAACTGGTTCTAACTGGGTTGAAGGAAACATAATGAGCAGATAGATGAATGCATTGTTATCGTCTCCATGCACTGAGGACATTCACACGAAGCTTGGCATTAAGTCAGGAAAGGCCAGGAGCAGTAGTACGACCTTTATACTGCATTTAAATACAATAGTGAAGTACAGTACTTGTACTTTGAATATTTCCATTGTAGCCCATTATATATGTTTTAGAGGGAGATTTTGTACTTTTTACTCCACTACATTTACTTGACAGCTATAGTTACCTCATTGACAGTGTATGTACATCAGGGCCGGGTCTTGCCCTTTTGGTGCCCTAGGCCACCGCTGGCGGCGTCGCTCTAGCCCCGTAAACCGCTACACACATCAGACACCACAATGGTTTAAATACAAAAATTAAGATCTTTATTTTCATAAATAACTGTATTTATTATAATGTACAGTAAATACCCAATTAGTCCCTGATATTGTTGGCTTGAAAGTGTTTAGTTAGTTTCACTACAACGAGAGTTACAGGAGTGAAAAGTGTATTTTTTCTTTCTTTCTTTATTTGTTCTTTTGTTACCTCATTGCAGAAAATGAGGAACGGCGCCCATACCGCCTATATGGCCTATGCCTTAAGCCGGCCCTAATTTACATGTTTAAAATATACATTAGATATGTTGTTATACCTGAAAGATCCCTGAAAGATGTGCAGAGGTTTCACTAATACCTTCTTAAGGCAAAGGTATGCTCGAAACAAACAAGTGTGTACAATTTGTTGTCCGACCAGCTTGGAAGTCAAAAGTGTTTACAGCTTTTACGAAAGGCCACAGTGGAAGTCGAGGTGAAAAGCCGGCCGTCACAGAGAAGGGCAAGACATTATAACAGTTTAAATATGGGGATAAGGGCATGCACTTTCAGACAGTCTGTCCTGAGAGGCGTTGCACATGAAAAAAAAGAGAAATAGTTGAATAAAGAAAGAAAAAATAGAGTTTAAAAGAGAAATTCAAACCCTGTTTACTTTCTGAATTGAATTGTCACATTTAAATTGTTGGACGCAGACCCCAATTACGACTTCAGATTGGTGCGGGGCAGAGATGCCATTGTTTGCAAGTCCAAGTCAAGCCTCAAGTCTCTTATGGTTGTAATGAGCGTTCTATCATCTGCTACGTCCCATCTGGTCTGCTTAGATTTGTCTGTTTTTTCTGAATATTTGGAGAGGGTGGCTAAAAAATAGATATAGACTAATGTTACTCAGGGTAAAAGGAAAATATTGCTGACTTTATTAGGCATGCAATAATAACTGTAACCTATTAGTACAACCGTATTATATAATTACACTGGGTCTCCAACTAATGACAGTTTATAATCTACTGTAAATTAACACACATCCCTCTAGCCAAACACAGTGTAATAGTAACCTACCCTTTTGTTTGGGCCTTTTGTGAAGTGAATATACCTAGAAGTACAGTATGTAGTGGTATTTAGTCTGCCATCAGAAGTTTATAACATACTGAAAGGGTACATTCAGCATATTTACTTGTGATACTTCAGTACATTTTGCGCTGAACACTTTTTCTGAACTGAATTGCTGAATTGCTCAGTGATGAACCCAAAAAGAGAGTTATCACCAACACTGTCGTCCTCCTCAGCTCTATCAAGGGTTTAAACATCTTTCAGCTCATTTTTTTTTTATTTTATTTTTTATGGCCCTCAACTTTACTGTACTTTACTGTGCAACTTTACAGCTCTCATAATTTTTTTTTTTTAGATGCAGTAGGCAACTTTTTTTCCGTGAAAAAGCTCTTAAAACTCACTGAACATGACCTGTCCAGCACCAAATTGAAAGTTAGCAACTAGCTGGTGGACACACAGTGCATCATGTAGCATCTAAAGAGCCAGATATGTCTCTCAGGAGTTGGTGGAGACCAAAAACAGAGCTAAAAGCTACTTTTAGCTCTGTTTTTGCTCTGTCAAACAAGACTCCAAATGTTGCCTTGTGTCTACTGCATGTGTAAATAAGCAACTGTTTGCTAACATGTTCACCATAATGACTTTACAAGGTGATAAATTGTGTCAATGTTGAGCAATGTCATCCCCAAAATTGCCAAAAAAGAAATTTATGCGGATTTAGGATCTGAATACTTCTTCCACCACTGTTACTGGGCAGATAAAACCTAATGCATGCGCCAATATCCTCTGACAACTATAATGCATGAATCCATATGTCTAGCAGAGGCACTCCAGGGAGGCATAGAAGTTATTACTTGGTAGTCAACCTGTGCATGTGTGTGTGTGTGTCTACATCTATGTGTGTGTCCTCTGTCATTCTGCAGGGGGTGGTCATGTGGACTTTGATGATTTCTGCGAGTTAATGGGGCCGAGGATGCTGGCTGAGACGGCTCATATGGTCGGGCTGAAGGAGCTCCGCTGCGCCTTCAAACAGGTGAGAGGTCCCCGGCTAGGAACTCTAAAGAAGTTTGACTTCAAGACGGTGATAGGGGCCTGGTGCCGTGACGGTACTTTGAAGTGTGTAACAGGACCTTTCCTTAGAGAGCACCAAGAGTGGATGACTCTTACTTGTAAACAAGTCTGAGGGAAGAGGGCTAGCTCGCTACAGAAGAAAAAGGTTTAAGGGGAAAGGAAAATATTCATATTGATTATTTTTTTATGAAGGCATCCAAAGTGCCACCTTTTATATTCTACACTTCTTTGACTCCCCTGTTAATTTGTGCCTCATTGGTCTCGAGGTCTATTGAGTTGCTCTCTTTGATGTCAATAGAGGCAGGTACACGAGTGCAGAATTTATAGTTTGACTGCATTTGGGCTCCTATTAATAGCAAGGGGGGAAATTGGACATAAGCTGCCTCAGGTATTAATGCCATTAAAGTGATGGCAAATCAATATTTAAAAAAAAAAATTAAAAAGTGCTTTCTATATGGAAATATCACACAGTGTATAGTTGTACACCTCAAAACTGTTTGGAACTATAAAGCTAATTGTGTCAATACAGTGCTGCAGGGATGACGTATTTTTGTAGGCCAACCAGGAAGTTAGCATCGCACTGGTTCCCTCGACAAAAAGCCAATGGGATTTTTTTACATTGGGTTTTTGATTATAGCAGAAAATAAGCTCTGTGGCAAACACACGTTTATGATACTTACACGTTTTGTTCAGCATGATAATATCCACATATGAACACCACTTTTATGATTTTTGAAGCGTGAATGCAATCCCCAGAAGTAAAAAGCTAACGTTATGCTATAAACAAACTACACCACGGTCACATGAACGCGAGTATACACCTTATTGGCTGTAAAGGCGGTCTTGTAGTCTCATTTAGCCATTTGTTAGCAACCGCCTTTTTAAAGACATAAAAGCTTCAAAATTCATGAGTGGGATATTTACTGACATATTGTATATCGTAGAACAAAACGATAAAATCTCTTAAAGGTCCAGTGTGTAGGATCTGGCGGTATCTAGCGGTGAGGTGAGGAGATTGTAACCAACTGAAGCCTCTCCTGTGTGCCAAGCGTGTTGGAGAGCTACGGTGGCCGACGCGAAAATGGTCCTCTCTAGAGCCAGTTGGAGCAGAGCCAGTGCGTAGAGTGTGTGTGTATGTGGGAAGTGAGCTGTGAAGCAAAAGAGAGAGAGCGGCCAGGTGGTCCAGAGAGAGACCAGTTGAGGAAATACCAAGCACCGCCCACCAGCTAGAGCACAGCCAATAGGAACGATCTCTCTGAAATGACCTGTGATTGGCCAAAGTCTTTTTTAAAGCCTGAAAACAGAGCCATGAGACTAGTTTTTCTCTCAGAACACTTGAATTGCAATATGCTGAAAGCTTATTATGGATTTTTTGCCCAATGATGCCAAAAAATGTCTGCCCACTGCAGGTTTAATAGATTGAGCTTTTATCATTAAGCCTGTATCGAGACGCCAAGAGCATCATTCCTCTGCCTAAAAGGTTTTAAAATGCGTCCTCTATTTTGAGAATGCAAGGCTACATAGTCATTTACCTTTGTATCTGGAGTTTCTTCATCACAAGTGCGCCATTGTCAAGGTCCTGACTAGTGCAGTCAAAGGCCTAGATGTTCTGACTTTTGAATCCATATGTGGGGGATAATGAATTAGCTCTCAACTACTTCTGAACAGAAACTTCCACAACTTCAGTTGACTCTCTGACGAACGAGAGTACATTTTCAACTCATCTCAACTCAGCCCTCATAGTCACTTAAAAGTCTTTCTCACTTCAGTACTAACACCTCATGAGTCAGCATTGCCCCATCTGCACACTCAAGCTGTTTTCAGACTTCCAGGGACCTCATGTTGTAACGATACACTGTGAATGTGAAACTCTTTTTTTGCATGACATCATCTCTGAATCTCTTTGTGTCTGTCTTTATTTCTCCTCCCCTTTTCATCAAATGATACTGTAATCAATGTCAACCCTCCTCATTAGCGCAGAAACATGTATAATGTTGTTCGTCCCCCTCTCTATTCCTTGTGTCATCTCTGATCCTCTTCATCTGTGATCTCACTCACTACATGTTCATGTCACACACCTCATTGCTCTCCACTAACCGCACACAGTTTGACTGTGATGGCGATGGAAAGATCACGCTTGATGAGCTGAAAGAGGGCATGAAGAACCTCCTGGGGGAGAAGCTGAAGAAAGGCGAGCTGGAGGAGATCCTCGGCGACATTGACCTCAACAAAGACGGCACCATTGACTTTGATGGTGAGCGGTTGGGGATTGTTGTACAGTAGTTATACCAAACCAAGGATACTTGTACCCCAGGGGGTACTTATGCAGTTGCCAGAGGTTACATGGAAAGACCAACCAATATCTCACTAAATTCAACTAACTCAACTAAACAAAAAGGAAATTATGATTTAAAAAAAAATAATCCCTTTCAATCATCAATTATGACCCATTAGTGGTGGTGTCTGTATCTGCAGAGATTCTGCCCTCTGCCTGGATTTCCTTATTTTGTTGTGTTCGGGGACATTTCTGGGCGTCAACCTCTATAAAAATGGAGTGACTGTAAAAAATAGCGATTGTAAACACGCATCCAGGAGGAAGCTACGAAAATGGCGGACACAGCGACGAAGAAGATAGGAGGAGGGGCCAACTTTGAATATTGTGTTTGCAAACCACAACCGACAAATCTTTCTCATTATGCCTTTAAAATAACTAGCAACCCATCCTGATGGTACGTGTCCTCAGGGGCGTTTTTGGAAACGAGGCTCGTTTGGAAATTTTTGCTCATAGTTGCTGAATTTGTCTTCATTTCAGATCGACAACTGTTAGTTTAAAAGTTTTTTGGGAGTTGCACTGGATTTTCATAAAGTAGCCTAGACCTCAACTTTATGCAAATGAGGAGTGGGCGAGGTGACGGTCTGTGTCTCTCGAAACGCAACGCTGTGCTACAAGAATGCATTGCATGGCTGCTTCCATAGACAATAACTGGGAAGCGTATAAATGACGGATCCTGTGGACACGTACCACGAGTCAGTTGAGTGTGTGAATTAGCAAGCAAGCAGAGAAGTCAAAATAGTTCAAAGTAATCAATAAATGGTTGAAATAGATAGTTAATGGCAATTGATAAAATAATTAAAGTAGGCCTAATGGAGTAGTTGAAATAGTTAGTTAAAAGTAACGGAAGAACTGTTGAAATAGTTTGCTAAAATAATGTGTAAGTGATTTTAACGTCCAGCTTTCTGTTAATCCAGTAGCTATTTTTAGCAAAAATTCAGTACAGAAACATCCAGTATAATAATATCCATTCATAACACATTTGGAACAAGATGGATTTGGTGTTGATGAAGGTTTACATCTGACGGGGCTGTGCAAGTACAAGACAAAAAAAAGGTTGGTACCTACTGGAGCGAACTAGGGAGGACGAAGCAGAGGGGTCTCTGGATGGAATGGGTCGAGGGTGAAGGAGACCTGAAGGAGAAAATGAGTCAGAAATGAGGCGGGAAAAGAGTGAGATGGGAAAGGAGGGATGGTTGAGTCAAGGTGGGTTAGCTGGAAGGGCCAATCCAATCTAATCAGGAGTGCATTAAGCCAATCAATACACATGCCTGGACACCTGTCACATGTCACACAAAGAACACACACTTGGACAGCTCAAGGACTTTGCAGAAATGCCATTACCATATTTTACCTCGCAAAGCAAATAAACAACACAATGGGACAACCACACACGAACAATCACAATCACTTCAATGTGCACATGTGCCATCAACACCACATGCACGTTAGTGTGATTATAGGCCACAGCCCACAAAGGAGCTTAGAGGTGTGTGGTTCCGGTTTGTCTTGTCTCAGCAATCCAATCAATGACAATTATTGGGAACATATGAATAGGTGTGTCAGTCCCAGAAGGGATCAATAAGCAGGTGCTGCTCATTATCATCAATTAGCCCCAAGGGCAGCGTTTGATCTGTCCAGCTCGGCCACACACGGGCAGAAAACAAGCCGCAGTGAGAAGATCATTCTCGATGTCCAGGTCAGACTCAAGTGTCTGCTGCTGTTCCGCTCGGTTTACTTCTTTTTATAGAAAATGGTTAGAGGAGTATACCTCGAGAGATAATGTTAGTGGGTTAATCTGGAATTAAGCTTTAGTACTCAGTCAATCAATAGATTCACACCTACAATCAGAAGTCTTTCAGAGCAAAGCGCTTCAGGAGGACAATGGGAAATGGAGGACATGATTGACTGGATTGATTTAGTGAAACCTGCCTCAAGCTGTCTGCAGCTAGCTTTCATTGACAGGACACATCAATAGCTTTCCTGATTGACAAGTGAATCTGCAACAATGGCTACAGGGAGCGGAAACAAGCAGTGATCAAACTGATTACCGATTAAGAGATGAACAGGAACTGGCAGTATTGGTGTTGTTATCCTTTTAAATCTAGGCCTGGGTTTAATGCCTGTCCAGAAAACCTGTCATCTTGCGTCAGCAGCAGAAAAAAATAAAACTGTATTTAAATTTTCCACTAAAATGCTCCTGTATCCTTTTTTTCCTCTGATATATCACGCCGTCACTGCTTCAGTTTTTCATTAACTCTGTGATAATGGAAGCATTTTGTCATTACATCACACCATGTTACTGTGTTAGTTTCCAGTACATGATGGCTGAAATTGATGTAGCTGCATCTCATGCTGTCCCCTTATGATGTTAGAGTTTCATTAGTCCTTATCGGTGGATCTGCTGCTGTCTCTGTCTCCCTCTGCAGAGTTTGTTATGATGCTTTCTGCACGATGACCTCTGATGGAAGAAGATGGAGCGCACGACACTGGACTCAACTCATGAACACTGTCTTCTTCCTGCTGTCGTGATTATTTTTCTGTGACGTTATTTGAAATTGTAAAGAACATAATTGAGTCAAAGAGATCTGTTCATAATTTCATAATAAAAGTTGAGGAAGTGCAGAGGGTAAACGGTGAGTTATGAAACACTTAACTGTATGTAACAATAATGCTGCATTGTCGCCCCCTTGTGGTTAGAAAGTTTACAGACTATTCAGGTCTGAAACTAGATTAATTTTCTTTACCAAGTGATTAACAGTGGTGGAAGAAGTATTCAGATCCTTCACTTAAGTAAAAGTACAAATAGTCCAAAAACACTAAGTGAAAAGTAAAAGTCCTGGATTAATGTTACAAAATGTAAAAAGGTAAAAAGGTAAAAAAAAAAAAAAAAGTAAAAGTATGCACAATGGCTCCTTTCAAAGTATTATATTTGTTATAGAATATTATGTTTTTTCTGTTTTTATCACTAACAAATTCATGCAAGAGCATTTTGATGTTGTAGTTTGTCAAAGTGGAGCCAATTTTAGATATGTTGTATACTAGTAGTATAATACCGCATCATATCATATCAGCATATCATGTTTTTATATGTAAAAAGCAACAATAAGTGTCAAATAAATGTACTGCAGTAAAAAGTACAATATTTCTCTCTGTGATGTGGTGGAGTAGAAGTATAAAGTATCAGAAAATGGAAATACTCAAGTTAAGTACAAGTATGTCAAAATTATACTTAAGTATGGTACTTGAGTAAATGAACTTAGTTACATTCCACCACTGCTGATTACATTTTAACTTCAAGTTCATGGAGGACTGTAGTATAGCTAAATTTATCATGTACATAAATGGGTTAAAGGCCCTAAAAAAAAAACTTATCAATGTTTGGGGGGCTTTTAAGTGAGGTAAAAGCTCCAGTATGTTGCTACAGATTGCTCAAAATCTTCTATTAAACTGGTCAAACAGTGGACACTGAGGCTGAAGTTGAAAAAAGAAGTGCATTTATTATTTCAAAATCGATAACTTAAACATCTGACCAAAAAGCAAGATCTGTCCAAAAAGCCTTTTTACAGATGATTTACATGACTTGAATTTTCTTGAAGAATTTTTTATACACACTGACTAACTTGGAGGGAAAAAAAATACAATTAAAACATACTTTACACTATGGCAAAAAGGAATGGTAACCAAGCCAGCGCATCGTGTAGTTAAAATCACAATGCAAAATGGTGTAAGGCAAACGCAGTCCCGACTGCAGCACTGCAGGTACCGTCCTCTCGACTCTCCAAGTAGATAAAGAGCAGCTTTGAATGAAGAATGATGCTAACCCATTAGATGGATACGTGCCGTTTATGTCTTGTTTTCATTTGATTTGTCATAATATTGCAAGACCCCCTTACAATTTCTCATACAAACACATGGGCAGAATGTACAAATATATTCTTACTTATAAATTAATTAAGTTTAAATTAATGTAAGGGGTAGCTGAATCTTTTGGTTTAGAGGAGAGACAAATAATACATGAACGGAACCGCTCAATCTTCAGTCCTCGCACTCCAAAGGTCCATAACAAACAAACATTTTGGAAGATAGTGCATACGACTTAAGGTTGGCTGTGAGAGGAAGAAAAGCATTTAAAAAGCATAGATGAGATTTCAAGGGCCACGAGTGTTCCTCCGACCTGATGTTAGGAGGGATAAACCGATCTTTGCGTGACAACTCGGAAAAAGGTCAACGATGGGAAGAAACGCAGATCGCCTCATTCTTTTAACGGGAGGGTCCTTTGCCACGACTAAGAGGCAGCGATGGAAGTTGCGCATGGTAAGCATGTGGAGGAAGTGAGTAAGAAGAAAATGTGATGCTTGGAAGATAAAGATTAATACTTTCTTAAGTGCTTGGTACACATACGACAGCCTTTAGAAGCACTTGGTTTTGCTCAAATCTCTTCTCAATGGTTCGTCTAAACCACATCTTTTTTGGACTTTCAGCATTTAGGATTTAGTTCCACAGAATCGCCTCACCCCTCCTCCATATTAACAGAAATCTCACAGCCAGCAGATAAAACAAAAAAATCATCCTTTTCACTGGTCTCACCAGAGATGATACTATAATACTCTCTTCTCCTCAGCTACGTTAAGTGCTATCCTTAAAAAAGGTACGCTCAGGGTTGATTGTTAGATAGCATCAGCAAAATATCACCCAAGGTCATTCAGTGACGTTCTTATGAAAATGAACAGCGTTAAGAACCATAACAGATGATAATAGTTGCTGTCTTATCTTGTAAATCATTCACAAACAGATTATGTGCGTCAGTGGAAGTATCCCTGAGGTGGTATGGCCACATCTCTGGCTTCACTGAATCACAGTTCAAGGAGGTTTCAACTTTGCTTTATATGAAGAACTGTAAAACGAGGGGTCTCGTAGATGTAAAAAAAAGAAAAAAGAAAAGCTGAAGGATCAGATAGCAGTGGAAACAAAAGTTGGCGAGATGTTGGTACGGGGTTTGCTTGAATGTCATTTCAAAGTCCAAAGGATGTTTGTGGGTGGTGATGAAGAAGAGGAAGCTCTAGTTGTTGGGGATGCTCTGCAGATACGTGAGGATGTGCTGGATCTTCACCAGGCGTTCTTTGAGGCTGGTCATGGAGAGGACAGACAGCTGGTACCGTGGGTCGATAGGCAGAACAGCAAGGAGCCACCAGCAGCACGCTGGACCGTTAGGAGTTGCCTACAAGAGAGGAGGAATAGTGTTAGACCTTTACGTGTGAAAATAGTTGTGCACGCTCCTGTGTAACTGCTATGAATCTAGAAAACCTAATCCATTGGTACCAACCATGGCATACTAGCTTGTCATGAAGGAGGTTAAACAACGCTCCAAACTTGCACTAAATTTTGGCGAGGAGAAACTGGCATGGCCATTTTTAAAGGGGTCCCTTGACCATGGACCGCAAGATATGTGAATGAAAATGAGTTCTATGGGTACCCACGAGTCTCCCCGAGACATGCCCACTTTATGTAATCACATGCAGTTTGGGGCAAGTCATAGTCAAGTCAGCACACTGACACACTGACAGCTGTTGTTGCCTGTTGGGCTTGAGTTTGCCATGTTATGATTTGAGCATATTTTTATGCTAAATTTGGGTTTCTGGCCAATATTTGTCATTGTTTTGTGTTTCTAATTGATTTCCAACAGTAAATATATACATGCATTTGCATAAAGCAAGCATATTTGTCCACTCCCATGTTGATAAGAGTATTAAATACTTGACAAATCTCCTTTTAAGTGTTTGACCAGGTAAAAAATATGTGATTAATCGCGATTAAATATGTTAATTGATTGACAGCCCTAGTTAAAACATAAATGACCTTTTACGGTAATCTGCCAGAGGAATGCATGCCTGCCTGCGTCAGAATTACGGCTGAAAGAAGTCTGAGCCAGTTACAAAATGTGCTTAACACTTCTTAAGGTGGAAGTGAATGATGCCTACTACGTCTGTGCTACATTTGACATTTAACAGTGGCCATTAGGCAAAGAACTGCTGTATTGTTCCCTTGAACAAACATGTTCCGAAATTACATAACAACAAAAATCATGGTCAATGCTTTCCTTTTTTTAGAGTGTGTGTGCACGCGGTAGAGTTGAGGATTCTCTTCATGACACTCTTCTGATGCAACAGGGCCGGTGGGATTAGGTATGAAGCACCCATAAAGCTCTTTAGCCTATATTGTCAATGGACTCCGCCACGTGGTCGTCCTAAGAGCGGAGCCGTAATCCCTTTCAGCGCTGCAGGCTACGAGCCAGAGCTGAGCACACACAACAACTATGTTCCAGTATTAAGACCTCTAAAGCAGGTGAATCCATGGTGATGTGGGTTTCCCCAAAAGGCAAGTGTGTCATGAGTTGATCCACTTTCAGACTAAGAATCTGCGGTGTCTTGTTGTGTCAGATGAGGTCATAAAAACTTTACAAACCCTGCAGTGTTTTGAAGAAAATGACTGCTAGAGCTCAGTTGATAACCTGTTCTGAGAATATTAATAAATGATAATATTATGTATTGATTGGTGTTCCTTTGATTATCTGGTTATCTAAAAAGTTGTGATGACCACATGCACTGGAGGTGGGCAGTTAAACAAATGACTTCTTGTTCTTAATGGACTCTGCATCACCGTGCTGCCAACTCACTGCTGCTGAGTATTTCATAAATTACGAACTATATAAAAAAAATTCTAAGTCACAAACACCATAAATAATTGTCCTATTAGTTCCTATTCTGGAAAGCCAACACCTCAGGAGAACTTTAATTATGCACAATGTATAATTTTACAGTTTACTAGTTCTAATTACTCATTTTAATGAGTTTTGCCATTAAGGCCAATGGCAGCCACTCATTTCAACCCTACAATATATCAGCGAAGTGTGTGTAATAAAATAAGACAGTAAATGCAAGGAGACCACTGTATTTGAATTAAATCCTTGATAAAGGAAATAAAAAATATATTTCCCCTGAAATAAATCCCCTGAAATGTTACACACTGTTCCTTTAAACAACCTCAAAGATCAGTGGGAATATTATAGCCTAATACCTTTAGCCTAATACTCTGGATTTGACTCCGGCATCTACAGTCTGGTGCAGAAATGACTCTACAGCGATGCCTAATATTTGATGTGTAGTTGAAGATTATACTCCTTTAGGAATCAGTTCACAATATTGTCCTTACATAAACTTGGCAAAGGAATAGGCACATCTGTACAGATGGAAGTAGAAGGACACTGAGCTGGATGTTTACCTGGATGTCAGCTTCTCGTTCTGGCATTGGTCCAAAGTGCTGCAGGATCTGGTTGTGGAAGTGGATCTTGAGGTTCTGGAACCAGACGCGGGCCTGCTCGTACACTGCGTCATGCAGCTCTTGCAGTTTCTCCAGCTCCTCACTGTCCTCCACCTGACGGAAAAGAATGAATTAACCTGGTTATTTGTTTGTTTAGTCACAGCAGTGAGACATCTTCCTTTTCCTCAGTGTATGCCACCATCACCTGGGTTTACCTTGCAAATTCTGTCAGTAGAGTTAATTTGTTATGACTAGAGACATGTTGCGCACTGAATATTTCATAACGTTTGTACTACGTTAAAAATTAAACCCTTCGTGATGGTGATTTGCACGGGAAGATCGCCAAGAGTTTGAGAAAAGCAGAGAAAAGTTGGGAGTTCAATGTTTAAGAATGTGAAGAGTTTTTTTTTTTTTTTTTTTAAATGCATTCCTTTAAAAAGGAATTGGCAATGAATGATAACTCAATGTCAAAAACTAATCCACTTTAAGTGACACCCAAAATCAACTCCTGTAGACTTGAAAGGTGGTTTCATATTTGAAAACACAGATTGTATGATTATAAAAGCACAACATACTGTCGATAATATCATTCAAATGATAGTTATTGTGGTTCTTACCCTGGTATCACCCAAGTGCTCAATGTCAGCAGTGCTGTAACCATCCTTCATTCCTCGAGACAGGACACGGAAGCGTTTTCCTCCGATGGTGTCCACTACTGATCGTCCGTCCGGGAGGAAATGGACACTCCTGATGGTCAGCATGCAGCCGTTATCGACAAACCTGCAGGGAAGAACACAATTTAGTTTTTGGTTTATTTAGACAACAATTGAGTTTTGGCAGTTTGTTCCAGTGATTCCTCTGTCTGGTTTTAAGGTCCTCTAATATTGTATCCATTCAAACAAAATCCATGTGCTTGCATGTGTTTGCTTACCCTTTCTGGGGGTCATTAATACACATCCCAAACTGCCGCGTGCCCGTGTCCATGCAGCGGCGAATCATGAGGCGGTAACGTGGCTCGAAGACATGCAGGGGGCAAGGCACGGTGGGGTAGGCCATGGTACACACAAAGATAGGCACATTCTTCGTCAGGCTGCGCAGAGGAAGAGAAGTAGAGGACATTTTAGACCCTTTGAAACGTCTGATGATGAACACTGAAATCAACAAGGCCTGAGAGAGTAAATACTTACTCAGAGAGCTCTCTGTTCTCCTCCAGATGAGTTTTAGTCCTCTCTGCATACTCCTGACTCAAATACTGTTTGATCAGCATGTCCAAGACAGTCGTCACCATGTACTTCCTGCACGCTAAATGCTGGAGACAGCAGGATATGAGTTAGTGATTAAAACAGGACGCAAGGAACACATATTTTACTTAACACAGTAAGATAAATATCCAGATCCAATACATTCAAAGACTCTCTTGAGGTCTCTCACCTCTTTCAGGCTCTCTTTACAGAGGGGACACTGGGGCGTATGGTCCAAGCAGCGTTCCAAACACTTTTTACAGAAGGTGTGGCCACATGGTGTCGTCACAGGCTCATAGAACAACCTGTATTCATCACAGAGATGCAACATTCAAGTGTTAATTCTGAATCCTCAGTTACAAGTGTACAAGCTAGGGAAGTCACGAGAAATATTTCAATACCAAGACCACGCCAAAATTCTGAAAACGTGACAGTTCTCGTACAGCGAGTACCATCAGGGCTCGAAACTATCGTCGTCAAATGACTATGGACGCAGTAAACTCACTATTGACCCACCCTATTTTTTCCATGACAATGCTACATTGTGAACAACAAATCTGTTTTGAAATCGGCAGGACGAGAGCTAGTTAAAGTTAGCTCTTAGCAGCCGGTACGCAGCATAATCCTGCACAGCTAACGTTAACGGGAGGTGCTATTCATTTATATCAAGAGGTGTTCAGGCCCTATTCAGTAAAAAATTGGGCAGAGTTAAATTCTAACATTATTATGATGAGTTCAAATGTAATCATATAAAATGTAGTTTTTGAAGAGAAACTTGAATAAATCCAGTTGTTTGAAGATGTTTTCACAGCAATATAAAATAGATAATGGAGAGGAAATTATGACCAGTTTAACTTCCTCACAAAAAACAGTATGCAAACGGTAATAAAGGAGCGGATGTTGAAGAACATGGGATTTATTGTTTTGTTTTTGTTTTTTACCGTGGCATCGAATTGGTATCCAGAATCGTGGAATTTCACTGGTGTTGGTATCGACTACTAAGTTTTTGGTATCGTTACATTCCTAGTACGAATTTGTGTGCATTCGGCCCACTAGTGTGTGACCTTACCTCATGCAGAGAGAACACTCCAGGTCATTGGGGTCCAGCATGTCCTCAGTAACAATTCTGCAGATTTTAGCTTTGGCAGCCTTTTGTTTGGAACCTTTCCCCACACCTAAAGTCAACCAGAGAGAAGAAAGCATTTCACTATTAATTTTTTCTGTCATAAATATGGTGCTAAACATATCTACCCAACCCATCGTACATTATTCCTGAAAAGAGTCTGTATTTAAGTGTCCAATTAAGCTTATTTTTATGCGCCATTGTAGATATGTTCTGAGTTCTTATATAAGATAGAAACAGAAAAGATTTGACTTGGAAATTAAAATATAATACATTAGGAAGAACAGAAAGCAAAACAATGGTGGGATTGGCCACTGACCTTGTTTTTTAAGCTTGTTACTTCCACTGTTCACAACACAGTGTTCTGTGTCCGACCCTGACAACTTCCTCTTCAGCACGCCGCTCTTGTCCTGGTCGCCCAGCTGAGGAGCGGAGCAAACTCTCTTCAGCCCTTCCTCGCCACAACTAGAGCCATGCGTCCGTAGCGAATGAGCTCTGCTCAGACCAGGCCGCTCCTCGCTTTCCGAGCGTCTCTGAATAATGACAGAAGAGTAAGAAGATGAAGATGGATCCTCATTAACACGTGGCGACACAAGCATTGAGGCAATTCATTGATGAACAATATGATATCATCATTCAGTCTGCTAGTACCTCCTGGCTGTCCAGATGGTGGTGTGCCGAGGCGGCGCGGACCTGGTGTTGTCCTTGGACCGGGCTCTGTGGTTGAGCTTGGGCATCGGCCACGAGGGTTTTACTACGCAAGTGAGGTGACGTGTTCTGTGTTGTTTCCCTGAGGCCGACCTTGACATTCTCATCAGCCGGGGAGAGCAAGTCGCACAGGATCTGTAAAAAAGCACTCAGTTTGTCAGCCAAGTCTTCACACAGAGAGGCAGAGATGATGATGGCTCAGGTCTCCCTCGTAAAAGAGATTATATCTCAAGGGATTTCCTGGTTAAATAAAGGAAAATTTGAAATGTGCTTGAAATGCAAAGAAAATCTAAATTTTAGTTATTTTGCCAGGATTAGTGGGAAAATTAAGTGCTTGAAATTGTGTTTAAACAACAATTTTTTAAGGTTTTTCAAGGCTTGACCCATGACGTGTGTGGTGAGGGAAATATATGCAAAAGGGGTTATTGACAAACGATTTAACTACACAATATTGTAAATCCAATTTCATAACCAAGACCAAGAGCAAACTTGGTCATGATAATGTACAGTGAGGCAAAAAGAGAAAGCAAACAGAGAGTGGCCTTGTTCGGAATAGATGTCAGCGTGACCTCAGTTTGACCTCAGTGTATATGACCCAGTAGCAGAGACCATTTACCATTCCTCCCAGTTCAGTCATTTTAAACGTAAGTATCCTCTTCCTCTATATTTGCATTATTTTCCTGCTAACAGAAATTTTGTGTAAGAGTGATTAAGTTGAGTTTTTAGTTTTAGCATCTTAATCTTTTTACAACTAACGTCTAACCATATGCTCAGCATCATTTAGATGCCTTGTCATCTCTCTCTGAGGGCAACAAGGATGGAGGATGTCATTTTCAATTGCATTAATTTGCTGTTTCATTATATGAGTTTTGGGAAGACCTTTGAGACTATTTAAATGTGATTACAGGCTACACAAACTTGATTTGACATGCTGTTGATGCACGCTGATGTAGAGTGATGTCTAGCCTGAACAGTGTCTCTTTCAGGATCAGAAGGATAAGGAATTCAGACAAGATGTTAATATAACCAGCAACCCCTATCAACAAGTCAACAATCAATTTCACACACTTTATACCAACTGATATGAGATGACTAATGTGATTACGTATGTTTCCTTACACAATGATGATTCAGAGATGATTACACAAAACCTGAGTAGCAATAACAGCAACTGAACATAGTTTCATCATAAAACGGCAACAAACTCTCACATTATTCTGAAACTGTATGTGGTACTGCATACATGAGTCAACTGTGTGGCACTTATGTAACTACAATGTCGTGGTCAGTCTATTAAGTGGCACTAATGTCATTACAGACGGAGTCACAAGATCCTGACCCATTAACAACTTACGCAATTCCATGACAGACTGAGACTTATGCTACTTTCAAATGGGTTCGTGTTTACCGTGTTCACGAGAAGAGTACATATGAACGCCGAACGTTAATTAAAAATTGACACAGTGATTTGAAGAATCGTTACAGTATCACACAACATAATATTGAGATACTCATGTGTATTTTCTTACACCCCTACTCGTAAGAGGACATTTTCGGAAAGCTCAGAGTTCACGAGTCGTAGACTGTTTATTGACGTTGTCAGAAATGGCGGAGACCATGGAAGTTCACTTTTCGGTGCATAATAAATACACTGTAATTTTAGAACTATAGAGTCTTTCTTCGTAATTTTATAATATGTCTGAGGAAAATGTTGATCTTCCAAACGGCCTCATCTTCTTCCTCTGTCATTATGCCTTTGCAACTGCTGCACAGCAGTTTCCCTCAGGATAAATAATGTTTTATCTCATCTTATCAGAAAGAATGGAAAAAACTTTGTGTTTGAGGAAGTGGAAGTAAACATTTGGATTTTGTCTATAAACTGTAAAAAGTGACAAATGCCCTGACTGACTGAAACCAATATGGATGAGCAGAATAATATGACCAACCATTGTAAATAATCTCTGTCAGCACATTCCAGCCCCTTTTTTGTATGCATAGAGGACAAAACACGATGTAAATCCTATTAAAAACACAGCAATACAAGGGGTACCGTCATCAGGATGCCTATAAAACACAGCATCTCTACATTGTTTCCGGTTTAACTGTTTTCTTTAGTCGTAAAGCTCGAGTGGGATTTTAAGATCCATGCCATGACGATATGTTCCATTAAGTCAATGTAGTATAACAGCAGATGCTAGCTATAAAAACACAACAAATGGCTTTGTGTAGTAAAGATAAATCATGGTTGAGCTTTACGTTCCCGGCTATCCAATCAAACAGTTGGGACACTCATGTACCAAGGTTCCTTAAAGCAATGGTACAAGTATTAGTTAAATCAGTGTATTGAGGCTAGCTCCCCCCAGCCTGCTTACAGTGTGACTCAACTGACTGACACTTTACGAGGTCTAATATTTTGTCTTTTTCTCTTCCCACATTGTCAGCAGACTAATCATAACTCTTAAATTCTCTCACCTTTTCCACTTGTCTTTTAGCACAGGGGAAGTCCTCGTCTACAGCCAGGCATTGGAGGAAGACTTGGAGAGACTCGTCCACTTGGCCCATCTCATGCAGCACCATAGCTTTCCTAAAAAAAGCCTAAAAAGACAGAAAGAGAGATATTATACTTCTGTACCAGCATTTATGTTTTCACTGTGTATTCACTCTCATGCATAGTCCCTTTAACTACGGTGTACACAAACAGCAGATAGGCTTGCCGCGGTAGTCGGTGTTACCAGTGTTACAGAGTGCTCGGGCATACACATTACATTACATTACCTGCCCACCGCCCCAGCCGTTGTTTTGCTTTTTTTTTTATAGAAATAAAACCCATTTAGTTCATTTTGGCGTATCAGCGGCGTGTTATCAATACATAGTCGGACGACGGACGCTACAATCTGAAAGTGAAAATGTCTGCTCCGTATGCACAGAGCAGCAGGAGTCAGATTTCTCACACACGGGACGAGAGAGAGTTGACAGACAAGACGATGGCGTAGGATTTGATGTCAAAGCGAAAAGCAAAAGCGCCTATTTCGCAATATTTCAGACTTAAACCCGATGCTATAAGGGAAACGGGGCCGTGCAGAGGACGGAACGGTCACAGCCCGTGTGCGCGGAGAGGCCAAACAGACCACATATTTCTTTAATACAAACAATAATAAATAAATAACTAAATAAATCTATATGAAATACACAAGTTCTTTTACATAACGTACTTTGCACCACAGATAAGAGAAATTCCTAGGCTTCAACCCAGACATTTGGTCTCCTGTTACTGATGTAATAGTCAATAACGGCTTTGACCTTAATCACTGCTTTCTCAGTTGTGGTCTAGAAAACCTCATGATACGCTTTTGTAACTTCCTTACCCTATGAGAAGGCCTTTTATACAGTACTAAAAATAGCAGGAGGTTGTTAAAAATATGCCTTGTAAACAAACAAACAAACAAACAAACAAACAAACAAACAAACAAACAGGGTCACCACTAAGAAATTAGACTATGATTCAATAAATTCAGCTGCAAAGACACGCACCAAAAATTTACTTTTAAAGGGGAACTACGCCCATTTTCAAAATTCATACATGTTATTCCTATGGTCTTAGACAGTCCCAAAAAATATTAGTAAATATGAACAACTCTCTCCCAAATCCTAAAGAGTGCTAAACCTCAGATTTGTGATGTCATCGGTATAAAGTGTGGAACTGCTCCATAGATAATGAACTGGGAGAGATGTTATAGATGACGCTGAGAGCACCCAGGGGAATCTTCTGAGTATATGGGAACATTTTCTGTTTCACAACTGACAGCACTACAATAGAATAAAGCTCATTTAGGTATAAAAAAATAAATAAAACAAACATCCAGTGAGTCCATAAAATCAGTCTCCCATTCTGGCTTTGAGAGAGAGAAGCTCATGTTCACAATTATTGATCGAACTTTCCTAAGCCATGGAAATAACATATTGGAATTCTTAATTCAGGTGATGCTCCTCTTTAAAATCTGAAGGCTGTAAACTGGCTTACAATTAACTTGTAACTTATAATCCAATTATGTGACTGACAGGTTGCCCCGTGTCTGTGGCTTTGTGGGTGGCAACCTTAAAATACACCTTTTCTTAGTAATGACCTGCTGACCGACATATCAGAATAGACTGACTGGCAGATTGAACACATGCCAGACTCTAGTAAGTAAATTAAAGAGTACGATCTAGACCTGCTCCGTGTGAAAAGAGAGCGATAAGATGAGATGAGATGAGATCATTTCTGTTGTGATTTGGCGCTATCTAAATAAAATTGACTTCACTTAAAGGCAGGTGTGAGAGCATGTGTACACAACCTGGTGATGCCACCATCCTTACAGCACCAACATCAACCTGCCGTTAAATATGGTGTCATATCAAAGGCACAACAATATGTCTAATAGAGGAGATTTAAAATAACATTTCTGTAGCATGGGATAACAAATGAGTGCAGTATCAGTGAGTGACCTACTTCAGCAGAGCAGCTGGACAAGGGACTAAACTCTGTGTCCTCCAGAGCCAGACGGTAGAGTTTGAGAGCCATGTACGCCTCCGCCCGGGACAGTCGCGCCACCTCCGTCATCTCTGGATCTGCAGGAGACATGAGGAAGAAAAATCTTTATTTTGCTATGAGAAAAGTTTTTTTTTTATTTGAATATTTATCTTTAAATATTGGAAAGCACAGCATTTTAGCTTAAACATACAGTATGTCATTCAATTGTGGGTTACTTAATATCATGAACATAGCACTAGTATAATTATGCTGACTCATCAAATTGTCTATAATTAGACAATTAGCAAACTTAGATGATTTTCTACTTGCGTGGGTAGGTAGTGTTAACCTCAACGGAAAGTTTTAAAACTCCGTCAGTTCCTGTATGCCATATGTTACATAACCACACGACAAATTCAAATGATATGTTAACTGGGTCACTGAATTATCAGGAAACAGTGCAGAAAGACAAATAAGTTCCATCATAGGCTTGAAAGAGCATAAAAGAGATCAGTGGATGTTATATTTCTCTTCCGGGCATGTACTCAAAATCAATAGCAAACAATATTAAGAAGTCTAAAACAACTCTAAATACGAATGGCAAACTTATTTTGTATAATTATCAAGTATAAACATGTACATGACCTTTTACACCTGTGAATGTGGGTTACGTTAAAATCAGGCATTTGGCATTCATCTACTATGTCACTGAGCAGGTTTCTGTCCTGTTTCTCAGGTTGTCTGCAGCACTGAGGACCGACGCTGTCGAAAAGCAGGTGGTAATATGACTCTATTACTAGGGCTGTCCCCACATCGACCAAAGAAACTCTTAGTCGACCAACACTCATCTGATTTTGTCGACTAATCTATTAGTTGACTTAATCGACAGATCTGTAAACTGAGTTTCTCCTCTAAGACTAAGACCAAAACGACCGATTACTCAACTAATGGACTAAGAGGGGGCGGTTTACGTGGCTTCAGTGCTTCACAGACATAAAATCAATGCAGTCAAGAATGGAAACATAAATAAAAGACAATGAATACAATTTGTAAGAATAAATAAATGAATAAAAGCATAAAACAAAAACTCCAATTAAAAGCCATTTTACTGTATATGACTTTTTAAAAGTGGACACTGAGGTAATAGCAGTATATGCAAAAAATGTAATCTCTATTAAGACATGGTGTAATTACGAATACTATTTTATGTAATGAACCTACAAAACACAGGCCTACTTTTGCAGTAGCCTATTCACACACTGATAGTTGTTATATTTATTTGCTTACATTTATTTACCATGCTGGTAGTTTTAGTATTTCACCTATTTCATCAATTCACTGTCATTCAGCGTTTGGTGAATATTTCTCCTACCTCTTTCTGCCATTTTCTCCTCGGTTTAAGAAACTCTTAAGCCTTTTTAAAAGTCCTCCTCCGTACTTCTTAAATTTTTTCACCTTAGGATGCTCTCTTAAGATGCTTTGTGAATAACTTTCATCTTTTCCAGGATGTCATAATTCTGAGAATATTCTTCAAATTTCGTCACTAGGAGCAACTCTTTGTACAAGGAAGCTCTATGAATATGACCCCTGGATGTTTCTGTCCTGCTTCTCAGGTTGCCTGCAGCACTGAGGACCAGCGCTGTCAGAAGCAGGTGGTAGGACTCTAATTATTACTGCCACAGTGGGCATCCTTCATCCAATGTCAAGTGACTGTCTTGTCAGAAAGTGCCACACCACTTACACTCATTTGACCTTTAAATAGCATGTACTACTGCTTTTTTGCTTTCAATTATTTTTCACCTTTATTGGACAGGAAATAAGTGGAGAGAGGGGGGGGGTATGACGCGCATCAAAAGGTCCCGGGGCACGTAAGCATAGATATTGCGGATATGTGGCATGCACTGTGTCAATCCAGCTACCAGTGGGCTTTTTGTAAGTCTGAGTTACACAATGCAGGATTGTGTAACCAAATTTTGCAAAGGCATGTAATGTTTTTACAGCCTTTGCACAGTCACAATCTGTCCTCCTTGAGCAAATATTCTGAGTAGTAAAAAAATATAAAAGCACACAAGGTAAATGTGGAGTTGAGTTATTCAAGTTTAACTCTTAACTGTGGTATGGCATTCCATTGGTGTCAGTTTAAGTTACGTCTTTCACTCAATATCCAAGGTTGTGTTATATCACTTGACCCAGATTCCATGGGTGTTTCCATAAGCTCCCATAAGTCAGGTGAAGGTCCATAACGATTTTACAGACATACTGTCAGACTACCAGATCTCTTTTTACAGGGTGTGGGAGATCAGATGTGAATCTACACTGTGTTGCACATAGGGACTCCCAATCACCACATTATGATAACGATGAATGAAAATGCCATTTATAGCTTATAACCCCATAACTACGATAGCATAAAATGACTAAATATAAGGAAAACACCACTGTTCTTTCTTGCATGGTTAGAGGTAATTTGGGATCCAGTGGTTTAAGTTAAAAAAAGACTATGGCTCCGTTCCAAATCGCATACTTTTTCTTTAGTACGTACTGCAGCTGCTCTTACACAGTACAGTATGTACTGTTGCATACAGTACAGTCAGCATACAATTGGGACAAATGGTGCCTTCAAATGGGGTCGTGTTAACCGTGTTCAAGAGAGGAGTCCATATGATTGCCCCCCTCTCGTTGTATTCGCTCCAAGTTCACGAGTTGTGACGCGTTCGTTGACATTGTCAGAAATGGCGGAGGCCATGGAAGTTCATTTTTCGGTACATAATAAGTGAATAATATATTGTAATTTTAGTCGTATATTGTAATTCTTAGTAATTTTATAATAGGTCTGAGGAAAATGTTGATATTACCAACGGCTTCATCTTTTTCCTCTGTCATTATGCCTTTGCATTTTCTGCATTATGTTACCCACTTGCTAACTTGCTAAATTGTTAGTCTCTGTGGCTTCTAGACGCAGACAGTAACGTTAAGATTGCAGTGGCTTAGCAGTGGTGTTCTCACGGCTTAACCACTTGAACGCCAAGCATATTGTGTACACGACTTCCCATGTTGTAAACACAAGCTCACGACTTTCATTTGAAGGCACCAATATTACTTTGTCATAATATTGCACCTTGAACTTTAACCCTCTTGCTCATGTATCTGCTGCGCAGAGGATTGTGGGTCAGAATAGCCAGAGAAGCATGCTGGCTTGCATACTGCAAAATGTGACCAGATGTAGTAGGACATCCTGGAGGCATAGTGCATTTGACATACTATGTATTGGGACGTACTTAATCTGTCTGACATACTAAATAGTATGGTAGTATGGGACACACAGTATTTCTCTTGCAAGGCAGTGCCACACCCACAATGCATCACACCATTATAGTTTGTGTTTTCAATTACAAGTTCCTTGAGATCCCACTGGAAGGCAGGCCGTGATAACCACAAAAAGCCACCCTCTTTTCATCCAGGAATTGCTGCAGGCCGCTTCCAACTTCAGGTCACCGCAACTGGAACAGCTTTAGTGCCTTGCTCAAGGGTACAATGCTGCTAATGGTGAAAGTAGCACGTCATTGACTTCACCTATACAAGCTATGACAGCCATTACTGGGATTTTTGCATCCCAAAAACCCGCATCATCACTGATTTGTTAACTTTATGTCTGTAGATCTGCCCCAGAGGTTGCCTAGTTTTTCTCATTGCATAACATTAGGATCTGTTAGCTAACTCCCTGCCTGCCTGGCTGACACTGAAGCAGCAGCAGCCTCGCCCTGCCTCATAACCCACATGTGCACATTCAATATCACGTAAAACATTTATGAAACTGAAGCAGCCATAACAGTTATAAAAATACAAAATGTCCCCTTGATAAGTTACACAAAAGCTGCTGTCCCACTGTGTGTCACGACCTGCCTTATGCAACGTGCACCGGGCGCGCATGCGCAGATGGTGAAATTTCGTAAACGGGACCTACTGGATTACACGACAGCTAATGGAGGAGGAGACTGAGTACAGAGCATTACAACACATTGAGTTCTGGGGTTTTTAAATGTTGCTCAGTAGCTCTTACTCTGCTAAACCCCCTCAGGGTCCACTATCAACAAACAAAGACTACTATTGTATCATGTTCAAGTGTGTATTATGCTGACACATCATGTATCCTCACTGGAAACACCTCCCTCTTATTAAAACACATTACTTACCACACTGAATAACATCGGTTGCTAGCGACACAGCTTCGTGATAGCATCTCCTTCTACACAGCTCGTCCACTTCACACAGCATCTTAGACTTCTTCAGCTCTTCCGGGAACCATTTTTCCAAAAGTCCGCACAGAATTACATTCACTTTCTCCTCCCCAGTAACGGCTTCACCGCACAGCTTACATTTGGAGAGCAGCCGTCGTTGTAAACACCTTTTACAGTATGAATGTCCACAGGCTGCGGTCACGGGTTCACCTAGAAAGCTGTGGCAGTTCGGACAGTCGAACACATCGTCGTCGCTGCCGGATCCGGCGTCCCGACTCCGGCCCGAAAGCGAGTCCGGCCCGGCCGTGTTCCTCTTAAAGTTGCGGAGTATACAGTCCACAAAGGTGCTTAGTTGTTCCGGTCGCACGGTGCCGTACCGCATAGCCACTGAGAACAACCCAATGGCTTCTTTCAGGCAGTTCTCCGATGATAACGCGTTGGCTTTCTGTAGTATAAGTTGATGGTGGTCCTCCTCCTCGGCGCTGATGAAGAAGGCGCTTCTCTCCTCCGCCGCGTCCTCCATTGGCTGCTGGAGCGACATTATAGTATAGTCAAAAAGTAAAAAAAAAAAAATAAAATAAAATGTTATGTAGATATTCTTCTGTTAACGTGTCTATTCATTTTCTAAAGCTGCCCGCGATCCTTCACAGTGCGGTGGAACCGACAGTACGTTCGTTACATAAAAAAACACCGTCACGTGTGCAGCGAAATCGTGCTCTGATTGGTCAGAACGGCTCGGTTACAAAACCTGCGTTCGAAAGTTTCATAACTACGGAAAGCACGTAGTGAAGTTGACCGACTGAGCCAGGTTACAGCGCTCCTGTTTGACCCAGAGTCCTCTGCGTTATAACTCCCCTCAGGCTTCAACAGTCACGTAACACAATGTAATCTATTAAAAAAAACATATAATAATATACATCCGTGTTGATATAGTAGGCCTATTCATCAATACGTTTTTGAAAGCTGTCAGAAAAACGTGCCCAGAAAACCCTCTCATAACTGGTTGTGTAATAAGGATTTTGTAACAAGTTTGTCTTTTTATTTATTTTATTATTATTATTATTATTATTATTATTATTAGTAGTAGTAGTAGTAGTATTATTATTATTATTATATGGGGATTATCTTATTATACTTGATTTTGTTTGTCTGTTTGTTTCCTTCCAAAAATACAAAAAATGTTTTCCTGTATTTTTGTATACAAAACGTTTTTTTAGTTATTATTTTGTTTTTATTATTATTATTATTATTATTATTATTATTATTATTATTATTATTATTATTATTATTATTATTATTATCATTATATGGGGATTATCTTATTATACTTGATTTTGTTTGTCTGTTTGTTTCCTTAACAAAAATACAAAAAATGTTTTCCTGTATTTTTGTATACAAAACGTTTTTTTAGTTATTATTTGGTTTTTATTATTATTATTATTATTATTATTATTATTATTATTATTATTATTATTATGATATGGGGATTATGTTATTATACTTGATTTTGTTTGTTTGTCTGTGTGTTTCCTTACCAAAAAAGCAGAAAATGTTTTCCTGTACTTTTGTATACAAAATGTTTTTTTAATTATTATTTTGTTTTTATTATTATTATTATTATTATTATTATTATTATTATTATTATTATTATTATTATTATTATTATATAGGGATTATCTTATTATACTTGATTTTGTTTGTCTGTTTGTTTCCTCAACAAACAAAGCTGAAAAATGTTTTCCTGTACTTTTGTATTCAAAATGTTTGTTTTTTTTAAATGTGAAAACTAAAAAAAAAATTGGGGTAAAAACAAAGCAATACATAAATTAGCCCGATACTTGATAAAGATTAGTAAAATAACAGAGCCTTGCATATTGTTGGTGGGTTTTGTTTTGTTGTTTTCTTTGTAGTATCTTGTTGCCACATTTGTTGTACATGTTACTTGTTATATATGTGACATGTTCTCGTGATGCTGTTATGTTTTAGTGGGCCAAAAATAGCTAATACAGTTTTATTCTATTCTATTTATAAGTCCAACTCTTCAATGAAATGTGTGAATTTACATAAAGGTAAAAAATGACAGATTGGTCCTTCAACATTAGCATTTATTATCTGCCTTTTATAGCAGAAGTCCATGATCCAATCCTCATCCTCATTTCCAAACCCAGTTTAGCCACGAGAGATGCTTCCTGCAGATCTGCTGTCACGACATGTTGCACTATCTGCCACCTCCCATCATCACCTGTCATCTCCTGGAGTCATGCTGACCCATAACCATTGTGCTGCTTTACACAACACAGAAGCTAAAGTTAGTATCATATCAAATAGGAAATGAAAATTATTAAAAGCAAATGACCTTACAAGAATAAAAAGGTGTCTTGATGCTGCTGCAAGCCTTTTAAATGATCCACCAACAGGTCAAGGATGTAAATACTTTTATGAAATTTCCCTTTATGAAAAATATTATTTATTTTATCTAAATTTACTTGAATTAAACAGTTCTTAAATAAACAAACAAATAAAACAGATTTAGTGGGTTTATATGTGAATGGCACTAGCATAACAGCCTTCAAACAGGGTCACCTCTGTTGAGAATGTTGTGATAATTACCAATGAAAAAAAGCATGAAATGGGTTACTTTAAATACAACATCAAAACAGTGCTGTTGGGACAGTCTAGTGAGCAGAAAATCAAATTAAATGGCTTTTAGCCTTCATGGATTCTTCATTTGCTTTGCTGTGAATTGTGACCTTAAACCAGACATACTGTATATAATTGTGTCTTGTGAAGTCACACTGAAGAAATGATCAATATTTCTACCACTGTTGAAGCTCCTCCATCTTTGTATGTAGTGCTATAATGGCTGCAAAGGCCTTGCATAATGTAGTTGGGGTTATATGAGGCCAAACAGGGCGTCAACCTGATGCAGCTTTGTTTACTGTGGAGGGACCCTGACCTCTACTGGTCAAAGTGGTACATTACAACAATAAGACACAGTTTTACTGGTATATGTGACAGTTTACAAAATGCTTCTTGATGAAATGTATGACATAAACATTTTATAAAAGAGTGGACAAAAAAATCTATTACATACATAAACTAACAAACAAACAAGTGAAACAAAAACAAAACAACCAAAAAATCTTTTGGGACAGGCTTTACCCAAATCTGAAGAGCTGAAGCGAGATGAGTTCTATGGAAAGCCGATGAACTCATTATTTGTCTCAATTTCCCCGGCGTTTGAAGTATTGTAAGCACCACCAGGTGTTTATAAATGCCATTCTAATCGACCCCAGCATAGACTGTATATAAGAAGTGGACGTAGTCATCGTGACGTCACCCATTGGTTTGTGGACTACCGTTTTGAAGCCTTGAGCTTGACATTTTGGTCGTCGCCATCTTGGCTGTTGGCCGTCGCCATCTTGTTTTTTTGCAACCAGATGTGACGCCAGAGCGTGGAGCTAAGTACAACTGAACGCTGAATAAGACATTTTTAGGCGACCAAAAAGGTTACTATTGACTTTCATGAACTGAAAACACACTGTGAAAGGGTTAAAGTTCTGTGTGTCTTGATGGCAAAATGTGGTCCTGGAGACACCTACTGTAGCGGGAACTACCACAGAGACGGTTTTGAGTACTTTGCCAGGTGTTTATATTTTTGTCTGTCTGTGGACAGATTTTGTCACAGTGATAGCATCACAACAGTGCAAGATGCAGTCACAAAACTTTACAGGTGTGTAGTTGAGGTCAAATGAAAGGCAAGTTCGAAGATGAGCGTGGTCCGTGCAACGGGGGCAAAGGGGCCAATGGCCCCTTCTCTTTATGCCCCTGGCTCGAATTGGCATCACGAAACTTTCAACACGATCCCATCCCAACCCATCACATACTGACACTTTTGGGCAGTTGCCCCCCCACTTTACACCCCAGGGGTGATCTATTTTTATCATTAGATCGTGTTTCTAGCCCATTGGCTCTCTGAACTTTGAGGACGTTGACTTATACTCATCTTAATATTTTTTCCTAAAATGTACTTAAAAGCTTGGGTTTATTTTGTATATTTTATTCATAACATTAACCTACCTTGTTAATTTAACAAGCATTCAGAAGCAACTCAATATATATCTGCAAGACAGATTTGTTTTTGGTGTCTTAGCACATTATTTTAATTCTATGTGTTTAAGGGAGTGAAAAGCCAGTGTTCATAGGGACCAAGAAGTCAGTGTTGTTGTGGTGAGAATGCTGATTTTATTCCAATCAACCACCAGAGGACAGTGTTGAGCTGTAAAACAGACATTAAATTGTGACTTGTAGTCACATCAGTGACCCCTTGTGTTTGGCCTGAGACATTTCAACAAGGCGTCAGCTGGATGTGTTCAATGCCACACAGGTTAAATAAGAAAATATGGCAGATAAACATCTTGAATCCCAGGTGGAGAAGGATGTACGTGGTGGACACACTCACAAATGTGCATTACAAACATGAACATACACACTGCCATATCAGGACTGTGACACCACATCTGTGGGATTTAGAGTTGACCCCGCCATGTCTTGGACACCAGTGATTAGGTCATTAAAACAACTAGACTGCATGTGTGAGTGTGTGTACAGCAACCTCAGTTTTTGGAGGACAGGCGGACAGATCTGTTTTAAAAGCTTCACGTCCATCCTTTGGAATTTCTGGAATATGGAGATATGACGAGGAATGAGATGAGGTCAACTGTAGAAACACTGTTTGACTAAATTCTCTGTCGTTCTTTCCCATGTTGACTCTTAAAACACGGCGTTATCAACGATGACATACCATTTCTGTTGCCATAACAATACAGAGTAATCCATCAGAGCATTCCAGTCTACATGAAGATGTGTGACCCAGAGTTCCTGTCAGATATTTGGCTGATTTCTTGTGACCAAACACAACTACTCACTGCTGGTGTTGGTGTGTACACCAGGGGAAACTGGTTTAACTGCACAATGTGATGTGATAAATAAAACGAGCTGTAAAAAGCAGGATATCGCTAGTGGTGTCAACTGTTATGTGCATATGCCAAATGGCAAAAGTGCAATGAAGACTAATGAGTACGTGCAAGTAGATGCAGAAAGATGTGATTGTTTGCATAATTTCATGAGTTTATTGCCCTCAGAGCCGGCCCTGAACAATTTGGTTTCTGTACATTACACAATCATTTATGCTCAGTGGATGAATATGAGGTGTAATATTGTGGCATGACAGTCTGTGTTACACACTACCAAGAGGCAGTGTTTCAATTTCTATTTTATTTATTTATTTTTTGTATATTGTTTATAATTTTTGTATTGTATGTTCAAATGCTGAAAAGAAATAAAAAAAAGTGTAATCACAGCTTTTGTTTAGTAATATTCCAAAATAATGAGCTAGTATTAAAGCTGCAGTGGGTAGAGATGGAGCAAATATGATTAAAAAAAGTTATTTTTATAAAACTATATCACTTTATCCTGACAGTAGTGCATGAGACAGGTAATCTGAAAAAAATCATGTGCCTCTTAGCTGTAAAATGAGAAAGTTTGTGACCCGGTAGCCATGTTGAGATCAGTTGAAGAAATACCAAGCACCGCCCACCAGCACAGCCAACGCTCAATAGGAACGTTCTCTCTCTGAAATGACCTGTGATTGGCCAAAGTCTGCCGTCATGGGCTAGATCTTTTTAAAGCCTGAAAACAGAGCCTTGAGGAGGTGCAGAAGTCTAGTTTTCTCTCAGAACATTACATTATTTATATAGTAACATTTATAAATTTGGAATTTTTGGCATTCACCAATACTAGAATTCGCCTTTACCGCCGGCTCTGATTGTCCTTCAGCCTTGTAGTTGGTTGTCATCTTTCAGTCTTACTGCGCCTTTTTCATCATTTATTTAAAAAACCTCGTGGTACTAATAATCTGCGGTTGAGGTCGAAAATAGAATGGGAGATCCCCAATTATCAAAACAAAATATAAAGTAAGAATTCAAAAACACCTCTGGTATGGGTCCAGCAATAACCTTCACACTGTTGTGTTGCAGCCTTTTCGATGAATGCTTGGCAAGCTGGAAGCAGAAATGCACACACAGGGACGCATGCACTTGCACGTTTGTGTTAATTTATCAATGTGGGAAACCTTCTGCGTCTGATTCTCAAACAGCGGAGCAGGAATGCAGCCCTGGTTGCTGACTCTTGGTCAGCCTTATCTGGCCCTGCATAATCTCCCAGAGGTGTTTGGGTTCCCAGCAAAAATACATACACATGTGCATGCGAAAACATAACGGCATTTGGAGCGAGTTTGCGCAGACGCACACAGATGAAGAGAGATAGAAAAAAGAGAGACAGAATGTGCCCGTAAAGGTTTATTTTTTATCTATTATTCAAACAAAAAGTAAAGACGCACGTGTTCAAAGGCAAAGAACATGCACACGTGTGGTTTCATGTGTGAGTCGGTTGGAGGCTCTGGTTAATCTCTAGTTCCTGAGTACATGAAGTGTTCTTGGTACAGCAGGAAAAAAAAGTGAGTGAGTATGCCAGAACAAAATGTAAATGCATTGTCTTGTGGGCTGTCACAGTCAAGTTAATACTTGTGGAACACGTGTGGAAAGTACTTGAGTCCTTGAGTTATGTAAAATAAAGTCCAGGTTTATAGATCATAATAACTCCGGTGTGTGTGTGTGGATAAGAGTTAACCATGAACAAAACAAGTGACACTTTTGTACAGTACGTGCACGGAAAAGATGTTTTTCCTCCTACATGTGGCTACTTCTCGTGATTAAAAACATAAAGGGGTACATTAGCCCCCTCTGTGACCCTTTGACCCCCCATCTTTGCTGCATGACTGCCCCCCCCCTCCTCGCTGAGTCTGCCGGGTCCACACCAGGCCAGCTGTGGTACAACAGACTCCATTGTCTTCTGCTATATGAAACGGTTATGTAAGAAACAAGGCAACGAGTGAGATCACCATCAACCGAGCCAGTTGATACCGCCCATGCATGCAGCTCACGCCTCTCTGCCCCAGTCATGGATTTACTGGTGTGGAATGAAGATGTGGCGGTGAGGTAAATCCAGTCTGGATCTGAGAGGGTGTAAAGCACCCAGAACAAACCGCAGTGCAAACAAATGACAAATGAAACACTTCTTATTTTAATACATTTAATAGTGCACTTTGATTAACCTGTACAGAAATAATATTAATAAAAAAGATAAAACATTTGTTCTTTTCTGTAACAACAAAGCTTAACATTTACAATAAAATAAAATAAAATGGTATGATACAAAACAAACATATATCTGAGGTATAAATATATTTGTTTTAAATTAACTGTAATTGTCATGCGTTATTATTTGGCAGAGTTAAAGGTACGAACATTTACGATATGAACAATGGCTTAGCGAATTAATCACACGACTCGACAGGAAATATGCGCGCCCTCAGATTGAAGCGTGTTATGAATGAAGAAGGTTATTATGAGGTCTTCTTTTTAAACACTGACGAGACAGCACAGAGAAAGAAGCTTACACAAAGATCGCTTTTCCTTCCTTTGAAATCACACGAACATTCAGTCTGCCCTCTTCTTTACAGTAAAACCTGTAAAATCACCACCTTTATAAAAGGACCATTTTTTTCTCCGTTTACTTCTCATCTTTTATAGGACTCGCCAGAGGTTTCTGTTGCAAGTTAGAACAGTTTTTCTGTTCTCATGTACATCAAAATAACTGAAAAATCAATATTTTTTCTTATTTTTTAAATGTATACAAGTGATGTCTGGCCTACAACAATAGAAAAAAAGGTGAATTGACTGTGCTCTTAACAACACTACCTCAAACTTATTTTAATAGGGAGGAAAAGCTCAATATGGGAAAGCTACTTGTTTTAGCTTTTTCCAAATTTGGTCCGTCATTGTGGATCTGTTGGTCTTAAATTCTAGCTTCGTCGTCCTCGTCTCTAACACTGAGCCTCAGTCACAAACAGCTCCTTATGAACTCTGACTGATAATTGAGTTTTTGCACTATTTTTGCGCATGTATCCTCAAGAGCAAAATGAGGACACATCTATTTGTGTTAGTAGATTTCTTTGATCATTCCTTCTCTTTTTGGTGTGCCAGCCACCGATTCTCATCCGCCTTCCTCTCCCGAAACACTAAAATACACCCTGCTATCAGCCACCTGTCGTCTCACTACATCCTGTCTATTGTCTCTACTCACTCTGCATATCACCAGCACATTCACATCTTTCTTCACTCATGGATTCATCAATCAGCTGACCATAATATCGTCTACTATTGCTCCCTGTGCCTCGCTGTAACAGAAAAAAAAGGGACACAAGACAGACACAAACCATTACTGTGAACAGAATACTGTATGTACACATTATGTTGCCACTGGAAAACCAGTGTGAGGAATATGTATTAATTAACCGTTTGTTGCTTTGAACACACACACACGCTCGCACACACACACACACACAAACCCTTGCTTCTCAGAAGCAATAGCACCCTTTGGATAAAACTCCCATCCTGTATCAGCGACGTCATGTCCTTTGGCCCAGATAAATGTTTGTGTGACACGAGTCCTCTTGGCAGCACACCGAGAGCCCCAACAGAACAGTTTTAAACGATAACATCGGTCTGTTGCAACAAAATCAGAGCAAAAAAAAAAAAAAAAAGTCCTTCAATCCAGGATCCAGGGTTCGTCCTTTAAATGTGAGCGTTGAGAGGCTTGGACCCCGTCTACCTCTCTGTTGGAACGGGTGGAATGAGTCATTTTGAGTTAAAATTATGGTCCAAAGGAGCTGTTGAGTCTGTTGTTGCCCAAATTGCACACTGCTCTCTCATTTGTCCATGGGCACGGTGAATGAGTCACGTATCCGCGCCACCTCAGCGGCGCACAAGTGTCCATACAGTTTATTGTACCACTCTGGGAAACGACCCCTGAAAAAAGTCCAGAAAGAGACATGTTGTTAGCTCATTGTGTCACAAAACTAAAAGACATTGAATGACCACAAAACTAAGACTCAAGGCCGTTACACACCGGGGTCGTGGCGAATAAACGACACGAAATAAGGAATACTCGCCTACACACCAAGCTGGCATCAAAGAACTAGCGGCGATGAAGGCCGGTTGTTGCGCCGCCTCACGTCACCTTTGTCTTGACCAACAAGTTGCATTTGAACACACCACAAAGACTACAGCTAACGGCCAGTTGAGACTATGGAGCCTCTGTGTTGTTGTTTCATAAATATTGCCGCAACTCAACCCATTCCGCACAACTTGATTGGAGGAGGCCTTTATTCGCAGTGCAAAAGACCAGAAAATCGACCTCGCCATGGAATATTTGCGTTCTGTGTGAAAGTATTCATGACAAAAATAACAGTTTGAAAAAAAAAAATATATTGACGAAAAAAACCGCTGCCGGTGTGTAAAGGCCTTTAATCTAATCCCCACATTTCTCATTCACTTACCTGCAGTCGTTCCTGGAAATATGTGTAAGTCTGGATTTGTTGCTTCCACAGGGCTCGATGAAGTAGCGTGAGGTGAGGACATTGGCCCGAACGCCTACAACAGGTGCGCCTTCATGGTCCACAGATGTACACACCAGTGCACACGCTCCCTTTGGCAGATCTGTTACCCATGTTCTGGTAGAGAGAGTAAAGAGTTTGGATTAAAAAACGACATTAAATCCGAGCAGGACATCGAAAAAGATGAAGACAGGAAGTGAGACAGACAGGGAGGAAGAGAAGGAAAATGGTCTACCTGAGCACCAGGTGGTCTCTGGTGGGATGTGGAGCCATGGTGTTCCTGACATACTGGTAGACCTCCGTCCTCTCGTCCAGGGTCTCCACCACCCGGCTCTCGAGCAGGTCCTCGTCCCAGTAGCCCTGCTCCCGCAGCACTCGCGTCAGGACCTCCTCGGGAGTCGCAGGCACCTCCACGGTCACCTTCCACAGCCGCAGTGGGAAGCCATCATGCACCTGGAGAAACACACGAAAAGACCCAACAACTTAACATGCAGTTTTTTTTTAAATGATAATTATTATGGTGCATTTTACGTCTTTATTTGATAGCCGAAGGTAGAGAGATGACAGGGAATGAGAGGAGAGAGAAATTGGGAATGACACGAAACAGGGGACGTTGCGGTTCAGCGCAAGTTAAGTTAAATTAACTTTTATTATTTCTCTCCATATAAGTGTATTGTGAAAAATTATCATATTTACACATTATACTTGATAGTTCTCATGGCTGTGAGTAAATGATAAGATAAACTCTTATCGAAATCTGTCACAGCGTGAGATTTTAAACACTTGATATCGCATTTTTTATATGAACTTCAAGTGACCTGAAGCTTCCTTTGGGATATCTAATCTTATCAGTCCTATTAACAGAAATCAGAAGTGGTATTCCAGCCATCATTTTTATGCACAAACAGTCAGGCTGTGTTTCAAAACCTCCGGACGCCCTTTAGCCAAGTCAGCTGCTTCGTTCTGCCGTCAGATGATAAAGAACACTCTGCGCCTTGTGACTCTCAAACTGGAGAAAAGATAACCTCATACAGGGCCCTTTGCACACGAGACACAGGAAATGTAGGCCTGGGATAATGGCGTGGTTGTGTATGTTTGTGTGTGTGTCTATGTCAAGCTGATGTCACTCTGGGATGGAGTCCAGTGCTGGGATGGGAATGAGAAGCCAAGGGCCAGGCCAGTTTCACACGGATGTGTTTCTATACAGGAAACCCTAACTGCTGGTTTTCCACTCGATATTTAGAGAAGCGGGAGAGAGGGAAAGGCCGACACGGAGAGGAAAGGAGAAGACAGGAAACACAGATAGCTGTGTGCTTCATGAATGGTGGCTTGTTCACACAGTTAAGACAGATTGAATTCTCTCTCCCTCTAAATAATCTTCCGTGAATCTGAAAGCAGCCATATGGACTCAACAGATGTGTGACAGTATTTTTTCTTTCTAAAATGAACTATAGAGAGTTGATGAATAAACGAGTGATCTTACCTTCCTACAGGCCAGCTCTGCGTGCTCAGGTGTGGAGCAGCTGTCGTAACCTTTAAACTTGTCCTTGGCGTCTTTGAGCAGGGCGTCCAGGCTGTCCCGGAGGTAGGCCCTGTACCCTCCCTGCCCGACCTCTTCGCCTGCGAGGTCCTCCAAGCGTCGCGGCAGCAGCGCCTGCTCCACATAAGAGTTCCTGCAGCGATTCATCTCCTCTGGGATCTGTGGGAAAGGAGGAGGAGGAGGAGGAGGAGGAGGAGGATGAGGGCCTGACCTTTTCACTGTGTTGCTGGAGGCAACGTATCCTCATACAACAGTTCGTATGATATCTTACAAAAGTTATTCCTTGTTTTTCCTGTGTTTTCCTACGAATGTCTAGCAATGTGTCCATTTTTGCTCCAATCTTTTCAAAATAAACTTCCGTCGTCACAGGAAACAAGTTAGGTTTAGGCAACAAAACAACTTGGTTGGGTTTAGGAAAAGATGGTGGTTTGGGTTAAAATATCAGTAAACATCAGTACGGAAGTTACGTGACAAATAAATCAACGTTGACTTCTGGTTCCACACAGGACACTAACAGCGGTCTCCTGGGTGTAAGTCTGGTGTTTTTTGACCCACACATCTACCCCAACCTCCTCCGAACGTTCGTTGCTCTTTATACTTCCTGTTTCACGATTACGTGGATTACATACGAATTGATTTTGTGGGATATATGAATTATAGTGCATTACGTTTCGTATTTATAGCTACGAACGGTGTATGAGAACAGCCTGCTGGAGGCCATGAGCCTCTGGGGTGCATGATGGTTAAATGTGTTTGATTTGACAATTTGCTTTGTTTTTTTCAACAAGGGAGTAGGAGTAGATTTAATTTGAAGACTTTTAAAATAGTTAATTGAGCTTATTTGTATAAAAATCATTCCAGACGGCAAGAATTATTCAAAGCAGAGTATTTGTATATGCCTTAAAACATGTCTCTAAGTTATTGATGTCCTATGAAAGAGTGATTAGCACTGTCTCTACTTAATGTTTTGTTTTTGTCAGGCATCTCCACCCTGATTAGATTAAATTATGGGAAACTGTATTATTATTATTAGCATTATTGTATAATCTCTTTGTTTACCAAGCTCATTCTCATTCTTTCTTGTCTGTTTGTACATGTCATTTCTCAGGTTTAATTGAACACTAACAACATTACAGTCTAAGAAAAAGGGTTTTCATTAGATGAGAACAGGCTTGTTGAAATGGAGGCAAATTACAGGCAGTTATTTCATAGGTCATCCTCCTTTTACGAACATCCACGAGCAAATAGGGATCTAATTAAAAGAAAAATAATTTGAGAGGTAATTGAGTTTACGTGTTGTGTGATGTGACCATGACAGGAAGCCAGGAAGCGATCTAATCAAACACTAAAGACCCGCAGGATGCAGCCTCTTAGCATCTACTGTAGCAGGTCAGAGACTGGGCAGAGCCACGGATTAGGCTGAATGGGATTGAAATTGGATTAGTTATAGTGTAGTTTGCTGATTATTTCCTGTTTATCCATTCAAGTTCTCTCATTGTGGACACGCAGAACCACACTGGATGGGGTGGATTCATGGGTTTGCTGCCATTGCGACTACGCTGTATTTCAACTTCTTTCACAAATGCTTGAGTTTGTTTTAGATAGACAGAAACACAAAGTTAAGTCAAGGGCATTTAAAACTGAAGGACGGTTGGCACATTTACTTTACGTAATTATAACATCGCTTGCGCCACTGACATGAATTGGATCAATGAGTTTGTTTACAGGACAAACACAGGGACACAAGGTGTTTGGCAATGACATGGTACACTGAACCAGAGGTGACATTCATTCTGTCTGCAAACTTCAACAGTAAGCCCTTCTGAATTTATCTCTGTATGTGATAGAAAAGCTTTACTAGCCAACTTTAACTTTAAAAGTGAGGAGTTTGAGTGCACACTCAGTTCCAGCGTGGTTAACTACTGACCCGGAAGAGTTTGCTGCACTCCTGGATCATGTGCGCCAGGCCGTGAGTTGCAGCCAGGTTCTCGTTCAAGTCTCTCTGGTCCGGCTTTCCCAGCGTCTGCTTCCTGTTCATCACCCTTTGACCAAGGAAGAGGGGGGGAAAAGAGGACGACAAGATTAGTAACGGCATCCATCATCGAGACAGCGGGCGTTAAGAGAGGGCAGAGGTTGAGGGTGGGAAGAAAGAACAAGTTTTGCAGGGTGCACCTGATGAACTCTCTGGGCACTGGCTAAACATGGAACAAAATATGTGTTTCTTAATTCGGTAAAGATGTTTATGTAACCTTGCTATTTCCTCTGTCTCTCTCCCCTATTCCTCTCTATCCTCCGTCTACAGTATCCTGCTCTTTTGTTTCTTTAGATTGACCCTTTCCTGTTTTGAGAATGTGCAGCCTATTGCACGTTATGTAAGCTGCTAATACAATAACTGTGTCAATGATGGCCATCAAAATAAAGGCAATGATATAATTAAAATGATTACAGTAGTGTAGACGCACACACATAAGACACACACCTCGGCGAGGAGCTCTCCTTGCGGCGCAGGTTGTTGAGGTGGAAGAGGGACGGGGCCAGACAAACAGCCAGGTTGGTGGGAGTCATCTGGTTCTCAGACACGCTGGCCGTCACGTCGCTCAGCAGACACAGCAGCGTCCGCAGCGCCTCGCGGTTCTCGTCGGGCAGCAGCAGCACTGCAGCGCGCGCTGCCTGCAGACGGAGCTCTTTGGGCATGTCTGGAGAGGAAGAGGGAAGATGTCACGGCACGTTTTATAACATTATAACGACTAATAACCACTGGCATGTTACGTGACGTCATCTTGTTTGTGTCCGTTGGTTCACTTGGGGAGGAGTTTGTCTGCCAGGATTGAGCTATGATGGGATCTGTGTGTTATATAAGCCTACATGTGTGTGTACATTATATGCTTCGTACTTCATGCTCAGGACTGGTTCTGTTTCACCTTATATAAACAGTTCCCAATGCAGCTATACCAATCATAAAGGAACAGAGGGGATGTCCATGTTAACAGTGAGTCATAGAAGGATGAACCAATCACACGTTATCACCTCATTCCACAGGTATTTCCTGCACTCATCTTGTTTGTTTTTCTTTTTTTTACGGTTTCACAATTTCTTGCTCCGCGACAGGCGAGCATCTCCAGCTCTAAAACAATACCATCTTGCGTATTCCAGCACGCAATCCTCTCACAGTGTCCTCTTGCTGTGTATGTGAAGTAAAAGCATGCATCGCCTCGACAAGATTTTGTTTATACTTTGAATGTCTGTTTTCTTACACTGATAAATCTGGAGGAAGGTCTCGGACAGTTTGCTAGTGAGCAGTGGCTCTGGCAAATCTCTGAAGTACTGCTTCAGCATGTCTGCGACGTCGAACGCCGATTGGCCCTCGTAGTTGACGCCTCCCCCGTCTGCGCCGCTCGCCTCGTTCATCTGACGCAGAGCTTGGATTCGAGATTTAACGCCTGATTTCCTGAAAAGACCCACCTGGAGAAAAAAGAGAGGGACAAAGAGTTACATCATGCATACGTACACAGAAACCTGATCAGTCAGCTTTGAACTATAAATCCTTTATCAGTCTCAGTATTACCATGAGTATGATCCTATCATTAAGGCGTAACAAAAACGATTCATGTGCCCAAAGCACATACAAAAAAAAAATCAACATCTTTTAAAGCTGCAGGTTGTTATCACTGAAAAATAATATTCTTGACTTATCCCCAAATCCAGAGCTTAGAGTCAATACGGTTACATCACAGCAGATCCTGTTGACTGTATTTATAAGACGCTCCCATGACACCCAGTAGGCATTCTTGTACTGGATGTTGAGTAGGACCTCATCAGTGGCCTTTTAAGGCGGTATGAAATGGCAAAAAGAGGAAAAGGCCGTTGGCTTGTCCAGCCTGAATATTTTCCATGAGCTTTCACCACTTCCAAACAGAGGCGCCTTTGAAAAGAACACCATCACTCTGTTTTGCCCTCCGTTATTAGCTATTTTTCTCCCTCTTTCTTTCCTTTATGAATGTACACACACACACAGTCTGAGATAAATCTGCCATAATGTCTCTGGATTAAACAGACAGACACAGGTGACTCAACAGCTGCACTCTTTGACTCTGTCCAGACCTTCAGCTTCTCTGTGTGACAGAGAGAGGACAAAAAGCGGGAGAGAAAGAAACTGTATACACACGCCGACTAAGTGGGTATCAAGGTTTTTCCGATTCACTGCTCCATCTTACGTAACATCCAGTGAAAAAAAAATCGGGGAAGAATATTTGACTGATTGCAGATGTCCTAAAATTAAAATATCATGTAGCTCCAGCGACTTAAAGAAGAAGCTTCTTCTCTTAGCTGTGTAAACTGAAAACAGCACTTAAAGCTAAATGACAGACTGGCAGCAACTTTGACGTTATATATGTACACTGCAATTACAGTTTCTATATACATCTGTCCATATACAGTATGTGTGTTTAGTTGTGTGCTTACCTGGTCGAGGCACTGATTGCGTAAGTAGCGCATGGCCTGCTGAATTCCCTGAGGGAGTGGCTGGCCTGTCCGCTGGACGATGACTTGTAGTGGCACACCGAACACATTCCTGTCTTTATAGTCGCGCACCTTGATCCGCTTCATAAACTTTGGCACAGCCCTGCAACATACACACACGAGGAAAGAAAACGCATCAATATCTGCTACATATTGACGTGAATTTTGACATGAACTTAGCAATTCAGGTGTAAAATGATTTCTTTAAACAGGTCAACAACAACACATCTTACAATAATCAGGGTTTAACAGCTCTGCAAAAGAGGAATAAAACACCAACAGACTTTAAACATTTTGACTCACAAGATTGGATTTGTCACAGTCTCAGACATGTTTCAAATGGTTGTGGTTTAGTTCAGATTGAATGTAAAACCCTGCAAGACTAAATCACATCACTACAGAATTAGCCTGGCTACCAAAATGTTTTATGTGTGTGCAAAGAGGAAACCAAGGGGCTGCAGAAGCCTGTCTCCAGGTTTATGAGAGGGGTGGATAAACAGGGTGAGGGGAGCAATAGAGAGGGGGGGGGGGGGTAGGATGTGCGGACGGGTGTCAAAAGGGGAGGATCCCACTGTTTTATACTTCCGCACTAAGTGTCTGTCTCGCTGTTTGTTACTCTGTGTGTGTGTGTGTGTGTGTGTGTGTGTGTGTGTGTGCACTTGGGAACAAGAGAACACCAAGTCTATAACCACAAACCCCAGAGTTGAAACATGCAACTCCGACCGTTTCACAAGAATGTGCCCACAGATTTACGGCTGTGCATCCATCTGCATGGGTGTGAGTGTGTTTAGCAGAGAGACGCTATGCGTGACTCAGGACAAGCTCGTCTTTGTAAAAAGCAGCCATTCACGAGACTCAGAACCACAGTTTGGGGATAAAATGGAAAGGGAACATATTATGATACCGGCCCGGAATTCTGAATATGTGCGGGCCTCCAGCGGGCAACAAATGGCCTCTGTCTCTCAGTGAGCCCCAGCCTGTCATAAGACTGTCATAAGACTGTCATAACGCCTTCTATTCCTGTCCAAGGAAGGCCTCGGGTAGAAGACACATGGACAAATCTACCTACGGGTACAAATAAAGTCACCTGAACCTGACAGTGGAAAAACACAAGAAAATTATGCGATTTTTCTCTCATTGGACCTTGTAATGTAGTAAAACAGGTAACTGCTAATGTCTGTTTGGTTCAAAACGATTTCAAGATTTCTCTGTATCATATATTTTGACTACGAAGAATGTCCAGTTATGTATTTCCTGGTGAACAAAGTTAAGTCTTTGTATTTTGCACTGCTTTTCGTTCATGCTTTCCCTATCAAATGACCTATCTCGTGGACACTTCCCCGGTATTTGAAAAAAGGAGAAAAACGCAGAGACACAGATGAAAATAGAAGGCAGAAGTAAAGTCGGTAGCGACTGTTAAACCTCTACAGTACCAAGGAGGATATAAGGTGCCATTGGGTAATCATGGGCAGCATATAAAGTGTGGTCGGACGTGACAGAGAAGGTGGTGGAGGAGGGATAATTGTTGAGGACAGATCTTTCCAGCCTCCAGCTTTTGTAACACCATGCGTGTGAACTGCCGTGATTGCCCCGTTGAGAAAAAGGCAATGTACGCCCCCTTCCCAGCAATTACGGGCCTGGGAAAAGAATGTGAAACCCAACCTCTGTGGACAGCCGTCACTACGCTACACAACAACCTGCAGATGGAGGGGATTGGGAGACAGGTGGGATGGAGGGGTAGCAGTCGGATGGATAGATGACTGAATGGATAAGTTCGAGGGGCATCGCTTACGGGGAACAATTAGCCAGACGCAGAAGCTACTCCGCATGAAAAACAAGCTTTAAAATATCAGTGCGAGGAACAAATCGCCTTCTCCTCAATACTCCCCGTGCCCCTTACACATTTCCCTCCAGTCCACTCACCAGCTGAAGCCATGTTTGTTTGTAGGGGTGTGTCTCTCCAGCAGAGCGGTGAGCTGCAGCAGGGAGAGCTTCTGGAGCAGATTCATCTGTAGCACAGACTGGCAGCTAATCTGGAGCTGGGCCGAGGCCAAGCTGGGCCGATGGGAGTTCTGGAAGCTGGGCCAGCGGAGTTTCTGTGGTCTGGAGTACGTACAAGTAAAGAGAAAGAGAGAGCGTAAATTGAGATGTGATTAAAAAAAGAGCATTTTAACTCTTGGGGATATGCGTCATGCTTTTGTCTACACATAAACTGAGAAAAGCCACACACAGTATTTGTAGTTTTACGTGCCAAGTGATCAGTTTAAGGATTATAGGGATTTATGTACACATCAATCAAGAGACTGTCTTAAAGACTAAAACCTCGTCCGCCCCCCCACATGTAATTCCGCCTGTGGATTCCTGAAGGAACGGCAACAGTCCCCATGGAGAACCAGAAGCATTCCAGAGTATCCAGCACCATTACGTAAGGTCGGAGAGCAGTCGCAGCGTGTTCATCCTTTGCTGTCACTTTCTATGGAAAACTCTTTTTTTGTTGGTGCCTCAGTGTTTGTCTTTCTATTGTTTTGTTGTCCTTGAGCTTTCCGTGCGTTTAGGTAATGTTTGGCAGGAGTTTTACACAAGACGACTAAAAGCGTGAGCCTGTTTGTTTGAATTCTCTCTGTTAAAGGGTCAGTTCACCCAAACAGCAAAAAAGTAGCATAAAAAGTTATATAAAAGTAGATTTTCATTGGAAGGAAAAAGTCCCTATGAAAAAGTTTGAGAGTGAAGTTTTTTAATGCTGTGAGCACCACAAAGACAATTTAATTCACCTCCATTATACTTTATATACTATAAATTATTAATACTAGCGAACGGAACCTTTACAGGCCTTTACACACCGGGGGCGTGACAAATAAACGACTGCGAATATTATATGTCTCGGGCTTTTGTCGTGAAAGGTAAGAACGGAAGGAGTGGATCTGGTCTGCACTGCCTTTTTCAAGGTTGAAAGGATTAATAAAGTTTGCCATCCTGGTTTGGACTACGGAGCCTCTGTGTTGATGTTTAATGAATTTAGGCGCAACTCAACCCGATTGGTTGATGCCTTTATTCGCCATGCGAAAGCTCATAAAATCGACCTCGTTCCAGAAAAAAAATGACGTCCCTTTTTCGCCGCATAATATTAGCATTCTGTGTGAAAGTACTCATGATATTATATTGACATGTGAATTAATCGCATGAAAAAACGCCACCGGTGTGTACTGGCCTTAATGGTTATACTGCATTAGAAAGGGTTCAGATGTACTGACCTGCTGGTTCTGGTCAGAGACGCCCCGACACCAGAGTCTCTCCTCTCTCTCATCCCTTCCTCTCCCTCTCCCTCCCCCAGCGGGTTTCCTGTGCTGTCTTGGTCACTTCCGTTCTCCGTCTCCTCCAGCCGGTTCTGCAGAGGAGAGGACGGGCACGGGGAGGCCGAGTCCAGTGCTGAATCCGAGTCTCCTTCTTCCTCTTCGTCCTCCTCCTCTTCCTCCTCCTCGCCGGCCACAGCCTCTGACCAGGCGTTAACAAACCGCTGCAGGCCGCTGACATGTTGCAGCACTTGCTCCAGTTTACGTTCATCGCCCTCTTCCTCCTCTCCCTCCTCCTCCCTCTCAGCGTTGGGCACGTTGTCATAAACACTGAGCCGGCTGTCGACGGAGCCTGAAGAGCAGCGCCGCTGGCGTCTACTCTGCCGCCCCCTGAGGATCACTGAGTTCCCGTTCTCATTCCCGTTGTTATTGCGCGAACTCCCGTCCTGCAGGGCTTTGGGGAAGGTTCCAGGCTTGTGACCTTCTGGTAAGTAGAAGAAGATCGTGCCCTCCTCTTTCTCCTCTTCTCCTTCTTCTTCCGCTTGCCTGCCATCGTCTCGAACACTGCAGTTGTTCCTGCGGTTCTGCTCGTCGACTGTCATCCCGCTGCTAGCTTGGCAGGGGACGGGTGGGGCAGATTTGGGTGGGGGTGTTGGCGGTCGATCTGAAGCTTGTTGGGGAACGCTGAAAGGATCGAAACCCTCCAAATACATTCCTCCTCTCTTGCTAGAGCCTGCCGCGATGCTGTGGCTGCGAGCGCGAGTCACCGGGCTCGGCGTGCTCACTGCACTTCCACTGCTAGCTTCGGAGTGGCTGCTCCCAGTACTCCCAGTGCTGCCGTTGCTGGTCTGAGTCGAGTAGGATACAGAGCGATTCCGGTTGAGTGTCATAGTCTGAGTGGGATTGAGGTGGTGATTGAGGTTCTGGTTGAGGTTGATACTGGAGATGTCCACGCAGTTGAGCCTCCGCAGCTTGTCGTCATCCAGACCCTCTTTGATGACGGGGCCACTGATCTCTATCTTCCCTCCGCTGGTGCTCCCCTTCTTCTTCCTCTTGGAGGAGGTGCCGCTGCGCAGCCGCAGACTCTCCATCCTCTTGAGGAAGCTCTTAGCTCTCGAGCGCGTGCTCTTGCCGCTGCCGCCTCCTCTGTCCAGACTCCCTCCCAGTCCTCCCATCCCCGTTTTCACGTCAAAGGTGAACTGTCCGAGCGTCTCCAGGGGAGACGGAGGCATCCCGTCAGACAGAGAGTCCTCGTTAGCGCATCCTGACCCGCCTGTGCCCGAGGACGAACACATGCTAGCCACGGAGCTGGCGCGAGTGGCGCCGGCGGGTACGGCTTCATTCGTCAGGGCGGCGCCACGGCTCTTCTCTTCTCCTCTTCCTCCACTCCCGCTGCTGTGGATGGAGCCCACTTCGGGCTGCTCGCTGAGGTCCGTCAGCACGCTCTCTGAGCTGTTGCCTTCAAGCAGGGCGAGCTTGCCTTTCTGGGATACTTGGTCCTTGGGGAATTGGGGTGGGGCGGCATCTGTGGGAAGTGTGGAAAAAACCTCCAGCTCCTCCATACGGGACCAGCGCTTGCTGTCCCTCTGGAAGGTCCAGCGGCCACTGATGGCACAAGGCTCGTCCTCATCGGAGTCCTCGCTCTGGGTAGGGGAGAAGGAGGGGATAAGGGACAGGGAGAAAGAAAAAGAAAAGAAGAGACGGAAAAAAGGAGAGGCAGGGAGAGGAACGGTTAGAGGACATTGTGCACCGCTACATTTTCCATTTCTTTTCCAACATTCCTCACCTTGGTCCAGGAAACTTTCTGGAGTTATGGAATTTATTTCATAATTGTCGCACTTGCACTTTGCCTTGTGCACATTCACGGTCTGTTCCCATTTTTATCTAATTGTAAACTATATGAAATGTACTGATATACTAATCTGATAAGGAATTCTTCTTGGAAGATACATTAAGATGACAATGACGTAATAAGACAGTGCTTTTATATAACGTTTTCTTAAACCGAGGTGCTGTGGTTAAGCAGAGGACTTGATGATGCAAAGATACCCACGGTCGGCCAGTAAACAGGATTCAGTCACTTCCTGACTGCATGGACAATGCATACACAAGACAAAGAAGAAAAGTGGCCATTACTGAGTCACATATAGTGCACACACCTCCCCCAGTTTGGTTAATCTATCTCAGGCCCTGGAGGGAGTTCAGGAAATTCCATTATGACCCCCATAGCTCACAGTGCAGCCGGCCAGACTGGGGTCGTTCCCCCCTACAGTCTTTATCCCCTCTGTCTGTGCATAATGCACACGCACACATTGATCGTGAGACAGCGTCACTGATGCACTGCTACTGTCAATCCTTATTCCTTATCCATGACAGAGATATCCACCCTCTTTCAAACACACACCAACGTACACACAGGCTAAGCTGGGAGATTCCAGAGGAGACTTCTTCACAATCACAGTGGAGGACCAAAGCTTATAAAACCACACCGCCTCCTTCTCCTCACCTTTCGAAAGCCCTCTATCTATACTCTGAACCAAAACACAAAAAAAGGTTTAGAAAGCACTACAAAGCCTCGGGGGAGAACAGAGAAAGCTCAACACTATATATAAAAAAAAAAAATGGGAATCAGAGCTATATATAGAAATTTCAGACGAAGAATGGTAAAAAAAATGCGCATGACACAGTGTGGTAGTGCTAGCTCACGAGTATGGATAGAGTTTGGTTGGAAGAATCGGACTAGGTTCTTCATAACACCCCAGAAAAGCAGACAGCTAAAAACCCAGCAACCCATGTTTTCTGGAGCTGCACTAAACTAAAACCTTTCTGGAATAATGTAAATGCAAAGGCATTATGGGATATGCTGTTCCAAACAACTGTGCTGTGATAAACCTGGGGAACATAGAGATGGATGTATAAAGAAGACCTGGCAAAAATACTGCTTATAGCCAGTGAAAAAGCTATAACAAGAAACCGGTACAAAGCTGAGACTCCAGAGAAAGAACAACGGTTTGAGATTGAATTAAAGGAGATATATTCGACAAGAACTGGGAAAACGGATCATTTACACGAAACAGGATACCAACAAGTAACTGAACTGTTAGGCCATGGAATAACTGAGAATGCATACATGTCTGAACTGCCCCTGACAACTGTTTTTGTTGTATTGATTGGAGTCATGTTGTATGTATGCTTATGATGTTCTGTCCAGAGCTGAAAACTGAAAAAATTCAAGTAAAAACCAAAAAAAGCAAATGACTTGAGATGTTTTAAGTTCCAGTAGAAAAATGATCAAATACACAAAATCCATGTTCCACTAGTTGAGTGCCAGTGTTCCTTTTTCACTGCTCACATGGGCTCCACATACAGGCAGCATTACGTATATGTTTTGCAGTGGAAACATGATGTAATTTCAAATAAAAATGAACAAAGAGTGCGACCTATCCCTGCTACGTGCAGGGTTTTTTATAAAAGTCACTGATTTAAAGAGGACAATAGAGACTTTCGTGACATTTTCAGATTCCATTGTGGCTTTTTTTCTCGAGTCATGTTGGTTGGAATGTGAGATAACTGCACGGAGAGCTGTGATTGGCCGAACAGAGCGTCAACCATTTATCTACATTCTGGAGATATCTTATCCTCAAACCATCAAACCACCAAAGCGTTCACTGCAACGGTGGGCGCTTTGAACGTCACAGTGAGTCTGCAGAATGAAAACTATTTATTATTACAAACCAGAAAGAAACAGGGAGATGGAGATTTAAGAGAGAGGGAATGTTAAGACATGAGGAGATCAATGCATTCCTAAGCTGTCTAAGGGGGGTTGTCATCCCACAAAGATGGCAAATAACCTCTGTGACTCCTCTACTCTTGTTGACTCCTGAAATGAAAGGTGACACAGAAAGGGTCATCCTAATGAATACCACCACACACAGAACAAGGATGTTACTATGTACCACTTCAGGCCGTTTAGGAATTAAGGTTGATTTGGACAAAAAGGAGCAATTCTTGTCGTAAAGTGACCGCGTAAGTCCGTCTAGACGTGTTTACTTGATCTAAAACTGGGACATTCACAGAATTATCCTCTTTTCTTCCAAGAGGCCTGTTTCCTTGAAGGTAAAAATCTAAAAATGTGGTGTTTGAGGGAGTTAAATTCATCTTAATAGCTACTTAAAAACAAACCATATTGCGCTCATTCAAAGACCCTCATGAGCGTGATCACAGACGAGAGACGTACGGTGGTGCGTTCTGCAAGAGTGCCACAAAAGCAGCACACTAATTCCTTTTATGGTGAGCCAGAACTATGAGGAAGTATTTGAGAAAGAAGGGGAGCACGCCTTGAGTGGGGGGAGGTCCCGGTGAATGCAACCCCTTCATTTAGACATTAAAGCTATCCTCCTTCCCCTTAGGGTCCTCACAGCCCACTTGATATAGAAATAAACCCAACAGGTGCCTTCTCATTAAACAAGATGAGAGAAAACACGGCTTCGCCCTGTGGCCAAGAGTGAACCGATGGTTGAGGTGAGGGAATGCAACTGTGGTTGAGGGGCTTTTCAGAAAGGCGTGCAGTTAATGTGTGTGTGTGTGTGTGTGTGTGTGTGTGTGCGTGTGTGCTCTTACTCTTTTTCTTTGCGGTGATATCTCCAGTCTCATTAGAGCACACTTGTTGAGGGTGTTCAGTCTCCTGCAAACACAAAAACACACCTTGGTTACATTTAAAATGGGCTTTAGATATTGAAGCTGCCTGATGTTTTTTTTTCCTAAAACACAAACTTCTCATCGCCAAGAGGATGCATGATGGAAGAAAGGATGAAACAGGGTGAAAAACAGAAGAGGGGAAGAGAAAGAGAGAGGGGGAAGCTCGGGTGCACCCAGGCTGGCTAATGAGCTGCTGAAGGATAATCTCCACATGAGCGGGAAGAGAATGAGAGGGAGACAGAAAAGGAGAGAGCGAGGAGAATGAAATCTGCTGGAGTGGTGACGAAAACTTGGGGAGGGGACAGAAAGCTTATCCTCCGAGCCACCTGGAGAAGGGGGGAGAGGGTGGTGGGGGGGTCCAGCCTCTAGAGAGCTCTTAGAGCAGATCATGTAACAATGGAGAGATGAAGGGATGGGAACTGGGGGATAGTTGGGGTTGTGGGGAGGGGGGGTGAAAGGCTGCCAAGAGAGGAGACATTGAGATGATAGTTTCCAGATGTATGGAGGGACACCTGCTGTGGTTTATTACTGAGAGTCAGGAATTTGATGAAGGAGTCGACTCCATTAAAGAGCCATTAACCTCCTCCTCATATGCTAATTAATAACGCAGGGGAACCGACTAGGATGCAAACCCAGTCCTCTCCAGTGATACTCACTGCAATTTAGCCCTTTTTCACATACACTAAGATGTCGGAAATTTCATACAAACAAAGCTTTGAAACTATTTATTCCCCAGTTGTGGGTAGCAAATGAGGCGGAGTGTCCCATTGCGTGACCGTAGCGCCCGGCAGTGAAAAGGTAGGAGCGAGATACGTTCTTGCCAGGACTATCAGAGGAAGAAGAAAATAACGAGGGAATGAGATATGGACATAGAAAAACCAAATGGAGAGAGGACAAGGTACAGTGCGCGGCTCCAATGTGCTTATCGTGGCATTCTTTCATCTCATCGGCAACTTTCCAAAGCATGCCGTCCTTTTGAAGTCATGCCCTCATGGTTTCGTTTTTGGGGGGGGAAAGCGAGAGATTGGAGAATAAGAAGAATGGCGCATAACATCAAAAGAAAGAGCAAAGATGACTCGTGTCTCACCTGCAGAGAGCCTCAATGGCGTCCCGGTCGAGGAAGTCATGGTCTCTGGTGACGGAGGAGATGTCGATGGGAAACTGGGCATCTAAACAGAGAGGGTCTGATTAGTGTGGGCATCTCCCTGCCGCTGATTGGATCAATGTGTTCAGATAACACTAAAGATACAACCCCTGAAACACCCACTCACTCAAACACCCACCAGGACCTTCCGTCCCACCTTCTCTCTCCCCCCCACCCATACAGCCTTGATGAAAAGCTAAAAGAGGAAGTGGCGTCTTAGCCGACCAAACAAACACAGCTGCAGCTTTCAGACCCGGCACGCAGGGGGGATGTGGAGCACAGAGGGAGAGAACAGGGGATTGATTGAAGAATGACAATAGGTACTCCATCGCTGCTCAGAGCTCCCACTTCCTTTTCTCCCTCTCCTTCTTTCTCCCTAGTCTACCTCATTAACAGGATCACTGAGTCGCAGCATTAGTAATGGCAAACAGTTTAAGGTGTGCCTTAAATCATAGAGAATATTTAAGGAGTTTGGTACATAGATGGATTTTAAGATGGTTTCTGGAATGCGTTGACCCAACCCGAAATGGGAATCTTGCATCTAAACCCCGGGGGGGCGATGATGATAAGAAAATGCTGTTCAAGGGAGGCCAGCACCTTTGTAGCCTACTGTACTGAATCAGGCCTATCAGTCTGCTTATCTTTAGTGGGGCAATAGTCTTGACAGCACAGACAATAGAGATGGTCCCACGGATACAAGGGAAGGAAAAATGTGTCATGCATCGGCACAAATTCCTACTCGTGTGGAGACGGCTGCAAGCGACGAATCAGCGAGGGTGTAAAATCCGCACGGTGATTGATTGCGGTTTGCACTTTTGTGTTGCCTTTCGTGTTATGTTAAAAAAAAAAAAACAGTCTCATCACCTGTGCAGAAACACAATGGAGCTTTCCGCTCAAATAGGAAACCTTTCACGGTTAAGTGGCAACAAGCAATGACCGTTGACAATGGCAGCTTGGTCCTGCTGTCATCACGCTGTAGTTACATAAGGGCAACTGGCATGCCATAATATAGTAGCAGAGCAGCTATATGGAGTGTAAAGAATGTTTGGTGTATTTCGGTGAGTGTGTATTTAAAACTCAAGGGTCGGCCAAAGCATTCTTTCTCAACCACATGTCACTGTATGAGTAACCTTAGAGGGTATATGTGTTTATTTTAACAAGTCAGAAAGACCTTTGGTCCTCAAAGAGTAACTGTGTAGGTTACATTACAGTTAATGTTTGGAATATAGTGTCCTATGGTTTGTGTGACTTTTTCCTGCATAAACACAGCAAAGCAAGCACTGGTGCTACGGAAAAACACACCCCTTACTCCTCAGGAATGTTGTGCTGTGTGTGGTATGTATGCATGCACAGGCACAAGTGTGCATGTTGGTGTTTTGTGTGCTCGACAAAGAAAACAGTGGTCTTCTATGTGAGCTAAACATCATCAGTTGTAAATTACCAAAGAGGTGTGTGCTCACAACCTGGTAGCATGACTACTACTCATATTTACATGAAAAAGTTCAAATGTTTCTACATTCATGTTACATGCTACATACATTTGAATTTTTTATTTTCATTTAAAAACAAAAAATGCTACAAATTTTCATACTTTGCTGACGTATATAGTAAGTTATTCGTTAGTTGTAGTAGTCTGTTATATTTATAGTGTATTCTAATATATTCTTTATATTGTGTATTCTATAGATATTGTATAGATATTTATCTCTAGTGTTTGAATTTACAGTTCCTGTTCAATGTCTGGATAACCTGCTGCTGTAACATAATAATTTCTCAATTTTGGATCAATTAAGTACACCTATCTATCTGTCTATCTACCTATCTATCTATCAGTGAGTCAGAGAACAGCCTTTCAAAAAACTCACAGGTCACTGAAGTAACAACATAACTTGGAAAATCTGTCTGATTATCCCACAATTCCCATTATAACTGCGGCTTTCTCATACCAGCACTAACTTTTTCTCTTCATTATGGGGTGAGAGTGGGCGGGTGTGTCTCACAGGGGTCCTTACCTTCATAAAGCTGGGCGTACTGTGGGAACCCTGCTGCTCGGAGCCAGGTACAGGCCTCTTTGGCTTCGATCTCTGCAGAGGAAAAAAAGTGGAAGAAAAAACAAAGGAGTGTTGTTAGGCGTTGTGGGAGACACTTCAATCCAACTAAATAGAAAATCCTCTGACACAAAGGCTTTTTATCATCCATTGAAACATCATTTGGAAAAAAGGTTATCCTGTCAAAATATCGAAGTTAAGACAAAACTCTGGAGCCGAGCGCTCCGACATGCTAGCAGCTTATCAACTGTGAACCCCTTGACCTTAAAAGCTATCTCACACTCGGTCACTCTCCTCTCACATGCTTCTAAAGCTACAGCTCAAAGCATCCTTCGTGCAAATTGTGTTAACCCCCTCACACGCTAAGTGTGTGCCACTTAAGCTCCTTATCCAGGTAAGGCAGTGTTGTTCACACAGAGATCTTCAACAGAAAACGTCTGTGAGGAGCCTTTTCCCAAATGATACAACTGCAACCATCGATATGAATACGCCACTGTGTGATATTTTAATGTTTTCTGACAACATACGACGTCTTGTAAAAGCAGTGCTGCCTTCCTCTGTTGCCTCATGATGCCAACGTGGAAAATTTCAAGAACCTTTGTCGATTAAGATGCACGTAGGAAAGGTTTTACATACATATCAATCAGATGCATGTTTCTCAAGTGTGCATCAATGCCATTACTAAAGTCGAACATGTTCACAACGCTTCTCCAACACCGCCTCCATAACTCCCTTTCAACACGAGGTGTGACATTTGGGCTTGCTGTGCTAAGTGGCGACTGAATGTTGAGGTCCACTGTGTTAGAGGAGCCATGGTGACGTCCCCTAATTACCTGTGAAAGCCCTTTAGCTGACATATGCCAAATGGCTGCCCCAAACCTCAGCCACCTCACCCCCACAGCTAACAGTTTGTAGAAGGAAGACAGAAAGAAACATCTCTCCAGGCCTTAAGGATCTGACTTTACAATGTTCTCTTTAGTGGAGTGACAGCAAGCCCAGATGTAGCACAAACCTTGAGAAAAACTTGTAAACAAAACCAGTGGAACAAAGGCAGGAAAAGACACCGTGGATGAAAGTGACAGCATACGGAATGACTGCAAAACATGAAAGCGAAATACTTGCTAATCCCGTTACAAATGTGAGAACTGTGTGTGAAGTCTGAAATTCAGGAAAGATAGTTAAAAAACCTTCCATTTCAAATTCTACAATAGTGGAATAGTGTTTTCTTACACTTTTCGTAGGAGTGCTATGTTTGGCTGAGCGTGACTGAGCTAATAGTAACCAGCGGTACAGAGATGCAGAGTCGTTTATTTTATCTTTGAAACACCAGCAGTTCCACCTCATTTCAAGGCTAAATTACACCAAGGAATTGTTTGAGTTTTTTTTTTTTAGCTCAAGCTCAAAAACAGGAGCATAAAAGGAGAACTGACTGTGCCTCAAGAGAGACTAAAGACATCTCAGTATTTTGGTGGAGAACCACAGAGATAATACAAGCAAAATATTGTCTAACAAGTGAGGCATTCACAAGCGGGAACTGACTTGATGTGGACAAAAGAAAGGTAACCATGTAAGAAGAAGACTGCTGCTGCTGCTGCAAAGGGTTTGGCCTCAGCCATACAGTATACAAGCATTTACATACCAACAACAAGCCTAGACGGCAGACAAACCCACTAACAACAAGGTGTGACACGACCGAGACAGGGTCTCCCCTCTGCCGACTGCAGGGGCCGACACTCCCGAAGCAACCACCGTGACACCAGCATGCACCCGAGTGTCAAATAACAACATTAACAACCATGTTTTCACGCTGATTTATTTGACAAATGAGCTCTATTTTTCCTCGTGGATGTGAACCGTCTCAGAAGCTGTGTGTTTGGTGGGTGTGTTGAGCCTATAGTATTTTTGGAGCGTAGTGGGGAACGGAGAAACCGAGGGGTAATTATACCAGCATTCTTGAAAGCAAGCGCTGCACAGAGCTGGAGCTTCTTGTGTTTGCTTGTGCATCTACGTGTGTGTGTGTGTGTGTGACTGTGTGCACATGCGAGCCTGTGTGTGTTTGCAAAGGCCGACCTCATGTTTAAAGACGAACCACTCAAAAGACAGTAAAGCTATTGAAATGCAAATTAGACATGCAAACACGTGGTTAGCTTTCCACCCCCCCAAACCCCCAAAAAAGAAGGCTATGGGATCCATTAAGTGCCTGTGGAGGGAAGCTATCCAGTGACACACCCCATTGGGCTAGAATGTGTGTCAAATCTACTTTACAGTGACATAATGTGGACTTGGTGTGCCTTGGAAACGAAATAAAGACGACCGTATTCACCACGCAGATGGGTAAAACTGAATAATATTTGTCGCTGCACCGCATTGTGTCTCCCTTCATTCAAAGAGTGAAGCGAGCATATTTTTCTATCTTTTGTTTGGCTGCAGGAAGTGGACAGGGGCATGGGGCATCTGGCACAAACAACCTAACAATAGAGCCGCACACACGTACAGTCTTATGTATCTGGAATTTAGAAAAAAATAAAGTTGGATCAACAAAGCCGTAAAAGAGTTTTGCAAGAATAGCCAAAGCTCATAAAAACGTCACCCTGCAACACCGCGCCTACTCCTTTACATTTCTGTTTGCTTCGATAACTTGAGATTCATGGGTGTGTTTTATTTTTTACCTTCCCTCACCGTCCACCACAATTCCTTGGCCACTCGCCAGGGAACTACCTCACTTCCTCTTCCCGTTTCCCTCACAGGAAGAGAGCCGAGCGGCGCTGCAGTGGCCGCCGACCACCCCGGCTGTAAGGCCCTGCCTTCGTTTGTTCCCGGCCAGATAATAGGCGGGGAGGCAGCCAAGACAAACACTGGCTCCGGTGATTGTGCGTGCTAAGGACAGCTTACAAAGCCACACTGGACAAATGGATGTCTTACAGCACGTACTTAACGCTCAAATATGACAGCGAGGAACCACCGAGTTATCGTCAAATAGAAAACTGAAGTACACCACCTTGATAATGACGGTGATGTGTGGTCTACACGTGCCATGTTGGATGAAGTACAACAGATTACAAATGTGAAAGGAGTCCGGCCAGCACCAATGTTTCAAGGCCATACGGTTCTGAAAATACTCCACGTCCTGGCAAACTAATTATGCTACAGTTCACCACACGTTTCCTGAGGTGCAGTGTAATCTCTGGAGCAGCACATTCAGGACACATTCCTTTGCATGTTTAGATTTTTTTTTAATGTGGTAACAACTGTTACGGATGAAAGCAAGTGCAGATGAAATATTATTATAATAAAATATATATAAAAAATAATTAAAATATCTATTGATATTTAACACACTTAATAGACCCCACTTCTCAGTATTTTGTATTTACTTATTTACACTGTGTTATACACTGTATATGTATGTATATGTCTATTTCTCTACATGTATTGTGTTATATTGTAGCATTATGTGCATAATTTACATGTTACGTACACTTTATTTATATTTTCTTACAATTCTGTGCTTTTTTTTAAATAAAAGAGCAACTGTAACGTCCCAATTTCCCCCCGGGTATCAATAAAGTACTTCTGATTCTGAAATACTCAGCAGTCCACAAGAAGAACGTTGAGCCTTTTGTCATTTTGACCCCAGTGACTTAAGGCTATGAGCTATAAGGAGCAACATAAGGTATCAGCAGCATGTCGTTTCCTGACTGCAAAAGGTAACCTTCTGCTAAACTAAATCTGTCTCCTGTTTGGTCATCTTGTTGCGGCCTGGTTGGCTTGGAGACAGACAGACAAACAAACAAACAAACAGCTGGGTAGATTAATATGTGAATCTGAGCACAAACCAGGACTTCTGGTCCCGCTGAGGGAGGTCACACAGGATGTCGGAAACATGTCCCTCAGGTGGGACACAGAGACAGATGGACCTGTGGCTACAACTGAACCGTAAATGTATGACTTTGTGGAGAGAAATGCAGACGGATCTCCTCAGCTGGAAGATAGCGACACACTGATGTGAATGAGCGAAAAACAACAGTGAGACACACTCCTTCTCAGTGGGAAACAAAGATGAGAGCGATTATCAGCAGATAACATGACTAATGGAGAGCCAAGCCGACGCTAATAGCGATTTCATATGGATCAAAAGTGGCTTTTCTCCGGGAATTTGGCCAAAGCTGAAGCTGGTGAGCTGCCAGTTTAGGGTCAAGCTTCACTCGCTGCCCGGCGGTATCGACTTCTAAAATTATCCACCACGGCCTTTGCTTTCCTTTTCCCTGCTCTCGCCCTCGTCTCCTCTCCTGCTCTCTCCGCTTATTTCAATCCTGCTCGCCCCTTCTCTTCTCTCCTTTCCTGTGGCAGGAAATTCTCACAATTGCCGGCCAAAGTTTACCTCCATCGCAGGAGGCGGCGGGATCTGGCTCGGCCCAGTCTGAATGCTCAGCTCCAGTGGGAGTTTGTCAGCAGCTCGCAAACAAAGGATGCTGCTCCCCACCTCAAAGGCTCCGCTGCCGCATACACGGCAAGCTGGAGGTCAAGAGTCTGAATACAGTTATCACGAACCGGGGGCTTTGAAGTCGGCAGATTATTAAGAAGAATGCTTGACTAACAACTGTTGTGAATCGGAGCTGGCTTATCTGGAATTACCCGATCATCGCTGGTTCTCAAAGTGCCGACTGTAAAACAACCTAATAAGGCGGGCAGAGGGTTCTTATCAACTCCTGGTGTGAGTGGCTCCTTTCTGAAGGAGCTGCAAAGTGGGTCTAGACAGGTGATGTGATAAACTAAGCCAGACTCTGTGGCTCAGCAGTAATCTATACAACAAGCAAAGCCAGGAGCCTGGATGCTGCCAATGTTTGTCCCAAACAGTGACAAGGACAAACTCCTGACGTGTCCATGAACTTGAAGAACGTGTTTCCGATTGATTCGTGATTCTAAAATCATTTCATGTACGATTGCAATGTCCTTAACAGCTTGAATCAGTATAATATGCGTCAGGACAACTGGAGACAACAGCTCTTTTTTTAACGTGACCAATGTAAAACCCCTCCAGTGCTCTACTGGAATGCAAAGATGGGCGATAACAGATTTCCCTCCTGATGGGTATCATGTTTTGTGATTCCACGGTTGAGACAGCTGGTGTTCGCTGAGAAGGTCTGGCTGTTAGCTAAGTGAGACGATGCCAGGAATATCGCCATCTGGCCGACGTCAAGCTATGCCCCGTTGACACACACACACACACACACACACACACACACACACACATACACAAATGAGGTTACTACCAATGGTCCATCCCAGTTACAGGGACAGGCACGGCAAAATACGCATGCAAACACACAGCTGGCCCAGATGGATCATCGCAGAGCTCACCACGCAGGCCCCTGTGCTCCTTGATGACAGATTTATGCTCACACGGAGGGCCCCGCCGTGGATCAGGTGACTGACCAGGCATATTCTATAAGCTTTCCACAGCCAGATGACAGCCTAGCCGATAGCTATCCATTCATAAACAGATCCCAGGACAGCCTGGTACCTTCAGCAGAGGGAAGGTAACGGCTAAAAACGAACATGTGCGTCTCCTCACAGGACACGAAGAAACGATGCGCCAGCTGGACGTAAATCTTTCAGATAAGGCCCCGGCTCACTTCCTGTTTCACAAAGAGCGCAGTGAAGTGTGTTTCCTTCATTTGCTCTCCTCCCAACTACCTACTAAACCATCTAGTCCCATCCCTGACTGAAAGAAATAAGGAAACATGAAGTAGGAGAAAGAGCGAGAACAAAAAATATGGTTCCTAGTATTTCTGTAACTGGTCTACTACTCCTTCTGTTGCAAAGAGTCACTCAGTAAGTCTGTGTAGGAGTATGATGTCTCTATGATTAGCAGTTACTGTAGGTAATGTTCATTTATCATGATGGCTGGATGTCCGTGAGTGTCTTTGAGCTCTCTCTTAACAGGTTATATGGCTCAACTGAACCTGGCTGTGCTCATATCTGTTCCAGACCTGAGGTAGCTGATAAGGAGCCATGTGTTGGAACACACAGTTAAAACAATTGAGACAAAGGGGCCAAAGCCCACAAATCAAGTTGAGCCTGCCAGCAGCACAGGACTGAAAACGTGATTTCATACAGCCACAACATCCACCTGAAATTCCCTCTAATGTTAAGCAAAAGGTCGCCAGTCAGGCAAAAGGCTCTTAAAGGCAGTTAAACCAACTGCAGCCACTGACAGACATGGCAGAAGTGTCTTGGACTGGTACGATACTTTCTGATAATCTTTAAACACACAAAACACGATTTACTGAACAGTCCAGTTCACCACCCCGTTTCCCCCACAGGGATCACAGTTTCATTTAATCCAATTCAATCCGACCAGCTAAATTAGTGTGCTGGAAGCTCCCCTGGGCTGTGTGCGTAAAAGTAAAAGGGAGGGGGGGGGGGGAGATTTTTCTTCAAGTTAGGAACCTCGCGGGGGTCGTGCGTAACTTTGGGAAAAATCTTAAGAGAAACCAGTTTTTGTTAGTGAGTGAGTTGAGGACAGGAGTGAGGACGCTGGAGACGTGGAGTTATGCGCAAAGCGGGGAGATTTGTTATCTTGACAGCCCGCAGCGCTGCGCCGTAGAGACCACTTAAAGAGTGTTTTACCTGAAGGTTCAATCCAAACAAAGCTTCAGTAACGTGAATACTAGAAGTAACTAAAAATAAGCACGCTGTAGACCACTGGTTATCCACATCAACGACATGCATCTCCTGGATAACAGGAAACTGATTGAATATATGGCCACATTTATACTTTAAATAAAAAAAACACCAAAAAATAATCAATTTAAGGTTAAATTATGGAAATCGACTTACGTGTTAACATCATGTTTTAATGTGTCGGTCGCGACCAGCCTCCCCGGCTGCGCCCCGGTGGCAGGATACCGTCCACAGTCAGGTCTAACGTTACTCCACTTGTTAGGACGAAGCCCGCATGATAGATCCAGCGTATAAAAAGACAACTCGGAACTACACAGTCGGTTGCAAATGTCCTCCGAGCGTTGCGCGGGACAGTAAATCCATGGTTCTAATTTGATTTGGCTCACACAGATACAACAGTCCTCCCGACACGGTGAGTCCTCTGAATGAAGCGGCGGTCCCCAGCAGGAATGTGAATGGAGAGTATAGTGTGATTCAAGCTTTAGGAATGGGCAGCTCTGCCGTGGCTCCACCCCCCCCACACCCCCACCCCGCTGCTCCCCACCTGATAAGGAGCCGGAGACACACGGATCCACCCGGGACAACCTCAGCACATCATCTTGTGTAGGGAAAGAGTTTATAACGAATTATATCATAACAGTGTGCCAAAGCGCGCTAATCGTGACGCCAAGAGCGTCTCTTTTGGTTGGTTTCTGGTCTGCACTTCATCTATTAACTTCTGCTGATCTTCTGCTCATTATTTTGTGTTTTGTTACTAATTTAATTAACTGATTTGACTATATGCCCAACAAACGCTCTCCATATAAAATAGAAAGTGCTTAACTGTGCTCCCCAGGACTCCCCTCTATCCATTTCATCTCCTATACCTCCTCTGAGCTTAAACCACCTCCCCTAATAGGCAGCAATTGACTCAGAGGTTGGTGCCCAGTTTGCATTTCATTAGAAATCACTGGAGACGACTGAGACGCTCTTTTGTGACGCGAGATTAGTCTGAAAAGCGCAAGTGGCGCAGTGAATAGAGAACTGTTGCAGGTATGGTAATGCCTCCGGCCCTGCCCCTGTCCATGGCGCGCCTGACGCGCATACATTACGCACAGGTCGACTGAACAGTAACAACACATACAGTCCTGGATGCAGTTTCTGGGAAGTTTTGATGATGTGAACACTTTGATCACACTTTGTAAGCGTCTATAAAAGAAAGTCAATGCAATTACTATAATTAGTAATTACTGTAACAATATGATAAGTGTAGATTTGCCCTGAGGTTAGTTTATATAAACATTTTATTTCTACCTCTAATTTCTTTTTTTCCCAGCCAGAATAAAAGCAGTGGTTTTATGCAACTGTATAATTTACAATCAATGCCTCATTTAGATGGGAAAGTGTTGAAACCTTGCTGATGTCTTTCTGATTTAAATATGTGTGCCTCTCTGTGTGTGTTTGTGTGTGTGTGTGTAGGAGGGGATCACACATTATTCTTTTATATTTAGTCTATTTCAAAACAGCCTGTCCTTTTTTTCCCCCCTCTCCTCTATCAGCAGGAACTTTTCATACAGTTTTCTCAAGAACTCCTAAACGACGTCAGCGCTTGGCATCAGCCAGCTCTGTGTTATTACCATGGTAACACACAGGCGCTGGCTGAGGTGATACAAAAAAGGGAAAGCCAGACGCATCACCATGTGGCAGGGAAAAGCACGTAATCCAAAGTTTGGACTGAGAGGGTGGGGGGGGGGGGGGAAAGGATGAGGCAGAAAATCCTGGCTAACTGTGAAGTCTGTTGTTGGCTGCCACAGCGGTCCCAGCTGACGGAGGAGTCACAAGTGACTCACCCAAAAGAGAGATCCCGCCAGCTATTAAAGTGAGCAAAATCATGAGTCTATACGGTAGGCATTCATAAAAATGTCCCCCCTGGTGGGAATCAGTTGAAATGTTTGCCCAGAGGCCCACGCTGTACAACGTGGATGAAGTTTTAATGTGCTTTATATCTGTAATTGGTGTTGACAGCACCTGTTATGCAGCACCACTCCTCCCAAATCCCAAATCTACTTGGATTTCTGTTATTGGAGTTTGTTCAACAGAGATAGATCTCTTTCTCTCTCTATAATTGACTCCAAACAACTTCACAATGTAGGATGCTATACAGTACATTTCTTTGTCTGTGGGTGACTTTTGGCAAAAAAGGTATATATTCATACATATCCAATATAGTATAAAAAAAGACGAAATATTTCATTATTTGGTGCAATAACAGTGCTTTTGTCCACTCCATATTGGTTGATTTTGCAGTTATTATTATTTCTACACATGCGGCATTGTGGTCTGTGGGAACCCAAACAGAAGTAAAGCCAATGTCAACAACACACCAGGGGTTAACACAAGCAGCTTTACAAACACGTACTGCAGTCTATAAAAAATAGAAAAGTTTCCCGATTTTCTGATTAAGATCAGGAAATATTCCTTGAAAAAGTAAGTAAACAAAGACTCTGACAAAGCATTCGATAACAACTTTGATACTTGACAGTTGATACTGTAAATGTATTGAGGTTTGCTGCCCATAAGTATATCCAGTGAAAGCATAATAAGCATTATATTATATATCAAATAATACGTCAACAGAAAATGTGATCGTATGAGCTCACAAACTGAGAGTTTTTTCCTGTAACCTGAAGGGAGGGAGAAAGATAATTATGGTCTGTTAGTGTGTGAGAAAGAGAGAGAGGGATAGGGGAAGGATAGAGAGAGAAAAAGCAAAGAGAGGAAGGAGAGATGAAGAGAGATTACCAAACAAGGCCAAATCCCTGAGCCACAAAACCCGACCACCCAGAGGCTTCACCCAAAACCCCGACCCAGAGCTGTACCCTCGACTGAGATGGGTCAAAAAACACCCGCTCAAAGTTGACTGAGTTTGCGCTCTCAAGTTGTTTAGTGGTGATAAATACACAACAACGCCAGCGCTTGTTCATGAATGTGTGGTTAAGTGTGAGAGATCAGACAAGCAGACTGTCGCTGCTGCCAGTTGCTCTGGGGCAAATGAGTGTGTCTCTTTAGTGTCTACAATTTTCATTCATCAAAGCTTGTCAGAGTCAGCCACTTGTTTGGATTATGATTCAGATACAGATCAAATACACACGGGTATAATGAGGGCTTTGGACAAAAGAGAGGAAATGAGGAGATGCATCAGTGTTACGGCAGGCAGACACAAGGGATTACGCCTGCATTAAATGCAACTTTTCCCCGTAAAGGGAAAAAAACAGACTCTTTTCCCTTTAAAGCATAATTATCTCATGATTCATAGTAAATTTTACTCATGTCTCTTTTGAAACTAAATAAATCCCAGGTGTGAAAACAGACTAAACCACAGACATTTTTATCTGAATACAATTAGCCTTGTATGTCCCATCACCTTGTTGCTGCTGGGTTGTCGGGTGAAGCTACTGTTGTAGGTTGTAAAGTTTACAGTGTTACCTCTGACCCTGAGACACAGAGGGAGGGGCTGGAAGAGGAAAACAGAGCAAGCGAGCATGAAAATTAAGAAAAGAAAGTCTTAAAAAAGACTTGACTGAGAGACAGAGATAGACAAAAATGCTCTGATTAAAAAAAAAAAGACAGAAAAACAAAAACAGAAAAGTGAGAGAAAGATGAAAGATTTTCCCCCGCCATGGAGAGCCCTCCTCTGGGTTTGCCTTGGGGTTTACGCTCCCCTCTTCTAGCACCCCAAACGGCGGGGCCAGGTGAGGGTCAGCGGACGGACGTGTCTGTCCAACACACGCATAAACACCCAAGGCTGTGTCAACAAAGATTCACAAAAGAGATAACCAAATTATGGGTCTGCAAAGGTCATAGCGGTCGTCCTGAAATTGAGATGAACATGTTAGGCGTGTGTAAGCGTCTGAACGGTTATAATCTGATTTTTGTGCTTGAGATTTTCGGATAACAAGGCCATAAAGATGTTTTCTATAACAGGTGGGTAGGCCATAAAGTAATCAAAAACGGGGAAGAAAGGGACATTTATGTTTTTATTACAAATGGTACTTTGTCAATTTACTGTGTGGGTGTGATCGCGTTTTATTCAGCGGTAAGGTGCTGTCCTTAAAACTTGAATCTAAATGCCTCCAATGACAAGTTCTCTGCCTTTCACCGATGCAGTTTGAGATAATGAGTTTGACTGCTGTGTGTGTGTGTGTGTGTGAGAGAGAGAGAGAGAGAGAGAGAGACAGAAGAGGGAGGGGAATAATCTTTTCATAACAGGAATCTCCAGAAATAGCTCATCCATGGTCTTGGGGATCAGCCCAATAAGACACTGATTAGAGAGAGAGAAAGAGAGAGACAGCATATGCTTCCATGGTAAACCATACACACAATGGCAAGGAGGAAGTGCAGGGAGACAGAGGCTTGGACCAGCACACACACAAACACGCACACAAACAAAGGAAGTGTGAAGCAGACAGCGGACCAAATGCTTCGCCGACACCCTCTCCGGGCTTTGATGGACTGACCACGATCACAATAGAGGCAGGAGGCTGACACACACACTTAACACAAACAATGGATCGGTGTTGTACTACCATGTATTTTTCATCCAGGTGGTGGGGTTAAAAAAACCAAACGCTTTGCGTTGGATCATCCATTTATCATTGACCTTTTACTTGTCGACCACAGCAGTAAAAGTCTATTGAGATTATGGCAAAAATACAAAAAAAAACTAAAGCAGGAAAAATGAGCCAGTGACGGAGGGTTGTTGAAGATTTGCATTATGCAGGGATAATGGGCTTTTAAGTGATAGGGTCCTGCACAGGATTTCATGTTATAAACAAAACAAACTGCATCAAGCTTCACATCCAGTGAAGCTAAGCTAGGTGCTAGCTTTAAGGAGGAGTTATAAAACACCAAAGAACTTCATTAAAAGTATCAGCCTTTATGTCTGAAAGAGACTAATTCAGCTGCTGAATATGAGTACAGATGCTATCTGTGCTATTTGTGCAATTCTGCAAGGTACGTGACATATGAATGCATGATTGCAAACTGGCGATTTAGCCTTTTACTGCATGATCAGAGTGCTAGAAACTCGCAAAATAAAGTCAGCGTGTGTGAAGTACGCAACACTGTTTCAGCTAAAGGTTTCTCCTGGAAGTTTAATGTTTATTTGGATCCCCATTAACTGTTAAATAGTAATCTTCCTTAAGTCCAGTTTAGAGGTCTTTACAGGTCCAGTCAGTACCTCGTATCAAAACCCCAACGCAGGACCTGCAGCAGAGCGGATCCAAACTATGTTCAATCTAATCAGATTGAGTAGGTAAAACAATGTAGCAAAAGCGCCCTCCTGGATGCCCCTGTGGTAGATACAACATGATAATGTGCCCTCTAGGGTGCCCTTAAGTGGAGAAAACATGATGCAGTGCCCTCTAGGTTGCCATTCCAGTGGAGAAAACATGATAAAGTGCCATCTAGGTTGCCCTTCCAGTGGAGAAAACATGATAAAGTGCCCTCTAGGTTGCCATTCCAGTGGAGAAAACATGATAAAGTGTCCTATAGGTTGCCATTCCAGTGGAGAAAACATGATAAAGTGTCCTATAGGTTGCCATTCCAGTGGAGAAAACATGATAAAGTTCCCTCTAGGTTGCCATTCCAGTGGAGATAACATGATCAAGTGCCCTCTAGGGTGCCCTTAAGTGGAGAAAACATGATAATGTGCCCTCTAGGTTGCCATTCCAGTGGAGATAACATGATAAAGTGCCCTCTAGGTTGACTTTAAAATGGAGAAAACTTGATGCAGTGCCATATAGGCTGCCCTGCTAGAAAACTTTCTGCGTGCTGGTGCCCCACCCCGTGCAGCTGGTGCCCTTTTATTTTTTTCCGCGGCTTCCCTCAGACAGCCTGAGACTGCTTCTAAGCCTGTGTAAATATGTCTAATGCATAGTGGATCCCAGCGGACTCGCCATCAGCTTTGATCATATGGTGCGTCACAATCTTTGAAGGAGAAAATGTGTTTTTTGAAGTGAGTGAGAAATACATATTCTTTTTGACTGTGGCTGCTCATTAATTGGTGGAACATCATGCTGCTGCCAGTCTACTATTAGGGTCTGGTAGGAATTGAACACATTTTGGATTGTGGCCAATTATTCTGGGGTCTGCTCAGATTTGTCTACTCAGCTGTCCTGTCTGACGAGGCACCGGTTTGAGCTCCGAGTTGACGGACAGGTGGAGATTCATCCCTACACGGATCAGTTTGACTGTACCTTTCAGATCCAATTCAAGGGGAAGGTTGGCTGAATCGGATCCAAAAAAACCCTCTAATGCAGTCACGTCTCAGCCCTGAACTGCTCTGATGTGTCCCACACTGTCATACACATCAGAAACAGCAACTTCACATTTAGCTGCAAACTTTTAGAACTTCTAAGAACTCTAACAATGGGAGAACCATTAGTGGCTAGAATCTGCTAAAAAGGTACATTTATTTTACTCAGTTGACTGTAAATCTTCGAGCATGACTGACATGTTAAAGGAGTTAAATCTCTGTTTCCCTGTAAAGCACTACCACATGTGGCTTCTGCTCAGCCTTGGCTTCAAGTGAATTATTGGCCAACACTAATGTGTAAAGGCTAAAGCAAACAGTGTTTAAGTTAACATACACACATATGTACACTTAAACACAAAACCACACAGAGTTAAACACACATGTGAGCGAGGATAGGTACTTTTAGATACTCAGCGGTCTTTTAGTCTATACTTTGACTTGGTTATTCTCTACCTGATATCATGTATGTCATCCACAAACAGGAATGTTGCATACAGAGTAAAACAAAACATTACAATAATACTTTAACATCAGTGATCAAACAGGAACCCGAGAACTCTCTATGCCACCATCTGTATACATGAAAAGTCTGGTGGTAGACATAACATAGTGTATTAGATTAATACTGTATATAAAAATTGCTCTGTTTGTTCTTTTATATTTAAAGTTTGGCAAAATAGTCTTTTATGAAACAAAGCCAATAGTATCTTGAAGACATTGTTCACAAAGGAAGCTCTGGATCTCCAGGAAATCCTCTGATCAGCAGCTCTCTCCTATGTCCTGATCGAGATAAAGAAGCGCGAAAAAAGAACACACAGTTCCAAATTAATGCTCATATTTCTCTTATTAGTCATGCATGGGGAAAGCAGATTAGTGATGCTTTGCTTTAGGGTAAGAAGGGGACGGCAGAGGAAGAGCAGAACCAGAGGGCACATGTTGGAGGTTTTGGAAAAAGATAGAGACATATGAAGGAAAGAAAAACATTAAAAGTTACATTCAGAGGATAAAAACAAAACAAAAAACGGGTTGGGAGTAAGCATCAAACGTGTCCAATAAAGTTGGTGAGATGAGATTGCAGAAAAAAAGCAGACTGAGAGGCCACACAACAAACAATAGAAGCTGATATGTATCAATCAGTGAGTGGAAACCACTATTCCAACTTGCCAAATGCAGTAACAACTGCTGTGGTTTCTCTGCAGACGCTGGTTGATTATTTCCATTAATCGGACTGCTAAGACTCCAAAACAACATTTTATGGCAAAGTGCAGCTGTTGCTGGCCTATAGTGAATGAACCACGCTGGTTTCATTTATTTCTACAGGCTCTAACACTGGAGCAATCGCATTTCAACACATAAAGAGTTACTGTGTGTGTGACCACATTTTCTAAGAATTACAAGAGGTGGAGGTCTACTCGGGAAACCAACCGAATACTTGGGGAGTGGTTAATGATGCCAACCATATGGCTGTGAAATGAGCACACAGCAACAGTTTGAGCTGTAATGGAAATTTCCAGAATTCCTATTCCAAACCAAGTGAGGTATAATAATCACTGTTTGGAATAATCTGGTGCTCCACAGTGCCCGATTTTCCAAACAGAACACGTTGGTTCATCAACTACATCAAAATAATTCAAACAAGATCATGTCTTTTTCCTCCTGTAAGCCTTTAATGATCACAAAAAGTACTGTTCCTTTATTCTTTTTCCTTTGCTTTCCATATTTGTGTTCCCTCTCTTGCCTTGGAGATTCAATATGAAATATTTTGCAATTGCAAGTGCTCAGAAAATTTTTTAATTTGAACATCTACAACTCCATCTGCTGATGAAAATCATGTGAAATGATCAAAGGTTTCAGAGCAACTACTAGATGGACCTTGAGGTAAGATTGCTTTGTCAATGGCATCTTCCCTTCTTTGATGGCTACCACATGTGTATCCCAAATCCCAATGAGCTCTAGTGCAGATTTTGACTCATTAAAGAATGACAGCGGTCCCAAAGAATGTAATGTCTGTTGATATCGTCTGGCATTGTTCTGGACCCCCAAAATGACCATTTGTATTTCAATTACTCATCACGGGTTATCTTGATTTCTTGAAGAAAACTTTGGTTTTTCTCGCATGCCTCCACAGTGAACGAAGAATCAAAAAATGGAGAAAAGAATGATTGAATTGAAGTAAATGGGGGCCACGTTTAACAACAGCAAAACTATATCAAAACATCTGTTTACAAACTCTCACACAGCTTGTGCAATATAATCCAAGCCTCATTTATCCAGTCGTATGCTCACTACTTCCCAAAAACATGCACGATCGCATAAACAGGCTACAACAGGCAGGCGCATGTGCAAATGTGAGACTGTTTATGCGGAAGTGTTTTAAATAGCACGGTTTTAGCAAACATGCATGTGTGTGAGAGGCGGCCCCCATTTACTTCAATTTATCAAAACTTTTCTCCGTTTTTGAATTCTTTGTTCGAGGAGGCATGCGAAAAAAAGTAAAGTTTTCTTCAAGAAATCAAGGTAACACGGGGTGAGTAATTGATATACAAATAGTCATTTTGGTAGTGAAGTATAACCTGACCTGCCAGATGGTTTGTTACACAGAAGCTGTCATTGAAAACTGCTTGGAAAAGGGCAGGCACTTTCAAAAAGTACTTGGCAGGTGATTGGAAGAACTGTCAATCAAGCTCAAAGCCAGTGGGGAGAAGAGCGAAAACATCTTTTCCATCAAGAAAAGCCTTCAGTGCTCTTCTTTCAATGAAGAAATACACTCAAGTTCTGATATAACTGATGCTATTACAGCATCTGCGCTAACCTCTTCAGGAGTCGCCATTGTTGTTTAGCACTAACAGTCGCCTCTCCGCTTCGTCTCACACTACGGTCTCACACACCTGAGCCACGCTCGTGGCTGCTAGTAGCTCCTCAAAGGACGCTGACTGTATTACTTGACTGTATTGACCTGACAAGATGGATTTTCATATGATATGTGATCCCGCGTTTATCACGTCATCTCGTGACATCGCGAGAATCCAGCAGCCGTGCAAAGTGGTGAAGTATCCCTTTAAGACAGGCTTGGCATACGGCTGGAGTAGTTAGCATGGGAGTCAAATGTATGCCAGCTACCTTTCAGCAGGAATGAATCATGGGGCCTTGGGTGCAAGATTTAAGTTGCAATGAGATGACGAGCCCTGCAGCAATATTGTGGAGGGTTAAGTGTGTATAAATGAGGTACAAGGTGCGAGTGGATGGATGTCGGATATGCTAAAGATAAGGTATTTGACATCAGGGTGAAATAATTGGTGCCAATGCATGCCTGTCTTTTCGGTTTGTGTGAGTCGTATGTTATTATCTTAAATATATGCCTGTGTGTCCTGCATGTGCATGTCCAATGTGAGGTGTCCAATAACACCGATGACAATAGAAAGTGTAGAACTCTCTTCCCTTTTCTATTTTATTTCCTGTTTTTGACTTTTGTCATGTCCTACACATGTGGAGCGAAGACCAAATTCCAAAGTACCATATGTCCGTTCTTTCTCTTTACGGAATCAGCCAGCGAGTAACGCAGGAAGTTGATGCTTTAGTCTTCCCTGCTCTGACCCGTGACCCCCTTTGAACCCTGACCTCTAGCGAGCCACGTGACAAACCATGCAGACATCGAGGCTGTCACGACAAACACAAACCAGGTTCAGCTGGGAGATTATCCCTGATCCCGAGGCTCCTTTGCAAAAGTGCATCGAGCAGGTTTGAATTTCAGAGTGATTTTTTCCAGCTCCCAACTTCATACACCTCCTGTGTCTTGTGTTGTTTTTCAGAAGATAAGATGAGAGAGAGTGCTACTGCAGATCAAAGAGAGATGGGATGAAGGACGGATAACACCATGACAAACCCTGTACCGAAACCAGAAATATGACAAGTGCCTAAAATCAATTCCTCATCTCTTCTTCACTGCAGAAAACCTTGACAAAACCGATGTTTTGACACTGCATGAATAATCGTGTCCCCCAGCTCAGGGCTGACAAATTGCAGCAGGAAGATGGACATCAGCCAGTGGATAACTCTTTCGTCATGTGACAACCCTGACCTACTAAACTAGAGATGGACGTTGGCGGTCACAAGGCAAATGCCTCGCACATGCAAGAGTTAAGGAGATTCAGACAGAGATAGTTCTTTGTGTGTCTGAGCAAACCTACGTATGTACATACGTGTATTTGCGTGCTTGACACATTTTTATGGTAGCCTTCTGTAAGCATTGACCAACAAGGAAGGTTTTTGATATGATTATGAAGGGCCTTACTTCAGTTGGGAAATCTAAATGTTTGTCTCTATGCATAGCTGACCCAAATCCACTGCGCAGGAATCTAAGCGCACTGGTGTATTAAGCCAAATACAAATAAACAGAAGGAAGTTAGTGTATGTATTTAGCTGTGTAAGGAGAGGGCAGCGTCCCTGTAGGTATGCATTGGACAGAAACCTGTTATGAATGGACTGTGACCCTTTGATGATAAGTAGGACTCGGGGTCAAGTACTTTAATGGCCAAATAAAATGACTGACTTTATTTGAGGTATTTATTAGTTTTGTGAATTAATTCTGTTTTTGATACAAGGTCTTCAGTTTTGTTCTTCGCATTCACTTAAACACACTTTAACACTTTATGGGATTAGCCCTGATGCCCTGAACCCTCATTCACCCACTCTTTCACTCTCTGTCCTACACGTAGACACAGTCAGTTTATTTACTTTAGGAGCTTATGGACAGCACTGATGTGTTTGAGGGTGGGGACTTTGGGTGATGAACAGGAGCCGCAGTCAGACCTGTGAATCCCCCCTCGTCCCTCTGCTCTTCACCGGCCCCTGGGGGATGATAGCTCAACTCCTGAGTAACGAGGGGGACTAATACTGTCCAGCTGGAGGTTGCCAGCAGTGACAGAACCTCCATATGCCCAACAGATTGGGCTCGTGCTGACCCTTCTCTGTTTACCCAGTCCTCCCAACTTTCCAAGTACGAAGGAATAGGAGTGGACAGGAAATTTAAAACCGGAGAGACACGAGAGGAAATGCAGGGATGGGTAACGTTGTTATCAAAGGTTTAATGGTCCAAATCAACATGACCAATGCATGAGAATGAAATATTAGTAGTTAGTAGTAGGTGTGATGAAAAGCAATGGACCAGACCACCCTAATGTTAAAGTGCCCTGGTAGCAGCTGTCAGCTTCAGTGGGAGCAGGCTAAAGCTTGATCCCAACTTTAAAAAAGGAATCACTCTTGTGGCAGTCAGACTTGCGTATACAGACAACAACGCAAAATTTTCTTTACGGAAGATAAAAAGGAAACTAAGTGTCTAGATCTAGGCTAGCAGCTCTGTGAGGATGTAATTAGGCATGGTGGTGCTTTGAGCTAAATGCTAAAATCAGCATGCTAACAGTTTGTTCACAATGACAATGCTAACATGCTGATAATTAGCAGGTGTTTACCATGTTAACCATCTTATTCCAGTGTGTTAGCATGCTAACACTTCCTAATTAGCACTAAACACAAAGTACAGCTGAGGTTGACGGGGATGTCATTAGTTTTGCAGATATTTTGCACATCATGCTGTATTGAAGAAGACCTGAAACTATCGATTGAGACCAATGTTTACTGAGGTCATAAATCAAGCGAAAAGTAGGGTGATTTTATCAGAGACTTCTATTAATGCAGGACGACAACCGCTCAACCTGTCTTAAAACTTTGCTAAGGTGCTGGAAAAATGAGTCCAAAAATGGTAGAAAAGATATCCGCACACTTAGATCTATGCAGTATTTCAATTTATTCTGAGCTTTCGGTCTGTCAGACCCTCATCAGAGCATACATCTCTTCTATAGACTTCTATACAATCTGACTTCTTTTTGTACCCAGATGAGTCGCCCCCTGCTGGCTATTAGAAAGAATGCAAGTTTAAGGCACTTCCGTATTGGCTTGGCTCAGATCCCGGAGTAGCCCACTGGTCTGGACCAAAGTGGTGGACCAAGCGGCCGACCGACCGGATATAAATGATATAAACTTTGGACTGAAGTACCAGTTGGTGATTCGGTAAATTACCAAAATGAAAAAGCTGTTACTGCTTCATTTCAATTGCAAAAAAGGCATAACATTCATATTAAAATCACATGATGTTTGTGAGTCACAAACAACTGTATTTTTTTTTTTTACAAACAATGAACCCTGTTTTCTCAGAGGACAACAGAGTCCTTCTAATACTTGTGTTGTTGTGACGCTATGACCACCGAGAGATCTAACCACATCATTGCCAGGAGAAAAAAATGCTTCAGGCCTCAAGAACCATAAAAAACAAGACAAAACCCCCCTTTGCTTCCTCGCTTTTAGTGCTAATGGCTTTAAGGCAATGAGGCAAGCACAGGACAAGCAAATAAAGAGAAGAGGCTGCTGGGTTACTGTGTTCTGGATTTATTCACCCGCAGGTTTTGAACTCGATCCTCAAAACTGTCATGCTCATAAGGCTTCAGACAGCCAGGCTTTTCTAGCTCACATTTCAGTGCGTGCATATTGGTAAGAGCCACTCAAGTGGTTCACATGATAGCTATATTGACCCTGCAGAAAGACAGGCAAAAAGAAAAAAACAAAAAACATGTTTACCACTCATTAAGTTTCAAATGAAAGCTATTTCATTGTGTGACAGACACACACACTGGAATCTCTGTTAGAAAGAAACTGGAGGTCCGACATCTCCTCAGGCAAAATCAAACAAACCCTAAATTTCATAACATTCCCAGAATGCCTTTTTCAAAACATTACAGACCTGCTGCCTTGTTTTACAACCAATGAATGAAAAAGATTGTGTTCGAGAGAGCAGATGGCAACTTTGTGGCCTGTCAGGGTATTTAGTCCAAGAAATGCTGGACACACATTATGTTCGCTGACCCTCAGCTCAACCACACACACACATAAAGACATTAAGCTGTTAAAGTGTCACTTACCCAACATGCTATTGCTAAGCGCTCCGGTGCTTGTATTATTACCAGCTGTAAGGAGTTAAAGTGAAGGTTGGCCTGAACACGGAGGGTGACAACACTCAGCTAGTGGCCTTGTGCTCACCCATTCATGGTGGCAAAAGGGTCACGATCCCTGAGTGACTACAAGGTGAAAGGTCAGTGGCAACACCCCTCGATCAGAGGGAGAAAGGGACATTAAGTGGGCAATCAGTCTAAAGAGAGATTATGTCGAAGCTCCTCGGAGGTCTCCGTTGGGATGAGCAGGGCATAAGACACAAAAATGAAGTTTGGCCATGTCGGCACTAGACCAGCCACTCACCTGGTAGAGCAGGCGCCCAATGTACCAAGGATGAGTCCTTACCGCAGCCGTGGCCCTTTGCTGCATGTTAATTCCCTCTATCTCTCCCTTTCAAAAGTTGCTACAGAAACAGATTTTATAAAGCTGATACAGCACTGGATAAACTTTATGCCATTTGATGGTAGTCCAGAGCACATCTTGTGATGGATTAAAATGTTGACCTGATGCAAACTTTTTCTTTGAGATTCTTAGAAAAAGATTTTAAAAGGCTCAGCGGGGGCCCGAAGGCCTCCATAACTCCTTGCTCAGAAGCTCGCCCAGAACAGTTGAAGCATTTTTCTTGGTGCTGCTCACAGCTTCAGACCTCTAACCAAATTCGTATTAACTGATGATCAGACTATTCTCGGAATGGCTCGAATTTTGAGAAAACAACCTGAAGCCATAACCATAACATTTACAACATTTCCTATCAGATCTAACAAATGCCTGGAGGACAGTGCAGGTTAAAGGGGTCACTTTGGAAATGGTCCACTTAGCTGTGCTGCTTTTGTCTATAATATGGTCTCAACTGTCAGAGATCTTCAAGTCCACCCTAACACAATGACAAATGCAGAGTGGAGAGTATGAGGAGATGGAAAAAAGGAAATGTCTTCGCCCGAGGACCCAGAGCGTCTGTCATCCTCTTCATAAATATAAATACCAGTCACTTTCCAGTAGGGAGAAAATAAGGAGTCAAGATAATAAAAAATAAGAGCCTGGTCAGACCTGAGGTGGAGGTGGTATGTTAGCTGAATACCATTCTGGATTGTGGAAATCCATCTGTAATCACTTCCCTTCCCAATTTCTTTGGCACATCTGCTCACTGTTCATATCTCTCCTACCCTCAGTCCCATTTCCATTTGGATACAGCCAATGTTTATCATCCCATTTTTAGCCAGGCTAGCGGCACAGCTCTACGGATGGCAATGTCAGTCTGTCGCTCGGCTGATCCACCGCTTTGATCCAGACTGAAATACTTCAACTATTGGATGGATGGATGAAATTTCGAATGGACAGTCATGGTCACCAGAGGATGAATGACACTAAACTAAGATAGTGAACATGGTAAACACTATACATTCATAGCATCAGCATATTGACATTAGCATTTAGCTCAAATCACCACTGTTCCTAAGAATAGCCTCACAGATCCACTAGCATGAATGTAGACTCTTAAGCCATTTTCTCATATGAACTCCAGACAATGTCCAGAGAATCAGGTCTGGACATTGTCCGGAGTTTCCCTTTCACACATGTGACACACAACAGGAGATTGTCCGTGTCCGACGCATTCTCACCAGCTGGAAATACTCTGTTTGATTTTCAAGATTTCAAGCCCTTTATTGTCATTGTGTAGTACAACGAAATTAGATTTTGACAGTCCCATAGGTGCTAATGAAAAGATAATACAATAAAAAAAAAGAGATAATACAATATAAATATAAAAGATAATACAATATATAAATACAATATGTATATTGGTGAGATGCCAGTTTTTCCAGATTATTGCACAAAGTGTCAATCAGATAATTATTGCACAATAGTGACCAACATATTGCACATGTTATTGCACATGTCCGTAACAGTAGATTTACAGTATTTACATTGTACAAAAGTGACCAACATAGTTATTGTTTGGTTTTGGCGGGGGGTGGCACTTGGGTAGAAGAGAGGTCATGACGCACTTCCACATTGACTTCACTTTTCAGACCCGGAGGTAGCCGCCTGGCTGAGAACAATATGTGAGAAGAGGTCTAGGCATGCAACTACATCTTTTACTGCGAATACATAGAAGCATTTCAATGATGTGGCAACTTGTGTATTTGGAGTCTAAGGATGAGTGGTTGAAGACATATTCAGCACACCCAGCAGAATTGATTGGTGTAGCGCAATAGCAGGACACAAAATCTCTTTCTGTTCCTCTCCTTTATCCAAACTGTCTTCAGTCATTAGAGTTTTTGTCAAGAGTTTTAAGATATTCCACTGCAAATACTTTTACTTTTGTAACTTCACTTAATGGAAAATGTGATCCTTTGACTTACATTCTACTCAAGCCCAAGTTTTATTTTCCACCAGCTCCAGTGACTCCAGTCCTGCAGTCTTGTGACTGGAATCGAAAAGAAAGACATCTATTCTGAGTATAAGATAAAAATCTCCATAAATATTTGGACTCAGCTGTGCAGATGGATGATCATCCTTAAGTAAAGTATGCTGTCTGGTGTTTTACTTTTCTGTGCTTGGGGAAAACTTATGTTTGTCCCATTAAATGATACAATCTCGCTTAAATTTAGCTGGCAGATAAATGCGATGCTGAAAGGTAATCACCGGGTGTCGTGTGCTAGTGAGTGGAGCGACACGTGAGAAAATGGGTCAGTGAGTTTGTATTTCTGAAAACACTGGGACAACATCGTGACCTTTGACCTGTTAGTATCACACTGGTCTGTCAATATAAGTAGCCATTCTTCTTTGGGATTGGGATTCTCATATTTTGACAATTGAGCTTGTTGTCCTCTAACTAATAAACACACACACACACACACACACACAGTGAGGGACATCTGCTGGTGTTTATGAATCACATGGCACTATTTAAATTGACAGGGATCCAGCTTAATATTTGTATTCCTTGTTGTTATTATCGGCTTTGTGTAGAGACTAACTCTCATGACTGCAGCATGCATTAAAATCGTTTTGCCTATTTTCTTATTTGACAAAAGGGAAATTTCATTTTGAGATCAGTGTCATTCCCATTAACCCGTTGTCTCGTTTCAATAAACAGCCAAAACAGACGAACTCCATCACGTCTCATTGCTCCAAAGCTGGAAGAGAATGCCCCCCAATCAATGGCATTTGAAGGGTCAAAAATACCAACAAGAGCAACCGGATTAGCTCAAAATCCCCTGCAGATTGACCGAGTAAATTAAAGATGGCCAACCCACTGAGACCTGCTAGAGCCGCAAAAAGCAGCAGACACACAGGAAATGAAGGCCCACTGGAGAGTAAACAAACAACATACCATGAGATCAGGCACCCCGAGAGGCAGTTAAGTCACCAGAGATGAGACCATTTTAATGGGGCACTAAAACTTGTTGCAAGTATACCCATCTGGAAGAGATTCTTCTGGAATGTGGCTGCTTTACAACTAATGACCAGTGACGACTCCGAATCGTCACGCCATCATCTTCCTCTTGTCTCACATCACAAGTCTTCAAGTCCTCAAGCTCTCATCTTCCGTCATACCTCAGAAGTGAGGATGGATGGATGTGCATGGAGGACGGTAACTCACTCATAGGGTTTTACGTTGTAGTAAACTCCTGGTATTTGTTCTCAGCATTTTTACTTAAGGTCCTGATGAATGCATACCCATTGTGAGCAGACATCATTTTTATCAGAACACCAAATTATTTCATGCGAGTCATTCGCTGCCTTTTGTAATTTCCATGTGTTTTTTTTGAAGAGTGGCCTAGTTAATTCAGTCTCAAGCAATCATCAAACCACAATACACACCATCAAGCCATCATCTGTCTACACTGACACCACCGACAATGTGGCGATGATGAAATCCCAGTCCTTTATGGATTAAATACAATTGTGCTTCTATATCCTTTTATTGTGCAAAAGCCCTAATTTTTTGTAGATGTTTCTAAATTATGCAGGGGCAATTGAAACTCTTGACACATTTTCTCTCTAATTCTCTCTCCACTCCACTCCATCATCTGCTTTCTCCGTCCCTGGTACTCTCATTGACTGTACATGAATATCTTCAAACACAGCACCACCAATCAGTAGTATTGATCAAAGCTGGGAAGGAGCACCACACACAGTGACTCGAGGTAATGAAGACAGCTCTGTCTCTGCCAACAAAGCTGCTCCGCTCACAGAAAGCACTCGCACCATTTCTGCTGACGGAGGGAGGAAAGGTGTAGGAGTGGACGGCCCTGAAAGTCTGCGGTGTGAAATCAGACATTCTCGAGCGCCGAGGCAGGAGCGAATTCCACGATGTGTGCAAATATTTGTGCACACCACTTTGGGAATCCGAAGCTTTGCCAAATCAGGAGTCCTGTGAGTGTCGGCTCTACGAGGACCTGCTCCTCATCTCCGTGCGATGTCAATGGGTACTTGAAATAGCAGTCTCGTTGTCCCAGCTCAAGTTATATCTGGATGTTTGAGTCTGTGAGGGAGACGAGTGTTTGCCCAAGTTCTGTGCTGAACAATCGCATCACCTTCGAGATGCAGAGTAAAAGCAAGGGCAGCGAATGGCACAATGAGAAGTCAAGAGCGTGCATCAAGTGGGCTACTTGTGGTCCTGCTGAAAAGTGCTAGACGTCCCACTCGGGCGATGATTAGGGCGAAGAGACTCAAATCAAAGAATAGGCTGATTAGGATTCTGATCACGAATCAGCTGCAGCTACATGCACATAACGCTGAGATCTGTCTTTTTCGCTGTCTTCTATGGGTCTGAACACTGCTCGCTCTGTACACAGTAAAGTAAAAAAAACATCAAAATAATTATAATGAAAAAGAAATGTTCGTTATTTGCTGTAATGCTACAATCTCATGCCAAAAGATGGTCGACATGGCTTTTTATGTTGCAAGTTCGGAGCTGCTCCCTGGATCAAACATCTCTTCAAGGTTCAGATTTTTACTAAAGACAGAACAAATCAGAGATTGCTGGATGATCGATAAAACAGAGAGGGGTCTTATGATTAGAGAGTCAAAAGACGCATTCAGTGAGTTCATGTATTAAAAAGAGAAAGTGAGAAAATGCTGAAGGAGAGGGAGCGAGGTAGAACAAGCAAAGTAAACAAGTTTGGCTTGAGCTCGCTGGAGTCACTGGGTTTAGCAAAACATTCCAAAGTCTTCGAAACAAGCGGCCTTGTGAGTGCACAGGGGCAGAAACAAGGGGGCTTTAAATCACTGAACATGAACAGTGTTGGAGGACTCTAATTCAATCATAAATATCTCAAGAGTGTTCACCCTCACACAGCGACACGTCAAGTTATGTGACTACCAGTCACCTATATGTGTGCAGGACAATCAGTCAGAATAACTTGGCCAAACCTAATAAACTGGACAATATGGTTCACTAACATGAGCCCACTGGAGCAGAAATGATATACAGCCTCTATCCTTACTGTGATTTCTACATTTAAAATATGAAGACAAAATAATAATGTGATAATTTATTACACTGAAGAAATTTGACCTTACAAACAGTGAGATGTATTGTACATACGTACAGTATATCATTCATTAAAAGATCATAAAGCCTTATTTATTATGTTGATATAGGCTGTGGTTAATGTAGAAATCACATCTAATTACATTTCTGCTAAAGATGAAATAGACTAAAGCCATCATCACATCACTCATATACTGGCTGAGCCAAACTGCAGTCTCACAAACTGTGAATTAATAGCTAGTTGAATTTTTACATTGGTGTTACAAAATGAAAAAAAAACGAAAAAAAAAAAAAAAAAACATAGCATGGCAATCAGGTAAAAAAAAATATTGGCTGAAGTACAGACCAGTTTAAAAAAGGATTAATTCAACAATAAAAGTGCCTAAAAACTTTCTTTTGACAAAAACACGGCAACTATGACAGCAAACGCTCAAAAGACAGCTCACAATACTTTTCATCTACTGACCAAAATAAATGTTACGTGTTACTAAAAAGACAGACGAAAGATTTGGAGTGAAGAAATGTCTGATTTGTAGGGCTGGACCCGAATATTTGACTATTCGATTATTCGCTCTTTGTGTAGGTATTCGATTTTCAATTTTGGGATTTGGATATTCGTTGGATTTTTTTTTTTTTTTTAACCCCTTTGGGATTACAAACATGCAAAACATACCAAAACCTTTGGAAAATGTTTTTTATCCAATAACAAATAATTATACAAACGGCAATATTGCAGAATATCAGAATCCTTAAAAATGAATGCCTTTAATTAAACCGAAAGACACGTGTTGCAGCGCTGTGCCGTCCATCTCAGCCGAGAACGGAGAAATGTCTGGCTGAGTCTTTATCGAGTCGTGCCATGGAGACGAGCCAAGCCAAGAGCCCTCGCCGCCGTTGCTTGTGTCTGATTGTCTCCGATGAAACCCACATGGGGCTCGGGCCGGAGGCTGCATTACGCATAGGCTTGTAGCCGGGTACTGCCGGGGAGGAACTCCGTAATGCGCGGCGACATCTGCCTCAAAACGCCACCATTTAAGAGGAGAGAGCCTGCAAATGTGACTTTGAGGTACGTCTACACTCGCACACACGAAGGATGTGGAGGTGTGCGTGTACCATCCACAAGAGGCGTAAAAAGCGAGAAGCAGCCACGGCCGTCGCTGGCAATGGTGGTCTCTGGTGGTCTCGCGGTGGTCCGCCAGTTACCGGAGGACGTTTAGAGTGCGCTACAGGTTGAGCCTCACCAGGTTGAGTGAAAATACAGAATGTCCCTGGCACGTGTCCAAAAGTCATGTCTTGTCGAGCTTGACTGTAATCCTATAGTGCAAACATACACGTGCTTACATAGTAAAAGAGTCTGTACATGCTTTTAGGTATGCTCAGAATCATTCACACTCACACCCACACACACAAACACTGTTTTTATGACTCTTAAGTAGTTCAAGTGTGGCACGCTTCACTCATGAGACACACACGGACTTGAATAAAATCTCCGGCACAAACAGAGATGACAGGAAGCAGTGTTCTTGGCCTACTTTTCCATATCCTCCCCAATGACTGGGATGGGATGCTGGCACAAAAGCAGACAGTTGAGCAGTTCATCTGCCTTGATAAAATAATAAGGAGGTGCTATTTATAGAGACACAAATCGAGCAGCTTGACCTAAATGTGAAGGCGTTCAGAAGGTATACTGAAACGTGAGGTGCCAACAAGAGAATTGGTTGAAAATCACAAGTCGTTCTACAGAACGAGTGACTCAAGATGCTCAAATGAAGCCACTGGAAGCAGATCTGAAAATGAAAGACTTTCCTAGAAAGGATTCAACGATTGTTATGTTGTAGATGGAAAATGTGTGTTTTTAATGGACAGAAATGTGCTGTGGGAACTTAGAAAGATCTAACCAGGATTGAAACACATGTTGGGAGCAAAAACCACAAACACTTTAATTGTTGCTAAGACCACAAATGCATAGGCCGCAACCCAACAAACAGTTGAGTATAATGAGCTAAATCTCAAAGGCAAAGCAAGGCAGCCCTGGGTGTTTAAAGTGGAGGTAACACAAAATGAGCCAAGTCTTACAGTATGTAGTTTAATCCCACTTAAAGCTGCAATGATTAAGCGATTAATTAATTAGTTGTCAACTATTAAATTAATCACCAACTATTTTGATAATTGAATAATCGGTTTGAATAATTTTTTAAGGAAAAAAAAAGTGTCACAATTCTCTGATTCCGGCTTCTTAAATTTGAATATTTTCTGGTTTCTTTACTCCTCTATGACAGTGAACTGAATATCTTTGAGTTGTGGACAAAACAAGACATTTGACGACGTCATCTTGGGCTCTAGGAAACACTGATCAACATTTTCCACCATTTTCTGACATTTTATAGACCAAACCACGAATTGATTAATCGAGAAAATAATCGACAGATTAATCGTTAGTTGCAGCCCTAATCCCAATAGTTAAAATGCTTGTTGTCTTTAAAATATGCAGAACTAATTCAAGCAAAGATGTACACATTTCATATTTGTGTTGATCTGCACTTAATTCTCATGTTTTCAAGCTAAATCCCTGATTAAACTTTAATAGCTTTGTCCATTCTTGGGGTGAAAGTATCTTGTTGAAGCTAATTTGTTACATGGTTGCCTGCTGCGTTTTCATTCAGAGAGATCTCTGCTGATGTCACAGTGGTGCGCCCTTTCTGACTTCCTCTTTGGGCGTCCTTGAGGCGTGTAATGGCCCCGCTGGGTCCCTGTGGAGTCCTGTAGGGCCACAATAGGCCCAGGACATCTGTGTGGTTTAACAGTAGGCCGGGCTTGAGTAGACCGGAACTTGTCTATGGACCTCCCACTGGCCCACCCTTAAGCCCCATACAAAAGCCTGGTTGCCACTTAACAATAACGCATTCATGCACAAGTAGGGACACACTCGCACTCAAACACTGGCACTTAGGTATAAATATATTTTCGTAAACCCACACAGAGACACCATGTTATTTTATTTATTGTACTTAAGTATGTTTAGGCAAAAGAGTATTTTATGACCTTCATGTTCCTCCCAGCTGCAGTACAGTTTTGATAGTGATGTCTCAAACCACTTTGCTCCAATTTCATCTGGTACAAGGCAGGTTTTTGTTTGACCGTGCTTGTGTAGTCATATTGTGGTTTGGAAAGGACCCACCTGTGCTTGCCAAGCTGAATGGAGTAGCGTAGCTGGGGGTGTGGTAATGCAGATTTGGTGGGGCAGTGCAATTTTGGTATTAATTTTGGCATTGAATTGTGGCTCCACTAAGACTTTAGCACAAACACAGGCAGTCTGTGGCCTTTTTTGGCTTTAGTTGGTGAAGGCACACACACAGGTCTCTATAAAGTTACACAAACCCCTTTAAGAAAAGTTGACTTTGACTTTTTTTTACTTTCTTACAAACTGCTCAATCAGTACGCCTTAGTGTTTAGCACTTTGCTACAAATACCTGGCTAGATTTGAACCAGAGATGATTATGTCATATAGACCACTGGTCCCCTAGGAAGTTCGTAAGCACGTTAAATACCTACGCACACCGAACCTGTTGGCTGTTTTGCATCGATTCCTCGTTTACAGTGAAAGTAATTTTTAATATAGCAGGGGTGTTGACATCCTGAGGAGGCATTAGTGGAGAAGATACTATACCATTAAGACTACTTAAACTTCCATTTCCAGTGCACCTTGGGTCAGATTTAATTATTACGCTGTGAATTTTAATTTGCCCTTGCAGTCTGAATGTAATTAGTATCTAATTTGCTTTGGCAGCAGCAAACTTTGAAATGACCAACTGGGACTGTACAGTAAGCTAGGTGCATTCTGAGAGTGAAGGAAAACTTTGTGAGAAACAAACAAAGCAGAAACGAATGTCGCTGACGCTGAATTTCACAGACTGGCAAGGCTGGCAGACAATGCATAATTGCACTTCAAAGTCTCCATCTCCCACACAACATTATCAGTTTCCTCTTAGGAGACGCCAACTGAACTTACAGCCCACTATAGAGCTGTCTGCAGGAACAGAAAGTGAACTGTTTTCTAAGGGTATGAAGGGAACAGCTTGAGGTTTGTGCTTGTGCCCAGCATCACAAAAATATCGCCCAAAGTCTTGTTTTTCTAACTATTAGGTGATGAAAGTCTGGATAAACATGTGACTGTATTAACAGCTGGTATAAAGGGAAAATCCACTTATCATTGTTAAGTGAAAACTCTGTGCAAATTCAGTAACTCAATACATGTGAATATTGGTGTAATATTACAGAAATGCAGCAGCTGTATGCGTGTTCACACTCATTTGACATTCCTAAAACTTGAGCCAGAGCAAAACATCAAATCAGAGTAAAGTGCAAATCCTTAAGCTACTGAACATTTCCTCATCTTCTGTAACTACAGCTTTTGTCATTGAGCAAGACAATAGAAACTAAAATATTGTATCTTCATTAAGCAAAAGCTTACACAATCTTACACTATATCTAGACATTTGCTGAAACATTCTAAGCCAAGATGCAGAAAAAACACCCTTATAGTCCTATTATCTCCATTCACATGACTTTGGAATGGGTTGATTGACAAATCTCTGGGTGTTATGCAATAGCATTAGCCGGTAGCATTATGATAATGCATAATAAACTAATCAGGGCTCTAAGGTAACCAGCCAAAAGTGGTGGAAACGGAGAGCAGAAATAACCTTCAACTTGATGCAATCCATGATTACATCACACCGCAATCCTTCAGAAGTGGCACTACATTATACATGAGACTCTTTAGTGTAAAAAAAACATGACATTTCGAGAGACTGTTACACAATATCCTGGTCCCGTAAAAACCTTTTAGTGCATGGGCACATACGTAAGTGTCAGCTGGGAAAAAGAGAACATGTCAGCATAAGTGACATGGAAGAGAAAAATAATTCATGTGCTGAGTGGTGTTGACATAATTCAGTGAGCAGTTACCGCTCAGTGCTTTGTCTCTGACTGCTCATTGGTCTTCTCCTACTCTGTTTATTATTGTTCACACCTCTTTTTTCCTTAAAGACTATTTGTTTTATATCATGGAAATGAATAATTGCCTGAAGAGTTCCATTTACTTCAGGGTTTTGGGGTGATTGTTGTGAAACAGTCCAAATTATTTCATATTTTGTGATGCACTTTATTACATTATACTGTATATATTTTGTCTACTGAATATCAAAAAGAAAAGCTGACCATTGAATCTTGTCTTTATAGTTTTGGATTAAGACTAAAATCAACAAACGCCCTAATCTGAAATCTGTATGACTTTATGATGTGATGATTGAGTCCTTAATGAACGGACTAAGGCAAATATTCTGCAGGCAGGTATGATGACAGATTTGTTTGTTGCCCTCATTCTGTCTTCTATCTGCACTGATTCCAGATGCCCTTTGACCTACCGAACCCAATTTAAAACAGAGCAGAAGGCATGCCACTCATTCCAGACTCTGTCCTCTTCTTCTGAGTCTTTGCTGAGTCAAAATGTCTATATTACACCTACCTCCTACAAATCAATGGGGCACTTTATTCATCTTTTTCAAGGTCGCGAAGAATTGAATCTAGCAACATTAGATGAATCACTGAAGTCTAAAGGCTATACTGTTTGCAAAGAGACTTCTTCTATGTTAAACTGAAATTCTCAGAGCTATTAATCATGAGCTGATGAAAAAGCTGGAAGTCCACACTTGTGTGTGGCCTCAATGGTGCAGTATCTGTTACTGTCTTGTTGGAATTTCATACCTTTGGCCTAAAGGAAGGGATCAGAAAAAGATGTCTGCTCGAAGCTTGGGCCCCTTAAAAAGTTTCATTCATACACCTTCACTGCCTCAAGAAGATCTGTCTTGATAAAGGGGGTTGATTATGGTTGGCTCCCAAGGACAATAGCCGAACAAAGCAGTGATCTTTTTGATGACGTCTCCAATAGACTGTGAGTGACAGCTGCCTTTTCTCAGTGGATAAACTCAGCGTTTTCCCCTTGAGCTGTAAACATGCTTCAATATGTGATGTGATCATAGGGATGACAAGGGTGGGAAATGTCAACACGGCTATTGGGTTTCAGGATGCGTGATGCCGCACAGAGCTGACATGCAGTCCTCGAGAGCATGCCCTGAGTGCTATTAGCTCATTCACATGCGTCATCGAGGATCACATACCGCAATAGTGTCAACTTCATGTGTTATAGTAAATCAATATCAAATCCTGGTTGATTTTTGCAAGGCAGCTCAAGACCACTTTGCCACCAGAATTTTTTTGTTTACAAACTGAGTCATATTTAATTGGTGTATTCTCGAATAGCATAAAAAGTAGTTACATATATATAAAATGCAGTTTAAGATGCTATGGAGTCAGGACAATTTGGCATGTGGACACAAACACGCTGACTAAAAAAACCTACAGCTCTCTTGGTTGGTACAGAACACTGTGTTCCTGCACATCATGGCCAGGAACACACATGCATGAGTTGACACACAGTCATGATGGTTTGCTAGTTGCACGTGCGTTTCCTGTTAAAGTCACGACTTTCTGCCTACATCTTGAGGAAAGAGAGCAAATGAAGAGAAGAGGAATTAGTGACAGGAGAGCTGTAATTAGATCCTGTCATAATTCTCTGACCCACTTTTCAACTCTTCCTTCTTTCATGTGGGACAGTGAGCTATGTGGCAACAGCCTGAAACATCCTGGTGGATATTTATCACCTGGTGCTCTCTACTTCAATAGAGAGGTTAGGGCCACAGGGCGCTGACCTCTGGATTCAGTGGGAAAACTGTGCTACCTCCTTTGAAAAGAAGCCCACAAGCACCTGTACCGACTTGGAAAGTACAGAGATTTCAAACATGATGCAGCTGAACGTCATGTCAATCGTGACCCTTAACAGGTGATCACACCTGTCTTAAAAGCACTTAAAAGCGGCCTGGACCTGCAGATGATATCGGCCATCTGCGGCCAACATTCCTCCATTTTCTTTGCCGCTGCTCTAATATGATAGAGGACTATCTGTATTATTTAAAAGCCAGCTAGTCAGGGAGTTGGAAGTCTATTCTAATGCACTCAGTCCTGCGTGTGTACAGCAGCTCATCAGTTATACATGGGCAAAACCCAGTTTTCAAGCAACTGTGGTGGAAGCAGGTAAGAGTGAAAATGCCAACATTGCTATCTCAAAGTCCTACACAGAAAAATGTATCCATGTACATGCACATCCACCAACACAAATAGACCTGCTGTCACATAAAGCACAAGAAAAACCTACGCTAACCTGACAATTATCATCTAAAAAATGCTCCAGGAAACATCTCAACTAGTCAGTGTCTGTTTCTCTGAGCTGCAGCATCTCTGCACATCAAAGAAATGCTGTCTATTGATCTGTTTGTCAGAAGCGCTGTTCTCTTCGCAGCATCTTCTCTCTGACACAATGACAATGCAGTTTCCCCATCCTGTTGTATATCTTGTTAAAGAATCTGAAACTGAAAATTACAACTGTATGTTTTTGGAACAAATCGTATGCATATGCACGCAATCACATACAAAACAGGGGCAAACAAACGTGTGCATGCGCTGTACAAATATCTCCATACATACAGCCGCCGTGTCAGCCGTCACTCACCTAGTCGACTCTCTCGAGCGGGCTTGCTGAGCCTATCGAGGGCTTTGGAGGTGGAGGACCTGATGTGGTCACTGAAGGACCTCTGCAGAAGCAGCAGCCTCATAGAGCGAGACATGCCGGTTAGCATCCACCGAAATCTACCTACGTCAGACCCGGGTCCCTACACCTGTCCCCCGTTCCTGATCAGGTCGACTATTGAGCTTCTGTGCCTTGTGAATCCCACCTCTTTCCACTGCTCCTATTTTTAGATGATATCTATGTTTAAACATTCAATCATCATCTGACTAGTTTCTCCATCTAACTGGCTCTGTTCTATCCTCTGTACTGGATCTGGGTTCTGCCTCCTTCTCTTTCTCACTCTGTTCTGTTCCAGTCGGGACCGTACACTCCCGTCTGCTGCAGTGAGCATCAGTGCGGTAACTGCTGGGACACATCCAGCCAGTGCTGCAATGCTCTCATATTCTATTCTGCCTGTTTGTGTGTGTGTGTGTGTGTGTGTGTGTGTGTGTGTGTGTGTGTGTATAAATATATATGTGTGTAAGTGTGAGTAAGTGCTTTCTGACACAAGCTCCAGCGCTCTCTGTGAATATCTGAGTGCTTTGTTGTCACGACTACCATCTTCATCTCTCCCTCCCTGTCGTTTTTTTTTTTATCTCACATCTTTTTTTTTCTCGCCTCTCTTCTCTGTGTCACCTTCCTCCTCTCATCCACTCTGTTTACACCTGCCCTACCCTGTCTAGACACAGGGAGCATCAATGCCAGTTATATAACCCGTTGCCCGGGCAGCCTACTTGTTATGAAGATCCACCTGTCCTTGTTCACAACCAGCTATAGACATCACAGAACTGAAACCAAAAGACAGGAAGTGGAGATGATGAAGGGGTCCAGGATAACGTTTGAGCCACTCAAGACAATTGAATGGTTCCCAGAAATGGTTGATAGTGAAAACATAATGAGGGATTCCCCAAAAGGACACTGAGATGTCAAGAGAGAACAAATGCTGGGGTTTAAAACTGTGCCCGTGCTGGTTCCTGCTGCACCACAGAAACCTCTCAGTTATTCCACAAAGCCAATAATCACGTTCCTCAGCCATTCAGCCGTGGGAACAGGATTTCACTGTAAATGCATTATGGCAGGAATAGAGTATGCAGTGCACACACACAAACACAAGTACACGCCATTAGTTATTGAGAAATAGGAATGTACTGTAAACCTTACGTAACAAAACTTAAGCTGCCGAGATGGACAAAAACAACACAATGGAATCCACTACTTAGCCTGCTGCTGAGTTGATCGGATAATGCTGATTTAGCTTCTATTAGGCAAGCGCAACTCTCTGGGGTCTTTGGAGAAGCTTAGTCATTGGCTACTTAGTGGGTGAAAAACAGCAACCTCAGTATGATGATGGGGTTTTTTTATACTGTGGCTTTTTTAGAAGATAAATTAATTAGCTCTTCAAAATGGGAATACATCTTGCAATCAGGTATAAGAATATTATTAGTTTACATATAATTTAATTTCATCTTTTTCTTATAAATTTTGCAAAAGAATACATGGACCAGCACAATATATATTTTTAAATGTTCTACAATGTTAAAGCTGAACTAATTAATATTCTTATATCAACAATGTGTCAAATGTGTAATGTGAAAAGTTCGCTCGTAGTGACAAACAGATTATTATCAGCCAACTCTGCAGTACCAAGCAATGTACTGCTTTGTGGACGCCACGTTAGTTTGGATCCAAAAGTCACACAATAACACAAACCTATTAACAGATTGATGCAGCGGCGGACCGGCAACTCCAGTGTTCTTCGAGATGAAATGAGTTGAATGTTTTTGTGAACGGAGTCTGGTCTGGTCTTGAAGACCGCGATATAACGACTACCAGTCCCCCCTGTCGGAAAGGGCTGTCTGATGTCAAGGTAAAGCGGTGAAAATATTCTAAATATAGCGTACACTTAAATTGATATTGATTTTTTTAGGTGGCTAAAATAATTTTGTTCTGCTGCTCCCGTCCACTGCTGCGTTACCTCTTCGTCAGACAGCCCATTCCGACAATAACTGATGCCGTTATATTGCAGTCTTCAAGACCAGACCAGACTCAATTCACAAAACAGTCATTTTACTGTGCAGAACGCAGGAGTATTCACACAACCCCTCTTAAAAAATCCGGGTGGCCAGAAACACAACTCCAAATCAGAGATACAACGATTAATCGACTAATCGATTAGTCAAACGGCAGAAAAATAAACGGCAGCTTTTTTGAGAATCAATTTTTGGACCAATTTTTGAGAATCAAGTAATTTTTCATGCAAAAATGGCAGAAAATGCTGTTTTCAGCCTCCTGTTTTCTCTATTTTTATATTATATTAAACTAAATATCTTTGTGTTATGGACTGACAAAACAAGACATCATCACTCTGGACTTTGAGAAACTTTGATGGACATTTATTACTATTTCCTGACATTTTATAGAACAAACGATTAATCGATTAATCTAGAAAATCAATAATGAAAATAATCGTTAGATGCAGCCCTACTCCAAATGAATGTTAATGTGGCTCCGTGTCTGCCAGATGAGTAAATAGACAGCTGTTTGCTAACACGTCAACTTAATAAGGTGATAATATGTCAAGTTGTGTTTACAGCTTGTTCCGCTGCCCCTAAGTAGACCGAAAACTCAGTTAATAATTTGTTAAATTTACTGAACTCAAACATACTGTATGTGTGTCTTTTACCCTGATCATGCTCATACATGTGTGTATATGGTTACTCATTACCTGAGTGTATGAGTTCATATGTGCGTGTAGCAGTGAGTAGTCTGAGCTGTTCACATTGCATTCCACACTAAACTCACACTTGAGAAAGTCAGCCAATCGTGCTGATTGGTCCAGAGAGTGAAGGTAATGTACCCAGCATTGGCTTATTGCAGCCTGCTGATAGCATTGTGCTCATCGCGGCCAATTGACTTTATGGTCTCCTGAGGTTTGCCGAGACTGATAAGGCTTAAGATTCCCGCGTCTTTGCTTTTTCACGACCATTTAGCCCTCGCTTCTGCAATTGTGGAACGGCCTCTTTAACAACGTTGTAAATGAGGATTAGGATGGGATACGGAAAAACAAACATCCTTTAAAAGTATCACGTCTTCAGTATCCTCCCTCGCACACCTGCTCGACTCGCATGACATCTGAATCGCATTTTGGTTTTCATGCATGAGTGTGTGCGTTCTCCAAGACACGCAAATGCGAACCATCTGGGTCAGTATTCGTATCACAACAACATATCAGTGTACTCTCTCTCTCTCTCTCTCTCTCTCTCTGGTATACCTGTGATAAGGGGGCAATCCACAGACTGTAACCTGGATATGAGGGAAAATGTCCTGAAGGGCGGAGGAGAGGGGGTGGAGAGGGAAAAACAATGGAGTTCTCATACCTCAGGAAGGAAAGTCTTGCCAAATGCCCCTTCTGTCAAACATGTGTGCAGCATGCCAGGAGTGTGTACCTACATCTAACTACACAGCACAGGGGCAGGAGAGGGTTACCTGCCAACATGCTGGCCTAGAAATGAATACAGGGGAGGTGAAAAATGAGGGCAGGGGGGTTTCTGGGAGGACTTCAAACAGTGTACATAAACAGTATGTGAGAGTCTATTATCAAAATGTCTGTGAAAAACAATGCACTATACTCTATTCTTTACAGCGCGGCCAAAAATGTGTCGGTATGCTGAAGCATGCGTGCGTGGGTGTGCCCGAGTGGGACTGTAATTGTGTGTGAGTCCCTTTGATGTGACCATCTGCTCGAGGTCTTACTCTGCTATCAAACATACACTCCCTAACCCTTACTGTCTGCCCTACTTTCATGCAACTCCGTTCTGACTATCTGGCACCTGGTGTGTGTGTGTGTGTGTGTGTGTGTGTGTGTGTGTGTGTGTGTGTGTGTGCCAGTTATTCAAGAACTAAAAATAACGCTTACAGTAAGATATCAGACAAACACCTCAAGATATGAAAACACAAAATATCCCATATATAGTTTATCCAAACAATCTCCTGCATGTTCTCTGGACGATCTCTCCCCCTGACACCCAGACGAGGGGAATAAAGCAGCCAGGGAGAGACAGAGCCTGCTGAGCCAGGACTGATTCATTAGCCTGGGGACAGCGTGGGCATCTCACACCATCAACACTGGGAGATTTACAACCCCCTGGTTAAGGATGAAAGTGCTTACTGGGTCATTTCAGATGAAGCATAGGTTCAGGTCAGTAATAAACCCATGCAGTTAAAATGACAATCACGAGAGTAAGGAGGGACCTGTGCAGAAAAACACACCTTGTTTGCTTAGTTAGCTCCCGACACTTTCTTCCCTCTTATTTGGAGCAGGTGATCTACTCAGGGAAAAGCTGTTTGTGGCAAAATACAGCGAAATAATACTGATCAGAAAACCTCCATGTATTTATATATGTACAGGCCACATTAGTATTTTTTTTTATACTGTAACTGTCTAACATATACTTCTGCCATGAAATAACTACAGACATCTAGTTTCTCACCATCCATACAGATACTCATTGACCTGACTCTATTTACAAAGCAAATGTATGATTGCCTGTTTTCTATAAAAAGTAATACATGATTTCCATGCACAGCGGGTGATGAAGCACATACCAATCTGCTGAAAAATAAAGCTAAAGTAAGAATAATGACACAAGCTTCTTTCTTTGGTATAGGGGAGACTTTTGTTGTTGTAACTGGGAGTTCAGCAAGCTGACTTCCTGTTGTAAATTCCCCTTCATGCAGTGGTTTCCTGTTCGGAGCACCATAGCTCGGGAGACGGAAAGGAAGAAGTCTCAAAACTCACAAAGGAGTAAAGAGGTTTCTGAGTTTTGCCTCAGGTAAATAGGTGATATGATGGAAATGAGAAATAAGTTTAGTTTTTTCTAAATTACACTTTTATTTAAGAGGGACACTTATTGTCAAGATATGTCAACATGAAGTCTGAATGAACAGAAGCCCAAGATGAATCAATATGTAAAACATCTAACTTTTTGAAATTCCAAAATATCAGACATCAAGCATAAACAAGTCGAGATTTGCTTCCAAGGGGAACAGTTCAGATAGCACCTATAAATATATTCACAGCTGAGTTGGAAGTGTGAAATCTAAATGGAATGAACTCCAACATGTCACAGTACAGTACCAGTCTCCACACAGGAAGAGAGTGTCAAATGGGAGGGGAGAGGAGGGGTTGTTTGGGGGGGGGGGGTGTTGAGGCTGGCGTAGACTGACGGGGGAGGCCAGGAATGTGACCTTGCACAAGCACAGCGACTGTTGAACTGTGTATGGAGGGGTGGCAAAAAAAGTGGGATAAGGCAGACTCAATCAAAGAGCAGGAACAAGTACCAGAAAACAAACATCAGTCATCGGCTATTATTGACTTGGCTCCAGGCTAACGGAGCTTCATTTCTGTCAAAGCACCGTCTCGGATGAGAGCAATGTCCTCAAAAGGCACGTTGCTGCAGGGGATAAACAAGGAGTCACAAATGAGGAAAGAAAGCCATTCAGTATGAAACTGATTTCACTGTGACATTCTCTGAATTAAGTGGGAATTGGTGTGGAAATTCATGCTCATTTTGAGGACTGTTAGATCCCAAAAGGTCAATCACAAGATCTGTGGATGAACAGGGATTCTCAGACACCATCTGTGCTGAGAGGACTTGTTGTTCACCCTGGTTTATCAAGTCTGTCAGATATTGCAGATATTCCTCACAACACAAGCACATCTCAGTATCCGTTTTTATTAAATCAGTAGTTTGACATTTTAAGAAATACTCGTTTTTTTTGGCAAGAGTTACAGTAGATGAGAAGATTAATATCACTCTCATGTCTGTAAGCTAATATGAAGCTACCAGCAAATGATTATCTTAGTTTATGCCGGATACACACTACACAAGAATCAAGCCAATTTTGGGCCCGATTCCCCCCTCCCGATAATGGTCAGCAAAGCCCCGATTTGTTTGATGGTTCTAAAAATTATCTTTCCAGATATTCTTGTGATGTGAGGTATGTTAAGAGTGTTTTTTACATTCCCCGATCGGCTCGGAAGTCCATCCTGGCCGCACCGATTTCAAATCGCAAATATCAAATATGTTCAATATTTACAAACGGATATCCTGTTGTGTGTGGGGAACCCCGAGGACAGCCGATGACGCAGTCACGTGGGAAAGAACGATAGCCAATTGAGAACCAAGCTGACAGAAGAAGGTAGGTCAAAAATGCAAACGTGAAGCATAAAGTAGTAGTAAGATGCATCTCAGAAATGGAGGACTAACTTGTTGATTTCTGGCAACAACACAAGTGTTTATTTAACGTGTCTCCGTGACTTCATCCATTATTTTTTCCTTTTTTCTTCATGAATTTTCAGTACAAAGTACCGCAAAAACTAACATCTCTAATTCTTCTTGCCCCTCGTCTGCCATGTTTGTTTACACTCAACTCACGTTTGATCACGAGATATTTTGCGAGATTTCCATTTTTTTGAGTCGGGACTCTTGTTGTTCATGACTGGAATCTGTTAGTGTGTGGTGTGCTGTTTTGGACAAATCGGAGCTCTCCACACACTATAGGAACAAACCGCTGAATTTATCATAACAGGACCTTATGTGTGGGGTCTCTCACATTTTCAACATCTGTTAAGTTTTGAAAAATCTTTTAGTGTGGGCCAGCCTTTAGCATAGAGACAGGAAGCAAGGGGAAACAGCTAGCCTGGCTAGCACCATAACTTGTGTTTTTTACATTTCTGTTTGTGTACGGATTAAACAATCAAAATGTGTTAATTAGTTAAATTTAGTGGTGCTGGTAGGCATTTCTTCTTTGCTTTGGTCAACAACTGTTTACCCCTGTTTCAAGTCTGTATGCTACACTAAGCTCATCACCGGTTGGCTCTACCTCCATATTTAGTGATACTCAACTTCTCATCTAGCTCTCAACAAGAAAACAAATATGCGTAGTTCCCAAAATGTTGAACTTTAAAAGTTAAGTGACTTGAAGATTGGTGTTGTTTTTATGTTTTTTTAAGGTGCAATGGTCAAGCTGGTGCACCAACAGAGGGGACTTTTCAAAGTGTGTAATAATGTGATGATAAATACTGGGATCTCCAGAGGTCAACACTCAGGTCATTTTGTGTATTGGAAAACACAGCTGCATTTAGAATCAGGTTTGAATACCAGTAATGAATTTGTCACTGGACTTCCAAGAAGGGAAGAATGGTGACTAGAAGGGAAACGAGAAGGAAACAAAAAGAGGAGCCAGACAGACAGAAATGATGAGACAAGTTATTCACAGGAACCACCAACTCCCTAGCGTCAGAGTGCTCCTCCCCTATAAGGACCCCACTGAGGGTGCTAAACCACTTCCTCTTTCCTTAGTTTTCCTTTCCTCCACCTACAACCGAGGCAAGTGCTGCAGACTATGCGGCTATGAGTCCAGGTGAAAGGTCAGGCTTTAACTCTGCTGCAGGTTGGAAGCCCATCATTGTGTTCTGTTTATATATTCCCACTGGTTTATATTTAGATCAGGATGGCGAGGCATGGTGCCTCTAACCTCAGAGAACCAGAAAGAGGCCTGTTACACATTCAGTTCTTCACATTCTTCTGTTGAATACACAAGTTGAAAAGTCCATGTGTTGATGTTAAACGCTTCCTGTAGCTTGTGCAAAGACAATATCATGTGCAGTCAAGATCAGTTTAAAGCCTCTGAACACCGACATAGGTGTTTTCAGTTATTCTGGCTGATTAGACCTCTGCTCAGGTTGAAGGTGGGCGGAGCTTTGATGGCAATTTATGAGGTCACAAATCTCCATCTACCAATAAGATTGATAAAGGTGTAATTTGTCCCACCCTAACAGGTGCAACAAAGCAAACAGAAGACTCAGGAAGACGTCAATCAAGTGCAGTCTATACACGCCCACTCAGCAGAGAAGATCAGCCAGATTTAACTGGAAAACACCTGTGTGGGTGTTCAGAGGCTTTAAAAATCTGTAATCAATAAGGATCGTCAGTCCCTGAGCTAATACGTACGTTCAGACAGAACAAAACAAAAATTCTCGTCATGTAGAATTAAAGGTGTTCATGTCATTGAGCAACTCAAGACAGTTGTATGATTGCAGAGTTGGTTGTGTATAGGTTAAAAAATGCTGTGCTTGGGCTATATAGCACCATATCTGTTCAATTTTCCCTTAAAGGTACAGTGTGTAGGATTTATTGGCATCTAATGGTGTGGTTGCAGATTGCAACCAACTGAGTACCCCTCTATTCTCTCCTCCCTTTCCAAGTGTGTAGGAGAGCTATGGTGGCCTTCATGTAACGTAAAAACACAAAAGGCTCTCTCTAGAGGTAGTGTTTGGTTTATCTGTTCTGTTCTACTGTAGAAACATGGCGGAGCAACATGGCGGACTCCGTGAAGAGGACCCGCTCCCTATGTAGATATGAAGGGCTCATTCTAAGCTAACGAAAACACAACAACCACCCATCCTTCACCTGCTCAATCGGAGGAGTCGAGGCGAACCAATGGGTCAATTGTTTGGTGCTAAATGAGTGAGAATATGTAGGACGACTGTTAACCAGAATGAGGCTGCACAGTGAAAAATGTAGAAAGCACAGCCAAAGAAACTCAACCAATGCTAAATAGATGTTAAATGTCTCAATGCCATATATAAAGTCAACCCTGTATTTTATCTACCACAGAGGAGAGCGTGTCAATATCATATGAATCCCTTTCCTCCCTTGCCTCTTAATCTGTCCTTCACTCACACAAGATAAACCTGTCAACTTCCTGGATCAGAGGATGTCAGGTCACAGAGCTAAACAAGCTGCCTCTGAAGATAAGCACTGACTGATTTGGAGTCTTGTCTTTTCTGTAAAACACAAATCACCTCCATATAAATCAGCCTACATACTACGGTACATGTGCATACTAAAGGGACACTAAATTGAATAATTAAGGTATCATGTTGTATCAGGTGAGCAAAAGACAGTAACAACACGATTTAAAAATTCTCAAACCTTTTTTGTATGAAACAAAGGAGACTGTAAGACCTTTGTAGTTTCCACTTTTGCCTAATGGACTTCCCCATTGTCCATCTGTTTCCTCAATATGAACATCCATGATTTTGCCACAATAGACTCGAGGAGGAGGGTGATATTGAGACGACTAGCTAGGAAAAAATCAGTTATAAAATATCAACAATCATCAATCATATCGAATCAGCACCCAAATATCGTGAAAGTATCGAATCGGGAGATAGGTGTATCGTCCCAGCCCTAAAAGATATGTTGAAAAAACATCCAGTAAGTCATATGATGATAAAATATTTGAAAATAGTGGTAATCAATGGGCAGACAGCATGAAGTAGATTTATTTTGGTCTTTCTTTACATCCCATTTAGTGGCTCTTCAGTTTGATTTCAATAACACAACAAACACATTCATATCTCTCATCACATCACATGCATCATCTCCTAGACCATACCCAACCGATGATAAGGACCTTCATGAATCAAGTTTGCATGACGGTCCTAATCATCTCCAGATGGCATGAGTTATGTCATTGCCATTCCAGTGCACTAACACTCTGCAGGCCCCGTGGAGCTCAGGCGTAGCCTATGCAAGCGTCCCAGGAGTCCCATAAAGAACAACGTCTAAACAACAGGTTGTCAGTTGTAACTGCATGTAGACACATCCTCTTTGTGCACAGGAAAGCTGTGACACTGACCGCTCACCGAGGTACAGCCAGCGCCGCGGGGAGGTCATCAACTGAGCCATTACAGAGCGCGGGCGGTGGAAACTTCTTGTTGACCACTGGTGTGCTTCTGTTGCCACAGAGATAGTAAAATTAACCATGAATGAGCTGTCTTTCATGGCAGGGCAGCGGGAGCCTTTAGGGCATGGTATGTGTGTGATGTAACACTGTCACAAATGTGTCATTCCTAGGGGCTTAAATTGTGGAGATACAGAGGGGGCTTTGAAGTGTCACAATGAACACTGGGCTTTATGCTCCGTCAAGTCCCCCAAAACTTCGCCAAATCCCTATCGTACCCCCCACCCCCCTCCGGGATCCTGGGCTCCATCACACAGACCCAGAGATGGAGGTTACATAACTTGCTTACAGGAAGTCAGACTGATTTAAATGAAGAAAAATGACTAAGAACGTTTGACCCCTTTGAAGTTTGCACCGTGCGTTTTGCAAGCTTTAGCCACCTTGTAAAAAAAAAAGTTTAGAGTGGGCCTTTCGCCAAAAGGTAGCGCTCACATACGCACACACACACACACACAGGAACAAACAAATTGACAGCTTCTGAACATTTCCCATGAAAGGTTTTCAGCAAGGGGTGGTAATTAGAGTGAGAGACAGAGCGAGAGTGAGCGAGGACTCCCAGCGGGCTCTGAGACAGCGGGGGAGAATATGAAAGCCTCGTCCCCACGTCGAACCACCTCTCTGGTATTGTTTACCGGCGGACTGACGACACAGGGGGGTGTTTAATGAACACTGCTCCCCTGCCGGCCGTCTGAGAGTAGGTCTGTCCATCCATCGTTTCCTGATGACCCTGTGCATTACCGGCAGACTGCTGACAGAGAGGTCGGAGCCAGAATGGAGGGGCCAGTCATTACACGTTGAGTTTGTTCCTAAGATCGATTCGTAATAAAGTGTGCAAAGGGGATGACGGCGAGCATTGCAAAGTGATGACACAGCATGTCGATACAGTGAAGGCAATTCATCGGGAGGAAGTCAGATGAGGATGGTTAATTAAAGGCCAACAAACACTACACAAGTCCAGTCACAAAAAACATGCGTGAGGGTTTGCATTTGGATAGATTTACATATGTAGCTGTTTATTCTTAGTTAGGTAACAAATGAGGGCAAAAGGTAAATAAATACAGGTCAAAAGTTTTGGGCATCACACACGACATCCAGTCTGGCTCTTATCTTGAGGAGGCGACTGGCCTGATGGTTTTGTAGATGAGTCTAGGATCTTATCTACACTCGCATCCAGTGTCTCATAGAACCAGAGCCTGTCCTCCTCCACTCAACCCCTCCCTCCCTCTCTCCTGCCTCTCTCGCCCAATGTTGTGAACACCGGACAAGGCTATCAATCACAAATTGTACAGCAGAATCTCCTCACATGACACCAGACCAAGACCCAGACCCAGATCAGATCAGTTGCAGATAAACACTTTTCCAAACACACATGACAAAAAAGTGAAAAAGAAATCTAAAGAGACGCAGCCTATTATTTTGAGTGTCAAGAGCTGTGAGTGAACTGAACACATGAGAATGAAAGAAAGTGAGAACTCACCAGCTTTTTCTGTCTCAGAAATGGTCGAGGTGCTCTGGAAAAGAGAATAGCAAAAGAGATGCATCACTATTCGAACTCATACAGTAAAATTGATCTGCTGTCCTTTATAAATCCTTAAATACACATTTAACAACATGTTTGTGTCATGAAAAGAAATGAAGAAACTATTGATGGAAAAACAAATAATAGTATTTATTCAGTGTTTTCATGTTGTGTTTACTATTATCTCTTGGCATGTTCTACCTCCCAATCAATGGAAATCTTCTGATCTATGAGCACCAGAATCTAAACAAGAGCAAAGAACAGTGTTTCTAGTGTAATTGTGTCCAGTTCAGTCGTGTCCAGTGTGACTACAATAATAATACATAATGTTTGTGGCCAGCTCTTTGTGCAAATATCACAACGCCGACCTTTTAGAGAAGGTGGTTGAAGGAATGAAATGTGTTCGCGCGGTCAGACAAGTTCGCCACTGGTTCCGTTAATCAGAATATGCGCGGCTGTCCTTTTAAGAATATTGTTTTAAATCAAAGGTAGTGTGCAGCTACAGTAATGTGTTGCTACACACACCAATAAGATAAATACAAATTGTCCATTACACACCAAGAACATGTTTTCAGAAACTCTGTATGCATAATTTTCCAATGTGCAAACGTCGTAATAAATGGTCGCAGTAGATAACAAACCCGCCAGAGACTTCTTAACAAACAGAACTTCATTAAAAGTCAGAGCACACAGCGCACTCTCCTCTGATTCAATGTTGATCCAACCCTCACATAGGTAGTCTGGAGAGACATTATTGATAAAACTGCAACACATTTTGTAGCCGTAATAGATTCTCATCATTCTGCACATGTAATATTTCCTGATTTGGACTTGTTGTGGGTTTTAGAAAATATTACTGATTTAAAACAGGGTTTTTGGTAAAGATAGGGCAGTTGTGTGTCATGTCATTGGCAAAGTGTGTGTGTGTGTGTGTGTGTGTGTGTGTGTGTGTTTGTGGAGGGCAGCAGTCGGTTGGAATGCAGAGGTCTTTCTTGCCTCTGACTTTTGACCTCAGGTTCCTTGGCTGACCTCCACACCCTGACCTGTTTTAATCCACACTCCCCTGGAGCAGACCAGACAGGACCAGGAGGACGAGGTACGCTCTCAATACAATGTATTGACACACTTGTAAACACATTTTGTCCACATTTCCTTAGGTGTGCAGAAAGGACATGTGATTATTATTATTATATTATTCCTCCTGATATATTTCTCTTCAGATAAATTCCTCCTCCTCCTGCATGTTTATTTTTTTGCCCTCAGGCCTAATTAAAGTGATTTAGCCGTGTCCTGCTGTGACTACTTTAAATCCTGTTTACCCTTTGGCACGTACTTACACAACAGATTCGGGACAGCTAAAGCCACACTGATTATTGTCTTAAAGGAATAGTTTGACATTTTTGGAAATATGCCAAAGGTAACCTCTGTCCAAAGGTAACAATATATGCCTACCAGCAACTCTAAAGCTCACAAATTAACAGGTAATATCTTGTTTCTTTGGGATATGTGCCAGACTATTTCTTGGCTTGGAGAAGTAACTTCCTGGAGTCTCCTCTCGTTGCCTGGCAACCTCACAGGGACGATAAGACTCAGGGATGTTACTGCTCCTGACCAAGAAATAGTCCGGCAGCTGGGATCGGCTCCACCGATCTTTCTGTGAGCTCAAGGTTACTTAGCATTATGATTAATATAATTTTTTCACTGTGCCTAACAGTTACAGTGAGTCTATTCTATACTATCTTTATTTCCCCACATTAGTCCACTACACACTAAACTTTACAAATCTGATTAACGTGAGGTTCTGTAGCTTTTGGGAATTTCTTCTTTGATTCACTTCCTGAGGGTGATAAGCAGATCCACATTTTAGATAAGAGTGTTAGTTTCATTATTATTCATTCTGACGTGTACACAACCAGCCTGTACAGCATGTTCTAATATGAGAAAGAAACTGATTTAATCGTTAAAAAGCAAAAATGTGACTTCAGGCCCTTCACCTCTCAAATATCAAGGGAGCTCTTATATTTTACGATGAACCACCGGAGGCGTGACTCAGTCTGGTGAGAGTGAATACAATGCCTGCTCTCATACGCGGGTTTGTTTTTGCTAACGTGTTGGCTGATTAACGCTGGATAAAGTGTTGTCTTGGTCCCAATCTGTCTCACTCAGATGTTTTAGAAGCCAGTGGGTGAGCCGTCTGCACATACAAACTTGATCTAAAATCCAAATCTAAAAGTCCATCTCTAGTGGTATGTCTGTATGTGTGTGTGCGTATGTAAGTAGGGATGCACCAATACCGATATCGGGCCGATACTGACACAAATAGCTGGATCAGATATCGGTGACAATGGGGCCGATCTATTCAATTCAATTCTATGTTAATAAACTATATACATAGTATACTGGAATTTTAATTCCTGTTTAAATTTTGACCAATTTTTGGCTGCATTAAAAAGGTTTACACTTGAATTGACTTCCTGTTAATTTTGAAGATTTTTTGTATGATTTATTATTCTAATAATAAATAATAATTCAGTAAATGTATATCTATGTAATTATTTGTTACATTTTCTTTTACAAAGTTAGGAAAGCAATGTTTAAGTCAAGCCTGATGTCGCCTTATGTATATGTGCATAATGTGTGGGCAAAAGCAGAATTCAATCACTTCATGGGTCACGTTTCAGTCACAAAGTGGGTAAAATTCCTCCTGCGAACAAACAGCTTTACAATTTATCGCTGATTAATGACCTAAAAAAGACACCAGGGAGAAGCCACAGCCAAAGACTCCCACTCACTCCTCCGTCACTTAATCACCAGCACAAACAGAACAACAACAGTGAGGTGAAATCAGAGATAGATTTATATTCAGTGCTGTTTCAGCTGTTGGACTCGAGTAATATTAGCTCTGCCTTTTACAGCCACAACATTGTCCTCGCTGCATTCCCTTGTGAGCAAAACACTGTAGATAGTGTGGGATTCAGTCAAGACAACACTAACAACCGGTTTTGTTTTTGTCTATTAATCAACTGCATATAAACGGTCTCTTCTGGCCAACAGGTTAGACACAGTGTATTTTCTCCACTTTCTTCTACTTCTTTCTTTTCTCACTATTCTGTATTTTTCTTACTGTCAATAAATCATATGAAAAGGCCAAAACCAACAATGAATTGATCCAACTAACAAGTACTGCCTGTGAGGCCAAAGCCTAATAAAATATATTTATTTGTGTAACAATCCTATCCAAAATCTATTTAAAATCATCCATGAGCCACACTGTTGCACCTGATGTCATTTTTAGTATATTTGAGTCAATCCCACATGCACCGTCCTGCTGGAAATAAACCCCCCAAAATGCAGAATTTACTCGCATTTGAGCAACATTTGCTAAAAACTATAGTCCCCAGCTGTTTTAGGAAATTATTTAGCCTTTTCTAAAAGTGAAACTTTATATTTTTGAGCCGTTTTTAAAGATTTACATTTTAAGTAGGAATGAATGGGCTTTGGGCTGAGTTGGGGCAGGGTTGGGAAGTTGGAAAGTATGGAGACAGACTTTTTTTTTATGATTTGCTGACAGCAGGAATATAGAATAGCACCAGCCTTGTGCTTTAATTCTGCTGTGATGCATTGAAATATATTATCACATAGTATGTTACATTTAAACAGCACTGCATCAATTAATGTGCTGATTTATGCCAAAGGTTTATCACCATATATTGTGACACATCGGTGTTAAAAAAAAAGAAAATAATAATTATCCATCAAACGTTTCTGTATTTTAACAATCAGCTACAACTCCACAACTCGCAGAAAGAATAGCCCTAAGTGAATCAATATGGGAGGTCTGTGTAGCTTCTCTGCTTAGCACTAACAAGACATTTCAGTTCACCAGTGTGCGCCCTTCCTATTGTGTAAACACCACACCACGGGTTCCTGTCAATGACCCATGAAGTCAACTTACACACAGTGTAAATCTCACCTTCACACAATGCTGTGTTTTCCCTCATAATAGCAATTACAGTTGAATAAATGTGAGTGAGAGACCACAGAGCCTAACAAGAATGTGAATTAATGGGTACCAGCATGTACCAGTGTTTTCACAGCACCACGGTCGCATATTTTCCCGATGTTTGCCTGCGTTCCCACTGGCGTGCCACAGTGCAGGTTGTCCCAGTGTGGGGTTGTCCAGGCCGTGTCAGGTGTCCACTGGGGAGCTGTAGGCTGTAAGCGTCAGCTGCCTCATTTACTGCCACTAATTTACTGGAAGTGAGTTGTGTGGGGGGCACAGGGGGTATGGTATGTGTTTACTTTACGCATGTCTCTGTGTGTGTGCCTGCATAATTAACCACGGTAGGGTCATTATTGTCATTACTGTAGCAGGAAGCTTAGGAGACTGGGTTTTAAAACAAATGATTTCAGTTTTTAGTAATGATTTTACAATTACTAACAGAAAAGGTTGTTTCAGAAATCTTGGAAGAAAAAGTTGACTGGGTGAAAAAACAATGTTTGATGGTATGTTTAGTGTTGAAACAGGTAGGGCTGGGTATTGTTTGACATTTTTATATACTTGTGTTCAACAGTCTAAACACAAGCAGCCACACAATAGCGTAAAAACAATAGTTCCAAATTGACAACATTTTGATTTAAACCACATAACATCCAGTTTTCCCATTTTTTTCAATCAAGGTTGTTAAAACCATCTCTGTCTGACTGAAATATTCAAACCCAAGACTCCATGTTGTCTGCGGCTTCACCACCTCATCAAATGCAAATGTTTAGCATGTTTTGCTCATCATTTTAGACACATTTTCCCCAAATTCGGCCCGGCATATTTCGTAACTTTGGAAATTTTGGGATCCCCACTAGAATTCAAAATAAGGTTCTGAGGGTTTGAACAGTTTGACTGCACAGCATGAGTTTGTTGTGACTCATTCACTGGTGGAGGAGTTTTACATCAGGAAGTATTTGATGAAAGAATAAATAAAGAAGAGTATATAAATATTTGCTGTCAGCTTTTGGTCCTATTGTCCGATTCCTTGAAATCGCATGCCTCCATGACTATGGATTCCTCTTGTCAATGCTTTCCGGCATACGCACGCTGTATTATGTTTCAGTTTGTTTGGGACCGAAGCCATGACGGACAGAAAAAAACGTTCAAAATCATGGCGCTAATAAACCTGAGGGGATGCGTCCTATTTTTCCCTGATAATGCTACACTGTGAACAACAAAACCATATCGAAATCGGAGCGCTAGTTAACATTAGCTGTTAGCAGCCGGTGGGCAGCACAGTCCTTCTTGGCTAAATAATGGAGCTAACAGTTAACGGGGGATGCATTGAGTTACATTATGCGTTGAAGCTCTATTCAGTAAAAAATAGTATTGGGCGAAGGTAAATTATAACATTATCATGATGTGTACAAATGTAATCTTGTAAAATTTAGTTTTTGGCAAGAAACTTGAATAAATACTGTTTTTTGAGATGTTTTCACAGCAATATATTAGAGAAGGAGTTACGATCTTTCTAACACTAGCTCTAAGCAGCTTATAATATATAATTAAAACTACTGATGCCACAAACCTCTTTAGATGACAATAATATGACAACAATATGTACTCTTTTTCCACCCAACAATTTATCAAGAATCGATAAAGCACCGGATCGTTATGAGGAATCAATACTGTAATCGTATTGATGACATCTTATCAATTCACATATCTACTCACCACTACTTTTGCTACGGACACATTTCGGTTGGTACCAAATAAAAAACGCTGAGGTTCAATACACAACCCTGCCCCTTTTGACAAAAAATATTTTGTTTTTCAGTAATGGAGCCTACATCGTGTACAGCTGTGTGAACATGCTGTTCTGTGTGAGCGAGTTAGTCAGAGATGTTAAGCAAACCATTGGCATGTGGCTCTTGCACAACAAATCCGAGCAGTCCACCATGCCTCACTCAACCCCACCGCCACAATCTCATCCCCAGCCCCCCTCCTGCACTGCAGCTGCACTATGTGTGTGTGTTTGTGTGTGTGTGTGACCACCCATGGTCTGTGCTGGCCAAGGATTAGGGGGCTCAGGCAAACCCAAACCTTTTTCTCCACCACTTAACGCAAATGGCTAAATTGGTGCAGATGGCTTATGGTCAGGTAAGCTGGCGGCTCCGGCACTAGACGTATAAGGTAACTGTGTGTGATAGAGGGCAGAGAGACATTGTGTGTGTGTGTGTGTGTGTGTGTGTGTATGTGTGTGTGTGTGTGTGTGTGTGTGTGTGTGTGCGCGCACGCCTGTCCAAGGCCTTTGGAGATGTTATCTGGAGCTCATTTCTGTTATTTGATTGGCATGAATGTGCTCTTTCTGCCCTGCACTTATAAAAGAATTTCTTCTCCATGCCTTGGCGACCCCTGAGTGCACGTGTGCAGGGAAACGTGGGAAACAATTTCATTTTAGCCTTCTCCTTGAGGAAAAGACCAACCCACCCCCCCACTCCTCATACTTTCTCCCCCGCATTCCCTTTCCACATTTTAATAGTTTCCATATGACACACTTGAAGTGTGTCAACAGGAAGTGATGCGATGACTTGGTGTAATGATGCGTTGGAACATTTCCTGCAGAAGACGTATATTAGCGTCCAGATGTGGGATTTAACAGCTATTTCAAAAGAAAACAACTCCTGATGACATTTGAAAATGTCTCAGTAACATGTACTGACATCTTGTATGACGCTAAAAGCCCAGGTGAAATCTATAGCCTGAATGGGTGCACTTGCAGTCTTCAGTTGTTAGGAGGTTAATGATTTTACCATACACACTGTGCACTCAATCACACACAGTCAGACTGCCAGCTGAGGCCTCGTTCTCCCGCTCAACCTTGAGTCGTGAGATATGTTCTGTGTGGGGTGACGTGAGAAAAGTGGATATGCGCACATACACACAAACACAGATGGACACATACACACGTTTGCCTTTGTTTACAAGAGTAAGCCAAGGCAACAGGCTTCTGGTTTCAGGCAGTGTCTGGTGGGATTTAGTGCTGGGCCCCTGGAGCATAAACTGTGAACTGTTGACTGGCCCTTGGAATCCATCACCGGACGAGAGAATAACACTTAACTTGTCTGACCATGAGACTCTTCCTCCATAAAGGAGAACTAACTGGTCATCGCCAAACTTCACTTCTTAGGTCCTTTCTTACAGGTAGACCACCCTGCTGCTTTGTGCATGAACGGAAACTGTTCATCTTTATAAAATCTAACTTCAGTAAACATGAGCTGTATCTGCATGTGTACATGGAGACCATAAATCTGTTTTTCCAGACAAAGTCTTCAATGAGCTTCTTACTATGCAGTATCCAATACAATTCTGTTTTTGTGTTTCTATTTATGAATCATACATCAAAATGACTAAGCTGTAATAAATAAAGCAAAAGACAAATCACTTAATGATTGAATTAGAAAAAAAAATATTCAAGTTTAAAATAATATCCTTCTGCATCTGGTGGGTCAATATAGTACAGAATAAGGATGAACTATTCACATTGACATCGTAATGTTTGGTAGTCAAACTGCCACAGATGCAATGTAATTGGTAAAATATGCCCACTACGGTTAACAGTTTTACTGCTTGATGGAAAATAAAACAAGCATATTTAGTTGTTTTATGATCTTAGGGACAACGTACGCAACACCATTTATCCTGATTTGATTGCATCTTGGTTGCCTGTTTCATCTGCACAGTGAATGACCAATTACAATAAGACCCACTTTACACCTGGCATTAAAATGCGTCTCATATCCAGATTGTATCTAGATATGATTTAACCTGATTACATTTACACCTGGTATTAATATGTGTCTCCTGTGTCCACATTGAGATCCGATTACTACCAAAGCTCCAGAGCCCAGAAAAAGGTACTTGGGACAGCCCTAGCATTACGTATCTCCGCCCACGTAGTTGTTGTATGTACACTTGTGTTCAATGTGGTCACAATACGTCCATGACCACCTCCTGAGGTGGTTTTGCCAATCGGATCACAATCCGTCCTCAATGCGTTTTGGGTGCATTTACACCTGTACTGTCATGTGGTCAAGCACTATCTGATTGCTATCCGATCACCCAAAATGCATTTTAATGCGAAGTGTAAAGGGGGTCACTCTAACTCTCACAGCACAGTCTGCTGTGAGAGTTAGAGGACCGCACGGGACTGTTTTATTCACATTATTCTACTCCTGTCTCATTACACTGATTAAGAGACAAAATGTGTCACCTGTTCCCGCTCACCACGTTGAATTTGTGGCTTATGGAGTTAATGGGGATAAGTCTTATGATCCCAACTGCACCAACAATGCTAGCCCGTGGATTAGCCGCTGACATTTTTGGGAGAAAGCAGAGAGTGGGTTAACAACACAGAGGGATTAGACCGTCCTCTGTAGAAGACTGTGGTGGCCCCATAGCAGCCCTGTGGCAGACACCCAGCTTACTGACTTACCAAAAGGACCAGTGGGCGAGACCTTGCTGGGTCACAGACAGTTTTGTGACATTTACTAAAGAATGTACACTCTTGACTGTCTACTTTAGAGGGCACTGCATTTATCTGGTCAGCAGAGCACTGACTGTTGGGTAACACACTTTGTGCACATGTACAGTTTCACATGCTGCAATGAGATATTTAGCTCTAAATAAAGAACAAACCCCTTCAATAAGTAGGCCACGGCCCTTCCTTAAACACTAAAGCTGAGGGAAAAGATTATTAATTGGGCGAGACACTCAGGTGTATCTGAGGTAATGTAAGGCAAACGTGAATGAAAACACACATTCAAAACAAAAATGTGCTCAAGCCAAATGTTACAATTAAAACCCTAAATCACAAGCCTGAATGATTGTTGCCTAAATTGCACCTGGTTTTACAATGAATTCCTGTGTACATGTTTCAGCATCTATGAATCTGTGTGTTTGTGTGTGTGTGTGTGTGTGTGTGTGTGTGTGTGTGTGTGTGTGTGTGTGTGTGTGCGCTTCCAAGAGTGCATTCAGTTTGTTTGTTCATTCTGTGATTTATGGCGCTCCATTATCAGCCGGCTGCAGGGGTGTTTCCAGATGTCTACATTATCCAGTCATCCTTAAGATTTACTGTCAACAAGCACATCATCCTGCAACTATTCCTTGCACTTTTTATTGTCTCCTTTACGTAATAGATGTACGTTACGCTTCACTGACTCAGTGCGAGTCTGTAACATTACCAACAAGTACTCGTTAGCAACAAACACAGCAGAGTTTTCATGTTGGATGAAAATCTATGATTCATTTGAGTTTTAAAAAAAAGTACCAAAGAACACATGGAGCCAATAAATCACATGGGTGAGTAAGCTGATGTGATTTAGGCGATTTAGGAGCATGTTGTCATAAAAATAAACACAGTGTAAACAACGATTTTTGAGATGTTTGACTTCCATAAAGATGCGAAAACAGAAAAAGTATTCTATGAAACAATTAAGCATCATATCATAGCTCAAAGCCATTTTGAGAAAATGTTCAGTATGCACACCGAGTCAGGCTGATACATGTGGACAAATTTCATGATGCCGTGTTTTGGCTTTTCTGCTCTGGTTTGTTTTCGATGATACTCTATGTATTCAGTATGTCCTTCTCTCTACTGTTCTTGGAGTGCTCAATGCAATGGCTATAGCCTTGAATCGACAGGAAAAACAAGATTTCCTTGTGGGGGGTTGAGGAGAAGTTAATTTTCCACATCCTGATCCAAACACAAGCCTTTTCTTTTTTCTTATCCTCTTTTTTTTTTAAAAACCACAGCAGGTCTGTGTTTGTCTCCTTCTTACAGCTGTGCTCAGCAGAGGAGCGACCTTGGGGACAATGACAGCACACAAAGCGGCTAGCGTGGCCATGACCAGAGCCACTACTGGCACCCCATGTCAGACTGAATGGCGGTTGGTTTCATAGCTCACTGACTCATTATGGCCTACTACAGTCTTTAAGCCAAATATGTGGGTGGAATATAGGCAAACATAATTATGCCTTGCTGCACATGGTGTTGACTACTGACCGAGGACGGGAACGAGAGAGAGAGAGAGAGAGTGGGAGCAAATGTAGAGATAAATAAAAGGCAGTGAGAGTAGAAAAGTCTTTTCTCTGTGTGGGACACTGAGGAGGTGTGGTTTGGATAAAGGATGTTTGGGGCCTGCGAGGCTGCCAAACCGGAACACGGAGGAAGGACAGAGCAGAGATCTGCTAGTGACCTTAGCACGCAAACCACAGCACTTCTATTGTCCACCAAACTGCAGACAGATAAAGAGCTATATGTACATACATAACCAACTGATAGGGAGTAAAGTATTTCCATCATTCTGAAATAAAAATAACACTCAATCAATCATCTCCCTTGAATCCAGACATGAAAACTTTCAGAACTCCCTGCCAAATAGCGGCAAAACCACCTAAGGAGATGACAGAAGTTGTGTTTGGAGCGCTGTTGCCATGGAGACAGAATACAGATCCAAACAAAGGGTCAAAGGTTGCCCCGTTATGGAATGTTTACCAAAGACGATGAGGGCTAGGTTAGGGCAGTGCCTTCCCTGTCACCATACAGTGTATGCATGACATGTAAAACACCGCTGTGCTAAATTTAACAGACAGCCACGGTCTGCACCTTGTTCTGTAGTATGTCTTGCTGGTGGGAACGCTCGGCTCTGAGGGTGACTGATATGTTGTTTCCGACTGTAACATTCAGAGGAAGGTGGTCAGGGGTCAGTAGCCTCCACCCGCCTCTGTGGCTTGGCACATCCTCTGCAGCCATAGAGCTCTAAAAATAGAGTCACATAACAAATGGCTCTCACACCACGCATAACTTAAGTTTGTCACTACAGATTACACTTATAAAGCCAAATTAATGACCGCTAATACCGCTGTGACAAGCAATTATACAAATCCTTTAAAAAAAAATAATAAGAACAAAGCTAGTACTAATCAAGATTGGAAAGGAAATCTTTCAGCGAGAGAATTTAATTAGAGTTGAAACAATTAATCAATTGGAAAACAATTATCGTCATAATATTAGTCATTTTTTTCACACAAAAATGCCAAACATACATTGGTTTCAGATTCACAAGTGTGAATATTTTTACCTTTCTTTGTTTTAAGTGATTATAAACTGACTGTTTGGGTTTAAGTCAGAAAAAAAAGACATTTGACGACCTCGAGCTTTAGCATTTTTCTCTATTTTTTTACATCTATGGACCAAGCAATTCAATCAATCAATAATGAAAATAATCCTTAGTTGCAGCCCTAAATATAATATACAGCCAAGTCAATAGATACACATCAGTCTATAAAGCAAATAAAAAGCCACCTGTTACAACACAACAATGCAAGTAAATAACATTGTAAGACACCTGCTACACTGAGCAAGTAATAGAAACCTGCCAACAAAAACACTCTGCGGCAAAGAATAGCAGCTTCCACCATGAGAAAAAAACACCTGCTGTGGCACAACATCCGTTAAATGTTAGCCCCACATTCGATGCAAGAATAACAGCCACCTGCTGAAGGCTAACAATAGCCACCAGCTAAGCTTGCGAGGAGCCAAGAATCTATTCACTTGAACCCAGTGCCTTGTCCACAACAGTGAGTGAACGGCACTCTACATGCCAAGTGAATGTCCACTCATCACCAACGTACACAGCCACATGCCACCACCTCACATTTATCATTGTTGCATAAAAGACAGAACAGCATGAGTATGTGCTCGGTACAATCACACCAAAGTGTTACACTGAGTGCCAGGAGGTGTCAGGGGGACAGTACGAACACAAATACCACTTACCTCTTGCATAATCCAGCATAAGATGGAAGGAATGCAAATGCCCAATGATAAACACTTCACGACACACTCCCTGTACAAACATAACCCATATCAAAATACACACACATACACACACATACCAGCCACTTCTTTGCAATCATCAGCAAGACATAAGATGAGACAGTCACATTTCCTTCCCCCTGACTTTCTACACCGACGATTTTCTGAGGTTTTAATGCCTGGCGTCATCCAGAGTTCATAAAACTGTAGTTACATATGTAACTCTGCTTTTAACATTGATATCGGCCGGTAAAGGTTGTGTCCCTCATGTTTCACTCGCACGTCCCAGTCTTAAAAACTTAAACTTAAGGCTGGCCCACACTATAAGATTTTTCAAATCTTAACAGATGTTGAAAATGTGAGAGACCCCACACATCACGACATGTTATGATAAATTTAACAGTTTTGTTCCTATAGTGTGTGGTGAGCAACAATTTGGCAAAAACAGCACACCACACACTAACAGATTCCATTCATGTACAACTAGAGTCCTGACTCAAAAAAACACGGAAATCTCACAAAATCTCTCATGATCTCTATAACTTCAGAACCATCATAAAATCGGGGCTTTGTTGACCCTTGTCGGAAGGGGAGACTCGGTCCCAAAATTGGCTTGATTCTAGTGTAGTGCTTACCCGGCATTAAACTTTATTTTTATCGCCACATACAATCGCACACAGCACAACGTAGTGAAATTTGACCTCTACATTTAACCCATCCTAAGCATTAGGAGCAGTGGGCTGCTGTAAAGCGCCCGGGGAGCAAATTGGGGTTCAGTGAGTCACTCAAGGACACTTTGACATGCGGACAGGAGGAACCGGTGATCAAACTGCCAACCGTGTGATTGAAGGACGACCCGCTCTAGCTCCTGGGCCACAGACGCCCATTAACTGATGGCCAAGATGGTGGTTCAAAGCCATTTGAACTGCTAGCTTGGCTTGGTGAGGCTAATACCAGTAAGAGTTGTCTTTAAAAGGTTATAAATGTCTTTGCTTTGGTCTAGAGGAAAGAATTACTGGGTTTTCACTGGAAAAGGGAAGAGTAAATTAACACTACAGAAAGCCCAGGAAAAATTGATAGTGTAATAAAGTGACTGCACACATAATTTACCTCCTCAAAAAAGAGAATTTATTCTTAAGTTACTCTTTAAGTAAAACACGAACAAAGACACACACCTAAACTGCGTTTATCCAACTGTCAGTTGGTCTTACTTCCTGCCAGAATTTCAGTTTTGAACCTCTCACTGACCTTCTGCATGGAGATATTTATCTTGGTACTTTATACAGAGTATCAAGGTTGTGTTGTAATAGGTCCACATACTACTCCCTTTATTTTGACTACTTGGATCTCTGCTCATATATCACTGGAGTGTGTAGGGTAGCAATTTCTGTGTTGATGTTACCTTTAAAACGGTTGCGCTCACCACTGGCTTGCCAAAAAGATATATGCTGTTTGCTGTCCTGTGTAAAAGAGTCAGTGATTTATTATCAGGCATTTTTTCTTTTTTTCATTGTTTTTTTATATACACACATTAGCCTGAATTTTGGCTTTTTTGAACATACAGCACACGATTTGTTTTCAGTGTACGATTTGATTGTTTAGATGTGTGTATTCACAAGTAAGAAGAGTAAAAAGGGACGTTTCACAGAATAAATCTAATCCAAAAGCCCTACAATAATTCATATTATTCTGAAGCTTGTAATGTTTGGCCTTTGTCAACACTGTGTCAGAGAGGTATTGATTAAACTTGATGAAAATGTTCGAAGCTGTAGTCTGTGGTGGTGTATTTGTTGTATTGCGTGCCGTTCTGGTAAATCAGTCAACCCATGTATAATCTATAAAAGCTGTCAGGGGTACAGTGTAATATGGTTAACATTAGGAGAAAGGATGAGATTAATAACATTAGATTACACTCACATAAAAGGGAAACAAAGGTTAGACATTTGCTCTGGGAAAATTTTACAGTAATATGACTACATACTACCTTCCCTGTTATTTAGAACTGAGTAGTATTTTTATATAATAACAAATTATAGGTTATATTTTGTATGTTGTCATCTTGTAAAACACAACTGGTTGAATTAAGACCTCAACCATGGTTCTTCCTCACATCTGCCTTGTGTTTACATCATTTAAAGGATTTGTATTGTCTGGTTAAAAAGATTAAGTGGGCGTCCCAACGCTTTAAGTCTGAAAGGACTCAACAGTCCCTTCAACTATTAACCACTGAGAATCCCCTTCATGAAGTCATCATCTCTTTGGCCTCCATCAATCACCCCGCGGGGCCTCCACTGTAAAAAGCCTCCTATTAGGCGCAGTGAAAGCACTGTTTACCCAAGCTTAGTGAGTTACCTTGGGTTACTGCAGGAATGGAGGTTGTGGAAACAGTTGGCCACAGACATTATATATCATAGAGCATGTTGCTGTGTGTCTCTTAAAGTAACCGCCGCAGTCACAGAGTGAAATATTGCTTTCCTCTGAGACAGAATACGTGCAACAAGACAAAACAATGTCAACAAGGAATTGCGAGAGATAATTCAAGAATGTGAGATGTCCTTTTCATCAAGAAATGCTGACGTTTCCACAGGTTGTAATGTTTTGTTCTAGCTAGATTAGATAACTGTTTTGCAACAGAGACATCCTGTTCTGCATTTAGGGCTATCGTATTATGCATCACGACATTATGAGATAAAGTGCCTCAAGGCAGTCAAAATCAGTTTTTTTTCCTTTCCATTCAAACATTTGTAAAAGCCATGCTTGAGTGCTCAGTCCGCTGGCTACCGGCCTTGTTCACTTTGCCCTCGTTCTGAAGGCAATAGCAAAGCAAGGCTGACAAAGTCATTAAGTGAGCAAGCAAGAGGTTTGAAGACGCACGTCTCACTTGAAGCGTGTCCCCCTCTCGCTCCCTCCTGCCCTGGCTTTTCACCCCCAGACCCCCCTTCTGACCCCTTTGTTGGGGCGAATGGGTCTAGATCTTTGGAACCAGCTAATTATAGAGTTTTAACGTCTGCTTGGCTAAGCTCTAAGTGCTGGGGGACATTCCTACAACTGGGGGATTCACTATGAGTGTGTGTGCCCTCTGTGTTTGCTGTTTTGATTTAAACTATTGTACCGCTATGTGCCATGAGAAAAAAAGTTTGTTTTATTTGAGACATGAAACTTGTTTAACAGTAGCTGTACGCTCAACTAAAAAACAATGCAAATGAGAGACACCAGAAATTAAAACAGCCACAACTATGCACAAGGGATGTTTCAAGGTTTTAAAAACATGAAAAACTGTAAATAGAATACTTTCAAAATAGAGATACCCAAATCTGGCTATATCAGTTGAGATGAAATACAAAAATACAAAGCGAAGGAAAGGAAGCCAAAAAGAAAGTAAAGAACGATGGTGAGGCATGACAGTGATAGATGGTGTGTGTGTGTGTGTGTGTGTGTGTGTGTGTGTGTGTGTGTGTGTGTGTGTGTGTGTGTGTGTGTGTGTGTGTGTGTGTGTGTGTGTGTGTGTGTGTGTGTGTGTGGTGGTGGGGGATCTTAATTGGTCTCTAAGAAATCATGCTGTTGATATTTGCGGTATGAGAAGTGCAATCTTTCCAGATGTGTCATCTCATGACCTGCTGATTATGGTTGAGATGTATACTGTATTGGTGTGATATAGAGCTTCTGACTTACCCCACTCTTAGGTTTTGCTCCAAGGGCTGGCGTAGGTCCTGAGGTGGAGGCAGCAGGAACGTGTGGATGTGGAGGGTTTTGTGATGCTGCTGGCACAGATCCTAAATCAAACTCCTGCACAAGTAAAAGACAAAGATGACACTGTAGGCATTACATTATTGTGCAAAGAGCAGTGTTTTCCTCTAACATTTCAGTATTTCTTCAAAGATAATCAAGAGCGTTGTTTTAAAAGTGCAAAGCACACTACACAGTTCATCAGCAGATGAATGATAATCAGTGTCCATAGACATTGCTATGCCTCATAATGGCCACTAGGGGACTGATAAGATTACTGTAGGTGAGGGAAGACATTAGAGCTGCAACAATTAATTGATTAGTAGTCAATCATCAAATTAATGCCAAATATTTTAATCGGTTTGAGTATTTTTTTAAAGAAAAAAAGTAAAAATTCTCTGATTCCAGCTTCTTAAATGTGAATATTTTCTGGTTTCTTTGACAGTAAACTCAATATCTATGAGTTGTGGACAAAACGAGACATTTGACGACATCATCTTGGGCTTTAGGAAACACTGACCGACATTTTTCACCATTTTCTGACATGTTATTGACCAAACAACTAATCGATTAATCAAGGAAATAATCGACAGATTAATTGACAATGAAAATAATCGTTAGTTGCAGCCCTAGAAGACATGAAGGAATGAATGAAGGTCATTCCTGGATCCATTGGGTGCAACACATTCATTTAATAAAGAGTCGTTACAGCGGCAGAATAAACTGCAGCCAAATCCAGCAAGGTAACATGCAGGTGTGTACCAGGAGTTGTCGTCGATGGAGGGTCGGCGTGCTGTCCATAGAGGAGGTGGCACTGAGGGCATTCTCGATTTCCTGGTCCAACTGGTCCAGCTTCATAAGCAGCAACACCATTGAGTCCAGACGAGCATGCTCACGCTGAATAAACAGACAAATCAGAGAAAAAAAATACATTATCATCGCACTGAGCTCATAAATGTAGCAGAGACACTGAACCCCGAATTGCTCCCGATGGATAGGCCAGCGCCTTGCATGGCAGTGTGTGTGAGTGGGTGAATGAAAGGCAAATTGTGAATCCTTGCCTCCAAGGATTGAGAAAGTGACAGAAGAGTGCCACTGGAAATGGCAAAGCCAATGGTAATGTACTGTACGGTTGGAAAATATGGAGATGTAAATGAGATGTTTTTGACATGCCCGCATAGACTGTATACAAGAAGTGGATGTAGTCACCGTGACGTCACCCATTGGCTTGTGGACTGCCAATTTGAAGCCTCGAGTTCAGCAGTTTTGGCCGTCGCCATGTTGTTTTTTTGCAACGAGAATTGACACGAGAGGTTGGAACTAAGCACAGCCGAATGCTGAATAAGACATTTTCAGGCTAGCAAAAAGGTTATAATTAACTTTCATGAACTTAAAACACAGTGTGAAAGGGTTAAATTCCAAGACGGAAACACGACAACTCCCAGACCAGACAAAACCGTGGTAGCAACCTGTCAATCACAAGGTAGCCACGCACTAAAGCATACCCTGCTTTATGATCTATTTGACTCTAAATGGGTCCATAATTTACTAAATGAACATCATGCTGTATTGAAGATGACTTGAAACTAGTGATTGAGACCATAAACTCATGTTTACAATGTTTACTGAGGTAATAAATTAAGTGAGAAGTAGGGTCATTTTCTTGTAGACTTCTCTACAATCAGACTTCTTTTTGAAACCAGAGTCACCCTCTGCTGGCTATTAGAAAGAATGCAAGTTTAAAGCACTTCCACATTGGTTTCACTTCTCAGACCCGGAGGCAGCCCACTGCATGCACAGGATGACATTTGTTTTCTTACCTACTGAATGGTTCATTGTGGGGATGGCTTACTCTAAACTGTCAAAAGGGAAATTACCTGAACATACTTAAGAACCAGCTTTCAAGCTTCTTACTTGATCTGGGTAAATAAGATCATATGTATTTGCAGTCATTCAGTTCAGGTCAGTCTTTTGTCGAGCAACATCAGATATCAACCCAACGAGCTCCCTACCAAGTGGCATTATCAATATACAGTAGTTTGATTCAATATAGAACAAAACAGGAGATGCAGACTAGAAAGGCTTGGAGGAGATTAGAGTTAGCTCATCTCACACCTTATGGTTGTTGGCTTTACTGTCATCTGAGGCCTCCCAAGTGACCTTGATCCGTAATATATCATCATCATAATAAAAATACCAATAAAAATATATCTTTATAACATCTCCAAACAGTTGGTATCAAACTGAATCAGTTCTTTGGCTCTTGGCCCTACAAGCCAAAAATATTGAGGAGCTCTATTCTGTATCCCGCTTTCCCTGCTTCTTACCTCTCTTTCCTCTTACTTTTCAACTGCTGCTGATAACTCTAATCCCGACACTTTCTCCCTCTGCTCTTCTGTGTCCTTCTCCGTTCTGCACTTAAAATAGTCCCGGTTGTTTTCTCAGCTTTTTCCACACACCCTGTGCATTTAATGTTTATCTCTCTTGTATCAACTTTGTTCCTTTTTTAATCATATGACTCCAAGACTAAACAAAACATTTTCCCTTTAGTCCTCTAATCTGTAGTGTTCAATTATCCGTTCCAACGCTGTGATAACAAGTCTCACACTGACCTCAGGTGGTGTGTCTCCAGTAAGACAAGCTAAATGACATGCAATCCAGCCCACCTTCACACTCCACCTACCTCTCTGTCCTTGTTTGCTGTGCCTCAATCCTGTTTTGTTTGATGCAATATAAACCCTTGTCTGAAGATCAAAAACTTGTTCTTAACACGGTATATGTTTTCATTTCCTCCTGCCTGTCTTTTATCCTGCATGGCTCCGGGTGTGGCTCTCTGTCTGAGCTTCTCCCCTGAGAAGGACCCCAAAAAATTACATCATACGACTGGCTCATTAGTCCCTACAAACCTTCTTACAATCTCCTGTTAAACGCTTTATGAGGGTGAGCTCATGGGACACACTGCCACCATGATTGTATGTTGGTGCAAAGGTATAGAGGCATGTTACGTGTGAATGTGAGCCTGGTTTTCATGTGCTGTGTCTGTTGATTTATACGAGAGAAATCTTGTTGTTTCACGTACGATAAGTACTAAACATATCCTGAGAGGTGGCTAATGTGGCTCGATCTTGTTTTAGTTAATTTTACAATGGGTGTGTGCGTATGACAACATTCATATGAGCAGTGACTAATGCTAATGTGTGTGAGGTTGACACGTTTATGGATAGAATCTGCATCACGATAAACAAGCTTACAGCTCCAACCCTGCGCCTGGCTTCCTGCTCCATCCCCTAATAGCATCTTATGACTTGCGCTTACATTTATTTTCCAGTTAGTGCCCAATTAGCCTGTCAAAAGCCGTTCCTATTGGGTTTGCAGAGAGAGCAAATAGACATTGAGGGCCATGTGTGTCATGGAAATGTGTCTCACATTGATGCATTCATTGGCATTCCGAGCTAGTGGCAGCGCACATCGCTACGTTCTGTCTCCTTGGCAAAGTATCACAATGAAACATTGTATCGCGGTAAAACAATGACATCTTTACGAGGCCTCGCTGAATGAACAAAAGCATCTGGCTCGAGATGGCAATAACAACCACAAAACAGCAGGGTAAAAAACAAGTGCAGTGCAATGTCAGGCGCCTCAGAGAGGCAAAGTTTTTTCGGGGGCATTCTGGTGGTTTGGGTGTTCTCAGAAGGTTTCTTTTCTCTCTTTCCCATCTTTTGAGGTTTCTGTTACATTCCTCTCGACTTCCTGTTTTTTTGAGATGGGAGACAGTTCCCACACTGTTTGAACTCTTAGACCCCCCTCCTTCCCCTTTCCTCGCTCTCTTTTTCAAACCCCCTCTTATACCCGGTGGCCTGCATCCCATTTTTCAGACCTGTCCATTAAACTGAGGGTCTCTTTCTTTGCTGAGCTAAATATAGTGTGCAGATGACTATGCATCAAAATACTGCGTATAGGCCTACATTTGATTTGAGCATTTGATTAGTAAATGAGGACAATTGGCAGAAAAAGAGACAGAGAGAGCACTGAGACGATGATGTTGCCAAGTGGCCTGCTGTCAGATAAACGACAGTTGAGCCAGTTTGGCCCTGAGGTCAGGATAAAGCCTTGTTGCTAAAACAAATAAACACAGTAACAAAGCCCAATATCAGGTTAATCTGAAGCCATTATGCAAACCAGATGGATTGTCTGCAACAACAACATGGTTCACTGGGGACATAATCATTTGTTAGTACAGTATCTTGTCAGAGATAATTCCTGGTTGCTGTTGCCATTGTCCACTAACAGATAATAACATCAGTTCTGTATTATTAATTTCCTTCATGCTATTCAAGAGCTTCTTCTCCGTTTTCTTTATGCTAAATACAGTATGTTCCCTCCCTTGGGGATGATAATGTTAATTCGTACTAACTTATTCTTTCCTGTCCTCACGACCTTCCCTAAAGCACATTTTCTTAGCAAACTGGCTTCATACAGTATGTAAATACACCCCATGGTGAAAACCCTGTGGTGCTGTCAGAGAGGAGGCAAGTAATCACCATATGGTGGATGAATTGCTTTGGTGCCTTCCAGTTTAATGGCTGAACTCCTCTACTCGAGTTCCAGGAGCCAGTTTTTTTTTAGGATATTTAATCCAAAGGTTGAAAGCCATACTAAGATTGAAACTGGAGCCAGTGGTAATAAATGCGGCACTGGTTTTCCATGTCCCTGCACTTGGACTGTGATCTCTCATTTTTTGGCAGCTGATGGAGTGATGTCAACATTGGTCATGATGACTGAGAGGGCCTCCAAAGTTTCTATGCACACAGGGAATTTGTGTTGAGATATTGCAGTGATGATTCGTGAAAATATGTAGGATTACCCAGCTCATCGGCTTTTCAGGAGCACAGATACAACCAGAGTGTCAGTGTATGATGCATCATGCCAACACTGTGACTGGTCGCATATGTCACTCACTCAGCATCATAGCTCATGAAAGACATTTATCTTATTGTACTTTGAAAAGGGGGCTGTGGTAGTGTGTATCAGCAACAACATGACCTCACGCATTATCTGTGTGGATACATAGAGAGCAGCTACGTTGAAAATACATTAGAGCAAGTTCAAAACACAGTCTACAACTGAACATGACCAAACGGTACCACCAGTCAATGCAGCATATTGTCTTGTTATGTAACCCATGGGCATCAAAACATCCCACGTCCCACACACTGACCAAAAAGCCACCATATTAACCGCCACGTTGCACGCTTCACACTCTGTTCATGATATCCTATCACAGGAACGCATAAACCTAAATAACTAATTATCTAGTTTATCTTAGACTGATATACGACGGAAAAAAACACTTAAAAAATGTCCTTATAATTGGCTAACTATGTTTCTGCAATGCTTCAAAATGCAAAATGGGGATTGGTTAAGCTAGTGTTAGCCTTACTTTTATAACCAGTACACAAAACCTTTACAAAATCACAACCTTGAAAACAACTCAAGCATAGCATTTTCATATCAAACTCTGTGAGAGTAGCTGTTCACAAGCGGGTGATCGTCTTCAGCTAGAAAGTATCACAAGAATCTAACTCTCCACAATATGGTACTTGTCTAAACAACATGCCTGCTTAATGCGCCCTGCGTTGTAAATAATGGATTTCTTGCTGTCATTCCAAAAAGGCCAACACTGCAACTACTAATAGTGAATAAATACTGGGGCCATTGCTTTGCTCCAATGAGCCCAAATGCGTGAACTGCTTATTAAGTCTTTGGCACTTTACTGTATCCCACAAGCACGCTAGATAGCAGTGTGTAAATAGTACAACATACAGTATTTTGTGGAGAGAGCAGTCTGAGCCTTTCACCCCAGAGATTACTTGAGGTTCCAGCCCCCTGTGTGTTCATAGTCTCCATGCCCTTATAGGACCTTGTTTTGCAATGAGCAGTTGAGAAAGAGTAAAACATTTCACAGATCCCCCCACTCACCGATATGCAAGCATGTGAGAGTGAAGTCATTGTTTTCCGAGAAGCTTGCCAGAGTGTGGGACAAATATCATTTGTAGGCCGTATATGCCCAGTAAGTGTCAGTTCATTTTTTAAAAAGTACTTCATTTCGAGGTGTTGAAGTGCTAGAACCGTGATTACTACACAGAAACAAGTATTCTGCATCCCTTCTACATCGATATTAAATATATAGCCTTACCTTTCTCATTCGCACTTTGACCACGTTGTCCTCTTTCTGATCTCCAGGTTCATTCGTTCCATCTAAAACTGGACTGGCAAGTTGTGTGTCGCTGTAAATAACGGCCTCATCTGGCTCCTCCATTCTAGAGACTGTGGCTCCTGGCCTGTGGTGTTCCCTCTGACCATCTGCCACCTCAGGGGCAGGTGACTCACTGAGGTAACAACCAGAGGCTTCGTTGCCATGGAGTCCCTCTGGTGAGAGCTCATCGTTGACCTCTGCGGGGCTTGGTGGCAGGTTTTCAGCGTGCTGTTCAGTAGCTGCTTGTTTATCATCCATATGGGAGTGCTGAACGTGTGGACGTTGGGTAAAATCTGAGGCAATGTTCTTTTGAGGATCCGGTACAGGGCTGTCATCTGGCTCAACGTGGCTAACTTCTGGGATAGTATCCAGTTTTGAACAGCTATTTTCCAACTCCTGGGCTATGGTTTGATCCGCAAAACAAGCCAACTCTTTGGACACTGAGCTTCCATCAGTGATTTCCACTGGTTGACTTACGGAGGTCATCGTGTCCACATACTGGTCTGCACACTGAGTAATATTCGTCTGTATGGGGTCTTCTTCTGAATATCCAGTATCCAGTTTTTCATTGCTGTTAACTGTCAGAGAGCAACACTGACCTTTGAAACAAATATCAGATGATGTGATCATTGGCTCATACCTGACGCCTGCTGCTTTCTCGCTGCCTTCTGCTTGTGCACTTTCCTCTCCCTGAGGCCCGTTAATCGCTGTCATTTCAATATTACGCTGTTCCAACAATGTCTGGTGGGCTATTTCACAACCGTGAGCCTGTTCCAATACCCCAGTGCGGCCATGATGATCCTGCTCGCCTCCTTGAATGTCTCTTGAGTGACGCTTAAGTCCTGTATTTTCATTTAGAGTTTCTGGGTCATTTAATCCATCCAGCTTGTCCGCAGAATCTGCGCTCCGGCTTTCAGTTACTCCTTTGTCACATACTTCCTCTACCACTAAAGTCACAACTGGTTCCACAGTTGTGTTAGCCTGTGACATCACATCACCACTCTCCATCATATTAACTGAACTGTGCAGCACACCAACAGGTAAGGTTACACTTGCATCAGCATGGCCAGAGGTGGAAATCTTCTCTTCCTCCACATCTGGAAGGTCAGTTTGAGGTTCCAGTTCAGCAGCAGAGGACTGGTTTAGTGTGGCCTCAGAGATTTCAGGAGGTCTGCTGTAACCCTCTGTATGGCTCTCCTTTGTTTCCGGATGATTTGGAAGTTTGCCAGACTGTTCACCAGCAGATCCACACAGTGGAGGCCCATTGTTTGAAGAGATAGAGATGCATTGTTGCTCTTCACGTGAGATATGTGGACTTTTAAAGACATTATCGTCATTGCAGATGTCGGGACTCTGGCTACTCTCTGTGCCAACTTCACCATTGATGGTTTTCTCACTGTGACTGCTGCTATCATTTGCACAAGTAATATTTTCCATGGACAACCCACTGCTTGAGTTACAGTGACATTCTCCAGATTTCCCAATGTTTGCGATTTGGAGAGGCTCTGATTCAGAGGCACTTTGAGGAATATTAACGTCCACCAACTCATGATGGCCATGAACTGACTCCTCCTGCAAATCCAGCGGGACTTTTACATCGCTGTCAATTAGCTTCAACTGTTCTGATCCAGTATTATCATTCACAACAGAAGCTGTCTGAGCCAGGTCCTCTGTGGGCAGCTGGTGGCAGCCCTCCGGCATTGAGGCACACCTTGTCCGGCGACCTTGTTTGGAAGCCCCTGCTCCCATCCAAGGCCCCTCGCTGTCCACCCCATGACAGCAGACCAGGTCAAGATCATCATAGCTGTACTGTAATCCTGAAGCATGAGTCACATGCTCCTCCCAACTTCTTTTCCGTATGGCTACTGGCATGGTGGACCGCCAGTGCTATCCCATAGAGCTGCTTTTGACGCCAGGCGAAAATGGAGAAACAGATCTGCTGCAATTGAGAAGAGAAACAGGGATAAGAAACCAGCCAGCGTTCGCAAGTTATGAGTTTACAGTAACTGAATGTGCAGATGACAATATGGTAAATAACGCTTCACTTTTAAAGTAAACAGTTATGGAGTAGTGAGTGGAAGTTCAAGAGGGGCGTAATTATACTGCATTCACAAGTCCATGGAAAGTATGAACTCTAGAGGATGTGTATAAAATGACAGGATTCCCAGTTATGCTAATCTAACATGGGATTATCTTTTCAAGCAGAGCTGTTCCAAATTTCATATTACAGCATGACAACTACGTGACTGTACTTGATCTGGAACAGTTGATTTTGCCTGAAGCTTTCAGGAACTTCAACCAACAAAGCTGCCTGGATAACCATCAAGATAAATGTAGACGTCCCTTGTTTACTTTTTAACTTCTTTACACGTTGAGCTATAACCGAACCAGTTTGTCAAATTTACACCGCAAACCTTCAATGCACACCAACTTTTACCGTGCGAAATTGGTTTGAAAAATCCAGGGTGTTGGTTAACTGTCATTCTGTATCTACCCATGCACCCACAAAAATGAGAATGATGTAAGTTAAGGGAGCTATAACTGCAAATGACAGTCAGTGTCCCTCCCTGAACAGCTGGGTCTTCACAAGCCAACATTGTCATGATGCATGAATCAAACCAAGCTCTATACTAACTGCGCTCAGTTTTTTTTCCTGTTGTTCTAGGTCAGAATGTACAGAAGTAAAGGAACAGAGGGATCCAACAAGCAGGATGTACTCAATTCAAGCTGAACATCTGCTATATTATAAAACATAATGATAGAAGAATAAAGAGTAGTGGACAGTAAGGAACTGAAAAGAGACTTCTAATCTAATTTCAATACAATTTCTCTATCATTGTTCATATGTAAGAGTCAATTTTTCAACACATCTATCAGTTTCTTAAGCAGTAATATAAGTAATATCAAAATTTGCGACAGGTGCCCACTTTTTCACCTTTTGTTTCCTCAGGAGAAGAACCGGATGGTACCAACAGCCATGTGCACTCTCTGGCATGAACCTGCTCCTGGTTATTACTGCAGTGAAGTAAGGGAGGTTACGAAAAATGTCCCAAAGCAGTTGCTCCTTCTACTTTCCCTCGAACCGACAGCAAAACTGACACCTCAATACATTTCAGATATTTTTATGTGGGAGTAACAACGTTTAGTTCTTGTAAATTCCCCAGTGAAGACAAAGTGTTTTACAATATAATCCGGTAGCTGTCTATTCAGTCATTAAACACCAGGTGATAATCCGACAAATAGGTTATAGATCCAGTATTTGCCTCGAGTACAGTTATCCAGGGATGTTTCGCAAGTTGCCTTTTCATTCATCCACTGAAAGCAGTGCGTCCTTGTTTGGGAAATATGAATCCATCTCGTTTCAAGTGACTTGACATCCGTTTTATTTTGTAAGCAGTCCTTAGTCTAGGTTTCTGCAAGCCGTTTTCTGGACTCCAGTCAGTATCTTCGCAGTAAAACTGTCGGAAAAGCAGTGAAGCCCCCAAAGGCAGGCGGAAAGCCGGGGAGCAGTGAAAAGTCCAAAGACAACTTCCATCTTGATCACATTAGAGTTTTTGCTGACGCTGAATGCCGAAGAGTCGGGGTGGTGTAAGAGGGGCCGGGTTTTCTTTCCCCCACTCCACCCCTGCTCTCCTCCGTTCTATCCCTTTTCTCATCAGGTCCCCTCCCCGCTGGTTTTGACAGGCAGTCTGAGTCACATCCTAGGAGCCCCATCCCCCGTCTCACAGCTCACCCAGGACACTATACGCATTTATTCACTCCACCCTCCTCTAATATACTTTCTCTCCTCACTATTTTAGAAACTTCCTCTCCGCTTCTTCTCTCACAACTTGTCTCTTTCCTCTTCTCAGTGGACTTTTCTGCCTTAGCTCGCTATTTCACTAAGCTGGGCAAGGCTCCCACCAGTTGGTTTAGATTAGTAACAGACAGGCTGCCTCGTAAGACCCTTGGCTGCGGGCCAAGAGAGATTGCTCTAATGTTTTGGCAGTTATTTCTGAGGCATGCTTTTTTTTTTTTTATTATTTGTCATCTTGTAACTCTACAAGCATTCTTAACCAAACACACTGGCACTAATAAAAAAAAAAGCAAAGCAAGATATCTTTCAGATACGCTTTGAGAATGCATTTTTCCAAATATTCTGGAAGAAAATATGATATAAATCACTTTTAAAAAGTTGCATGACGATGGGGACAATGTTAAAGGTGCTGTCAACCTGATATCTTTGTTTTATAGTAGACCTTAGGGAAGAAAAAACATTAAAGGACCCAGATGCCAGTAATTCATTTCCTAATATAGTCATTTGTCAGAGGCACTCAGCAGAAAGAAAAGGCAAAGCCAAGGATATTTACACTTGATGTCACGGAGACATTTTAAGACAAATGTTAAGTGGCTAATTTTGTCTTTGAAGTCTGATTGAGACAGGGGTTTTAAAACAAATTAAATATTCCACAGACTTCCATTTGCACAGCCCATCTCTAGTCAAAAACCTCAAGGGCATCAAAACCTCCTGATTTACATAAGATGTGCGCTTTTGCGTATAAATTCATTCATTCTAACAACAGCACCTCCATCCAAGTGCTCCATTAAGTTATGTCATCTAATCTTACAAACTCAAGCTATGACCAAATTTATCAAGGCTATTTTTTTAGTAAGGTCAGTTGCTCAAAAAAAGAAATGCGTCAAAGCAACAAGGACAACACAAGAGAAGTGGAATGAAGCCCCCTCCAACTAACCCGCAACCCCGGCCTCTAACCTCTCTGGGTCATCCAGATGTGAGGTGAGGCTCTGGTCTGGATGAGTCTTTTCTTAGGGGCCTCGCTGGGAAACTGTACACTGCCGTCAATGTTGGCTCTCCGGGGACACAGATGGTCGTACTCAAGGGGAAGGATCCAAGTTCAACAAGACTCCTCTGTAGCGGTGTCACATGATGCGCTCTGTGGTTACGCCGAGTGCAGTGTAACGAAATGCAGATCTTTTGGGTCACAGTAGCTTCCATGTGGATATGGCTGGTGATTGAAGTGCAGGGGCCGACACAGAGCATGACTCAGGCTATCCACTCATTACCTCCTGTGGACGTCCAACACAGGCCTATAATTTAAAAGGCTAGGCCTCCCCCCTGACAAACCTACCATCCTGCGCAGCCACAGGGCAACTGGTCTACGTCACAATCTGATCCATCAGTGACACTGTGCAAACACGTGCTCAGTCAACAACGTGTGTGAGACTAAATGCCCACCAGCAATGTCTCTGTATGTGCATTTGTGTGTGAGCTGCATAAGTACTGAAGCATTCAAATTGGAGCATTAAAACAAAATGTAGCGTGAACAAATCTAACCCGGTGTCTAGACCGCATGCGTATTTTTACTCGTGCGTCTGACGCAACAGATACTCTTTCATGTTAATCTATGCAGCTGTCTGCATCGGCTCCGTGCAGGCTCGCGTCTCAGCTGTGTCTCACGTCTCAGCTTTGTCTCACGGGCGTAACCGCGACCTGAAGCGTTTATTTACGTATACTGTATGTGCGTAAACGCGAGGTTGATGGCCAATAAACACTACTACTTTACTACATTACTACAATTCACTACATATTTTAGGGTTTTCTCATTATTTTCTCATTTTAATTATTAAACTTTTAGCATATTATCTTTTATTTTCCCATTATCTTCCCTTGTTCTATGATTGTACTGTTACTCCAGGGTCTGAAAAGTGAAGCCACTGTGGAAGCGCCTTAAACTTGCATTCTTTCTAATATCCAGCAGGGGGCGACTCCTCTGGTTGCAAAAAGAAGTCTGATTGTATAGAAGTCTATGAGAAAATGACCCTACTTCTCACTTGATTTATTACCTAACTAAACATTGTAAACATGAGTTTATGGTCTCAATCGCTAGTTTCAATTCTTCTTCAATGCAGCATGATGTTCATTTAGTAAATTATGGTCCCATTTAGAGTCAAATAGACCATAAAGCAGGGTATGCTTTAGGGTGTGGCTACCTTGTGACTGACAGGACGCCTTGGAGTCGTCTGGTAGTTGTCCGCGTTTTTGTCTTAGAACTTTAACCCTTTCACAGTGTGTTTTCAGTTCATGAAAGTTAATTTTAACATTTTGGTCGCCTAAAAGCGTCTTATTCAGCGTTCGGTTGTACTTAGCGCCACCCTCTCGTGTCACTTCTGGTTGCAAAAAGCCAAGATGGCGATGGCCAAATACCAAGACGGCGAAGGCCAAAATGCCAAGATGGCGACGGCCAAAATGCCGAACTCGAGGCTTAAAAACGGCAGTCCACAAACCAATGTGTGAAGTCATGGTGACTACAGTACGTCCACTTCTTATATACTGTCTATGGGAAAAACATAATTGATTAGTGTGAGATCGTCATCTTGCGATCTAAATAATTAGTGCAGGCCTTGCTCGGGCTCAGAGAAAGCTGTAACCTGTTGCAAATTAATCATATGCATCAGTGTTGATGGAAATATAGATCAGGAATACTCACACATATAACAGGAAAACTGCACAATCCACAGAAAGTTTGGCTGCTCTTTTGCTGCTTGACGCTTTGATATTCGCGGACAAGACAGAACCGGTATAGATAGTCAGTGACGCTTGCGGTCTAGACACGGGGTAAGTCTACAGACTACAGCCATGCTAGCACTGTGCAGCTGAGGCACAGTGATGCTTTGAGGGAAATCCAACCATGCTAGCATGCTTACAATGACAATGTTAACATGCTGATGTTTGTAAGATAAAATGTTTACCATGTTCACTATCTAAGTTAAGCGTGTTACTATGCTAACATTTGACTATGACTTCACAAAACAGTATGTAAGACAATATGAACTGATATATATATGCTTTTTTGTGATAATATATGTGAAGTCCATTTTGGAATCTGTGTAAATCACTATGTACTGCATGAGAGTTATTTCAGAATATTTATTTATTTAAGAGTCATCGCTGCAGGCCAGACTCTGTCTGAGTCCCACATCACAGAGGATGGGCATGAACATTCACACAGGCATGCAGCAGCATTGCTCACATGTTTAGCGCGGTCACATACATGGTTAAGAAAGACCTATTCATGATTCACCCTATAATCCCCCACTGTTCGACCCCTCGGCTTCTTAAGTGGAGCAGTGAGGGTCCAAAGGAAACAGCCTCACATTCCTCACTGATATAGTTTATTATTGGAAAAATAAGCCAGTCTAAATCACGGGCATTGAAGAACACAGAGTGTTTGCCCATGTAGGAAAATGTAGGTGACGCTTGTAGCGTTAAAAAAAATCCCCTTCCATAACTGAGTCATTTTGAGTCCTTGCGTATACAAAGGCTGCTTTGAGAAGATTTTGTGGCACCCATTTTAAGGCTTCTTTAAATAACCATTTTCTACTGTAAAAGTTCACTACTGCAAAGCTGTAAAAACGGATCTTGGGTTCATTTACACTAAAAAGAAAACTAAACAAAATGCCAGAATGTCATCTGAAGATCTAAAAATAACATCAACAAACCACACCAAGATCATTGCAATTCCTTCCCGTCACTTGCTATGCCCTGTGGTTAACGACTCATTTTAAAAAGCCGAGAGTCATGCCAGTTTAAATAACAGCGTTTGAGGCCTGGGTGGGAACTTGAGCAAATGCAATATTCTTGAACGAAGCATCCCATCGCAGATGATGCAATTTAAAAGGCTCCACTTCTGTCTTAATTAAAAAAAATGGCCTTTAATCATCTGGGGCCTAAATGCAAGAAGTCGTCGTGGGAGAAACCGAGGGGGCCTTGGCCACTGAGCGTGGGTTACAGTGTGACTGTTACCGTGGGAACAGGAAGTACAAGTTATTGAGGATACAGACCATAACAATCTCCAGGCTAAAATAATCTATCTAATCTTCTTGTGAGAGTATCTGTGTGTGTGTGTGTGTGTGTGTGTGTGTGTGTGTGTGTGTGTGTGTGTGTGTGTGTGTGTGTGTGTGTGTGAGTGTGTGTGTGTAAGAGACAAGAGAACGTCATGTACCGTATGTGTGTGTTTGTGTGACTGCTGTATTAAACTGTGACATGTTGTTTGGTTTGTCAAATCAAATGATACAGACTTGTGCCATCTGGGCCTGGAAATGACTGTCTCACACACTGAGAAAGTCCCATTAGTGTCCCATGACTGTGTACTTCACATCAGCAAACATAATCATCAGGCTCCAATTATTTTGCCCATATCTTGTTCATTCAAAACACACGATACCACGCGCACCAATTTCCTGTTAATACTCAGGTGATTGGAATATCCAATTTCTGTGTTGCTGCTTGTAAACACGATGTGCCATTTTTAAATATTAGGATAAGCCCTTATCCTGCTTTTAAGACGCCTGTAAACAATATACCTATTATATACAGGCTTATTAGAAAATAGCAGTGTTTCCCATACCTTCATGTATTTGTAGCGACCCACTACAATACCGACATTGACCACTAGGGGTGGGGGAAAAAAATCAATACAGCACAGTATAGCGATATTTTGCGTGGCGATATTGTATCGATACACGGACGTCAAGTGTCGATGTGACTCAGTCTTAAAGCTAGAAGATGATGTGGAGATACTGGTACCACATGAAACTAGAAAACCGAAGGAATCGATTGGTACCAACCATGTCATGTTAGCTTGTCGAGAAGAACGCTAAATAACGCTCCAAAGTTACGCTAACTTTTGGTGAGATAAAACTGGCATGGGCATTTTCAAAGGGGTCCCTTGACCCCTTGCCCTCTGACCTCAAGATATGTGTATGGAATCTCCGAGATGAACAGAGTGAAAACTGTATCTTATTAGATAAAACAGATGTTGACAAACTGCATAATTTGCAGATGAAAAAAGGTAATATATCGCAATACCCAGCATATTGCAAAATGTTTAAAATCACAGTATCGTGATAATATTGTATCGTGGGGCTTCTGGTGATTCCCACCCCTATTGACCGCCACATATTGATTTTCTATTTTTTTTTTTTACAGTTTAAAATACGTAAAATTGTATTTCTTTGTAGAGCTGCATGCAGCATATTAATTCGTGCAGCCCCTCCTTGCTCCTCTCTCTCTGTCTCTCTCTCACACAAACAAACACATTGACAACGGACCGTCTGTGAATAGTCCCTCCTCTCTGTGCACACTCTGAATCAACACATGATCATGCACAGGAGGAAGGATTGTTGTTGGCTTTTTTTTCCGCAGAGAAGACGGCTGGTCAGTTGCACAAATTTGTCCAAAGCTGTCCAATTGTCCGAAATGAAAATATTTGCAGTGGAGCATCTTACATACAGTATTAAATAATTAAAGAAAGCATGGGTGTGTCTCCTTCCGCCCCTCCACCACAAATAGAATCTAATTCTGTGGGAAACACTGAATAGGATGCTAATATACATGTAAACAGTCTATTCCAAACAAGACCTTGACGACGCCACAAAATGGAGACTTGAAGGTCCCTGAAAATCCCCCTTCTGAAAAACAGTGAGTCCTTAATCGTGACCTCATCCTGGACAACAGGCGTAAACAAAAACTCCAACCAAGAAAGCTATCACAATGTTTTAAGAACTCCTGCCTCTCCCTTTGGCTGTCGGGTTTTTATTCCAGACATCCTAATCTTCGTTCTTCAGGAAACTAGGTCGTCTTTTCTCTCTCTCTCTCTTTCTTCTATATGAATGGTGTCCTTGAGTTGTGTGTCTTGTATGTGAGTCTGTTGTGATGTGTTGTCTGTCCTCTTTCCGGGTCTTCACGGTAGAGAGGAGGTTGTGTGGCCCAGGTCCTGGATCCATATTCATCATATATGTTTACAGTCTATCCATCTATATGTAGTAGTTGTTCCGTTTCTCCATACTGTCGTCTTACTAGTATTATTTCTGTCCGCTTTGTAAACACAACATCTACAACAACATCTGAGGGATGAAGTTTCTTCCATTTTGTTTCCACATTAAAAGGTTTTTTTGGGGGGGGGGAGTTTTTCTTTATCTGAATCAAAGGACTAAGGATAGAAGGTGCCATATGCTGTACAGATTGCAAAGCCCTTTGAGGCAAATTTGTGACTTGTAATTTTGGGGTATATTAAAGGAAAATTGACTTGACTCCTTCCTAATCAAACAGTCTTTATCTCCTCAAAAGAAAGAACATCCTGACATCCTGTTTCAGCAGGAATTACATCCGAATAAAGACAAAAACAAATTCTTAAAAGAGGACGTGAGTTGGGGATGCAGTCTATGTTCTGCTCAGGCAATCTACCTGCATCTCAAACAGACAGTTCCATATGGATTAAGGCGGGGCTAATTGGCGACAACAGCTGGATTTCATCTGCGTACTCTCTCTGACTCAAACAAATGCCCCATAACCCTATAACCACCCGCACCTGAGCACATTCTCACATTTCTGTAGCCTTAAAATATGTGCAGGAATTCACACAGCCATACACATAACACTCACATGTACATTAGCATTAAATGTGGTAAGTGTTTCACAGGTTGATACATCATCACAACACCATCTGGTAAATTGGTTTACCAAGCAGATGTTTAACTTTGCCTTTGTTTTTGACCTCTTAAAATTGAATCTCAAACTCAGATTTGGGCTTATTAAAACAACACAAAACTACAATACTTTTCGTAAGAAACTGCCGGTATTTGATTTCAATGGCTCATGTTGCTCATCAGATGCACTGTTTGTATTAACAAAGGTCAAGTGGTTCACAAAGAATCCTTTCTATCCATTTTGCAATGTAGACACGCCTAAGTTATTTGCCTTTTGGAATTCATCACATCCTCCAGAGCTTGACATTTTCTAACAGCTTGGATCTTGAACGCATCTGCGGACAGGGCCACATAATATTTATCCTCTTGTCTTGTTGTTTAAGAGGAATGACTCTTGAGCTCGGACCAGACCTTGTGAAGGCCAGGATAGTGACGTACTACACCCCCCACCCCCACCTAGGATTCTGCTGAACATATGCTGCGCTGGCATTGACTCTTCCAGTAGAGATCCAGGAAAATGTGTTGTCCTTGGACACGGTCGCCAAAGCAGCATCAGCAGGAAATACTTGAGATGAAGAGTCAGGGGATGAGGGGCCAGGAGCTGTTTCATCATATGATGAGAGAGACCTCTGAACACTTATGTTTCCGCTCCATGGTAGTTTGCATTTTGGTTTCCAAATGTAACCGCCCGACATCTGCCCTACCACAGTGTAGTGTTTATCATATGTTCTGCTCCTGCAAGATCTCTATTTCTTTATTCTTATTTCTTTTGCTTTTAATCCGTACTGATACAATAACAGCTATTATCAGGTATGAGGAAGAGGTACATGTGTATTTGTCTAGAATTCTGTTTTAAAAAGAAAATATTTATAAGGTCTGCAGGAATTTTGCACTTATCAGGAACACAACTGTACCTCATGAGCGCCGGAAGTAGGGGGGGCCACTTAACGACCCTGTCCCACTTTCTTTTTAAGGTTACGAATCACTGTTTCCCCGCAAATGTCCTTATATCGCAACATGGTAAAAAAAGACGTTTCAGTCATTCCCGTCCACCTTGCGCATGTCAACACTGGAGGGTGTCAGAAGTTTGTTTTTTACAGATACACTCTCATTTTAATCTGTGCAGCAGCAGCTGTCTGCACGGCTCCGTCTCAGCTGTGTCTCACGTAACCGCAACCTGAACTGAAGCATTTATTTACACTTCAAGTCTATTTTTTTTTCCGATAATAAGTGCGTAAACGCAAGGTTGATGCCCAATAAAAAACCCGGACCTCGCCGCTGCCCGGGGCCGTTGAGTTCCCGCTGCGCAGTGCACCCTCTCTCCCTGTGGGGAAGGACAGGATTCCCGGCGCGATTGTCAACCGGGATGGACTGTCCTCAGTGTGAGGGGTCTGTGGCGATGTCGGCACCCCGTCTCGTTTACCATGCTTATGCTGTGTGACTCTTTGCCATCAACATTCATAACTGTACAACCTTTAAGATTAAATTGTTTACTAGAGCACCAAGTTCTTCATAGATCTAGCCTCATAATTTTGCGCTCAACGTACTCCAGATTGATACATTTAACTTTAATATGTTCAAAATTTTGTCTGAGGTCAACTCACCACAATCTCTCAAAATCCTGTGGGAAACACTGTATTACATCATCCAAAGCTGCCCCCCCCCACACACTTCAAAACTCATTCCAGCGCCACTGCTGTACCTTCATAGAGTAAAAAGTGGATAAGATTGCCACAGTTAAATATTTACCTTCCCTTCCGGTCTCCTACGCAATGTAGTAGAAACGTTTATAGTGCAATAAGAGCGAAAGGACAATAATACGCAAGGCACTTCTTCTGCAGGAAACTGTTTGACATTCCAGCCCACTCAGGAGGAAGTGTACAGGTCAGGAAACCTTCACTATCACCCCTGCCTGCAAAAAGCAGCAGGCAGGGGTGATGCCTTCTTGAAAAAGATGCTACTACAAACATCAGACTCTTGTCAGGAGCCACGAATGGCTAATTTAAAAAAAAAAAAAAATAGTACATCAAACCAACTTCAAGTATGGTGCAAAGAAGACAAATCAAGTGTATCAGGGCAGAAACGGCTGTTCCTGAGACAGAAATAATGACACACAAGGGGGCAGTTTATCATAAATATAAAGATGCTTAAAGATACAGAGACATGACTCAACTGGGATCACTAACCTTTGCCTTTGCTTGGACTTGTGAATACGCCTGCCTCTCGAAATCTCCTAACACGTGCAGTGAGGTTGAGCAGTAAGTGAGGAGACCATCCTCCAGTGGTCTCTTCGTCAGCAGGCATCCCCACTCTGAGCAGTGTCTCTGAGCAAAAGATGAAGTCCTGTAGTCCCCCCCAACAGCAGGGCCACCTGTGAGTGTCTGTAACAAATCAAACAATTAGCATTTGATGGAAGAAACTGGCTGTAATGACATGACACAATGTGGGGAGACATGCAGATAAGCAACCATCTGGTATTAGATGTTATACATTTAGATTTGTATATGTAACGTTAGCTAGCTTATTTTTGGCACATAGTTAGCTCATTTAAAGCTGCAGTATGCGATATTGGCGCAAATATGATTTAAAAAAGTTATTTTTAGAAAACGGCCGCTATATCGTGACAGTAGTACATGAAACAGGTAACCTGAAAAAAATCATGTTCCTCTGTGTCCTACTGTGTCCTCCGGTGCTCCTAACGGCATCTGAAGGATTTCACTTACCGGAGGAAAACAAGGTCCGCTGCCAGCTGCCGTCTATGAGACCCGGCTGTCAATCACTCGCGAACTCCGACCAAACGGTCAAACTAGGCAGCGCTGATCAAATATTAATCAATATTCTGTTACTGTAATGACTATTTCTCACCTCAAGTGTTTTCAGAATCATCTTGTAGTGTACTGTTTAGCTGTAAAATGAGAAAGTTTGTGAGGCGGCCGCCATTATAAAATCTGTTGAAGGAAGCCAAGTTCTGGTCACATGACCGGAGCACAGCCAATAGGAACGCTCTCTCTCTCTGAAATGACCTGTGATGATCAAAATCTGCAGTCATGGGCTAGATTTTTCTATAGCCTGAAAACAGAGCAGAAGTCTAGTTTTCTCTCAGACCACTTGAATTATAATATGCTGAAAGGTTGTTATGGAATTTTTGCCAAATTATGCCAAACAAATTTCCTGCATACTGCAGCTTTAATGCTGCATGTAACGTTAGCCTAGAAGTAACGTTAGAGGCAAGTAAAACATTCAACAAAGTTCAGCTTTCCAAAGGGAGAAGCAGACTTTTCGTACATGAGGAAATAAGAATACCTTACAGTAACCAACCGTTACGAAAAAATATCATAACTTGAGGGAAGACAGTCTGAATCTGAAGCTCATCGTTAACGTTACTCACCTTTGTGGGTGAAATGGCAGCTAAAGCTAGTTCAGGTGACACGGTTGACGTTAGCGTTACATTCTCAAACTGCCTTTTCACTGGGATACGGTTCGTTTTAGTCGATTAAGCTTTAGTCGCCGTTATAATATAATTGTATGCCACTACGAGATACAAGCCTGGCCACACTATGAATTATTTTCGTCCACAATTCTTCACATTTAGCCTTCATTACTTCACTACGCCAGCAAACGGCGCCAAATTCAACAACCGCGTCCTAAATGCCTCTAGTCTACAGACAGCTATGCTGCTTTCAATGCGCCTTGTAACTTTCTAAATCCTGTATGGACTTCACTTTTGATGGGAAATAACAACAGCACCAACAATACTACTACTACTAATACTACAAGAAGATCATTAATGATTGTATTTGGGGTTGGCAGTGTTTCAATTGATTTACATGTGCCTTAACGTGTGTGCCAATCTTATTATTATTATTTTTATTATTATTATTATTATTATTATTATTATTATTATTAATATTATTATTATTATTATTAATATTATTATCATTCATGATATTATTATTGTTATTATTACTATTATACAGATACTTACTGCATTCAATTAATGAAGAAGTTGCATAATTATGTAGGCCTATAAGGCATCATAATAGGTTTTGATTATATTGAAATAGTATACCAATTTGCTATTTTTTAATTTTTTTTTACTATTCAAAGAACAATATGTTACACATAAATTTTCCCTTATGCATATAAATAGCTATTATGTTTGCTGATGTGAATAATATAGTCATGAGGCGACCAAGGAGGTCTATGGTCCGACCCAATTTCCAATTATTGTTTTTTAAGCCTACATTTCTTCGTGGTGTGATTATCAATGTTTTCACAGAGCTTCTCAAGTGGCAAAAACAAAAACAAATTGAAGCTTTGATGACATGACAACAACAGCTGTTACTTGTTGAATTTCGGCTAGTGCGTATTTCCGAAAGCCCGTGAAGGCAGCATAAGAAGTGTAACTTCTTCCGTGTTTACCTGTAGCAAGGGAGTTTCTCATATGGGCGTTTGTTTCTGAATTGAACTGCGGGTCACAAACAAAGCTTTATATATTTGTGATGTTGTGTGGATTATAGTTATAGGTAGAAAGGGAAAGAGAAAGGGAAAGGGAAATGAGCCGGGGAACTTTAACCGAATAAAAGGCACTTAAAGTTTTGTTTTCGTTAAAGTTAGCTGAGGTCGTTCACAATGGGATGTTGTAACAGCACCGAGGTAAGTTGCGCTACTATGATGGAAGTTATGGCTTGCTTTAAAACTTGAAAACTTGTAACGCTAATTCTCAGAGGAGTTTGAGACAACGTGAAACGATAGCGTCACTTCTTCAGCAGTGGCAGCAGCTTGTTTTACAGCAGCAGCAACAACAACACAGTGATTTGTCTGCTGATCTGGGAGCAGCAGGGAAGCTACTGCACCGCAGAATTAAGGATATCTGTGTCATCTTTTATTCTCTATTATTTATGCCTTGGCAGAGCAAACGTGAATGGAAACCGCTGGAGGAGCACAGCTGCACGGACATCCCATGGCTCATCATTTTCATATTGTTTGGGATAGGGATGGTAAGTTTTCAGTTGAGTTACCATATGTCCACCCTGCTAAAGCTAATGCAGTCTAGAGATATGCAATAATTCTTACAAATAAAAAATATTGATTTTGTTTGTTGAAACTTTTTTAGATAGGTGTTTATTCAACTGCATGGCCATTTTGGAGACTTTAATTTGATTAGTTGTTGTATTGCATTGTGTAAGATGTGTTTCTACTAATTTATCCACCCCATTTACATCAGTTAGGATGAATATTGTATTGCAATAAAGTTGAAAACCTGAACATCATAACCTTCATGATTTATTGCAGGACTGTTGCAAGACATTACTTTTGGCTAAAGTACATAATATACTGACACTTTTGTGTATTTGTGCATGTCTATTACATGCTATGCTGACCAATTGATGATAACAAAATAAAGTTGGAGATCAGTGAAGTGGCCATTTAATGCAAACGGTTGCTAACCTTTGCTTAATAGTAGTGTTGATTAAGTATGGCCTACTGCAATTTTCAAATCGCAGGAGGGGCAATTTTTGCTAAAGGTGAAATGTGTGTCAAAATACCATTTTACATTAAATTTTGTTGTGCTGCAGAGATGTACTGGCCTGCACATCATATTCTACAGACTTAAGAAGTTTTTGTTTGGTACAGATCCCCACAAAAATCACACCATCGTCATTTTTATATTGTTTTTCAGTAAATAATTATGGAAAACATATCATTCCCTCAAATATCGCAATTGCTATATCAGTCAAAATGATCGCAATTAGATATTTTCTCAAAATCGTGTAGCCCCTGTGTTATACTGAGAGATGTTAAACACAAATGAGTTCAACAGCACCACAAACTACATCCTCCAAAAATACATTAAAACTGAACCAACACTTCTCTAAAACAGTTTCAACAAAAAACTAAACATTATAACCTTCATGAAGGTATTTATTGCAGGACTGTTGTATTATAGTTACTGTAGGTTTACCATAAAACTGGAACCAAACTGCAGGTTACAAACATCTCAATTTTTGATTTTTTTTTTGGCAAATTGAAAATCATGTTTTGATTCTAGAGTTTGTCAAAATAACCTTGAGTGCACGGTGCCATCTGATTATTAACTTACCAAATACTTGTGTATCATGTTGTCCTACAGATATTTAACATTATCTACTCTAATTTGTGTTCTGCAGTTGTGCATTTGTGGCTTTCCCATCGCCACAGGAGCTGCCTCCAGGCTTCTCTCAGGATATGACAGTTACGGCAACACCTGTGGCAAGAATAACACCAAGATCGAGGGAGTACCCCTCAGCGGCCGGGACATGACGGAAAACAAGTTGGTCTCATTTGTTACAAATGACTTAACATGTGTCTAAGGGGTTTATTTACATCAAATTCATCTTTTTCTTTTATTGAAATCCCTGCTGTGCTGTCCCTTAAGTATTTTCTCTTGCTCTGTTTTCCTGATTAGATCGCCTACAGTCTTGTTATAGATTAATTATATTAAAGTAGTAATGTTGAGACCTTGTTTGCCCCCTGTAGTTGAGTGGCACAGAAGAAGGCGTTCAGCATTACTTGTGGGCATGCAAGGATTGCATCATGTAATCCTAATCTAATTTGCATCAAACTGCATTTGTAAACACTTCAGTTAACCTCCCGTTCTGCCTTAACATAGTTGATACCGTTGAGCTGTCCAGACCATGACAGATTTACATTCACCTGAAAATATTCCAAATTCTCTGATGTCTGGTCTGTTCGAGCAACTTCATTTGCATAAATTGAAGAGAATAAGATGTCATCAGTCAGAGGGTTATTGTAGATTAATATCAGGAACGCTCTGCTGCTTAAATTCCTCACATATCTGAATGAATAGCATAGTTTAAGGGCATATCTCCCTTTTTATAATTTCTCACTCAGAAAGTTGAGGTTAATGTGTATTTTTATCACCCGGACAGAATTCTCCTCTTGTTGTAATTTATGTGAGAAGTCTTTGATTTGATTCCGGCTTTTGGGCACTAGCTTTCCATCAGCATGCAGCCTGTAGGCCCAGTCTTACTGGAACAATGGGTCATGCTTTATTGATGGGCTGATTGCCCATGGAGGCTTTGAATAAAAGGCGTTTCGGCTACAAAGACGGATCTGTGCGACGGGGTAGCAAATGTCACCATCTTTCATTTTCTGCTCAGACAGAACAGTCCCCACTGGCATAGTGATAACCAAATATACTGATATTTTCTTCAAGGGAAAAGTGTATCGTATTTTGAGGGGAAGGGCGTGGCAGCACTTTATATCGACCAGTTAATCAATCTAATTTTTTTTTCCCTTCCTGTCAGGTATGTTTTCTTTCTAGACCCTTGCAACCTTGACTTAATTAACAGGAAGATCAAGTCCATCGCCCTGTGTGTCTCCAAATGTCCTGCTGCTGAACTGAAGACTCTCAGTGATTTAAAGCAGTTTGCTCTGAGTAATGGTGAGAAAAGTCAAAATGATTTAGAGAAAAGGATGTCCATTGTATTAAATGAGAGTTCACTGATATTTACATGTATTTATGAGAAATGTTGGACTCACATGGGATATATATTGAATACCATTATACTTACTTGTAGACACGTTTTCAATGTTTTGAACATGTAATCTAATTTTTGGTTTTCCTGTTGACAGGGTCGCATCTCTGCTCCTATGATATTTCTCCTACAAGATACACAAGCCATTCAGACAGATACGCCAAATGTCCCAAACTCCCTGTTCCACCGAGGTAAACAAGTATATCCCTTTAGGTTTTAATGAAGAGATGGGGGAGAGGGATAACATCACTGGTCATCATGAATACAGGGAGCCTACCATCCATTATTCAGTCATTATTTATTTATTTATGTAAATGGTTAATTCCAAAAAAAAATTTCACACAAATATGCACTGTAGCCTAACCTAATTATACACATTCCAGGACCAAAAAGGACCAAATAAATAATGTAGATGGTCTGCCATAGTCTATAGTCCTCAGCTTCAAGGACTATCCATTAGGGGTGTAAGAAAATATCAAAAAAATTGAATATGGCGATATTATGTTTTTTTATACTGTATCGATTCTCAAAAACACTGTATCGATTTTTAATTAATAGTTTACATGTAAAGATTAACTAAGTCAATACTTTATTTAATTTGCAAAGATATGTGCCCTCTCAGTGTATTTGCCCTCTCAAAGTAGTGCTATGATGTTGGATGTTACAGAGACTGTGATAAATGAACAAATGCAGATCCCACTGTTCTGATTGCTTAAAAAAGTCAAAACAAAACAAAAACAAAAAAAAAAACTTTTTTATTCGATTTTATGCATATGGCGCTATGTTCTTTATACCGACAGCTTTTCTAAAATGAGATTTAAAAAAATCACAATATATCGCCTTACTTACAGTATCGCAATATATTGAATCGTCATCATGTGTATCATGATACGTATCGTATCGCCAGATTCTTGCCAATACACAGCCCTACTATCCATTAATAATAAATTAACTCATGTTCTTCATCTTCATCATGTTTGTAGTAAGTCCATCCCACTGTTACACCGCTGTATTCCTGTGAATGTCGACTGCTATGCTGAATTCGCCCAGGCGTTCGTCACATTCGTCAGTGACAACAGCGTGCTGCGGCGGGTCGTCGCCGGGGTGATGGCCAGCAAGGAGATCATCATGGGCCTTTGTGTGCTGGCTTTAGGTATAACACATCTGCCATTATTTTAGGCATGTAATGAATTGACAATGACACATTGCTGGTGTGTTTTTTTTCTTTCTGCTGCTCCCTCTCCTCAACCGTAATTGCTCATGAGGATTCAGTAGGAAGGCAACATTCGGAAGCGGAGCTATTTTTGTCGTAAAAATAACAGGAAACGTCTGAGTGGTTACAGCCGTTGTATCCTTTAGCCCACAGGCATTCATTTAATGTCTGCTCTAACTCCTCCCATCGGTACGGCAAGAAGACAGAACTGATCCCACGTCAATTTGATCTCTTTTATCTCAATTGTTTGATCTGTCTGGTTTGGTTGTATTGGGCTACATCATTCATAACAGGACAGTCTGGGCTTTTCTCATTCACTTACTGTTTAAATGACTTACAAATTCATGGCTTAATTACATTTATTTATGTTTAAGATAAAGCAATATTTTTATCAAACCTTAGAATGAACAGATACCATAAAATCAGCACTTTTCTACAGCTTGATGCAACATTTACCATGTAAGTGGTGTTTTATATACTCATATATGTGTTGTTTTTTCCCAGTTCTGTCCCTGATCATGATGGTTGTCATTCGTTACATCACCAAAGTGCTGGTGTGGATTCTAACGGTCCTGGTAATCATCGGCTCTTTAGGTAACTTTCAAACAGTTGCATGACATGATTATCTGTCTCGGATAAATTTATATTTATATTTTGGTAATATCCCACTTCAAATGTATTTTTGCATGTATTTCATTAAATGCATTAGGCCTACATATGACTTAAAATATGATATCTGTTGGGCTGCAGATTAAATTGGATAATGATGTGTTTACGCAGTTACGCGGGTGTTTAGGGGTGCGCACCTAGACTCAGGAGCAATGTTGGCACTCTTAATTACATTATGTATGCTGATACAACACAACAACACAGGATGTTTTAGTATTCAGGTTATATTTGAACTCTATTCTGCTCTGATCTGTTACAGGTGGGACGGGCGTCCTCTGGTGGCTCTATGCGGACCACAGGAAAGCCCTCGACAATAACGCCTTATCGGTTTTTGGGAAAGAAGTGGCCTCAGACAACGTCAAGGCCCTGCTTGTGTACGCAATTGGTGCTACAATTTTCACGGTATGTCTGAGTGCACAGATACTATCACTAGAGAGCAATACGTGTTTCACAAAGTACATAAAATACAGTAATTTAGTACTAAACACAGTCACACAGAAACGGTTAAATTTATGTCTTTCTGTACAACTGCTTCCTGACAGGAAAGGTGTGTGTGTTTAAATTTGATTCCTCAACCCTGCAGCTCATTTCAATGAGTTCATTAGATCACTAATGTTTGTGTATCGTTCCAGGTGGTTCTCCTGCTGGTGATGTTCTTCATGAGGAAGCGTGTGGCTCTCACCATCTCCCTATTCCACGTGGCCGGTAAAGTGTTCATCCACCTTCCCCTGCTGGCCCTGCAGCCTTTCTGGACCTTCCTCTGCCTCATGCTCTTCTGGGTCTACTGGATCGCTGTGCTGCTCTCTCTCGGGACTTCAGGTGAGGACAAAGGCTGGTGGGGAGCGCCAGCACTGGCAGTTTGTTTATGTGAATGTTTGTCAAAACTGCATTCACAATTCAGACTGCTATATTGGGTGTATACATGCTTCAGAATAGGACTCTAGACTAGTCTAGTTCGTAGCATCAGTGATGTGTTACCGTTTCCCAAACAAGTAGAATATTAAGTTTGTGACATTTTGTCCTGGTTTCGTGGCATGACTAAACTCCCACATTTGGAATCTTGTGCCGGTCTCGTGATGTGGGAGGACGGAGCCAAAGAACAACTTCTCTCTTCATCTCCCACTTCTCTCTTTTCCACAGCTGATTTTTAATTCCATCAAAGTAGTATTTAAAACAAAATGTCAGCGCAAAAATAAAGTCAAAACATGTTATTGCTTTATGCTTACTGCTGTATGTTTCTGTGTATTGTGTTAAGTATAGAAATGTAGGTAATCCTATTAACTACTTTTGGTGCTTTCAATATTTACACAATGAGATTTATTTGATAAATAATCATCAGTAATGTTGATATAATGACTAAGTGGGAAAGGCAAACAATAGAACAGCTAGACCAGTTTGGTAGGTTTAGAAAATTACATCACTTCACTGTAATGCAGCCTTCATATTATGATATCCAAAATCTAAGACGATATCTAGTCTCATATCATGATATCGATATAATATCGATATATTGCCCAGCCCTAATTTGTATGTAAATATATCATATAGTGAAGCTATCCTAAGGCATGTCTTTTGGTTACATTAGTTAAATGAAATTCTTGACTTGTTTGACCTTCTTTCCTTCAGAAGTGTGGGAAATATTTTTAGCTGTGGAAAGAGGAGATGTTGCACAATGTAATTGTGAAAAAATGCCGTAGGGTACATTTTATAAAATATGGTAAATGTTGATGTGCATCTCAGACAGTTGGTCCCCAGCTAAACTGGGAATTGTGTTCCAAGTTTTGAGTTTAGTAGTCAGTCATACATTAATAACAAATAAAAGTCAGATCGTTTCAAGGTAGATGCTCAAAAATATCAAGGAAATCTAGAAGGATGTACAGTAGATTAAAACGTTTTAGCCTTCTGGCCCAAACTCACGCTTGTATTCCTTCTCAGGGACTCCGGTAAAGAACAACTCTACGGGCGTGGTTGAATATCAAATGCAAGGGCCTCTTCAGTACTTGGTGTGGTATCACGCTGTGGGTCTCATCTGGGTCAGTGAGTTCATACTGGCCTTCCAGCAGATGACCATCGCCGGAGCTGTGGTCACCTACTACTTCACAAGGTACGGAAAAAAGTAACAGAAAGTAAGACTTAATTTTGTCTTTGCTTTCGTGTTTATTTGATAATTCAGTTTTTAGGTTGTATAATTTCAGGTATGTCTTCTCTCTCTATCTTATTAACTTAAGGGATAAGTCCAAGTTGCCAGCACTTCCCATCCTCTCCGCAATGGCACGCACCATCCGCTACCATCTGGGTACTCTGGCCAAAGGCTCCTTCATCATCACGCTTGTTAAGATCCCTCGTCTCATTCTAATGTTCATCCACAGCCAGCTCAAAGGAAAGGTGAGCTGTGAAATCATGCCATGATTATTTAAAAATGCTACAAACTCAACAACTCCATTATGGCCTCATGTCGATCCTGTAAGTGGCACTCATCAGCACTTTTAATACATACATAATTTTTCATTTTTCATAGGAAAACGCCTGTGCTCGTTGCATGCTGAAAGCTTGCGTCTGCTGCCTGTGGTGTCTGGAGAAGTGCCTCGCATACTTAAATCAAGTAAGTCATTTCAGCTTGAAGAAAATCTAGTATACTGTACGGTGGAAACAAGATCCCAAGTATTTACAGCGTACCTTATCGTATCATTTCAGAACGCTTACACTGCGACAGCCATCAACAGCACCAGTTTCTGCACCTCTGCCCGTGAAGCTTTCGTCATCCTGGTGGAGAACGCCCTCCGAGTGGCCGCCATCAACACTGTGGGCGACTTTGTCCTCTTCTTGGGAAAGGTACCGCTCGCACAGAGACATATTGTCCACTGAAACTATTTTTTTCACGTGAGATTTGACCTTAATGTTTTCTTGTATCTACTCTCTCAGGTGCTTATAGTCTCCTGCACAGCCTTCGCCGGCGTCCTGGCTCTGAACTACCAGCGGGACTACACCGTGTGGGTCCTGCCTCTCCTCATCGTCTGTCTGTTTGCCTACCTGGTGGCTCACTGCTTCCTGTCTGTCTTTGAGAACGTGGTCGACGTCCTCTTCCTGTGCTTCGCCGTGGACACAAAGTACAATGATGGCAGCCCCGGACGCGAGTACTACATGGACAAGGCCTTAATGGTGAGAGGATAGTGTGTGTAAAGGGGATACAAAGGCTATCATCTGAGGCTAAATTCCCTCAGAGGGCATTTTTCTGACCCGGTGAGTTGCAAGAACCACTTGTAAGAGCAGATTCAGTCTTAATACGTCCAAGCAATTTAAGATAATTGTGGCACTCACCAATTTTCTATATTTGGAAAATTAGTTATTGGAAAAATTCTCTCACACCTACAGCTGCATCAGGGTCTTTATGCCGCTTTTGCACCCGACAGTATAAGATCACCTAGTGTAGACTATAATATCCTCTCGTCTAATAACTGTGTTACATCCCCTTGACCGTTTTTCATGCTTTGCTTTAGACCATGCATTCATTCATTAAAACAAGCGATTTATGACAAGTTTGTCCAGTTAAGAGAGCTGACGAATCTGACTTGGAACCATTTTTATGTATGAAAAAACTTCACAGAAAAAAAATTCTTGCACAAGTTTTTGAGTGTGGGATGTTTCTTTTTTATTGATTTACTGATTTATTTTGACCCAGTGGTTTGTTTGAGGCTGACATTTTCTTTTACTCTGTTATGCAGTGCCAACATTTTCAACTGCTTCAGGCTACATGACCTTTTTTTTTAAAAAAAAAAGGCTGTCCATATTTCTAACCCAGAGCTCCCAGTGAATCATGCACAGTGACCCTGGGAACCATGAAGTGTAAATTATTATATGAATATTTGGCAGCTCATAGATAAAAGGGTATTCCTTGTTGACATTTTTGATTTCTTGGACATTTATGAACTTTAAGTCCCCAATGCTTTCTGATTCTTTACCATAACACTTTTATTCTTAACAATGAACGAGAACCATATTCCTTTACATAAAATGTGAGTAAAATAACTGGTTTATAATTATCTGTCTTTCCCTTCCCAGGAATATGTTGAGAACAGTAAGAAAATGGGTTGGTACAAGCCTGATGATGGAGATGGACGCGAGATGAAGCCCATGGTGAGTTGGAAAGTCTTTGTAGTCTTCTCACCAGTATGCTGGAAAACAAATACAGAATATTCTTGTGAAATGCTTAAAAATAATACACAGTGTTTCATGTCTCATTCAGAGCAAGTAAATAACCACAAGGTTGTGTGTGATTCTAATACTATGCGTTATGTGGTTGTGAAAGTGAGTAAATAATTTTTTTTTCTTGCAGGCACGTGGAGGGACTTCTGCTTGACCATATGTCAGAAAAACGTCCAAAACCACTAAAAATACATCCTAAGAATTTACCAGCATTTCACTCCAGGGACATCAGGAAGATGCACTTTACACTGAGTTTCAACTAAAGTTGCATTGGTCTTTATTTTTATTTTATTATTATTTTTGAGGGGGAGAGGGAAATTTAAAGTGTGACACTAATGGCTGTAATAATGTGTGTTTTTCTATTAATAAGAAGCTTTTTTTGTTGTCTTTTTCACATAACTGAGTTTTCTCTTTTTATTCCATTTTAAATAATCTGAACGATTTGACATGGTTTAACATGTTTGGTTTTCCTTGTTACATAGTTTGAATGGTTCGGTGTACATTTTAAAATGGATAGCTAACTGTGTTTTGTCAAAGGCTGTTCAAGTTGTTTTATTCTCAAATTTTATACTTGAATAAATTAAAACACAAATTTGTATTGTTTGATCTTTTGTCCAAATCTATAAAACCCACATAGTGTCTCCTTTCTAGCCACAGGTTTATTGCAGCCCACAGCTCTGAATTTTAACTGAGATATCAGAGCATGTATGGTCAGTATGCTGTTAAAATCCTGGCAATTATTCTGTACATCACCCACTTCTAGTCAGCAGGGGGCAGCTGCTGAATTGAAACATACAAATATTCAGTTTTAGATTTACAATTTTTTGCAATCGCTAAAACAAAATTTCTGAAACTAGGGCCCTCTTTGTCGAAGCTCTACACACAAAAACCAAAAACATACAAAATATGCTACATCTCTTGCAAAAGCAAACATTTCATTCAGAACTATATAAACTCCTCTAAAAAAAATATTTTTGCATCACAAAAGAGAGTTTTTGGCATTTTCATTTGTAGCATGTTGTAAATATAGACTATGCACACAAATGCAATGGGGAAACAAACAAAATACAGAATATTGCAATTGCAGTCCTCTAACTCTCTCTCCATTGTTGAGCACACCACAGAGCGAACCTGAATCATATTTATAGTGTTCAAGCTGTGATTACTAAGTGATCTAATTGTTTACAGGTGTTTCCACAGGTGCATTCTGGGTGCAGGTGATTGATAATTGAGTGTAGGTATTTCAGTGGCAGTGTTTAGCAAACAACACGCAAGCTTTTAGTTTTGAAGGAAATGTGTGTATTTATTTGCAAAAGGTGTGTTTTAGTATTTCAATTTCGATGTAAAGCAGACGATGTGCTGATGGTTCAGCGTACCTGGTCAATAGATACATGAGTTAGTGGTTTCAATAGGCTAATTGTGCCACAACTACCAGTGTTTGTGCCTTGGCAATTGCAAAAAACCTTAAATAATACAGCATCTGTAACAGGAAGTGCAAATACAATGTATACTAGTTAATAGAAAAACGCTCTAGTAGAAAAATGTTTTTGTTGAGTTTAGGATATTCTGCAAATGTCTGTTGTCAAGTCCTTGTTCCTAAATCTCAGGATCCGCTGACAAAAAGTATAAAAGGTGACGTGCAGGAGACAAAAGCTTTCATTTAATAAAGAAACGCATAGAAAGCAGCACTTTCGATGCATCAGAATGGTCCAAATTCATGGTGAGGATTTACAATTTATGAGGAAAAAGTATAGTCCCAAACTGCAGCCCAAGTTCCTGAAGAGATTTCAGGTTATGTTAACAAAATGAATGATGTTAAATCTCATTCTTCTTCCATGAGAGGCTGTTAATGTGACCAAAGTGGCAAGGGCTGGAGACTCTGGACATTTAAGCAATGGATATGAGGCAACCAGAATTAGGGAGAGAGAGCCAGGAAATTCCACCAAAGGAGACTTTTTTCAGATGACTTTCCCCTTTAACCTCAGCAAGTGGTTTATTAATACACAAACTAAAGGAGATGCGTGACATAAAATAGCTCTCATGTATCTAATCAATAGTCTAAATTATCAAAGTAAGTCAGATAATACTTGAACAAACTAATAATAATTCAGTGACACATGGGCAGTCTAAAATGAACAAAGGCATGAAGAACAATTCACTTTAGAAGATGCACTTGCCAAAGGCAGAGGATCAGGTATGGCTGGTAGCATGCAGGGCGAAGAGAAAAATGGTCTTCCTCCTCCTCTCCTACTTATAGGAGTCCTGATTGTCGGCTGATTGGGCTCAACTCGGCACAGGTGAGCCGGTGGCTGCTCTCAGAGCTCATTAGGGATGTAGAAAGACTTTCCAACAGAGGCTATATGTTAAACCTTAAAGGTCCCATATTGTAAAAAGTGAAATTGTCATGTCTGTTATAGTATAAAGCAGGTTTAAGTGCTATTTAAATACTGTGAAAGTATTGAAACGTTCAATATACGGAGAAATACGCAAAGCCCGTATTCAGAAATTGTGCGTTTGAAACAAGCCGTCAGGATTTCTGTCCATTTGTGATGTCACAAATATACAATATATAGACCATTACGCGGTTTTAAACGTAAATGTGTCCCAGTTTATTTCTGGTTGCAGTGTATGTGAATGACATCAGCTGACGGGAAGTAAACATGGACCCAAACTGTTGCCTAGTAGGGCAATTCCGTTGCAATTCCGTTGAAATTCTAATACTAAAATGGAGCGTTTCAGACAGAGGATAAATACAGGCATATTCAGGCAGAGAGTATGAGGAAAATAAAGTTTTTTTTTTTGTTTTTTTTAACATTTCAGCATGTAAACATGTTCTAGTAGAAACACAAAATACAAGTATGAACCTGACAATGAGCATAATATGGGACCTTTAACACAAAATATAAAAATTTCATCTGCCTACTATCTTCCTCAAATGCATCACAGACAACAAACATTTACTGAGAAAGACTCTTAGACTGCGGGGTCTAACTTTAACCACCTGAGGGCAGCATATCCTGTAAAATGAGTGATATTTCCTTTATGTGAGTCCACTGTAGATGTCATGCCCTTCAAAGATAATGAGAACAAAATCACATTTTATCCTCATCATACCAGGACTAACAAGTTTAGAGTCCTCCGAATCCACTTAAGGAAAATAAATGATTTTGCCATTTTGATTTCTCATCACTTTTTGGATGTTATTCCACATTTCATAATTCAGATTTGATTTAGAAAAGATGAGATGGTAACTTCTAGGACACTGGGAGTAAAGCTGAGTTTATATATGTAGAGGAAACGTATTTGTATAGTTACAACTGAACCAAATATCCTCCAAATATACTCGCAGATTTGACAATAGCTGTGTTTTTGCAGGTATCTCGAAAACACACACATTTAAATGTATGTCATCTCCGTGTACAAAGGCAGAAAGACCATTTTTGTACATGTTTAAAAATTAAGTAAATATACATAATATAGAATGTGTTTTTTTCCCTTCAAAATTTGAAATTTACAGGTCAATCATTGGAGTTACGATACCATGTTGATGATCACCATGGAGGTAGACTAAGCTGCCATGAATCTGATTCCCCATGAGTGTATCCACAACCTACTGATGTATAGATTACTGACTCATCCCCTCCAGTGTCTTTCCAATCCCACATTGACCAGGAGAGAATCAAGCCACTAAGCAGTTAGAGGTTATTGATGGGAAAGCTCTCTCTGCGCACTGCTGTCTGCCTCCATAAAACACAGGAATCCAGAGGAAAACAGCTCGATGGCTGGTAGTGAGTCACACCTAAGTGATTTCTTTAGTACTTACAGAACACCAACCATTCCTGGAAGCCCTTTGTCGTTGGATAGAAAGACGGGAAAACACGTTCAGCTGGAGGCCGCCTCAGCGGGATGCAGCAAGATCTGACAGCCTGAAGGGATGTTTTTTTTCTATTTTGTAATCCTTCCACTTAAATAATTATGATTCTGATTATGTTATTATTGTGAACTCAGGCAGGCTTGGACATGTGAGTTAATGGCAGGAGTTTATCAATCCAAATCACTGCCTTTTTGCTTAGCCACATCCTCAAAAGCTTCTTTTCTTTTAACTACAGAGATCAAATTTCTTTAAATTATACTGTATTTTTGACACTGGGAGGTTAATATATATATTATTGTAGATTCTCAGAATAAATCTCAATTTTTTTATCAGCCCTTTTTGATATTTTTAACCTTCTATTTCAACATATTCTGAAGTATATGTGCATTTTATTTATTTGCTTTGCATGACAGGTGCTGTATGTCATCCCATAGTGTTCTCAGCACACAGGCAGTGTATGAAATAATCATTCGCTTCATGACAGCAGCTCTGATTCAACTGGTAAGTAGTTCACAACCATTAAACCTGCTCCATCCTATATGGATGTCTATTGTATGCGCTGACTCAGGCGCTGTAACATGAGCCTGCTAAGTGTTATATGTGTGTGTGTGTGTGTGTGTCAGAGAGTGTATTGACCAAACAGTGACTTCACCATTAAGGTGAGCCATACTGCCTCCTCAGCAGCTCAGCCCTGCTGGAAGCTCAGCTCCGCTCAGAGCCTTTTCAATGGTGCTTGCATTTAGTACACAAACAAGACTTCAGGGACGATGAAAAGAGCTCACAATGCTGCTGTGGACATGCAAACAGAGAGTAAAGCTCTTAAAAAATACACAATAGGAAGAAATGGCTGTGATCATAATATGACGAAAAGAACACGCCCATCCACATAGGTCATGTTTAATTCAGTTTTTAGGTTCTCAAGTCACATGCAGAACAGCTGGGACAGGCCATATGGTGGAAATATGGTAGGCCTAACAATTTTGTTTTTACAATATTGATATTGCAGTAGGCTATACCAGATATGGCAAATGCATACAAGAACAAAAAAGTATTTAAACTGAAGCTGAGGTTCAAAGATCTTTCTTGAGCAAGAAGTCCTTAAAGGTGCTAAAACCGAGATTGAGAGCATTTCTATTGCCTCCGCACGGCTCTCAATATGGCGACAGCTGAGCCGGCGGCTCATAGCTAACGGTGTTAACAGCGCTAAACGTGAAAACAATGGCAACAGTGCTGACAGAGCTAACAGTGTTAACCTTGGGGGGGCAACCGGAGGGTGGGTGCTACGCTTCCGCAATGGCGCCAGTGGGCTACCTCCGGGTCTGAAAAGTGAAGCCAACGCTGAAGTGCCTTAAACTTGCATTCTTTCTAATAGCCAGCAGGGGGCGACTCCTGTGGTTGCAAGAAGAAGTCTGATTGTATAGAAGTCTATGAGAAAATGAGCCTACTTGTCACTTGATTTATTACCTCAGTAAACATTGTAAACATGAGTTTATGGTCTCAATCGCTAGTTTCAAGTCTTCTTCAATACAGCATGATGTTTCATTTAGTAAATTATGGTCCCATTTAGAGTCAAATAGACCATAAAGCAGGGTATGCTTTAGGACGTGGCTATTGACAGGTCACTACCATGGCGTTGTTCGGTCTGGGAGATTTCCGTGTTTTCGTCTTAGAACTTTAACACTTTCACAGTGTGTTTTCAGTTCATGAAAATGTCTTTTTCAGCATTTGGTTGTACGTAGCTCCACCTCTCGTGTCACTTCTGGTTGCAAATAACCAAGATGGTGACGGCCATAAACCAAGATGGCGACGGACAAAAAGCTGAACTCGAGGCTTCAAAACGCCAGTCCACAAACCAATGGGTGACGTCACGGTGACTACGTCCACTTCTTATATACAGTCTATGATCGGGACGGCGTTATCACCTTTAACCGCCGTATGAGGGCAGTGCAGAGCGGCGACTGTGAGCTAGCCATTGGAGCACGCTCATGTACGAACATGCACTAAAAGCATGCACGGCCAGCCCAGTGGTGTCAACAAAGCACGGAGAAAGCTCGGATTGTAACATAAACATAGGGAGAGCGACTTCATTCTCTGCTCAGGTAGACATTACTCCTCTATATCTTTACATAGCAAATAGTTGTTTGCTGCTATATTAATGCTCAGAATGTTGTATAGAGCACCTTTAAAGTGCTAAAAACTGGAAACCTTAACATCTGCTTTTCAGTGCCAACTGTGCAAATTCCATCTGCTGATCAAAAGCTCAAAGTAGTCACTAAATGGACCTTGTTGTTGGCATTGTTCCACATTGAACTGAGTTCTGCTGCTCCTGTATACACACATCAATATATTATGTCTAATAACACAAACACTTTAGTATGTGATCACACCTCAGACAGCAACAAATACCTCATCATGCACCAGGGTGTGGAAGTGATAAAATAACTTGCGTCACAGAGCATTGCTTATCCAAGAAACCTGATTTCCGAACATCATAAGTGCTTCCTGCAATTTGAGGCATTTCCCATCAGCGCTCAGTCCCACTGTCTCCCCGTACACCGACGGATCACTTTTTATTGTTGGACGGCCTCCAACAACAGGCTCCACTGTGTGGAAATTAGCCACAGAGATGGTATCTCTCCACATTTCAACAGTCAGCACATACAGGCAGAGGAAAAGTGTGTGAAAATGGACATTTGATATTTACCCAGTGACTTCCGATCTGGAGCTGCTAACGGCTCCTGTTGCCAACAGACACACACACACACACACACACACACACACACACACACACACACACACACACACACAAACACACACACACACATACACACACATACACATTTACGCATTGTTTGAGTTCCTGCAGCCTGCTTACACTGGGCTGTGTAAAAAAGAAAACTGTAGTTCTTACAGCAAAAAAAGGGAAACAACACTTTTCCAGGTCAATGAATGATGTGCCTTTTTCCTGCACTAATTCATGTGCTTTGCTTTACATGTGTTTACGTGTGCTGTGTGTATGCATGCATGTACGGTGTGGGTGGGACGGTGGCTCTTAAAATATTCACCTGTTCTTCTTCTACATAATGCAGTAATGTTCCTGCACATAGAAACTCATTTGAAGCAGAGTTTGTCGCTCCTGACCGTCAGCTTTTTCTCTCTTTAAATTGGCTTTAAATTGGTGATGCATAAACACTTTCAACTTCAGCTTACGGCAGGTGTTGTGTCATTTCATCTTTAGAACACATTGCACCTCTAAGCAGCAGCTGTACTCCTTAAAATAGGGTAAATGATGAACTTGTGGTACTTGTGTTTTCTCAGTTCCTACATACTCTACTTTTATAGCACGGTACCGCGCAACTTATCTGTCCTTTTATGCCTCCACGGCGGCGACAGCCGTGGCCAGAGGCATTATGTTTTTGGGTTGTGCTTACATCCGTCCGTCCGGACCATTCTTGCGAATGCGATAGCTCAGGAACACCTTGAGAGAATTTCTTTAAATTTGGCACAAACATCCACTTGGACTAAAAGATAAACTGAATAGATTTTGGTGGTCAACGGTCAAAGGTCAAGGTAACGGTGACCTCACGTCCGTCCCATTTTCGTGAAAGCGATATCTCAGGAATGCCTGGAGAGAATTTCATTACATCCAAGCCCTCCCAGGAAGAGCACCGGGCGTTGAAGTAAATTTTCGTAGTGGCCAAACGGTGGTACTATAACTTCTGTGTCTGTCACGTGATGCCATTTGGCCCAAAAAGACTTATTCCCCTAGACTTACATTGGGAAAGAAACGTCTGTAACTTAGCGGATCATTTTTTTGAGGTAAATCAACTCCCCAGTATGAACACTTGAATAGCCCTTATTTAAATGATTAGGTCCTAAAAGTTGTAAAATGCACTAATAGCCAAATCCAGAGTTGTTTTCCTTCCTCCGTTCATGTGAATGAGCCCCAGAACGAGGCTGGAGCGAGGGCTGGGAGGCGGAGTTAAAGAAAGCGCTACTGCGCTTGCTCTATGGGCCCAATGGATGCGGAAGATCGTCGGGTGATCCGGGTACTTTGTCACTCGGCAGTCGAGCCATTCTGGCTTCATGCGCCACTGAGCAACTCTCATAGGAATGAACGGGAGCCTGCCTTTAACGCTGTATCCAGTTTTCTTTATACATCCATGGTTACATCTGCCACAAACATCCACTTGAACTCAAGGATGAAATGATTAGATTTTGGTGGTCAAAGGTCAAAGGTCACTGTGACCTCACAAAACACGTTTTTGGCCATAACTCAAGAATTAATATGCTAATTACGACAATTTCACACAAATGTCTAATATGATAAAATGATGAAGCAATGACATTTTGGACAGACATGGATTTAAACTGTAACTTGATTGGCGGAGGCATACAATGGTGAGTCAGTTATTTTAGTTTCTAAATATAAGCAGATAAATACGGAACCGAAACAACAAACGCGGAACAGAAACTTCGGAAACAAGAGATTGCCGCATGCATTCATGTCCATCCTCCAAGTAGCACTCAACACTACGTAGCCGAGCAAACATTGGTCAATATAGCTTTTATTTCAGCAAATCATACATACACTGTAAAAAAATGCATCTGTTATCATAACCTTGAAACACCATCAGAGCTGTGATGACAGTGTGTGATTGGTTGAGAGTGGCTACAGTGTCTGAGGTCATCAAAATGATTTGCGTGTCATCACACTCATGAAACAACAGCACACTTTAAGACTGACATGTTCTCCAGTTCTTAAAGTGAATTGAAATTCCACGTTAAAAGGAATGAAGGTAGCAAATAAAAAAAAAAAAACACCTATTGGACAGTTAGATGGCACTTTTCAGGTCTTAACATGGAATTTCAACAGATTCAAAAATGAAGCCCGAAGGCAGATTATTAATTGAAAATTAACATAGGAGCTCAGCTAATCCCAGGTCTGCATAAACAGTCACAGGACTTTGTCAAGAATACACAAATCTGGGATCAGTTTTCAACCCTGACAGATATACACGATAAGTAGTTAGAGCAGATCAGGTACAAATCAAGCCTTTTAAACAAAGTAAAAGCAAAACACTGTAAGATGATCATCTTTTTTTCATATAAAGCCGTCTAAACCAAAGCTTCCTCTAGCCAGTGTACTAATATATAAAACATCTTCAAATCCAGCAGAATCTAAGTGTTTTTTATGCCTTAACTGCTAAGTATATCTGTGCTTCTCTACATTCTAGATATCCTATGTAACAAACCAAAAGATCTGGATTATGGCCTATGTAACACCACCGTAGGAGAGACCCAAAACACAAGCCATACCAAAACCCAGGTAGTATCCGAGCTTGACAGTAAAGCCACTCTTATGCGGTGTAATGACGAGCTTAAGTCAGCCCAGTAAGCATGCTTCTTCTCACACTATCACCACCATCTGTCCTTACCGGTAAAAGGCACACCTCACCCTTTATCCCCCGCCAGACTGCATGGCTCTGTGGTTTTATTACCGTTTGCTCAAATCACGCAAAATTTAAAACATCAACTCCACTTGTGAGCCGTGATGAGGTTATCTCTGAGCTCACTGACATATTAAAGGTCAGTAAACATTGTTTTTTTTTTTTTATCACACAGACTCAAGTGTTCATAACTATGCAGGTGCAGTTTCATCTGTACACGCTTGAGGGAAATCCCCCCCCCCGCCCCTCAAGCTCTATTATGTTTTGAGTTCCACAAAGGTTTAGCCTCAGACTGAAACAACATCACGCAGTATTAGACATGCCACGACAAATCTGTTTCATCTTCTGAATTCATCCAACAATGGATTAGAAAAATAGATAATAATAATATTTCCCCCCCCCTAACACCACCGGCCAAGCAGTAATTTGTCTTTCCTCGTTGCTGAGCCTTTGAGATGATTTGACTTGATTTGTGTCTCTGTGAACACAGCTAGCATGTCGGTTCTGATTGTTATCCAACTCACACTGTTTTTTGTTTTTTTTGTTTGTTTTTTTTGCCTTAATTCTCCTAATGAAGCATGACTAACTCTTATCTTGTTTTTCCACACAGTTACAGTCACGATTACAAATCAAGATCAAAAGAAACCTAAAGAGTGCAATATTCTCTTATCTACATCATCAACATCCCACCTATACACAGGAACATTTGATAAGGACTAAAAGGGTGGGGGGAGTAGAGGAAGAGGATGAAGGAATGAAGAAGGGTAAATCTCTTTAACATTGCGCCTCAGGCATCAACAGACTCAGGCATCAGAGTGCTGCACAAGGACAGGACAACACTAGAAGACATGGACTGTCCAATGAAGGGAGAGGTCTTTGCACACGTGACCAAATCCAAAGCACTGGATTGGTTGTCGATAAAGTCCTTGTCATGTTCTCTGGTTGGCTGACACACAAGTGAACAAGTGCCATTAACCAATCATATTTTATACTTAGAGAGGAAGAGAAATCATAAACGTTTGCCAGGAATTGTTTTTTTTTTCTTTACTTATGAACAAACAATACACAGAGAGTAGTCCATAGGCTGTTAGTACGATTAAGTATCTGCCTGGGGAGTCACCTAGAAACGTGCAGTTTGACCAAACAAACAGTTTTCTCTTTTTTCTTTTTTTTGTTTTCTCTTTTTTTTGTGTGGAAATTACGACAGATATTCGTCGTTGTCGTCGTCATAATCCTCATCTCCGTCGTCCTCGTCGTCCATCCCGGCCTGCTCGTGGAGGACAAAGGAGTCTTCGTCGTCATCGGTGAACAGCGCGTCTCCGCTGCCGAGGTCTCCGGAAGACTCCAAAATCACGCCTAGGAACGGAGAAAAAAACAAATCTTACATTTAGAGGAGTTGTTTTTGGGAAACAGTCAGTAGATAGTTATATTAGAAGATTGACACCACTTTCATGTCTGCTCGGTCAATATTAGCCAGTTAGTTTAGACCAGTGGGCTACCTCCGGGTCTGAAAAGTGAAGCCAACGCTGAAGTGCCTTAAACTTGCATTCTTTCTAACAGCCAGCAGGGGGCGACTCCTCTGGTTGCAAAAAGAAGTCTGATTGTATAGAAGTCTATTAGAAAATGACCCTACTTCTCACTTGATTTATTACCTCAGTAAACATTGTAAACATGAGTTTATGGTCTCAATCGCTAGTTTCAAGTCTTCTTCAATACAGCATGATGTTCATTTAGTAAATTATGGTCCCATTTAGAGTCAAATAGACCATAATCAGGGTATGCTTTAGGGCGTTGCTACCTTGTGATTGACAGGTCGCTACCACAGCATTGTACGTGTTTTCGTCTAACAACTTTAACCCTTGCACACTGTGTTTTCAGTTCATGAAAGTTAATTATAACCTGAAAATGTCTTATTCAGCATTCGGCTGTACTTTGCTCCACTCTCTCGCGTCACTTCTGGTTGCAAATAACAAAGATGGCGACTGGCAAAATACAGAACTCAAGGCTTCAAAACGGCAGTCCACACACCAATGCGTGTCGTCACGGTGACAACGTCCACTTCTTATATACAGTCTGTGGTTTAGACCAAGAATAGAACACATAAACCCTGTTAAACCACAAATTGTCATTTTTTTTTTTACACACATTTTTAAGCAAACAAGAAACCTTTGCTGAGAGCCAGGCTTCCTGTTTCCTAAGATAAACTAACTGGCTGCTGGCGGTAGCTTCAAATTGATCGGACAGATATGAGAGTGGTATCAATCTTGTCATCTAAGTCTTGGCAAGCAAGCGGATAAATCTCAGAAAATGTAAATCTGTTCCGATAACAGCTTTATGTTGCAAATACATTGTGGTAAGTGATAGATTTCATACAACACACAAAAATGAAAATTGTGTGTTGACACACACCAACGAATGATGTCCTCCATGATGCCTTTAGTGCAAACCCCGCTTAATCTCTTTGTTCTCTTACACAGAAACATGACACCCTATTCTCCACAGAGTTTTGCCTACCGCAGTTTGCAGGGCCATGGGTGCGTGAGCTGGCCACCTCGTTGCCATAGCGATCGACACACCAGCACTGGCCGCTGCTGCTGTGACACTGGTGAGACCTGTAGTAACCTTCCTCATCACAGGATGGCAGGTACTGACCTATACATACAAGCCAAAACACACACAATGAATTATTAGGGTAACACACTGTGTTGGTATATGTGTGTGTGTGTGTGTGTGTGTGTGTGCGTGTGTGTGTGTGTGTTTCTCACCAAGCAGTTTCTTCCCTGCTTGCTTTTTGTTGATACTGGACAGCTCTGCTTTACAAGGGGAATCTGAAAAGGAGAGACACAGTGACGCTGGTAACAAACTGCAGAAGTCGGCTTTTCTGTGAATGCGTCTGTTTGAGTGAACTTTGCTTCTTTTGTGTGCTTTTTGCTTTGGTCGAGATGTTTGTTATCCCGCCGTCTTTTTACTTTTACAAGTGCAGCTTCGGTGAATCATCTGTAAATACTGTTTCTTTATGACCAAAAAAAAAAAAAAATGTTCGTCATTCGTCTCATACAATGGCATTCTAATGCAATGCTTTGCATTGTATTGTGTTATACAGAGTAGGGTAATGTATTCTGTACATATCAAGGACGAATATGCCGTTCTGATTGAATGGAAGGTGTCTGTTATTTCTCTGTCTGTAGAAGTTTAGACTTTAGGGAAAAGTTCTGGTTTATTACAACTTTGATATTGTTTTTGGCCACCATTTCTATTGGTTAGCATAACAATGCGCAACATACCAAAATAACTGCTGAGATTGGGAAACAGAAAAATCACTACAACGCATGAAGGGGCAATGGACACGAGTGATCAGACCAAGCCCCCAGGATGAGCGCCTTTTTGTAGTGGCCAAACCGTGGAATTACAACTTCCGTGTCCATCACATGATGCCATTGGGTCGAAAAATACTTTTTCCCATAGACTTACATATGGTTAAAGAGACATCTGTAAATAAGCCGATCATTTTTTTTTAGGTGAATCAACTTCCCAGTACGAACACTTGAATAGCCCGTATTTAAATCATTAGGTCCAAAAAGTTGTAAAACGCACTAATAGCCGAATCCAGAGTTATTTCCCTTCCTCTGTTCATGTGAATGAGACTCAGAGTACAGAGTACAAAACCGTGGTACCGCCAGCCGCCGTCTGACCTCCGTTCCTCCTAAAGTAGTGTTATTATGGTAAGGATGGTCTCGAGGCGAACGGCGTTACCACGATTTTGCACTCTGCAGCTGATGTTACAGCAGTCTTGGAAAGGGAGGAGTGAGCGGAGGGGTACTCAGTTGGTTGCAATCTGCAACCACATCACTAGATGCCGCCAAATCCTACACACTGTACCGTTAACCCTGAAAGTCTGTTGTGATGGATGTTTACAACAGACAGTTAAATTGTGTAAAATCCTTTTTCTATTTGCATTTGTCTTCTTTTCCAAATAAGGTTTGGCTAATTTGGGATTTTTTTTTAAAGCCTGTATAATTGTCTGCTTGTGTTTCATGTTTCTTATAAAAAAAACTATGACAATAAGACCAAGTTGTTGTATGAAATCAGAACTTGGGCTAATTGTCATAGTTTTCTTATAAGAAACATGAAACATGAGTAGATTTTCAATGTCTTACATCACAAGATACAGAGACTGAAGCTGAACAACATCTGTGTTGGCATGTATATCCAGGTGTGAACTGTGAACGCATTTTAGGTGGTTTGTGCTGTATTTGCAAGTGAGTACACAGAGACACCGTACCTGTGTACCTCTGGAAGCACGTGCACCACTCAGAGCTGGTTACAACTTTGTCGGCGTGCGTATCGCAGGATTTGAAGAACGCGTCAGAGCACGGCTCGTTCCTGTCCAGATAGAGGCTCTTGATCTCCAATTGGTCCAGCTGGACGTCAAAGTTTGTGTCCAGTCGGGAGAACATCCAGCCCAGGGGGTCCTTACAGATAGGCGACGCCCCGACCTCGAACTCTGCGGGTTATAAATTGAGAGAGGGTATGCATCTCAGTCTAACAATGACGGCGATAATGCATGAAGAAATGTTGTGTTTTCCCGTCTCTCTACTTTGCCAACGCCACCTGACTCACTGTTCTTCTCGGGCTTCGGGATCTTGACTCTCTTGTGGTTGCCGTTCTCATGCAGCACTCTGAACCAGTCTCTCAGACGACTCACCACCTCCTTCAGGTCCGACTCGCTGCAGACTGAGGAACAACGACACTGATGATTAATGGTGATAAAGTGATGCTTTATTGTCCCCCTACTCCCTTATGGCAATGAGAAGTCAGGGTCAGCTGTAGCACTTGTAGGGATTCAGCGTCACTTTATCAGGGCAGAAGGGCTCTCGCTTGTCAGGAAGGGGCTTGGACACCCTGGAAGACTTTTTTTTTAATTAGGGAGAATTTACTGTTTCCCCTGCAAAGTATCCTAGCTTGCAGTGTGCAGTCATGCGCGCAGAGCTGTGTACCTTTCTTCTCTGCGGAGCTGTGTTCAGGCTGAGAGGGGCAGGGACACATGCCAGAACACTTCACAGCGATCTTCTTTCCTGTGATGCACGCCTGGTAGTCTAACTTACACTGAGAGGGAGCGACAGAGACAGAGACAGATGGGACGAGACAGAAGAGGAAGTAAAATCAGGATGTGTGTCTCATCAAGAGGAAATGAAAGAATATGTGCTCTATTATGGGAGAGAGATAGTGTGTGCGGTAGGGTACCTTGGTGGAGTAGGAGTGGCCGTCAGTTCCACAAACAGGAGAGGGGTGAACCACAGGGCAGGGTTTGCACTTTGACCCCGGACTCTGGTACAAACTGGCATCTTTAAAACTAGAGAGGAGATTCAAAAGACTTATTTTACACACACACAAAAAAAATCTGACTGTACGCATAAGGGCTGGGACGATTCACCTATCTCCCGATTCGATATGTATTGTGATTTTTAAGAATTGCGATTCGATATTACGGTTTATTGCGAGTTTTCTTAACTTTTTTTAACCCTAGACCACGGGAAAACGTTTAATCATACACTTCTAGTGGCTTTTAATTTGAAAAATATCTAAATTAATATATTAAAATCTCTGCATTTTCAGCATGTATGTAGTCAGAGATGTCCTGCTGTCAAATATATCAGTCATTGTCAAGAATTATTTATTACATTTTTTTCCAGTTACCCAAAAATCAAAGAATTAAGACATTTCCCTCTCAAATTAGTGGGATTTTCTTTTTAATATATAAGGGACATGTCATGTTTTATGCTTCTGGTGAATACAATCCAATCTTTCTTATGTCCATGCATATGAGAATCAAATGACGCATCATTTGACATTGTCTCCTTCACAATGCACTGCTTATGTCCCCTGCTTTATCGAGTACTAATGTTTTCTAAGCATTTTGCATCTGCGATGTATTTTCTTGTTCTTACATCAATTTTCAGACAATGAGACACGGATTAGGGTTTATGTGTGATTATTTTCTGATTTGCTGGCACTCTGCAGTGGTAATTGTGTTGTTGCTAAGAATGGGAAATGAGGTCAGTATGGCGCTACTGTCCTCTGTCCAGTCTGCAGTGTTCCAGACAGACACACACACACACACACACACACACACACACATACACACATACACAAAGCCCATTCATATCACTTGGCAAGACTTTGTGTCCGTTGTAAGGCAGTGCCAGTGCTGGGGTAATTGGACTAAACAGCAATGTCGCACAACAGTCACAAGAGATCCGGGCAACCAGCGGACCAGCTGGAAAAACAGAAAGCCAGCCACCCCTCTGGTGTTGTTGCTTATCATGCTGCGTGAATAAGTGAGCAGGAAAAAAGAGATGGGAAGTTATAAAGAGATTTGATTTGCTCCTAATCCACTGTCATTAGTGTTTTATTTCGGGCACATCTGAATGCAAATTTGAGGGACAGCTTTGAAACTTAGGCCTGTTTAAGGCCCTGACACACCAAGCCGACGGTCGTCCGGCGGACGGTTTGGGGCCGTCGGCGAGCGTCCGTCGGCCTAGTTTTAGCGGTGTGTCCCGCAACGACGGCTCTAGTCTGCTCGTGTCAGAGGCCTTTCAGCCGATTCAGCACGTTGAATCGGCGGCGGAGCCAGACGGTGAAAGAAATCACTCTGATTGGCTGTTAAGCTTAAACGAATCAGTGCACGAGAAAAGAAACGGGAGTGAAGAAAGCAAGCAAGATAAGTCAAGAAGGCAAACACAGAAGGCTCTTCTCATTTTTCATCTTCATGTCATCTGATCATTCTAATACACGGATATTTTCACAGCGACATGGTCATCTGGAATGAAGCTAAGTGGTGAGTGAAAGTGGTGTGAAAATGGTCGGCAAACGCCGCTTTATTTCATGTACGTATCATAACAACGGCTTGTATATCCGCCGTCCTCGGTCTTCCGGTTTCCCTTTTTGAATGACAAATACAGACTACCGCCGCCTGCTTGTGTGGAGAGATATTTCATCTCACGCAGGCGCAGAGCGTACGTGCTAACTGGCCGTCGGCTGTCGTCTTTGCGGTGTGTTCAAATGCAAGTTTTTGGCCAAGACAAAGGCGACGTGAGGCGACGCAACAGTCGGGCTTCATTGCTGCTAGTTCTTTAATGTCGGGTTGGTGTGTCTGGGCCTTTAAAAGAGAAAGTGTGTGTGTGTGTGTGTGTGTTATTACCTAACTCTCCTCTGGCTGACACAAGTAGCAGTCTTATAATCCTCAGCCACGCACACCTTGTGGCGACTGCATTTGATCTTAAGACAGGGGTCTTTGGCTGGATCAAGGCCTGGAAAAAAACACAAAACAGAGATATAGAATAATAGCTCTTTTCAGAGTGTGTATTATATGCATTGTATATGTCTGGGCAACCAAAACACAGCCTCTCTATTTAAAGAGCTTCCTAGAGAGATTAAGCCCATGAGCATGAACGGAGAGAAAACCTTCCGAGGTTACATTTTCCTTTTGTTCTTTGAAATCCTGGATCAATGATTCCTAGTTAAAACATGTACTTCCTATTTAAGTTTTGCAGATGAAAACCTTTTTATTATGCAGATCCAAGCTGTGTGGATAGGTGTTAGAGTAATTCTAGCCACCGTCTCTTCACTTACTGGCAATGTCTCTCTCACGCTTAACTGAAAGCCATAATACCATTAAGTATCCTTACAGCTAAAAACAGATGGAACTGGTAATAGAGGCTACTTCTGACCTTACATCAGCCCTGCACTGAGTGTCAGTCTGTTGAGTGAGTGTGTTCTCTCGCTGAGATCCTCAAACTGATCTGGTATCAGATCTCGCAGCTGAGGGCCGTATCTGGCTTCGAGAGCTGATTTTAGATCAGAGTCTCAGGCTGATCCTTGATGGTAAAGAGTAGGAGACAAGCTAGCCGTTTCTGACCGCTCGTCAGCCTTCAGCGTGGCACCTACTGTATGGCGAAGGATCTGAGGCCCTCAGCTGATCTCAGAACAGTCTGTGAATGACCTCTGCTCTAAAGAACCTTACTGTAATCCCTGAGCAGCTTTGGCAGATTATCCTGCCTCCATCCTCCAACGCAGTATCTAATGCTATTGTTTCCCTGACATGTCAGTGTGCATGTGTGTGTGTGGATGTATGTGTGTGTTTGAGGATAAAGCGAGAGTGAATGTGTTCATGTCCTGGTGTACCTGGATGTGTGTATGAGCTTATCATTGTCTGTAATACAATGGGAAATGAGGTGATCAAAGAATAGAAAATCATCTTTTTTTTTTTTTTTTTACTGTAGATGTTAGTTACATAAATCAACTGGTTGATGTAGTGAAAAGAATTGAGGAAAGCTTGGAAATAACACACTCACATATGTACACCAATAGGTACAAGATCTGTCTAATGAATGTTTTCACAAAAAAAGTACACAAGATGTTCGCCATCCTTTCCTCACTGCTACTAATACTGTGTCTTCAGAGCCACAATGAGTCACAGGGCCAATTGGTCACAACGTGCTTCCAGCAACAAAATGGTTTTGAGAGTCAGAGTTAGCGGGAAAAGACAAAATTCAACTGAGAAACATGATGGTTTAAGGAAGGTCAATCTAATGCATCGGTGATGATGCACAGTGCTGTAATGATAGCTAACTCCACCGAGGTTGTGTTTTTGCTCCCAATTGTTTCTCTGTCTGTTAGTTAGTTAGTTAGTTAGGAGGATATTTCAGCAACTACCAAACACATTTCAAACCGGAAATTTGGTGGAAAATTAGAACATGCACCAAGCAACAAGTGGATTGAAGTGGATCTAGGTGGCTTCTATCTTTTTGCTATTTACATTTTCACCATTGTTTTCATTTTATTTAGTCTTCATGTTACATCTTTGCACTTACAGTAACATAATAGTTTCAAGTAACCATAACTCACTTGTATTTTTTACCTAATAAATTCCGTCTTCATTTTATGGCATTCTTCAAAAGTACCTCTAGATAGGCCTACACATCCATATGCAGATTAAACATTTTTAACTTTCTATTTATAAAATTCCAAATTCAAAGATTTGTTTAGCTATGGGAGAGGTTTTAGTTCTCTTTGTCCTTTCTATTGTGTTTTATTTGTTTTATCACAAAGCCAACAGCACAACCACTCCAGGCTCTCTTCCTCACACCCACCTTGATCGAAGGGCTTGGATGGAGTCCATGTTCCAGGCTCCTGAAACAGGGTTAACAAATAAACAAAAATCATAAAAAGATAGTGTTCAAATGACATCTAGAGTAAAAAATACATGACAAATATTAAGCTGCCATACAAACCTCCACTTCCTTTAGGAGAAAGCATTACAGAGAGAGAATAAGGAATTCATTTTGATTAGGTTTTTCTTTTTGAGTTGAAACTTTGCATAATGAAATAAACTGATGGCAATCTGGGACACCAACACACCATCATGTACAAACACGTTGAGCATGCATTTATTTACTTGAGATAATGTTGATGTTATGATGCATAAAAAGGGACCTGTGTGTCTTTGTGTGTGCATGTGCTTATAATGACCTTGTGGAACTGTGTTTATATACCATACGTGGCAAATCATTCACAACAGAACAGGCTGAACAGTTTAAAGATATGAAAGGAATATAAACTTGTATTTTTAATTGGTACAATATAAAATTACAAAAATACATTGGGCAATTAGTGCATAAGATAAGACACAATAAGACATTATAAGAAGAAGACATAGGACAAGTACAGTACACTACAACAGTTTATATTGAACTGGGAGGTTGAGTTTGGCTAGTGTTTGTGATGTGACATGTGAGATTAGGTGAGGTACGTAACGAGCATGGCTATTGGCTTATGAGTAATGACAAAGAAAAGAGGGAAAGAGACAAGGTAGGGAGGATAACGAATAATTATAAGTAGTAATAGAGAGGTGATGAAGTCCCTCCCCTTCCGGGGCAACGGGTCTCGCTTGTTGTTTCGCTTCCCGGCTGATAAAAAGACCAGGAGACGCTGGATAAAACACATCAGGTAACATAACGTTTCATTTGTGCATGGAACATAGCTAAGTTAGCTAGCTAGCTAGTGTTGGTGACGTATATTGTGCGAGACGAGAGATGGAGTTCACTGAGCAGTTTCACACAAAACGAAATGATACTACGACAAACCTCTTGACTTTCTTGAAATTCTGTTTTAAATTGACAAACATCATATGTGTGATTCATGGCGCAATTCAAACAGGATCAAAAAAATATTTGTCTCTCACCGTTATAATCGTTATCATCGTCTATAATGATGAAAATGGAGGATGTGGGTGATTTTTTTAATATTTTAATATATATTTTTTAAATGTAAACGTTTTAGGGTTTTGGTTTAGGGCATGAAAATGAAATCTGAAGTGGAAAAAAAAGAGAAGAAAATATTGTGTTGAGCCATTTCAAGTTAAGGGAAGGCATGAGGCTTTCAGTGGAGTGAAATTGGGGCCATCTAAAATATGATCAGCCAGTAAAATTTGCATTGCAGAGCAGAAAAAACATAAATATGCATTTTGGTAATATGCATCTGATTAACATAAAAAAACACCTTTAACAGTCACATTTTTTAAAGTTCAATTAAGCTTTAAGCTTTGCCTTCCTGGGGAAATGTAATAATGAAGAAGTTAAGGGGGAAACTTAAAGTGCATTTTTTTCTCATATGTTCTGTATATAAAGAAACTACTGCACTGTTAACTGAAAAATAAAATATTAATCATATTAATAATGTTATTTCACACATAACAGAGTGCTTTACTCTTTCACCAAAATGGATTGAAAATGAACTGCTTATTAAAACCTTCCTCGATATAGTCAGATGGTTCAGTCTGTTGCCTGTGGATGTGTTTCAACAGTCTAAATAAGGATTGCATGGAGGTGAGTGATTTGCCTGCTTTTAATAGAAGGACAAGGAGGAGACACACCCAGGAGTGCTGGCTCGTGATGCAAATGTAAAAGGAGCTTAAGAAATAGTGAGCTGGGTGCCTTCTTACTTCAGAGATCTCATTCTCTGGTTTACTCTCAGTTCCTTCCCTGGGGCATTCATTCAAACCCAACGCTGCACTGTGTGCGCTCTCACTCTGTCACAATGATAACCTGCTCTGCACACACACACGTGTGACTCATTCAAATCTATATGCCAGAACAAATAGGAAGGGAGGGAAATAGGGGAGAAAAAGCACATCTTATCAGCATAAATCCCGCAGTGTAGCCGAGCAAAGAAGAGCGACTTATCCGCCCAATTATAGCCCTGTATTGTTCATTCGCACATTTCAATTTTGTGCAAATCTCCACCAATGGGATGTTTCAAATTCAATTAAAGAGTGAAATTCAGACCTGTCACCTATAACAGTAGTGAGTGAGAGCTCTGTCCCAAAACTCTTCATTCTTCTGCCTTTTTTTTGTTATATATTTTCTGCATATAGCATTTACCATGGAGATGGATGGTACAGACAGCAGAGAGGGGGCCACAGGGAGGCCATAGTAACATCAACTATAAAGCAGTTATCAATTATAAGAAACTGAAGAACAGTGAAGCTAAATGCTTTAGAAAAGGCACTTGTTTCACTTTTGTAAACTAAAATGTATCTAAATTCATTGTTGTACTGTACATCCATTAAAAACATGATACAGTGACAGCTGCTGCAGTTGTACTGGAGTAGTAATGTTGACAGGTTTCAGTACCTGCAGGGAAACAAGTGAGTGTGGGAGTTTGGGTGGGTTATAAAGGGTGAGTGGTTGAGAAGAGTTCTCGGTGAGTGAATAGGTGTGAAGTCTTTGGTATAAATGTTGGAGCAAATGTTGCATGGATTTTAGTCAGTAAAGTGTTCCCAAGGTTTTCGGGTTTGACAAGTTAGCAACACATTATGTCAGAAAGGTTCAGTTCTGGTTGAAATGTGGTTGAATAGATACTTTTCCTGCAGGACTTCATTGCAGTTTTGCAATGTTAACAGGTTTTTTTAAACAGGCTGTATGTTTTTCTTCAGGAAGCTAAAATACGTTCACACCTTAGACTCGTCTGCTACGCTTGTTTCCTGTAAGTCACCCCGTACTATAGTTTGCAAATATTAACTGTTGTTACCCCTCATCCTACCAACCTATTTAACATACAACAACTACTGACTGGGGTCCCAAGAATAAACTACTGTAAGAAACAACCATCATAGCAAAATGTTAACGTATTTCTTTTCAAAACATTACTAGTTATGTAATTAATGTCATCTGAAGAAAAAAACAAAACATTATTATTTTAGGAAAGTTACAGTTAATTGGCATAATGTCTAAAATGAAAATAGACAGAGCACATGAGGAAATCTGTGTCTGCTGCATCTGTGTCTGTCTCCTTCACAATGACTCACAGAGTGCCCCTACCACCCTGATAGTGTATGTGTGATTCTATTTAATGAATGATTGATTTTATCTGATTCTATTTCATCTATTTTTACTGCACAGGCTGCAATTAGGTCCTTCTGACTGGCATCCCCCAGGACCCCAATACATTGGTCTTTTTAAAAAGCACTAATTAAAACAGATAACAATGAAATTAAGTCATTAGGGAGAAATTGATTGACAAAGTCATGTAAAATTGCAATGATAAAATAAAGCACTATCTAGTCGGTCGCTATTCTCGACCCAGTCGGTTGCTAGACCCAGTTGGTCCGTCGCTTCTTGACCCAGTCAGTCGGTCGCTCCATCCAGTCGGTCGCTATTCTTGACCCAGTTGGTTGGTCGCTCGAACCAGTTGTTCGACCCAGTGGGTCGCTATACTCGACCCAGTCAGTCCCTGTTCTCGACCCAGTTGGTCGCTATTCTCGACCCAATCGGTTGCTATACGAAACCCAGTCGGTTGCGAGACCCAGTCAGTCGCTCGCTCGACCCAGTGGGTCGCTATATTCGACCCAGTCGGTTGCTATACTCAACCCAGTCGGTCGCTAAACTCGACCCAGTCGGTCACTCACTTCTCGACCCAGTCGGTCGCTATACTCTACCCAGCGGGTCGCTATATTCGACCCAGTCGGTTGCTATACTCGACCTGGTCGGTCACTCACTTCTCGACCAAGTCAGTTGCTGTTCTTGACCCAGTTGGTCGCTATTCTTGACCAAGTCGGTTGCTAGACCCAGTCAATCGCTCGCTCGACCCAGTCAGTCGGTCACTCTATCCAGTCACTCTTTATATTTTCTGCATGTAGCATTTACCATGGAGATGGATGGTATAGGTATATACCATTATATTATACTTATACTTTGACACTGTTTGCCACAAGATTCTAGTTATTTTTCAAAAAGCAGGACTTTAACCATCAGTAAGTGTCCCTCAGTCTCACTTCCTTGCGCTCTATAAGGTGAACAGGGTCAACTCTTGCTTTTTCTTCGCTGTAATTAATTTCTCCTTCTCGTCCTTCATAGCTGGCCCTTTCTGACCCTCTGCATCTTCACTACTTCATTACTCATTGTATCACGTCTCCCTCTTCACCTTCCACTTCTATAAAGGTCCGTGTTACATTAAGAGAAAATTCAACAGTGGCGAATGGCTCTCTCCGTTCCTTTTGTAGAGAATTACGCACACAGTGCATCTTAATATTAAAGAAAACCGGCATACTGAAAGCTTAGCAAAGATAAAGCCAAATAGAGAGGTACTCTTGTTTCTCTTCCCCTCTAGCACTGCAGACAATTGAGACCGAATAATGAGAACATTGCATTATGGGGGCCAGGCCCTCTAGACCAGTCAAGACAACAAAAGTGCTCGCGGTCTGATTCCTTAATGGAATCAACAGACGCACACACACACACGGAAATACACGGAAACACACACATATGCACGTCCACGCGCACGCATAAACGAATAAACTTATCACCACAACACTGACTGTAGTGCCAGAATCTGTCAGCACTACAAAACATCAAATAACTGGTTGAATGCACTTCACTGCACATGCAACGAACCACCCACTTTCCAAAAAAACACAGAAAACCCAAAATTCAACAATAGGTCTAATGGCCTCCTGAGTGTACGCTAAAAATAGCAACTTTTCAATTTATCTCTCCATCTCTTTCCACCTCTATTCCTCTCTCTCCCTTGCAGTTATAACAGCCTATTTTTCCTCATGTGCACAAACACACACAAACACAACAGTGTGTGTATTTGTCTCTGTTGGCTAACATCATAATTTGCTTGTATGCCTACTGATACTATAGATATAAGTCTACATGTTGCCTCTGACGAGCACTTCTCTCACCTTTACTTCAGATTTTCACAGCTACTAATTGTGTCCTCGTGGCTTCCTTACCTATCCCGGCTCCTTGCTGCCTCCCCCCTAACATCCAACAGGAGAAATATGTGCATGTTTTCACTGTACTGGCTCTGCTTGTCTTGCTCAAGCTTGTCGCATGCATGCACGCACAAACACACACGAATACACACTGAGGTGCTTTGAAGTGGAAAAGGCCTCAAGCTCTGTACCTTCTCTACATCATTCACCCTCCGCAACACAAACAACACAGGACAGTAAAAACACAGAGAGAGAGAGAGAGAGAGAGAGGGAGAGGAAAGAGGAGACGAGAGGATGAAAAGGTGTATTCTGCTCTAATGAGGCTGGTCTAAACAATTTGCTCCTATACTGCACAATTAAGCATCATGCTCTTCATCGCACATCCTTCATTGTTAAACCTATCTTATCTCTCTGCTCTCAGGCAGCGCTGTACGCTAGCCAAGGCCCAGTAAGCAGAGCAGAGTGTCTAAAAAACTTGAGATGGCACCAGTGCAGCAAAGAGAGCCCGGGGGCCTCTCCAGCCATCTTAACAGGACGTACAGTAAATCAGTGGCCAAGATCCTATCTAGTGCACTTAGCAGGAGACCCACTTATGGCTCTTGCTGAAAGATGAAAGCGAAAGTACAAAGTACATGTCTAGCATGTAAAATTTAAATCACAGTAAAGCAAAGTTTGGCATAGAGTACTAGTAGGCTACATGAGATAAAAAAAAAAAAAGTGGGCTACGTGCAACCCTGCATTTCTGAGAGGACGAAAAAATGTATAATTATGAACACTGTGCTTATTTGATTGTACGATTAAGATAGCACTAACGGCTTTGAGTGCAAGTGAATGGTTTCATCCCAAGCTTACTAACGGCATGATAAATAATCACATTATAGATTAGTCATTTTAAGCAACAGGATTGGTTTAACCAGCTGTTCGTAAAGTCCTTCTTTAGTTCTTAGTTAGCCTAGTGATTTACTAAATTGTGTTGCACCATTAAAATGTCTTGTCTTAGCTATTTAAGGCTATATAATAAGTAGGGAACATCTGTATCTCTGTCCAATCAAAAGCAATTAACAATGTTATCAGGAAGTTGCTGTAGTATCATAGGTTGTGACATAACTACCAAAAATCCATCCTTGACAAATGTAGGTATGACTTTGTTTAAGTATACATGAATAAATATGTTTCACTGTTAGTAGTATACATACAGTGAGAAGGAAATATCTGATTAAGCTACCCTAACTGACATTATTTGGTGATTATGGTTATTGGCATAATGCCTTGTAATTTGAGCTGTTAACCTATGTTGTTTCTGTAAAAATGTAACAGAGTGGTACAGGGATGATTTATTTTTGTAGGCCAACCAGGAAGTTAGAATCACACTGGTTCCCTCGACAAAAAAACAACGAGATTTTTTCCATTGGGTTTTGGATTATTGCAGAAAATAAGCTCTGTGCAAACAAACGTCTGTGATACTTACACGTTTTGTTCGATAAAATAATCTCCACAATTGAACACCACTTATGATTTTTGAAGCGTGATTGCAATCGCCAGAAGTAAAAAGCTAACGTTAGGCTATAAACAAACTAAACCACGGTCGCATGAGCGCGAGTATACACAAGAGGCTGTGAAGGCGGACGAGTCGGCGTGATGATGTTTAGTAGTCTCATTTAGTCACTCGTTAGCAACCGCCTTTTTTAAAACACGTAAAAGCTTCAAACTTCACGAGTGGGATATTTACTGACGTATCTTATATCGTAGAACAAAATGTTAAAAATCTCTTCAGCTTGTGTTAACCACAGACCTTATTTCAGGCATCTAACTAAAAACCCATTAAAAAAAAAACATTGACTTCGAGACGAAGGAACCGGAAGTGCTAAAATGCTAACTCATTTCCGGGTTTTAGGACTCATTCCTGCACCACTCTACTGTATAAATATGTTGCTAGGAAACATCTGCAGCTCTGTCCAATCAAAAGCAATTAACAATGTAAACAGAAAGTTGCTGTAGCATCACAAGGTGTGACATAACTTCCAAAAATCCATCCTTGACAAATGTAGGTATGACTTTGTTTTATTTATATATGCCGGCTAACTAGTATTCATACTTGATTTGGGTTATTGACAAAGTCTTGTAGGCTAATTTGTTATGGCTGTTATGTTGTTTTTGTAAAATGCATTGAAAAAACTTCCCCGTTTTCATTGTTAACAAACAGCCTTTAAATCAACCTTCATGTCAAACGTGTTAATCATATCCCATTATCTCTTTAACTTGTTACTATAAACGGGTTAGCCTATATAGAAAGCTAATGTTAGCTATGTCAGATGCTAGTTAGCAATGCAACAGTGGTTAGGCTACACCTGGCAGTTAGCATGGATCGTCTAAACATTTAGTAAAAATGAATTTCTACTTAAGAACTAGTTTGTGTGGTGCAGCCTGTTTTAATTTAGTGAAGGTAAATCACCACGTAGGAAACGGTTATGCTAAAACTAGGCTAAGTTTGGATTTAAAAAAGAGCAGGTGCAACCTGCTCTAGTTATCAAAAAGTTCATTTTTGAGGGTGTAGGCCTAATCAAGCAGGCTAATCTTTCCACTTACTGAAAAAATATTTGATGATGAATGATCTATATGTTCAATATATGTACAATCTAAAGCAACAAAAAATATGTTTTGATGGGCTTATATCTGTACAGGGTTTATGACCTCTGTACTGGCAACATAGTGGTGATACGAGTCTAATTGGCAACAAACATATGAAGAGAAAGGCGAGCAAGTTTGCCAAGACTATGTGTCACTGCCTCTTTAGCTATGTAGTTTAATACCTTGTATACAGTCCACTGATACATTCCTATGTGAAAGAATGCAAAAACACACAGCGACACACACACAATCTGGGACACAGCACTAAAACAGAAAATGACAGGCACGCGGCCTACAGAGCACATAATGCTTTTGTGTGCCACCTCTATCTCTAATGCCTGAGCCTCAAGGTTAAAACACAGATGTGAATGCACACAGAGCCTTCAGCTCCACTCTCTTCCATCTTTCCTTTCCACTCTCATTACCCCGTCCCTCTCTCTCAGGTATCTTTCTTTCTATCTGTCTTTTTCGTTCTGTTCTGAATAAGTTAATTATCTCTCATTGCCACTGGGGGTATTTATAGACATTTGTTTGTATTAACACAATCACAAACTCTCTCTCTATTAGTTCCAATACTCTCACATAGCACAGCAACACATGGCCAATCACATTTCCTCTCTAGCTTTCGGTCCCGACACCCTATTTGCATAATCCAGACCCGGCTCAATAGTTGGACCTGAGGCGAGTCACATGGATCCACCTGAGCCGCTGGGTTCACACGCTCACATTAAGTGTGACAGGCAGGGAAAGCGAGAGATAGAAAAAGTTAAAATGAAAAAAAAAAGACAGCACCTGCCCTTATCTTTGGGAAATTAAAGAGAATGGTGCTCCTGCTTTTGTCTCTCTGGCATCAAATATATCAAAGGCTTTAATTCAGAGAAAAATCATGCATGCATGTGTGCAGCATAGTGGTAAAACCACTCATTAAAGCTGGTCTGCGTGAAAAGTGTATAATGTTAACCCTGTTGTTTTTGCAGTCTAGCTCCTGAGCAAAAAAAGCCTTAGTTTCTCCTAATGTACTGTATGTGTGTGTGCATATGATGTGCATACATGCTTCATTTTGTGTATCTGTGAGTGAGTGAGTGCAAGTGCAAGCATGTGCAAATCACTGCTGCTTGTGTGGACCCATTTACTGTAATCTGTGGTTAGAGGCAAGATAGCCTTCTAACAAATACGCTCCGCCTGAAACCTACATTACGTTATTAAACTGAAAGACTGAAACAGGCTTTTTACATTGAATTCTACTCATTTCTTTAATTTGAGACATTCATTCCCAAATAAAAATAGTGATTTTCACAGTCTTTTATCGGTAATCTACAACTAAAAACATCACATAGTGCATGGTATAAAGCCTAAAAGGCTTTTACTACTGTAAAAATAAGCATTATTCTTCACATACACTGAAAAAGGGTGATGTCTAATGAAAATAAGGATTCTATGTGACAGTGGAAAGCATGAATACAGTAATTCTTTGCAGCAACCAAGTGTCAGTGGAGATCTGGGGCTTCAGCCTGAAATATTTGAATGAGTCTAGGCTCAGGCGTCTATTGCAATACCAATAAGTGCTATATGAATAAATGATTATTATTATTATTAGTGGTAGTACTACTTCAGACACACTAACCACAACACAACAAACCGAAGCTATAGTCAATTTTAAACAATGATAAGAAGAAACTCATTCTAGCCTGTAATGAATAGTCATTTTATTTCATTCTAGTCAAATACTTCAGGTTAAATTCAATAACAAAATTCTATATATTGGACTAATTTATAAAAAAAAAAAAAAAAAAAAAAAAAAAAGCCACATAGGCCCACTTTAAAATAAGCAAAAATAGCATCTGCCAGATTTTATGGCAAACATAAAATGCTCCATCCAGTTTTGAATTTGTATAAAAAACAAAACAAAAAACAAAAAATTTGCACCATCAGCCCAACATAGAAGCTCCTTTGCTTGTACATGTCATGTCTGTGCATATGTCTGTTTCCTGTCTGTTTTTACTTGCCCACAATAACATTGCCTTCGTTGATTAATTAATAAAGTTGTATTGAATACGATCTAATAGATAAACGTGTAATATCAGCTGCAAATGTATGAACAAAACTGGCTAATGTTATGTATTGAGGCACACGTTGTTGTTTGGGGATCCTTGGAAAAGGGGGGCGAGTCCCTCTGGTTTGCTGTCACTATACCTTGTGGCAGGTGTTTATTACTGTAAACAAAAAAGCTCATCCAGGCCTCCCAACCTGCTGCGGACTCCCCTCCATCATACCTGCCCCGTAATTAGGCCCCTTTACTGTCGGGGGACTCGCTGGTGCCTCTCGGTACAGCTAGGCCATGTGTTTCGCAGAGGCCTTGGTATATCGCTGCTAAAACGGGGGACTGCTATCGCGAAAACACACTCAGCATCATCGTCCCACTATGGTTATTTACTGTCTCAGAGGCGCGTCGCTTGGACACAAGGAGAAAACGAGGAGCGCATGATCACAAACCAATGAGGGTGGCTATAGGCAGAGAAAGGGGGGTGGGGGTGGGGGTGTACGTGAGATAATGAGGAGGGAAACGGCGTTAATAATAATAAGCCAGGACTCACATCTCTGAATTTATCCCATCTCCCGGCGAGCCACTTATCATCCAAAAAATTGCCGCTGTCGGAGCGAGCGGAGACGTGTCCGAGGGCGACGGCGCACACACACAGCAAGGCGACGCTCAGCATCTGCGGACACACACACAACAACAGCACGGAGAGAGAGGACATCGGATCAGGCTGGAAGGACACCCGCGATCGCGTTGAAAACAGAGGGGAGGTCAATGTGCATCACATCGGCGGTGATGATGATGAACACCGAACACAATGATGCGGAGGTGTTTGGTTTCTTCCTACCTTGTCGCATCAGCTGCTATCCAGACTGTATGTGCTCGCTGCCGTTTTCTGTCACTAGTAATAACAGCCCTCTCCTCCCTCTCTCTCTCTCTGTCTCTCTCTCTCCGCACCGGCTGTCTGTGCGCAGCAGAAAACGGGAACGCGCATGGCACCGTGCGCGTCCCTGCGCTCTGTCCCTCTTTTCTTTTTTTTCCTCTCCTTGAGTGCGGAGGAAACAGTCATGATGGCTCACTGTGGGCTGTTATCAGGCCACCGCAAAAGTGTCTTCCACTGATTGCCTCTTATGAAAAAAACACATTGGCCAATCCTATGATAAAGCTTAGAGGGGTAATTAATCAAATAAATCATATTACAAGCAAAGATATAGAAGGAAGTTTACTGATTGCATGTAAAACAACAACAAACAAACAAACAAAAAACAGCCATACTGTAAGGTCACTGATAACTGAGATGTTGTAAATGCTACAATAGAAAGATTCTGAAGAAATACTGAATGCAGATCAGATCTGTGTCCGTGTGTCCTTTACTTGTCCCATGTTTCTGCCCCGTTACAGCCATCACATGGGAGCCCGCTCGGGCTTGTTCATACAGTATAGTGACTCATGAGAGAGTTCCACTCACATTCCTGGCAGAGGTTAGCTCAGGACTGTAAATTGATGCCACAAGATAACACGGTCTCCATATGAAATGTACCTAAATGGACCACTCTGGATGATTTGTGGAGGTGGGTGGAGCCGTCCTCTTGTTGGCGTAGTCCTTTCTGGGACATTGCGAAACATTCTTCCTCAGAGTGGTTATGTGTGACTGAAGGTGTTTCAAGGGGGAACATTTGTAGGTGGTGCACTCGTTTTAGGCTACGACAGGATACCACAGCGACTGCTGCAGCTCTGCATACAGATAGACTTACAGACGGGTGACACATTAAAGGAAAAAACAACTTAGTGAGGTGTTGGGTCACCAACAACCACCAGAACAGTTTCGATAGGCCTTGGTATATATTCTACAAGTCTCTGAACTCTACTAGAGGAATGAATAAAATATTCCCATCATCTGGTATTAGAGCGCTGTCTAACACGTCAGGTCAATATCTCCCATAAAGCAACGTATCCTCATACAACCGTTCGTACGATTTCTTACGAAGTTATTCCTAATTTTTCGTGCATTTTCCTACGTATGTCCAGCAACACGTGATGCATGTGTCAATTTCCGCTCAAGTCTTTTCAACATAAAACTACTTAAGTTTAGGAAAAGATCAACTTGGTTAGGTTTAGGCAACAAAACTACTTAGTTAAGTTTAGGAAAAAAATTGACTTGGTTAGGTTTAGGAAACAAGACTACTTAGTTAGGTTTAGGAGAAGGTTGCGGTTTGGGTTAAAATAACACCGGAAGTGTTGTAACTTATGTACAGAAGTTACTTCACAAAAACTACTAAACAAATAAATGAACTTTCTTCTACTTCTGGGCTATGTTCCAAATCACATACTTTTGATTTTTTCTTTTAGTATATATAGTACGTACTGTTGCATGCAGTATGCATTCAATTGGGACATACTACTTCTTCATAACATTGCACCTTGAACTTTGACCCTCTTCTTCATATATCCGCTGTGCAGAGGATTGTGGGTCAGAATAGCCAGAAAAGCATGCCGGCTTACATACTGCAAAATGCGACCGTATGTAGTAGGACATCCTGGTATTTTTGGTGTACTGCATTTGACATGCTATGTATTGGGACATACCAAATATTTTTCTGGTATACTAAATTTTATGGCAGTGTGGGTATTGGAACACAGCTGGTTTCACACAGGGTACAAACAGCGGTCTCCTGGGCGAAAGTCTTGCGTTATTTGACCCACCTATCAACCCCGACCTCCTCCCTACACATCGTTTGTAGCTCTTTCTACTTCCTGGTTCACAAATTACTTTGATTACATACAAATTGATTTTGTGGGATATACATGAATTACAGTGCAATACTTTTTCGTAGGTATAGCTACGAACGGTGTATTAGAACAGCCTGTCCATAGATGTTCAACTCAACGACATTGGAATCTGGTGACTGTAAAGGCCACAGCACATGATTCACATTATTTTCATTCTTCGTTCAGTGACCCCTCGCGACCTCTATAGAAGCATCTGCATTCAGTGCAATGTTCCTCCACTCAGTAGAGAGGCTGAGCAAGTTAAACAGTATTAATATTATTTCCAGGCTCTTCACAGAGAAGCCTGATGGTCAGGTGGGTCATGGCATTATTATGCACAGTTGCCATAGAAACCAACCTTGACCTCAGCTTCACATCTTCGTCTTCAAGAGAGGCTAAGGGAAAAAGTGTGTGTGTGTGTGTGTGGGCATGTGGAAAAGATGACAGGGTGCAGCTATTTGAAAGTCAAATTAGAACTATGAAGCATGCATGACTGCATGCATCAGAGAGACACACCAGAGAGTATCACAGGGCGTGCACAACTGAGACGGTCAACTGCATGAGCACCCAGCACAGGTACAGACGAGTAAAAACATGTTTTGATGTGAGCCCTGTGTTCATTCCGACAGGAAGTGTGCAGCATGTAAACAGGAAACCGGTGGTAGAGACGCCATTGTGGTTGGAGGCGCTGGCCTCCTTTGAAGCGCGCTTTGTTCTCTCTGATCAACACAAGGTGATCTGATCTCGGTTATGACAATATAGTTGTGAAGATGGCGGTGTGTGGGACTGTGGATGATGCGGTTATTCTTTTATGGCTCACTCTTAGCTCGTGCTATATGACATTTTTGCAGATTGAAGCAGTAAAAGAGGTGTTGTGTGTGTGTGTGTGTGTGTGTGTGTGTGTGTGTGTGTCTTCCAGCCCAGGGGTTCATACATTATTCAGTCTCAGACATTAAAGATGTAGATGTGGTCAGAGACATATGCAGGAGAGACACACAGAGTGCTCACACACACACACATCAGCATGCCTACACACACACACACACACACACACACACACACACACACACACACACACACACACACACAGACTTGTGTTGTTGCCTAATGAAACTCTTTATAGATTTTTCATTCCACCGTCATTTGACTTTTCTTTTTTCTCTTCCCTGTGAGTAAATTCACGATCACACATTGTTGACTCAATTTGTACACGAGCGGAGAGAAATGATGAGAAAGGAGAGGTGGAGAAAAGAAGGAGTTGAAGAAAAATAGGACAAAAACTGTGTGTGCGCCCGTGTGTGTGTGTGTGTGTGTTTGTTTGGACGGGAGAGGTATGAAACGTGTCTCAAGGAGCTGAGATTTCACAGCCCAGTGACTCTGTCACCGTGCACCTGATCGCTGCGACGGTGGGAGGGAGGGAATGAGAGGAAGGAGGGAGGCGAGGTGGTGGGGGGGTTGTTGGTGTAAAAGGGAGTTGAAAATCCATCAAGAGAAATTTAGGGTGCGTATAGGCTACCAAAGGAATTTATTCAGCACAGAAAAGCCCACCATACAATACCTTATCATCACAGTTTACTCTTAGAGTGCCTCACTGTACTTTACCATACAATAGCATATTATAATATCTGGCTAAATGTATGTGGGCACCCAAACATGACACCTTTATGTGATTGTTGAACATCTCATCCCAAAACCGTGGGCCTTAAAGCAGCAGTAGGCGAGATTGGAGCAAGTATGATTAAAAAAAGTTATTTTTATAAAACGGTCGCTATATCGTGACAGTAGTGCATGAAACAGGTAACCTGAAAAAAAATCATGTGCCTCTGTGTCCTCCGCTGCTCCTAACGGCATCTGCAAGATTTCACAGACTGGAGGAAAACAGGCAGTCAGAGCTGATCTGAGGTCTGCTCTCCATCTGCTGTCTATGAGAGCCGGCTGTCAATCACTCGCGAACTCCGACCAAACGGTCAAACTAGGCAGCGCTGATCAAATATGAATCAATATTATGTTACCTTAATACCTATTTCTCGCCTCAAATGTTTTCAGAATCATCTTATAGTGCACGGTTTAGCTGTAAAATGAGAAAGTTTGTGACGAGGCAGCCATTGTGAAATCTGTTGAAGGAACGCCAAGTTCCATTCACATGACCGGAGGACAGCATATAGGAACGCTCTCTCTCTGAAATGACCTGTGATTGGTCAAAGTCTCCCGTCACGGGCTAGATTTTTTAAAGCCTGAAAACAGAGCCATGAGGAGGTGCAGAAGTCTAGTTATCTCCCAGAACACTTTAGTTACAATATGCTGAAAAGTTATTATGGAATTTTTGTCCAATGATGCCAAAAATATACTGCCTACTGCCACTTTAATATGTCAATAAAACAGCTTCCACTATTCTCGGCATGTTGTGTAGAAGCTGGCTGCAGAGATTTGCTCCAATTCACCCACAACAGCATTAGTGAGGTTGGACAATGATGTTGGGCCTTAAGGCCTGGCTCGAGGTCGGTACTCCCAGTATGAGATGCACAGGGCTTTCCATTAACTACAATGTTAACCCATCCACGGCAACAGAAAACGCTCAGGGAAAGTTCTGTGGGGTCGTAGTTTAAAGAGCGAAAGAGACACTCGAGGCAGGTGGATGGGTCCAACAAACACAAGGCTTTCATCCAGGAGACCGCTGTTTGTGTCCCGTGCGTTACGTTTCACTTTCACTTTAGAATCAGCTGATCGTTCGTGTCCCGTGTTCACACCGTCAACAAAGAATGTATATTGCCAAGAAGAGACAGTCAATTGTTTTTTCCATAGCAACATCAGCGCCCAGCAGCAAAGCTACTCTTCCCCCCATTTTGGACTGAAAGCGACTACCGGACGTCAGTAAAACATCCACCTAAAAAGTGCTGTACAAAAGTAAAACAAAATTATTTCTATTGTATTGTCATATACTACCGAAATGGCCTGTGTTGAACAATAAAATATTGTAAATATAATAAGCGTTTTCAGTCCAAAATGGCGGCTGTTGTAAAAAAAAAAAAAAACACGTTTACTTGTTTACTGCAAGCAAAAAGTGACGCCGATAGGGGTCTGACAAAGCGTCAGTATGTGACGAGGTGGGATGAGAACTTGTTGCAATTTCAGTTCATCCCAATAAGGTGTTTGTTGGGGTTGAGGTCGGGGCTCTGTCGAGGCCAGTCACGCTCTTTAACATGACACTTTATGAACACCACTTTGGCATTGTCATGTTGAAACTGTAAAAGGCAACAAAGTGTTGCTACAAAGTGGAAAGCTCTCCAAACTATTACAGGCCCTTTACACAGAAGATATTTGACTTCCACAGACAAGGGTCCCAGTAAGCCATTACAGTGTGACAGTGAGCCAGTATACACAATATACCAGGAGCCTGAAACAGACCTTTTTCACAGCAGATATTATTTTGATTTAGCAAAAGCAGCAAAGCACAGGTGCAACATTAACGATGCTCTGCTCCATTAAAAGTGTCCCAGGAGGCCTCTCCAGTGAGCCAGCATGTACAATACCAAACACTTGAACTGGCTCACCTTAAAGGGAACATATCATGAACAACCTCACTTTTTCAGTGCTTGTGCACATACATTTGGGTATCTGGAATGACTACTGACACAAAAACTGTGAAATAAGGGCTTCCTAGATCAGAAAACATGTGATTCAACAAGCCATTCAGATTTGGGCAGATTTGGGTCCTAATGTCTTTTCCTAACCACTTTTCCTTGACCTCGATGGAAAACGGCATGAGGTCAAGGAAAGATGTGAAGGTGAATTCATGAGGATTTAGGAAAAGACAACCGTGGTTTTAAGAGAATCTGACTGCACTTCACTAGGCTACGCAATTATGATGCGACGGCGGCGGATGTTATTGACGCGGGTCTGCCGTGGTGAAACTACAATGTTCTGAAGATGGACTACAAAAGGTGCTGCTTCCCCCCGTGCGTTCTTAAATAGTTCTTTCAGTGACATTCTGCTTTACCCGCGGTGTGTGAAAGAGAAATACTACAGGTCCTTCTGCTGCTGGAACAATTAACATCAACATATAATACAGGATTATCTGACTTAACGTGGACAACCGGTGAAAAATACTACTTCATTACCAAGGTTGGAATTGAAATAAAAAAAGGAATATATGAGAAATAAATATTGAGTTAATGGTTTGAGTTATGGAGAAGGGGTAGGACCATTAAATGTATAATTCTTCCAACTCCTTTTCGGACATGTAATATTTATTTATGTTGATTATTTGTTTATTGACAGTTTGCTATTTGTTTACTGTTCTTGTTGTTCATGTTTTGTTTTTTACTTGTTACATGTTCAAAATAAATAATTCAAAATAAAGTGAAATAAAATGGTTGTCACAGTCCACTCATATTTATCAACATGAATCCCATTAGTATATGCTATATGAAAATAATAGGCAAAATAAGCGTATCGTTTGTTTTCATGAACAGCAGAATGGTGCGTCGCTTTAAATGTTGCGGCCTTAAGGAATTGTGTGCCGGCATTATCTCCTTTCTTTTGGTAAAGGATGGTCCAGTGTATCCTATGCTCAAGGAGATAAGAAAGGAAGCATTGAAGCACCTTTCCTAAATATTTTGAGGATTCGAACAGCTCTCATCACGGCTGCTACTTAGATACTTCCGGGTCATTTCACTCCGTTACGAACCTTCCTAAACAAAAAAGACTTTTCGACCGCAGCCTTGGCTCCTCGTCTTATGTCACATGCAGGCTCATTAGAATATATCACCCACAGCTTGAGAGCTACCTTTGCAAAGGTGCACCATATTTTTCCCACAAGTCAATCAGAGCAGACTGGGCTTTTTGGAGAGGGGGGGACTTAAAGAGACAGGCAGCGTTTCAGACAGAGGGTGAATACAGGTATATTCAGATAGATAGTGTGAGAAAAATGTGTTTTTGAACATTAAAGCATGTAAACATGTTCTAGTAGAAACCTAAAATACAAGTATGGACTTGAGAAAATTAGTGTGATACAGTATTTCCCTTTTAATAACCTATTCTTTGACATCAATTGTATTATTTACACGTTTTTCCTACTGTGACACATGAAAATCATCTGTGAAAAAAGGGACCTCTGTTTGTTGTAATAAGATTTTCCTTGATAGGAACTATAAAGGGGTCTAGTTCATGAAAAACACAGTTGGTCTTGTATAATCTCTCTCTCGCTCTTCTTCAATGCATTTCGATATAATAGGCTTTAATGGTATGAGTGTCAATCAAAGCGATTAAATTACCATGTTGGAAATAATAGAGTATTACAATAATAACCTCCTCTGTCTGTTTCCATCGTGATGTGAGAAGAAAGGCACTGAACTAGAAAGAGACGCAGGTGTGTCTAAATCTTTAATTGGATTTCTTGTAATCTCTGTTCTTCAGTGAAATGAAACATTTGGTTAGTTTCAGCCCAATTCTAGTGACTGTTTTACGCCATTTTAGCAAAACAATGATGTTGTGCGTGTGAAGATGTTTTTGCATGATTTTGTCCAGAACTTTGTATGTGTGGGTGTGTACAGATATGTAGGTGTATGTGAGTGAATTTGTTTTGGCTGTATATGTGTGTGTGTGTTTGAGAGAGAGAGAGAGTGAGAGAGAGAGGGTGTTGGGGGGGTTTGAGTGTGTTATCTTGCAAAGCAGACGTTTTGGAGCAGAGCTGTGGCTATAAGGTCAGTGTGAGTCCTGTGTTTTAGCCCCGGGATGAAAAGCTAATAGCAGAGTAATGACAGAGAGGGAAACTGCAAACAGGAGATAAGGCAGGCAGAAACAAAATGGCCATCGCTGAGAGGGCTGATTACAGAGCCAGCCAGCGAGTATAACACAGGAAAAGAAGCTAAAGAAAGAGAGAGAGAGAGAGAGAGAGAGAGAGAGAGAGAGAGAGAGAGAGAGAGAGAGAGAGAGAGATGGAGAGGAGAGAGGAGGGTGGGAGACAATGCAGACTGAGTGATATAGAAAATGGATGGATGGATGTTATGACCCCTGGACTCCTGTAAGTGACATTCACATTATGTTTCCCAGTTTTGAGAAGGTGGCCCTGTCTTTTCTGTGACCCGAGAAGCACTTTTATCATGATGTAAAAATCCAAAGAGAGAGAAATATAGCTGCCTTTCTGAACTGGTATATCAGAACCAGAGTGCTTTGTGCCATCTAAATGCATCCAGCTGTACTTTTCCATTTCAGCTCGTATATCAAGGCATCTGTTTTCCCACGATCGGAAATGTATCTGCAGTCCCACGTTTCAGGTCAGGGGACCTAACAGGATGTCTTTGATCTGTAGCTGGGACAGCCAGAGTCACATGAAACATGTTAAAGTTGGTGCAGAGACAGAGAGCCTTTGTATTTATGTTCAGGAAATAAAAACACAATTAAGAAAAGACTAATAGGAAGAGTGCTGAGGAGAATTTGATCGCTGGAATATTATGATTCAACTGATGGCAACACTGCAGATTTTTGGGTTCTGGTGTTTGTTCTCCCCCTTGTGGTGATTATTACACATTACACCAAACAGGAAAGAGTTGTGACTATGAGGCACACTGACAATGCGTAGTGTAAACTGGGGCTCCAAACCAAATTAAAACACTAGATTTTAATGAGACTTGGATTTTAATTAAACCCTTTTGGAGTCGATACCAGCTGACATTGGGGCGAAGGCGGGGTACACCCTGGACAGGTCGCCAGACTATCACAGGGCTGACACTTAGAGACAGACAACCATTCACGCTCACATTCACCAACGGGCGATTTAGAGTCAACAATTAACCTAACCTGCATATCTTTGTGGGAGGAAGCCGGAGAACCCGGAGAAAACCCACGCTAACACGGGGAGAACATGCAAACTCCACACAGAAGGGCCCCGAGCCGGGTTTTTTAACCTGCGACCCCCTCGCTGTGAGGCGACAGTGCTGGTCACAATTCTTTTCACTCTTAAAATATACATTATACATGACTGTTGATAATGCCACAAACTTGTAGAGACATATGCTTAGCCCTCCTATAGATGTAGGATTTTAAATTACACTGAAATCTAATACAACGGCCCTGTAATGAATAAATTATGAGGCTTACAATGTTCACTTTTTGTTCACACTGTGTCAAAGAAGTACTGGTTCTCTATGTAGGTAATCGTTGAGGAGCGGTTAGTGGGCTGCATCATGTTGAGAGCCAACATTTACATACATGATTGGACAAAATTCTTCTCAGTATAATGCAATCTAATACAACACCACTAATTACAGCCTCAAAAATTACCAGACTGTCGGCAATAACGACCATAAGATTGACAAAGGGTGGATTTATCACATGGCTGTTGCAATGGATGCATTACCGCTGCACCTAATTAGCTGCTAACTCAGTGTGTGGCTCTTACAACACTGATAATACACAGTAGACATTCCAGACACATCCCGTTCATTACAGTTTTCTTTCTCATTTGCTTGAACACATTTGTCTATTCAGAAGTTACATTATCAAAAACCGTTCACACGCAGCCCTAAAGTGAAAGTCCCTGGCCAAAATGACGCATTTCGTTTGCAAAATGCTCTTATATATTTCCATCAAACAAGACAATTTGTGGTCAAATTAATAGATTCTTTCAGTCTGTCTGACAGTTCAAAAGGAGGACCCAAATGCAGGACACCAGGCAGGCAGGTTGAAGGAACAAAAGGTGAGTTTTAATAACAAAAAGCTGATTCCAAAAGACAAAAACAGGCAGGCAACAAAACTGAGGTATATCCGAGTACAAGGAAGGACACAAAAACTAAACTGACTGTGCATTCCAATACCCATAGTACCGTACTATTTAGTATACCCAATGCATAGTATGTCAAATGCAGTATGCCAAAAATACCAAGGAGGTTGAAAAGAGGAGATGTCAAGCATCATATCATTAGGGGTACAACACACGCAAGTAAAATCTGGTCTGCACTCGCTGAAATTGAGCCAATATCAACTTACGACCGCTGTTCCAGTTTCACCGTGCATGTCTCATAACCCATAGCTCAAGACCGTGTCCCAGCCTCGACCTTGAAAAAATACCAGAATGGCCTACTACATCCGGTCCTATTTTGCAGCCAGCATGCTTTTCTGGCTATTCTGACCAACAATCCTCTGTGTAGTGCAGCAGATATATGAGCAAGAGGGTCAAAGTTCAAGGCGCAATGTTATGTCCCAACTGTACGTAGTTTGTAAGGGCAGCTGCAGTATGTACTAAAAAGAAAATGTATGTGATTTGGAAGGACGAGGAAGGACGGATGGCACGAGGAACACAGGCAGGAATACTGACAAGGGACACAAGCTTATGACCTGAAAACTGCAAGAGGGGAAGCACACAGACCAATTAACTAATGAAACACAGGTGCGATAGAAAACAGGTGGGGAACAAGACAAAGGCAGGAAGTAAAACAATACTTGTCACATGAGGAGAGTGACAAAATAAAACAGGGAACAAAGAGACTAACCCTAGGACCATGACACGATCATTATACAATGGACAACACAATACAAAATACAGCCATCAATATGAACCGGTTCAACCTTAATTTGTGCTATATGCTTGTGCCATTTGTTGATAGTTTACATAGTTATAGTATTTGCCAAAAAATCAAGTAAGCATATCACACAATGAATTGTATTATTTTCTCCAAAGATGATTTTACTAGAGATAATGAAAACCTGCTGCACCTGCACCTTTGACACTTCTTTAGATGCCCTGTTGAAATACTGTTAAGAAAGTTTTCTTCATTCATTTATGTATTTTGTATGCAGGTCTTTCCCTGCCCATGAACTGTCATTGACATGTAAGACCTACAGTAAGCACCTAGACTAGACAAATTCAGACATTATACAGCTTTGTACTGTCTGCATCCTTTCTTCACTAAAGAACCAATAAATAATTTCACCCAAAACTCAGACACACAGAGGACAGGATAAGGACTGATTGCTGATTGCAAAGTTGCAAAGGAGTTTCACACAGGTGCATTAGAGATTCATAATTATGCAAGTAATTACTATCAGCTGTGAACAGATGTTTTCCTTTTGTTTAACACAGTCAATCCAACAGAGTTTTGGGTCTTTCTATGACATCGGTGTTTGCTGTTTTGAAAAAGGGTGTGAAACCAATGAAAAAGTGTGAACACATTAGCAAGAGAAGATTCCTGCTGTGCCAAGAAGGTGATGATGAAGTTTCATCAAGTGTGTTTTAGCGATCATATTTCATGTAATCTCCAGGAAAATTATTCCAGATATAGCAACAACAATTGATCGAACGCACTGCCTTTAACTCGTCAATACGTTTAGCAGAATAATCGGTCTGGTTTCAGGATGGCTCAATCCACCGAGTCCTAACGTTGTCTCTAATGCTTGTCCCCTCATCCCTACAGTGTTTAGTCATGGACAGAAAGATGAACGGCACTTATATCCTCTGAACACACACACACAGAGGTGTTTTCAGATCTTCTGGCTGATTGGACCACTGCTCAGGTTGAAGGTGGTCTTCATCTACCAATAAAAACGATAAAGGTGTAATTTGTCCCGCCCCAACAGGTTCAACAAAGCTAACAGGAGACTCAGGAAGACGTCAATCCATTACAGTCTTTACACGTCCACATAGTCCTGAGCAGAGGTCTAATCCAGCCAGATTAACTGAAAACACCAGTGTGGATGTACATAGGCTTTTAAATCATTTTACTAGATTATCCTCTGTCTTCCATAATCAGTCAACATATTCACAAGTGTCACGGGCCAAGACTTCCCTTTCTTTTCCTTTTCTCATTGTTTGCAGTCCGATTAGCAATTTGAGATTCGAGGCTGGAGTTGGAGTTGAGACACGACGTGTACGACCGGATTGTTTTACAAGTAGCCAGTTCACAAGCTAATTTTAAACCAATAAAAAGCTAAATCATCGTCGGGCGATAGCCGGTGGGTTGCGGCACTGCATTTCGGCCAACGCTTCTGAAATCTTGTCCCGTTGCCTACAGATTCTAATTGTGAATGCAGAATCTGTTTATAGAGGTTACAAATGTCACAAATTTTGTTCCCACAACTTTTTTTCTTACAGATGTTAGGTCTTATAAATGAGGGCTGCTGCATTCTTCAAACAAAGCACAGTTTGCAATCTAGTGTTGAGGACATTTTAATTAATGTCTGAAGACTTTTGTAACTTTTCAAAACTAACAATTTGACTTTCAATTTCCTCACTGACAGTTGGGTATTTGGAATGTCTCACGTTTGCTCAAAGACTTCTGGCTGCTCAACTGGTTACTGTGATTATCTTCATTAGCATCTAAGAGTGTTTTCTTCAGCTATGTAAACTATTTACAGTAGGTCTTCACACCTGAGGGCACAACTGTAAAAATAAACATATCACTGTTTACTCGTGTACTTATTTTCACAAACTGTACTAAAAACAAATTCACCTATAACTTTTCAACCTGTAACTATTCTATTGTGTATTCATAGTAGTTTCAGCCATCTTTTAAAATCTTGGGACAATGTTAGAAATACATGTTCCAGTTGTTGGATCAATGTTTTTTTTTTTAGATCCCTAAGTATATATATCACTGATTATATTCCCATGAAAAATCCTGGACTACGAGACACATGATTCACTACTAAAATGAACTCTGTGAAGGATTTAGATGTGAGTCTAGACAACTGATTGTCTGACAAGACCCACACTGCAATTCCAACCTGATCCTGCATGTTAACACACTACATCCACGGGATCAGACACACATCAGACTCTCTGGATTACTGAACCGCCCTCATTACTCCTGACACAAATCCTCAACCAGTTGCTCCATCGAGGAAGCTGCAAACTCTGCTTGTTAAACCTGCCCAAATTCTCCCATGTCTGCCTCTACATCTTCTACTCCACACGAATGAAGTCAGCTGTGCACGCTGGAGCACATGTACGATGTTGTCTGAACCCATAGACCTCCGGGCTGTTCTCCAGTTTATCAATATTCGGCCACTATACCAGATGCTTGGTTGTCCTTTCCCTGTGTTGACCAGGTCATCACTTCACACAGTCGTGACTGCTGAGACTCCTGGCTTCTCAACTGAGAAACGACCTTCGCAGACCAGAAAATTCACTCCTTGCCTTCTGTCAGAAAAAACTCATCTTCCATATCTTATCACAAATACGCCTTCTGACTGAATTCTCCTCTCTACTCTCGCTACAGCTCTCTATAAAACCCCCTCTCTCCCCTTAGATTTTTATGTATTTCTTTTCAAGGCACTCACTCTGTATACATACTGTACATTCAGTGGCCAGTTTATTAGGTACACCTAGCTAATACAACAACGTAATATCATGTCCAACCCATTCAAATCAATGAGGGTAGAGTAAATGATAGAAACACATCTCAGTATAATGCAACAAAATTTGACTGCAGCCTCCAAAATGATCGTAAAATTGAATCAACACCTCTCTAAAACTCAAGTCTCAACAAAAACTGAACATTATACCCTCATGAAGGCAGGATTTATTGCAGGACTGTTGTGTTAGACTGCATTAGTTTTACTTAGCTGTATCTAATAAACTGGCAACTGAGCGTATATACTGTAAGCCAGGGTCATGCTGGAGATCGTGGAAATGAAATTCATGTTTAAGAACATTATTTTTCACCCTATTCTTGTTGTGCGGTTCTTAAAACTCATATAGGTATGTATTTCACACATCTCACATTACACTGTTAGTGGCATTTTTTTTAGTCAGCAACATTTGTATATTATTATGAAGAAACTAAATTAAAATGACTTTTTTGGTATTTCAGCAGTGCAGTTTCACTTACAACTTCTAATGGAAAAACGATGAACTGTGAATTTACTCACTGACATTGTTATGGCTGGTTGAAGCTAGAACTCCAGCGTAAGATATTTTGAATAAAGCAAGTGACACCATCTATGTTTATTTGTGCATATGTAATTTATTTATGTGTTTTAATTTGTCTATTTTTTTTCTACTACTCCAGTAGGGTTGTAACGGTACACTGTGGTATGAAAGTTGACGGTTATCATACCGTGTACATTTGCTACGGTATTGATAAAAAACGGACATACGTGAGTGTGTGGGTCAAAGATAAAGACAGGAGCAGTCTTGCTGCGCTGTCGCACATCTACATTACATGTTAATTTAATTATTATTGTGTTAATTGATAACAATCATAGGACATTATTTTAAAAGCTCATAGCTGACGTTATTTTTCATTTAGTAGTTAATTCAACATGCTATAGTGCTGCTAACATGTAAACTAACATGCTTTAGTTGTATAACATATTAGAGTTACGTTCTGCTCTTATTCATTTAAGGGTCACTGTAACTGATAATAATAATAATATACTACTACTACTAATAATAACAATAGTAATAATAATAGTGTAATACCGTGATATTTTCTGAGATGGTTATTATACCCCTGAATATACCGTTATAACCCTATTATCCAGCCCCTGTGGCCCCTGGCCGAACTATTGACAGAGGACACCTTGACCCTAAAAATGTGATAGGGTAGCACATCCCAGATTTCAAAATCAAGGAGGATAAAATACTAATATTTCTATCATTTCCACATTCCTTGATTTTGAAACATAAATCCGCATGCACGATTCCTGGATCCTGAAATCAAAGCAGCTAAATTCAACCATCATTAATTCCAGTGTGGCTTGTAGCACAGGCAAAGCCTGTGCAAAGCACACTGGTTTCATTATTTACACCTGTGCTTTTCCTACTGTGACATGTCAAAATATCTTCCGTGAAAAAGGCCTATCACCCTTCAACACATCAGCAGTACTGCAGAGAAGAGGTGAGTGTGTGTAAATGTTGCCACGCCTCATAGGGATTACAGTATCTGTGTGTGACCTGATATAGGTCATCACCTCAGCTGTAATACTATTGTTTGTCCACTAGGGAGCAGAGTGAGAACAATAACAGAGTCCAGTTCAGTCAAAGTCATTGAGAGCCTCTATTCTCCAAGAATCGCCCATCTATTTTATTGTTGTCGCTTTATATTCCCAGTTTGATTCAGTTTTATTCCTTATAAACGAGCACAAACTATTTATTTATTCAGCAAGTTTATGATGAATTAGCAGCTCCCTCCAAACAGCAGAACGTTTGCTTTGTGTGTCGGTTTTATCGCCGAGCCCTGCACAATCCAAACTCCCTGCTTCCTCATCTTTGCCCATTTTTCTTCCATCTCTCTCTTTGTTTGCCCGTTCTCCCTCCCATCTCTCCCAGCAGCTTTTTGACTTCTCTCAAAATATGCAAGTCTTAGCACCCCCCACTCTCCCTATCTCTCTTTCTTTTGTCACACATACAGACACACACCGTGACCACCACAACTCTCCACGGGAGAGTTCTGTCATGCTCTGTAGATTGGGTGTCCCAGGGTGATTAACTATTGATATGGAGCTCAGGTAACACACCTGATATCTGGGGACAGGGAGAAAGGAAGGGAGGGGGAGGAGGAGGAGAAGGAGGAGGAGGATAGGGAGGGAGGGAGGGAGGGAGTGGGCAGCGAGAAATAGAATATAAGAAGGAAGGGGGAGAAAAGAGAGAGTGAAATAGAGAGAAATAGTTGGCAAAGTGAGTAAGAGACACATGGTGAGAGAGAGTAAAGGCATGAGCCAGTTAACAGACGAATGGCGAGGAAGCAAATCTACACACAGGCCCTGTTTGGATTGGAGGGCTGAGTGAGATGCTCGGGCCCGGCAGCCAATAGCAGAGTGGCATATTGTGATGAGTCAGGGCATAGCTGAGGAAATGAGATGCCGAGGGCAGTGAATGTATCGAAAGAGATGAACAGTGTGTGTGTGTGTGTGTGTGGAGGGCCGAAGCGCAAACAAATGGATCACTGTTAGAGAAGAAACATCCATTTGTCTTTAACTGCACACATCACGGCTCTGCTCTCCGGCAACCCCCATCCCCCCGAAATTATGCAAATGTGCATTCCCTTCAGTTAATTTGTGTGTGCATGTGTGTGTTTACCATGTAAACAGACTTACCTCTTTGTGTGACAGTCAAGTCCCCGTGTCCGCAATGAGCAAACTACTTAAATCCGTTATCTCCGCCTCTTTCCTGCCTGATAAGCATCTGTCCTCTCTTGACGGTTTGCCGGCGGGGGAGTTGACCCAAGCCCCTCTCCCAACCTTCTCCTGCAGGCCAACTGTAACAGCATTGCATCTGCAAACAACACATGAAAATGAATGGATGAATCAAGATTATCTATAACACAATCTTCACAATCATCAGCTGGTATTGTTTGAACAATTAATGGCATTTTTGTCAGCCTAGAAAATACAACACACACACACACTTGCACACACAGAGGACCGGTGCAGATGGTGTAATAATGTGGCTCAGCACAACAGTGTGCTGTGGATAGCTAATTATCTTGCTGATTATATTACAAAGCCTTTTTGCCAATATGGTTTTAGTAGCACAGAGTGCTGAATTCCAGCATCATCAGGAACTTTATCTTCCAGCCCTCCGTCATCAATCTTTTAGAAGCACACACACACACACACACACACACACACACACACACACACACACACACACACACACACACACACAATGCGAGTGGGTGAAACAGACAGACAGACAGATAGATAGATAGATAGATAGATAGATAGATAGATAGATAGATAGATAGATAGATTCACATGATGCACAGTCACTATATCCTGAGAGTAGTGCATGAGACAGGTAATCTGAAAAAAAAAATCATGTGCCTCTGTGTCCTGTCAGAGCTGATCTGGAGTCTGCCGTCCAGCTGCCGATGATGAGAGCCAGCTGTCAATCACTCGCAAACTCCGATCAAACGGTCAAACTAGGCAGCGCTGATCAAACATGAATCAATATTCTGCTACTGTAATGCCTATTTCTCACCTCAAATGTTTTCAGAAATATCTTGTAGTGTACTGTTTAGCTGGAAAATTAGAAAGTTTGTGACCCGGCAGCCATGTTGAGATCTATTGAGGAAATATCAAGCACCGCCCACCGGCCAGACCACAGACAATAGGAACGCTCTCTCTGAAATGACCTGTGATTGGTCAAAGTCTCCCGTCACGGACTAAATTTTTTAAAGCCTGAAAACAGTGCCATGAGGAGGACCAGAAGGCTAGTTTTCTCAGAGCACTTGAATTACAATATGCTGAAAGGTTATTACGGATTTTTTGCCCAATGATACAAAAATTAGCACCTGCCACTTGCCAAATACAGGGTAAATGTTGGTTGTGGCAGGTAAGAATTTCAGGTCACCTGCCACTGGGGCTGACACAATATCAGATTTTCGCAACACAATTATTGTGGCCAATATAATTCATGATAACGATATTATTGCGTGAATTAGATTGTGTGTCTCTTTGACCCTGTGAGCTATTCCAACAGCAGACTGATCTTAGTTTCCTCGTAAATTCAACCGAGTCGGCTTGGTCACAGGTTAGAGACCAGACAAATATCAGCTCCCTTGCCCAGATTCGAAGGCCATTGCATTTACTGCTAATGAAATGAGAAATGCACCGATGGAAAGCTGAAATCTTGCCGTTCTAAAGGTGTTTGTCATTGAAGGCAAGGGGGTGAAGTTTGACCCTGAAGTGACCATGCTCCTTTTATGTGGTTTTCGTGTTTTTCTCAGGTTAAAAGCTTTTAAAAAGCACCCTTAAAAAATAAAGAGGGGGTAAAAAACATGCCTGTGATCTTCTGGCATCTGATCCATTCAGCGTGAACACACCTTGGAAATCATCAAGACTCATAAAATCAATTTTCTGCAACATTTTGGAATATTTAGCGCCTATTTGGCGTTCATCTTGAAAAATGGCTGCCACGGCCCCCAGGGGCCGAATTGAATATCTATATATCTTTTCATAACATATAAACCTACATCTGTGCCAAATTTGTTGCTTTTATTGCAAAATGCACAATTGTTATGAATATTTCAGCTTAGCTGCCCCACTATCAAGCTTTTCCTCTTCCAATATCTTCCTATAATCTAAATATTCATGATCAATCATTAATTGAATCCGATGTCAGCCAGAGACATTATTACTGTTTATTTATTTATCTGGTTTGCTCAATATTAAGTAATGATTTGGTATTCTTGACTGATAATGAATTTATATTTTGATAAGGATAATTATATCAGTAATTAATTTATATTTCTATATGAAAGAGATGAAAGGTAATAATTATAGTTAAACAAGTGTAGGAAAAATAACTTAGATTATATGTTTAGCTCAATAAGGACGCTGGTTACTTATTAATGAATGAGTTATGGAGAAGGGGTGGGATTAAATAAGTTTGTACTTCTTCTCACTCCTTTTCGAATATGTAAACCAAGGCAAGTGTTTGACAATTTCTTTTGCTTATGATTTTCATTGTATGTGGATACTGCTTTTTTCTGGCAGTCCACTTGTTGTATGATGATTCTCTTTTTTTTTTAATTATTATTATTATTTTACATGTTCGAAATAAAATTTGAAATGAAAAAAAAAATGAGAGAGGTTGCCAGTTGTTGGCCCCCTTTTTCATTCCAGACTAATCTATGGCCCACAGCCTACTGCACATCCTCCCAACTATTGACAGTATCAACACGGATGGAGTCACCTGTAACAGAGGCCGATACTGCCCTGCACTCCACTCCACCCTTATTGTGCTTTACTCAACCAACCACAGTGTTTTCTCCCTCCGCCTCTCCCTTCCTCTCCATCTCGCAACACCTCTAGTCCCGCCTTTCACCGCCCCTGTGAGAGGGACTGGGAGTTTAATGTTGTTCCCTCTTGCCCGACTTCGATACCCGGGGACCCGTTTTACTTTACTGACACTTTTTTTCCTCACCACTTTTTTTGTGTTTTACCTCACCGACACTTTAAAACTGCGTCCAAGAAAACTACAACTACTGCTGCAGTTTCACCCTCCTCTCCCCGCCTCTCTCTCTCTCCCGAGCAACATTCAAGCCACAAGGTGAGTCCAACACCAACAGGTGCTGCGTAAACTCAGCCCGGTTTACTCGACAAAACTCACTTTTTTCACTCTTCTTTTCCACGCTTGTAGTTGCAAAGGGTGAGTTCGTGTCGTTGAAGTTAACAGCTGTGAACTTTACCGTGTTTGTTTGGCTGTTTTTTTTGTTTTTTTTACTGAAAGCTCAGGTGCGACGGTCGAAACCTCCTGAGACGCAGGTGCAGCCAGGTTGCTGTGTTGCGTTCAAGTCCTTTGCGAATTATCGCTAACAAAAGTTCCACCGTGGGAGATTTCTTAATTGTCATGATGTATTTGTGGATTCACCAGTGGATTCTGGTATTATTTCATCACAATGTTAGTCTTATTTTGTTAGGCCACTTTTTTTTTTTTTTTTTTACTTCTCTGCATAGCATAATTTTTTTAAAAAGCGTTTTTAAATGCTAATTTCTCATTCTGTGTGAGACCCTGGTGAGCTTTTTCCACCCATGACACCTGCACTGAGATCTTTTCGTTGCATATTTAACTCCAGGAAAGCAAACACTGTCATGAAACACACCCTGCCAAGCTGTACCGGCATGACGTGACATTTTTTTTTTTACGAGTTTTATTTGTGAGGTCAAAATTGAACACAACACTTAATGATTCAGTTCCAGCTGTTGGGAGGTTACAGCTCGATCTGAAAACCCCAAATGTCCAGTGGGCTGTCCTATATGATAGAGGTGCAACATTTAATCAATTATTACTATTATACTATTAAAGTAATCGCCAACTATTTTGATAATCGGTTTGAGTACATTTTTAAGAATAAAATGTCAAAATTCTCTTATTCCAGCTTCCTAAATGTGAATATTTTCTGGTTTCTTTACCCCTCTATGACAGTAAACTGAATATCTTTGAGTTGTGGACAAAACAAGACATTTGAGGACATCACGTTGGGCTTTGGGAAACACTGATCCACATTTTTCACCATTTTATAGACCAAACAACTAATCGATTAATCAAGAAAATGATCATCGTTAGTTGCAGCTCTACTATATGACCTGATGCACTATACTCCAGAGCCTATTTGGCATGAATGCAATGCTTACCTTTTGCTACCCACACCAAGGGTACCTGTTGGGCCTGTTGTCAGCCCCAAAATTATTACCTGATGTCTAAACAAACAAAAAGTCACTGCCAAACATCAGACTTGAATGTTGGTTTAGATTAATTGACAATCCTCCAGAAATTCTTTGTGGTGTTGCTTGAACACTGAGGTGTGCCTTTACCCAAAGCTTAACCGTATTATAACGGATAAAAGGATAAACCCATCTACATTGAGACAGAGAAATTGTGTATTTGAGTATTAAGGTTGTCATAATAAATGTCATCCCAAGATGACAGGATATTGTGTAAGGATATTTGACTGCTTTTTACCTCTACATCCCTGTTTGCAACATCCACCAGTGCTTCTTTATTTGCAGTATGTTAATGAGAAACTGTTACTGGTTTATTTGTCTTGCTGCAGTAACTATTAACTGCTGGTAAGATGGAGCCTGTCGGACCTGTTCCTGTGGTGCGGTGGAGGAGGTAGTATGATATTATTATAGTGAGAGAGTCAGCAGTGGCATGTAAAGAAACGTGGCAGAGATGAGGAAGGAATGGGATTGAGTAGGACACCGAATGCCTGTAGAGTTGCATTGAAAACAGCATTACTGACTGAGTTCATGTGGGTTCCTTGTGCTGAAAGCCCAGTAGGCCATTTTGCAGTGATATTTCCATTGCCTATATGTATGAGGAGTAATCCTCTCAGAGGATAGTTACATGTATCTACATACCATATACACATTCTGTCAAATGCTGAAGAAGCTTAAGGATATAAGGGCATGCAGAGAGATCATGTTGTGATTATAAACAGCTCCTCATGTGCCTGGGAAAGTCAAGTGTTTGTTTTTTTCACCCCCACTTTAATTTTGTCTTCACCAAAATTCAACATCTCAAGTCTCTTGACCTTATCTTAACTTATCTACAAAGTGCTCTCATGTTAGATTTAAGAGGACAAGGTTGTTATTTTACAGCTATTACAAGATTATCCTTAAACCTTTGGCAGACTTTGAGCTATAATGTGCCTTTTCACACATGCAGGCACTGAGATATATATGTGTTGCAGACATTGAACTGAAGCCATGAGGCCAATTTATTTGTTGGCATCTTCATTATCAGAGTCTGATATGTGATCTGATTTAAAAAAAAAACAAAAAAAAAAAACATGCTACATTTAATGATTTCATTAGACTTTACAGCTTTTGGGAGTTTACAAATCTGTCTCAAATCCGACCTGAAAGCTAAAGTGAAGCGTGTGTCTAATTAGCCCTTTTGGTCTGCAGTGTTTTTTAAAAATCAAAGCCTTACTAATTTGCCAATCTTGGCCTTCAAGGGACCCCATTTGGATTATTTTTCAGCAAGCAAACCGAAAATCAGTTAATCACACTCCATTTGAAAGATATGAGGCAAAAATAAACCGCTTGGACTGTCTTGTGTTTGACTGAATACCAGTTCTTGGAAGTCACATCTCTCCTCTCAACAGGGTGCACTGAGCTAATGAACCCCCACTGTGGAAGCAGCGAGGCTGCTCCCCCCGCTGCGCTAAATCAAGAAAATGTTGGTCCAGATTATGGTATTACACAGTGATAATCACTGTATAATTACCTTCTTGTGTCACTCTTAATAGATGAAAATAGCCTCCCGCGAAAGCTGTAATTGGTTTGATATTTAATAAAACACAAGTGAAAGCTGCAACACAAGGCAATTAATTTGAGGTGATAGCAGAGATATGGTCGGAGTTTTTAATTATTTACAACATTTTGTTCGTTGAGGCCTGAGTGGTAGTTTGTTTTGCACAGTTAACTCATCTGTTTGGTAGTTTTTACAAACAAACACAGGACTCTTAACCAAGAGGCTGGTGTTTTGTTTTGTAAGTTACATTAGTGACGTTTGTGACGTGTTTTTAAGTGATGTTTGAGACGTGTTGTCCGTACTTATGTTACATTGTTTCCGTATGTATTTTACTTAGTTTACATACTTAGTTTAAGCCCAAACTTGATGTTTTTCCTAATTCTAACTAAGTGATTTTGTTGCCTCAACCTAACTGCGGACGTTACTGTAATTTTGTTGCGTAGCGTACAAATGACAAGCGAAAAGAGGCGTACAAATGACACGCACAAAAATGTGTCCTCGTGATGAGCGGAATGTCCGCGTAATGTCGTGCTGTTTAAACGCCTTCCTGTGAGATCGGGTTGCGGAAATAATTCTTCATATGTGTAAAACAAAACTGTTACAAATTTTGTTTAATTTCAATTTGCTGGTAATAATTATCAAGTCCAAACTGAGCATATCATCACAATATGACTCACTGAATGCCAATGTTAATTATTTATCATATATTTCTTATTGTTGATTTATTTAAGAAGAAGGGAAAACGATTGTGAAAATACAGCGGATGCAGAGTATTGGGTAAAGCTTAAAAGTAAAGTAGAAACATATTTTGCAGGTGGCTTTTGCATGGACACAATATTTATGAATTGGAGTTAATATACTAACTAGTAATGTAAATATAATATGCATGCAGGTAGAGGCATTGATTGTAGATGTAAAAGATCATATTGATCCCAGCTCTTATCTGCTAACATATTATGCCTTATAAAAAGCTTTCCTTACAAACTTTAAAATATGTTTCTCTACTGTTTTAACTTATTCATCTCCACTATGTCTTCACCACCAATCGCTCTGTCATTTCGTATCCTTTAATTCTCTTAGTCCAGATAATTTCCCCATCCCTCCCTGTGCGCAGGGTAACCAGACTCCATTGTTAGTAATTTAAGTCATGACGCATCACAGTCCTCAGTAGACAGCGGCTGGTTTCTATAGTTACCGTCAACAGTCTGGGCTGAGAGGTGTTTGTAACGATATCCTCGGGACAACGCTAAACAAAATGGTGGCCGCCTTGAGTCCTCTTCCCTACCAGGCCCCAGCTGTTTGTGGAGAGAAACTCCATATTGTGGACCAACAGGTGGCTGATGCACTATATGTAATCCTGTCGAGATGCTATCAGCAGAAGCAATATGGGCTGCTGGGCCATTTGATATAGATTCAGACGTAGCGTAAAGAACTCATCTGGTGATAAAGCGTGAAGCGGGAGGTATCTTGTGGGGACGACAGGAGAAATTAACAACCGTTCAGGATCACAGGGTGCTGCGGCCTATATCACATTGAACGAGAGGCAGCGTACGCCGCGGACCAGTCTGACACATACAGACGTAGAATCACATTCACACTCACAGGCAGTTTACAACTTCCTGTTCATATAATCTTTAGACTGTGGATTGAAATCCAAGCAAACACAAGAACGTGTAAACTCCCAGAGGGAACTTCTAGGTTGGGTTTAAACCAAGGACCTCTCCCATTTTTATTTGTTTAACTAGGTGTAGCACCTCATAATCTGGAGCAGCATATTTAAATAGATACATGCTATCTCCAGTGCTCCAAAAGGAGAGCTTTGAAAGGAGATTGTAGGCTCCACATATTATGTAAATAGGTCAAGAAGTTATTAATCTGCTGCTACATTGTGTCTTGTTTTGCTATAAAGCCTTTATTTAGGCTGTAAATGCTTACTTAGTTCCTTTATGTTCCTGGTCCAAAGTCACAACCACACCGTTGCTCATGGAGTGCCATTTATACATTTTCGCCCAAAGGTCAGCACATTCCTCAAGGTGTACCGCCCCCCGTGGAAGGAGAGCGCCCGTTAGCCATTGTAGATTAAGAAAACCTGGATAATTGATGGCGCTCCGTGAAGAGGTTTCCAGCGTTGATGATTAATCCAAGTAGAGAGGGTGAGAGTGTAGGCATATAGGGCACAGGCCACGACATGGTGGCACGATAATGGTTCTTTGTGTTTGTGTTTGTGAATAGAGCGGCCGGAGGTTTAGAATGACGTTGTTTGCGACCCACGCCATGTCAGTGACGGCTGTGCACAGCAGAGTGAGGAGGGATGAAGGGGGGGAATTGAAATACAGAGAAAGAAAGGCAAAGGTTAATAAGGAAAGGTAAACTATTTAATGTGACCAGTGACCACACAGATACTGAGAAGTTGTATTCTCTCAATAGTAGGGCTGTGTATTGGCAAGAATCTGGCGATACGATACGTATCATGATACAAGGGTTACGATCCAATATACTGCGATACTGTAAGTAAGGTGATATATTGCCATTTTTTTAATCTAATTTTAGAAAAACTGTCATAGTATAAAGAACACACCACCATATGCATAAAATCCGAGTAAAAAAAAGGGGGGGGGGGGGGGGGGGGGGCATCTCTTAGCAAATGAAATAAAGTCTTGACTGAGTTAATCTTTACATATAAACTATTAATTATACATTGATTCACTGTTTTTGAGAATCGATATAATATCACAAAACATAATATCGCGATATTCGATTTTTTCCGATATTTTCTTACACCCTTACTCAATACTACTTGAACTGAAACTCAGTTCAGGATGAGGACAAGATTGCATTAATTTCCAGGCCTGAAGTTTGATGCAAACATTGTAAGATTTCCCGCTATGTGAAACAGTTGCCAGTAGATAAATGTTTAAGATGACAAACTAGGCACAGCTAATAAGCTGTATTTTCTTTACCTTCTCTCAGTCCTGGTTAGGCACCTTTCTGACCTGTGATTTTATATCAGGCTCATCATTGAAGATGTAAGATAAACGGTATTTGACCCCATTTGCACAAATAATTCTCAGTATTAAATGTGTATGTATGATTCATTTCTCTAACCCACTAATAATCTAGGATGTTTCATACCTGCTGAGCAACATTGATTAAAGGGATAGTTTGGGTGTTTTTGAAGTGGGGTTGTATGAGGTACTTATCCATAGTGGGTGTATTACCTACAGTAGATGATGGTCGGCACGCCCCCAGTATCGAAAAACAGACAGGAGTACCGACACCGGAGCAAAGCAATGCACTGCTGTGGACGGGGTCGGCAGCAAAATGCATTTTAGCCGCCTAAAAGAAAGGCTCACTTAAAATAATCAATATCATTTTAAATGTACAGTATGCTATATTTAAAATATTTTCCATCACTGAACTGAACTTAAAGTGAAACTTATCTATACTGTTTTTGTCATCTGGGCCTACTGGCTTTGAAGAGAGCATCGATAACTTTCACTTTTAGTTCAGTTCAGCGTCGGAAAGGAGCAGGAAAGACCTGTCTGATGGCAAGATAAAGCAGAGTAAATATTCTAAATATTTCTAATATTTCTATTCTAAACAAATATCAATTTTTTTAGGTGAGCCTTTCTTTTAGATGCCTAAAATATGTTTTTCTGCCGGCCTTTTCCACAGCACTGTGTTGCTTTAACCCCATGTCGGTACTCCTGTCTGTTTCTCCAACCATTGTCTACTGTAGGTAATACACTGACTATGGATAAGTACCTCATACAACCCCACTTCAAAGCACCCAAACTATCCCTTTATTATCTGTATTATGACACTTCTTTGTCCTCTGTTTTTATTTGAACGTCAGGCATTAACATTGTTCATTTCTTTATAATTGCAGCCATGCTACTACCCTCGTCACTACTACTCCTCCTTGGCCTCCTCACTTGGAGTCCCAGTGCATCATGGGCCGCTAAAGTGATCGTGGTCCCGCCCATCATGTTTGAATCGCACCTCTACATCTTCAAGACGCTGGCCGAGGCTCTGCACCAGGAGGGCCACGAGACCCATTTTCTAATTTCCGAGGGTCGCGGGGTGCCCCCCTCCCCTCACTACCACTTGCAGCGCTACCCGGGGATCTTTAACAGCACCACGGCCGACGACTTCCTCCAGTCCAAAGTCAGCAACATCTTCTCGGGCCGCCTGACGTTTCTGGAACTGTTTGACATTCTCGACCACTACTCCCAGAACTGCGACGCCGTGGTCGGCAGTGTGGAGGTAATGACCCGCCTCAAGGAGGCCAAGTTTGACCTGCTGCTGGTGGACCCTAACGAGATGTGCGGTTTCGTGATCGCTCATATCCTGGGTGTGAAATACGCCGTGTTCAGCACGGGCCTGTGGTACCCTGCGGAGGCGGGCGCCCCAGCCCCGCTTTCGTACGTGCCCGAATTCAACTCGTTGCTGACGGACCGCATGTCTCTGGTTCAGAGGATCGCCAACACAGCCGTTTACCTGGTGCAGCGCTTTGGAGTCCGTTACATTGCGTTACCCAAGTATGACCGGATCATGAAGAAACATGGAGTGAAGCCTCAGGTGGCCATGTCCGACTTGGTGCAGGGCAGCCGGCTGTGGATGCTGTGCACCGACCTGGCTCTGGAGTTCCCCAGGCCCACCCTGCCACACGTGGTGTACATAGGAGGCATCCTCACCAAGCCCCCCAACCCACTGCCACAGGTCAGTACTGAGAGACACACAGGCAGCTGACAAACACATGGGGAGATTGACAAAGACAGACAAAAAGATTTTGTGTGGTGGGGATGTGGTCTCATGTAGCAGAGTTTTATATCACATTATCAGTGGCAAATCAAGTGAGAAACTTTAGAAGGATAAAATAACCAGACAGCAATCCAGCTAATTAAATACGTGACACATCAAGGTATTTCATCAGACTGATTCAAACATTATATTAAATCCAGTGTGGTCATAAATCAGTCCTGCTCATTGATATGAAATATTTCCCACAATGGCCTCATACACCCAGAGAAAGGGGAGTAAGGGGATAGTTACAGCAGTATTAACTAGGGGTGTAAACCACAAGTTTCATCATGATACGATATTATGTTGATTCTTTTGGTATGATATTTGCTGATAACACAAAGTCTGCTGCCATACAATTACAATTTGATTAATTTCAGGGGCCTGTGATCGATTTGAGGACAATATCAAAAGCCCATTTAACACAATTGGTTACATTTATATCAACTCACAAAAAGCAACTCAAATATAATTTTATTTTATTACTGGGCTCTGTAGGAAGGAGGTGCGCTTGGACGGAAATGGTGACAAAATACAGGCTTATTTTAAAGATGATGATATGTATCGATGTTTTGCATCGATTATATTGGATCATTGAATCGATATATCGATCCAGGTCAATGGACAAATATGTACACGTGTGGTGCTTTTAGATACCGCTATGGATGCTGGAACATAAAATGAGGGCCATTGGTGACAAAAGTACTGCAATACAAAGACTAACTAGTGGTAACAGAGTTTGACTAAGACATTATGCGAAAGAATTTGGGCATATATTATGGGCAGGATGGAAAGCCATACTGTTATGCTTTGTATTACATATGAGTAGAAGCCAAGTATTTACACATATTTCTTTTTATTAGACTATTAACAACAGTCCACTTTAGGGCTGCAACTAACGATTATTTTCATTGTCAATTATTCGTAGATTATTTCCTCAATTAATTGATTAGTTGTTTGGTCTATAAAATGTCAGAAAATGGTGAACAATGTCGATAAGTGTTTCCCATAGCCCAAGACGACGTCCTCACAAAAGAAACTAGAAAAATAGTCACATTTTCTCTTCCATTCTCCAGTAAACTTACGGCGGCGACGCGCTTTGAGTTCAGGCTGGTGCACGCCAAGGGTAGAGTATGATCAGGGAGGCAGGGAGGCATCTGATTGGTTCTTTCCAAGCGGACCTCGAGGCAGTGATTGGTAGACGTTTTTACAGGATTTCAGCAGCTACAGATGACAGCTCTTTTCCAGTCTTTTTTCAGAGCTCATAAGTAATGGATCGCTGTCGGGGTGTAAAGACCATTTCAACCAATATAACAAATAGTGTATACTGGATAACATCGTCAACCCTGCCTTCAATGTCAAGTTAATTATTCAAAAGCTGTCATGAAAAAGTGGTGGTAGCTCTTATCTCTTACATCCCATTCAAGAGAATATTTGCATTGATGATCACGCCACCACCTTTCTCACTCCTGAAGCCTTGGCTGCAACTCAGCTCATTGTCAGTTCACATACAGAAAATACACCTCCACGTTTCTCTTCGTATTATCTCCCCTCTCCTGTTTTAACAGTCTGATAGGGCTGCCCCCTCGTAGTTCTATTAGTCGACTAATCGGTCGTTTTGGTCTCAGTAGACTAAGTTTTCTTTAGTCGATTAGTCGTGTTTATGCTTTTTCATGCTGAATGACTTATTTCCAAGAACCTTATGAGCACATCTCTGGTAAAAACAAGATTTAAAGTGGCGCTCTTGTGTGATTCTTTTTGTAGAAACTCTGTTTCACAGATCTGTCGATTAAGTCAACTAATCGATCAGTCGACAAAATTGTATGAGTGTTAGCCGACTAAGAATTTCTTTGGTCGAGGACAGCCTTACAGTCTGAGTTTCAGTATTATTATTTTTTTGTGTCTACCCTTGCTTGTCCCCATTGTCTCCCCTATCATTGGTGACTCTTATTATCAATCCTGCTACAAAGCGACCCTTTATAGACGATGCCGGGGTTGAGGACGGGTTTGGGTTGAATGGACGCGGTAGATTTTGAGCAGAGAGGGAGGGCGGTCATGGAGAGCAGAGGCGGGCGGTGACGGGGGGTTAGTCCAGCGTTCGGACGCCGAGAGCGCGGGCCGTCGGTATCTACTGCGGGGGGTTTTGGAATGCCACTCCGGCCAATAGGGAGCATTGTGCCGCGTTGTGTGGAGGGAGTTATAATGGAAGTGGAGGGAGAACGAGGCCATTGTTCTGGGCAGGGCTCTGGGGACACTGAGACTCTTTTATGGGGTCACTGAGGCTGCGTTGTAGGGACAGTAGGGCTGCGCTGCCGGGACACAGAGCCCAGTGTGCCCCTGATGTTGCTCCGTGCCAGGGCCAGCCTTAGCTGCCGCAGCTGGACCGCTAGCCTCCCTCCCTCTACTCGTCCTCCACTGCTATCACTCCAACATCGCTGCTCCCTGATCAGCCACTGTCAGTCCATACGTCTTCACTTAGCAGAAGCTGGTTTACTTAATAATGTGGATAACTCCTCTGAGTAAAACTTAGAACAGGAACAGGGCCCAAGGAAGAGGAAGAGGATATTATTTTTCCAAAGGCATGTCATGTCTCTGGTTTTCACTGCTTCAGTGTAGCTGTCAGATGGTAGAAACTGATGAGTACCGCAGGCCTCCTTCCTTTCCTTTTGATTGAACCATAGTGCTGACCCAACTTTTTATTGATAGACCAAATCTATAGTATACCAATGAATGGATATAAGTAGGATAGTTGTCAGATGTAACAAGACTCGGTAAAAAACGAGTATAAGGCTGGACCATGTACGGTCAGTCGGTTACGGCAAGGACACTAGGGGATGCGCTGCGGTGACGTACCCTATCGTGGAATGCACGTGATTGGTCCCTGGTTTTCTGCTCGCCGTTTCAAACAGGAAACAACACGGCGTCCTGCTCGTAAACTTTCTGTTATTCCGTCTAAACAATCCACCAAAATCTACTTCTGAAAACATTTTAAGCGAGAAATAGGCGATGCCACTGCTGAATCTAGTTTCATTTTAGAACTAGATCGCCTAGTTTCACAGCTCGGTCCAAGTTTCGTGAGCCGGACGCGTCGCGCTGGTGGGCTCATTGCATAAACGCAAAAATGCAAAAGTCAGTGACAGACTTTTGCGTTTGTAGGCCTGGCCCTCTGCGGTCAAGCCAAAAACATAAAGTTCATCATGTAAACAGGGCTCATGATGTCTTTGTTTTCCAACCTTCCCCTAACCCTTTAAACCTGGCACCCAACTCCGTTAAGGAAATTATGTCATACAAGGTAATGACATAATCTGCGTTTACTTCATAGAGATGTTACCGTGTTAATAATGTTCACGTCAACATCCAACTTGTAATTCTCTACTCTGATATATCTGACTTGGATCTAAACAATAGACGTGTCAAAAAGCAAACATACATGGACACCTCAGAACCGTTGATATAACTTATATTAACTTGGTGAATGCTCATGAGATCATACCTCCACTTCTGCCGATCATCTGTAAGATTTGGGGCTATTTCTTCTGCAGAAAACAGTTGAAAAGCAGAACAGTTGTCAGTGATGTTTGCGGATTACCCAAAGTAACCGGGATGCTGTTTCTAGAGAGACACGCTGCTGTTGAGTATTGTTTGAGCATCACAAAACAAATTCCTTTCACCTCCATTGTAAATTGAGTTGGCAGCAGAAACTTCAGATATATTTCAAAGCTTGGCACGTAAAACAGAAACTGTCTGTGTGGCGAGATACCACCGAGGTTTGTTGTGATTTAGGTGAACTGACCCTTTAAAGGATGTGTCGAGAATGTACGGATTAGAGGAGAATGTTTCCGAGTGGACTTTATTGACAATATGTAGGATATTTAATATGGCTGCTTTCTCTATTGACTTTTGTGTAGTTTTAAGGTGTTTTGTAAATTATTGTTAATCAGCAGCGCTGCGAGTTCAAGACGAGTTTCCCCACTAGATACAATAAAGTATATTGCTTTGCCGTCCCCATAATAGACCTGCATTTGTGTGGTTTCCAATTGTATATTCATTGATCTATCAAGGTAATACACACATAGTTTTCATTCTGTACAAACGGTGCTTTGAGAAAAATGATGATCTCTTGTGGAAATCTGCTACTTGCCAATTTGTTTATTGGTATATTTTAAAGCAATTTGGAACAGGCAGCGATCAAAATCCCATTTCACATTTACTGGAGAATAAAGTTTGACCAAAAAATACTGTATATTTTAAAGGACTTATTTTCTGTGTCAAAAACAGGAAGTTGTAGTGCCTCGCAGACACTGTGTGATGAAATAAGGTCACCTAGATGTAAAATCATTAGGTTAATCATTACTGGTCCATTAAGATTAGTCACTTTGTGGACTATCAACATTGTTCATTAATGTCGTAATGCGAAATGATGATGATGATGATGATGATGATGATGATGTATAATGCAACGCTGGGCACCAAATTGCAAAATGCAAGGTCAGCACATCCTTATTACAGTTCTCTGAGGCATTAACTTAAATATATTTAACGGCTTCATTCATTAGACATCCTCCGTCTGGCTTGATAAACTTCTGCTGTGGACATTTCTTACGTTAAACATTTCCTGGGTTTTAATTTTAGAAGTCTACTTGTTTCTCAGTTCTCAGTTTCTCAGTTTATCCGCCTGTTGCTTTTCAAATGACATTCTAAAAACGTTTTAGTGTATTATATGCTCATTGATAAAGTTATTCTGCAAAGTTCAGTGAGGTTTATGACATCTCACATTTTATCTGTGGACCTATAAATCATTCAGAACATGTGTGATTATAAACCTCACTTGTAAAGCGATAAAGACAACGGTCAGTGTTCAAAGTTTACGTGTTATTGATTGTCAGCTATTTATCTTTAATGCATTAAAAATAATCTGAGCTGTTAAATTGCAATGATCACATAACATCTCCAATTTGGGTCATTTGAATGCTTGAAAAATACACAAGAATGAATCTACTATGAAGGAAGGGTAAAAAAGGAAGGAAAAAAATGCATGTTTGCATTGTATCATTATAAATCTTTTTTTCATGGGCAAAGAAACTACAGAATGTATTTTGTTTTTAGCGCTCACTGTCTTTCTCTCGTATTCCCACAGGAGTTTGAGGCGTGGGTCAATGACACAGCGGAGCATGGCTTCGTGGTCGTGTCGTTTGGAGCCGGGGTCAAGTACCTTTCCCATGACATCGCTCACAAACTGGCAGGAGCCCTCGCCAGGCTGCCGCAGCGCGTCGTCTGGAGGTAAACCAGCTGTTTTCTCACTCATACTGGACACAGCCATACTGGCCAACCTTGAGACCTTAAAAAAAGGGAAGATTTCAAAACCAAAGCAGGGGTCTGGGGGTCATCCTCCTGAAAAATCTGAGTTTCAGAGACTTTGTTTCCTGCATTCTGGTGACTTTAAAAGAGTGAAAACAAAATAATAAGTACACTGCAACAGCATTTTTATGTTAAACTTTTGATTTTACCTTAAACTACCAGGAAAGAAAACTGAATAATTCACCCCTCTGGTGTGAACTTGGTGTGTGAATCTCTGGCATAAACTAATATTCACCCGTTTTTATTTATTTTTGCCCCTGCTTGAGTATTTCTTTCTCTTAGTACTCTCCATTTCTCTCTCCTTCTCTCACTCACTGAAGGTCCTTTCAGACACAACGCGACAACGCCACCACTGTGCTCTGAAACCTGTTATTTCTAATAGCTAGCGCCGCGTCAATCAAAGCCCAACTTTGGGCGCTGCGCGCTTAGTCGAGCGCAGCTTAAATATGAGCTCAAACTGCGCTGTGTCGCGAGCATAGACTGCTCTCTTCCGCCGGGAAACGACAGTTGTTGTAGCTGTATTGTCGTCCAGGTGGAAACAGTAGGGATTATACACACTGTTCAGTTCCAGAAACAGGCTAAGATAACGAAAAGGGAAAAAAAGTGTGAAAATTTGTCATAAATCGGGAGAAATACGGGAGAATTGTGACCCCGGGAGGAAACCGGGAAAGGTTAATGAAAAACGGGAGTCTCCCCGGGAAAATTGGGAGGGTTGGCAAGTATGGACACAGCTGTCACTGGGACAGATGTGAGCTACAAGTTACTGACTTTCCTCCACTCAGCACTCTGGGGGCTCTGGATGTCAGAAATGTAATTTATTGTTTTATATGGAGCCTCCATAATCAGCTATACTATTTCTGTTCAATGACACATCATAAAATAAAGGCAACACGTTGTTCCTCCGTGACGGTCTTTGTCTTGAGACCAAAGTCCATATTCCCAACTCACCACCTCATTTGCTTCGGGCCGGGTGTTATCTGAGGTCGTCCAGTAGTTCAAACAGCATCGAGTAGTGGATCCTTACCATTAAGAGACTTTGTTCTCTTCTCAGGGAAACTTCAGACAGAAAATAATGATGATGGCTTCACATTTTAATGATAGGAAGACCTTTGCATTTTTTAGCAAAGTCACATAAGATACGTGATTTGCTCAAATACCTACATGCTCGTGCTATAGGTGTTACTGTTAGCTACGGTGGTCCGCAACATGACTTTGCCCTGGGACAGGCGAAATGTGTCTGCGATGGGGAAACTGATCTGTGCATGCGCCATGAATGCAGAAGTTTCATGTGTTCAGGATGAATTAATAACTTCACAGAGTTATATAAAATGCTTGTGCTTGCCGCTGAGAGAGATAGGTGTGATTAAAATCTCTTGTAATCATTTACAGTCCCACAGCAATGATCCATCGACTATGACCTGAGCAGGAAAACATGACAAATAAGAGGAGGCCAAATGGGGGCGGATAGAGGAGAGAAAAGAAATGTGACACCTAGTTTCACGGTGTTCAAAAATTCCATCCATGAACCTGTTAATCCTTAACTCTTATTTCAGTTTATTTAAGAGTGATTCATTGACCACATTCACATTGTTTTCATGTCATTTCTATCCCATTATGGCTAAAGAATAGTTAATGAGACATCCAAACTGACTGGCTTGAGGTTATAAATAAATAGAATTTGTGTATACAGGTCAATCTATTCTGGGATGTCCAAGTGTAGCATTACTTGGCTCACAAACCTGACTTTTCTATAGGTATAGGGTGTAGCTGGGTTAATGTTTGAAGAGGCTGGTCAAGGTCTTCACCTGTACAAACACGCCACGCAATTTACAATGATGTCATAACTGACAGCATGGTCACGTAACCCTTTTACTATGTCTGGTCCAGATAATTTCTAATTTAAAATGTTGTATTTGGATCATAGATTTCAATTCCAGTTTTGCTGTAGTTAGTTTTCGAGGTTTTTTTTTTTTGTTAGTTTCAGTTTTATTTCTATTTTGTTTCAGTTTTAGCTCAAATTTTTTTTTTTTTTTTTTTTTTTTTAAGATTATTTTTTGGAGCTTTTTATGCCTTTATTTATAGGACAGTGGATAGTCTAGAAAGGGGGAGAGAGAGGGGGCGACATGCGGAAATGGCCACAGGTTGGATTCGAACCCTTGCCTACCGCGGGACACAGCCTTATGGGCGCCCGCACACCAGCTGAGCTAGCGGGGCGCCCAGCTCAAATTTTTTAGCAAGAAGTTCAAAGTAAATGTTTTTATTGACGCAATAATGCGGGTGGATCACTGACCTTTGAATGTTGTTGACAACGGTTCCTCGTTTTTTTTTTTTTCAGGTATCGCATTGTAACCATTAACTTTTGTTATTGATGATACCACATTGTTCCATTACATTTCCTTCTGGCGCTGTGTGTGGGAGTCACACGTTTGCATGTCACACGGTGCGACATGCAGGTAACCAACTGCATAAAGTTGGATTCAGGTCAAAGTTCCCCATCAAAGAGAGGTCAGAGGAGTGAGGATAAGGGCGTTAAGAAATGTTGAGGCCGTGGCAAAGAACCTTGGGCTAACTTTTGATTCATCCTTTGAGCAGCATACCAGAAATACTGTCCAAGCTTTGTTTTTATCAATTAAGGAACAAGATAAGACACATGTGCTCAGTTTTAAACTCTCAGTCTCACAATTGCAATATATCCAGAACTCAGCAACCAATTATTGACTCAATCTAGGAAGTTCTGTCATATCACTCCAATTTTAGCATCACTGCACTGGTTGCCCATTACCTTTTAGAAAACATTTTAATAATTATCTACAAGCCCATCTATGGTCTGGCTCCAGATTATATCAAAGAACTTTTAACCCCTTACAGCCCAGCCAGGTCCTTAAGATCCGCTGATCAAAACCGTTTAGCTGTTTACGGCCCCTCAGCTTTGGAACAGCCTTCCAGAGAACAGACTTTTACAAGCTGGCTGACACTTAACAATTTTATATGAGCTTATTTCTCTCATCCACATCTTACTTAATTATATATGGACTTATTTCCTTTATTTTGCACCTCCATCTGTTTATGTATTGTCTCAGTGCTGCTTGATATACATGCTCTCGAGGGATGCAAAACCGAACCGTAAAAAAATGCACCGTTCAATGACGTACAGACCGAACCGTAAGCTTGTTGAACCGTTGCACCGCTATTAAATACAAGCCTGCTAATTAGCTGATGAGGTGCCAGAGACATAGAAGAGGTAATTATCTGAACATACATGGCCTACTTGACCATGAAAGCTGCAGTGTGTAGAATTGGAGCAAATATGATTAAAAAAAGTTATTTTTATAAAACGGGTCACCATATCCTGACAGTAGTGCATGAGAAAAAAAATCATGTGCCTCCGTGTCCTCCAGTGTCCTCCGGTGTCCTCCGGTGCTCCTAATGGCATCTGTAAGATTTCACAGACTGGAGGAAAACAACCAATCAGAGCCGATCTGGAGCCTGTCGTCTCTGAGCAGCTGTCAATCACTCGCAAACTCCGATCAAACGGCCAAAACTAGGCAGCGCTGATCAAATAAGAATCAATATCCTGTTACTGTAATGCCTATTTCTCACCCCAAATGTTTTCAGAAACTTCTTGTAGTGCACTGTTTAGCTGTAAAATGAGAAAGTTTGTGACCAAAACTTTCTCATTTTACAGCTAAACAGTACACTACAAGATGTTTGATGTATTAAGATGTATTAATTCATATTTGATCAGCGCTGCCTAGTTTGACCGTTTGGTCTGAGTTCGTAAGTGATTGATAGCTGCCTCCGTTGAATGAACAGCCAATAGGAACGCTCTCTTCCTCTGAAATGACCTTGATTGACCAAAGTCTCCCATCACGGGCTAGATTTTCTAAAGCCTGAAAACAGAGCCATGAGGTGGTGCAGAAGTCTAGATTTCTCTCAGAACACTTGAATTACAATATGCTGAAAGGTTATTATGGAATTTTTGCCCAACGATGCCAAAATCATTCTGCCTACTGAAGCTTTAAGTTGCCTGCCTTATTTCATGTATAAAATCAGTGTTATGGCTTCATATAATATAGAAATATCATTCATTACTAACAGTCTATCTTTTTAGTGTTCAAACACATAGGAAATGTTTGTTTCTTCTTCTTCCTAATGTGCAATACAAACCAAACCGTGGGCTTGTTGAGACGTTTTACCACTGCTCTAATGTTCCTCATTTTTGTATGTTATACGGTGGTGTGGGCTTACATGGGTTTCTGCTATTTGAATTTTTCTTCTGCAAAGTGTGTGACTGCTTATATTCCTCGGTTGTCAGTACTCACCTTTTTGAGTGTGTCTCTGCAATATTTGCAGTTTTATTGCAGGGAACAGAGAATATTGAGCATAGAGCTACCTACAAGTAGGAGCAGTGTTCAGACACTTAGTACAGTATATGGCTGGATTTGTGGGTGTTGGAGAACTCAATGCATTTTGGTTGCTGGAGCTGGTCAGAGTCCCTGGTGTGATCTAAGAGGATCAGATTGTGGTTGTCGGAAAGCTTGCCAGGGTTGTGGGCCAAAGGTACCTTGTGTTGTAATGAGGTTGGCTGGATTAGCCTTGGCATGCGACATGTGTGAGGAATAATGTGTGATAATCTTGTGTGGAGAATTACAAAGGCAAACCCCAAGCACTGACCTTTTACAGTGAGATATCAGACAATGATGCTCCAGGTCTGTAGGTGAAGCGAGGCAACGATCTGAAACGTGTAACTACGGGCAGGAGCCTCTGGTAACCCCCCCAAGACTTCTGGTCCTCCCAAACTAATGGAAAAAGGAAGAGGGCTGATGAGAGGGACAGGGACCGGGCCAAATGAATCGTGTCATTGATAATTGGCTGCATGAATGTAGGCTTTGATTGGCAGGACAGTGAATTGGTGCTTTGTTGAAGAGAGAAAGAGAGATGAAAGACTTTGGGTTAGGGAGGGACGGAGACAGAGATGGACGGATTGGGGTCGTAATGTTGCATGCATATGTATTGTACGCTGCATTTGTTGATAAATGCTTCCGCACACACAAGCAAAGACACCAACAAACACACACACACACACACAAAGCTGTACACATTCACCACCATCCGTAGAAGAAAAAGGGCTGAAACCTAAATGTCTGGGTGAACAAGGGAAGCCCTTCTGCTTTTTGTTTAGGGGAAAAGAGATCAACGTTGAATTCCCCTTTGTTCACTTTCTGAATCATGTAAATGTTAAACTCAATGAATTCATTTCGCCTTCTGTATATATACAGTTTCTCTTGTACATACTGTACATACTGTACATCCTCTGCCCTCACTATGCATTTTCTCCCATGCCAAGAAGAAGTATCACCAATGAAAGATCAAGATTAAGAAGTACAACACAGTATTTATCTAGTAGAAACACAAATAGAGTTCCACAAGAGTAAAAGTGAAGAGTGAAATACATAAGTCAGCAGTATTTAAAATGTTGTATTAGCAATGCATTAGCGTCAGACAGCAAGTATAATGGCTAGCCTGGTTAGTAAAAAACTTATGGCAGAAAAACTGAATTAAAGGAATAGTTCAACATTTTGGCAAATGTGAAAATGTTCGAGCAAACAGTACTTACAGATAATGCTCCAACAAAGGTATTTAGGGAGTAGATATAAGATGTCTGTCAACATTTGCTGGTCACAGATCTGACAAATATGAAATGAATATGAAATACTGTCTGAGTGACCACTCGGGGATTTTCTTGGTGTTCACACTTGTGATGACAACATAATGTGCTAAAAGGTGAGCTAAACTAGTATCTGATCTTTACTTCCTTTTTTTCCTTTCTTAGATTCTCTGGAGTTCCACCCAGTAACCTTGGCAACAACACCAAGCTTGTTGATTGGATGCCTCAGAATGACTTATTAGGTGAGTACATTACGAGGACACCACATACTGTAATGTGTACTTCACTTTCTAGTTCTCTTATCGACAGTCTTACTGAATTGCACCATATAAACTGGAATGTATTTGTCTGGTTGCAGGCGCGTTTTAACACATAGCTGACGCTTGGTGTTTTTATATGAGACGGTCCAACTGATGGCGTGACGGACAAGGTTTTGCGTGGGTGGGTTCCTCCCATAGCCTACATACTTATTAACCACAGCAGTGGGTAGAACGTGAATGTGTAAGCCACGTTTGCCATGTTTGCGCCTGTCAGGAGGAATGAGGAATGTACAACAACATTCAGATGTTGACAGCTAGCATTGTATTCTGCATTGGTGTAATAGCGCCGTGGTCAGCCAAGCCTGCAAATACTGAGACGTTCTGCCTGTCTGGCTTTCTGGTAGGACAGTGAGAGGCATTTTAAAGGGACTGTCCACCACAAAACAATAAAAGTTATCTTTCCTGTTACTCTGTTGCACCAAAGTGCATTTATTGACGTTGAATGTTGATGGCCAAATGACCAATTCAGTTTTTATTCAATTTAACCCATTTGTGCCCGCAACTGAAGTTTTTAATTTCCTTTGGAAGTGTTCTCTGGGCTCGCCTAAAGCACAAATATGAAGAAAATTTCAAAATTGGTCAAACCGTTTGGCTGAAAAGTGAGTTTTTCTTATCATGCTACATCTAGTATTTGGACACATGATGGGACTACTGTTTTTGCATTAGACTCCATTATATTTTAGGAAAAAAAAAGTCGTCCCATGTGCCCTAATACTAGATATAGTATGATAAGAAAATGTCTGTATCTCAGAAACTACAAGGAGCACAATCTAGTATATGGTATCAGTGAACTGATAACAAGTTGGATATCAAACATATGCACACATATGCAGTGTAAAAAAATATTTCCTATGAAAAACATTTAATAAACACAATGCTAGCATTTTTCCTTATTTTTAAAAAATCCGGACTTTTACTATTAATTAAAGTGTGATTTTCTGTTCATGTGATCTCAAAACTTCCAAGTTGTACCGTTAGATACTTGCCCAAAAATATTTCCGTACCAAATTTCAAGACTTTTGGTCAATCAACATTTGTTGACTAGTTTCAAATGCAGCATATCCTCCAACTGTCTTTATCTATTGAGAGGAAAGAAAGTGTTTATAATTGAAGTCTTTGAGTTTCTGTGATTAGCTGTGTCGTAGCAATAGGAATGTTGCCGTTGAGATTTTATTTTTTGCTGCATTGAGCGCCTAAAACCAAACTTTCAAACTTCAGTAAATCATACTAAAAATTGATGATTATTGAGGTGAATTAATTTTGGCTGTTTAAATGTGAATTACAGTTTTTTTTTTTTTTTTTTTTTTAAGTCGGTATAGAGAAAATAAAGCATTTACATTGAAATTTCTCCCTTCATAAAAACACTGACTGAGGTATTTTGTTAATTATGCTGCTGAAATGATGCGCACACACACACACACACACACACACACACACACACACAGATCGCCTGTCTTCCTCTAAATGTAAACCGTCCTCCCCCTACGTTCACGAAGTGGGGAGCAACAGTGAAATACTGCTGAGTGTGCGGCAGTTTGTGGGTATAAACTGTAAATAATCTAGCAAAATAAGCACCCTGTCAAAAAAATGACTAATGAACATAACACCCAACGTGCAAAATAACATCCCACATCCCCCCCGTTGCGTAGGCCACGCCAACACGAGGGCCTTCCTGAGCCACGGCGGCCTGAACAGCATCTACGAGGCCATGTACCACGGGGTGCCGGTGGTAGGCGTGCCCCTGTTCGGGGACCACTATGACACCATGACGCGCGTGTCAGCCAAAGGCATGGGCATCATGCTGTACTGGAAGTATATGACCGAGGAAGACCTGCACTCAGCCCTGATCAGCGTCATCAAAGACACCAGGTTAGAGTCACACACACACACACACACACACAGATGCTTTGTGTATTAGTGTTATTGTTCGTCGGTGCCATCTGGTGACCACATATGGAATCACCGCTCTGTGAGTCTTTCACATGGTCGTGCTCTCATGAGTTTGTGCCCTCGAGCATGCAAAAAAGATTGTCTCCTTGTGTCCTTGTTTCTTCATATCCTTGTTTCCTACCTCCCTACCAAGGTACCGCCAGCAAGCACGCATCCTCTCCAACATTCACAAAGACCAACCAGGCCATCCTGTGACCAGGGCCGTGTACTGGATCAGCTACATCCTACGTCACCACGGTGCCGACCACCTGCGCTCCGCCGTGTACGACGTGTCCCCCTACCAGTACTTCCTGCTGGATGTGATCCTCACCGTGGGCGCCGCCGCGGCTCTGATCTTCTTCGCCCTGCGACGGTTGGTACGATGGCTGAGAGGGAAGGCCGGGGACCAGAGCAGAGGAGGAGGCGGCGGCGGCGTCACCAGGGATGACGGCAACACGGCCAACGGACACTGCCATAGCGAGAGCGTGGCCAACGGGAAGCACAAACGCAACGGCTCCTTGAAAAGCGAGAAGAAGATGAATTAATGTTTTCGAATGGCCAAGAGGGACGAGGAAGAAGTTGCCCCCAAGGACTCAGCTCTAGGTTTTGGTGTAGTGGTTTTTATAAAAGCTTTGAGAGGAAGCTGTTCTTAGGTCTGCGTCGAGAGGCAACTGCTACTCGGAGCGAGCGAGAGGCTGTAAGGAGGATACGCAATGTGGGGGACGGAGCAAGGCATCGGGTGCTCAAAAATCTGTGTGCGTGTGTGTGTGTGGGTGTATGTGTATGTGTGCACTGAGGCGAATTTTAACGAAAAACTCTAACAAAAGCGGCTACAGCAACACAACAGCGAATTGGAAAGCCACTGAGGATGAAACACGGGAAAAGACATATTGGGAGGACATTGTTTCTTCATTGTGCGTCATCTTCTCCTGCATGTCGTCTTCCTGCCTTCCTCGCCACCGGTGGTGGGATGATGAAGAGGGGAGCGCCAACCCCTCATCCTCAGAACAAAACAAGAAATAGTTTCAGATTTAATGTTTTTCACCGCAAACTTCCACAAATGTCTGGTAAACTGTAAATAGAGGACAAATCTATTTATTACTGTACAAAAATGCATTTTAATGATGGACCTTTTTAACCTTATCTTATTTTTAATTTATTTCATGTATCAATGGTGTGATGGTAGATGTGCACTCCCTCCTCTCAACGTCGCGTGCTTCATATTGGTGAAACAAACAAGGCCGACAGCTGCAGTCATTAAAAGTCTGATCAGCAGATGCATTATCCACAGTATTCACGGTGGTCTAGTTAATCAGTGTTGAAAATATTCTCACATTTTCACACGGTAGTGCCATCCTGTGACTGCTCTTAGCTGTGCGGCGTTTCCCGTTCTCTCCTGACTGACAGCTTGTTCTCTGTTTGGCTCCTCCGTGTGAAAAGGGCGACGGTGTTATCATCAAAAAGATATAATAATGACGACTACCTACCGAGGATACTGTGGATAGGCCGAGCCAGATCATAAACGTGCTCTTATTGATTCATGATCACCTGCTTCGTCAGTCCCCTCCTCTATTTATTAATTAGGATTCATCACTTGATTGCCATTTTTAGTGCTACACTTGACTTTGAACGTCACGACTCCATGATTCTGTTGACGGATCTAACATGCTAGTTTTAAAATCACACAGTTCAGGTAGAAATCCATTCACTGCTTCTCTTCTGCGAGTTAGATTTAGCTATTGAGGTTCATGTAGGTAGACCTTATGTAATTGTATTAACTTTGAGTGTGAATGGTTCTGTATGTGGCCTTTTATAATGCAAATATTTGTTTATGCAGTATGCTTGAATATGTGTGAGTGCTTGTTGCTGTTTCAATGCTTTAGATCACTGTACAGCTTTAGACTGAGTGTATGAATGAAACAAGGCCCACTGAGAGTCATGTAAAAATTCTCTGAAGTCATCATACTAAGCGCATGTATGCCCATGCAATGGATTTGTTTGTTTTTTTCATTCAATAAGACTGAAGTTGCTTTCTTTTTTTTTTTTATCATCTTATTTGTCGATCCACTCCACTTTATTTTACTCCTGTTTCTCGGCCACCGTGTCTGTAAATTCTTAATGGAGGATAGAGGAAGGGCGTAAGGAGGGTGAAAGAGTGACCAAGTTCCGACAACAAAGGTGAACCCCGCTACTTTCTACAATGAATAATACCGTGTCACAGTGACACTGATCCCCCGCAGCGAAATTCTCTTTTCTTGAACCCCCGTCGAGGAGATCAAAGCACAGGGCGAGCTGGGAGAGTATCTGTGGAGTTTGTGGAGATTCGGTATCTTGCTAATGGACATTTCAGAAGGGCAGGTGCTCACGGACGTGGGACGTAAAAAATCTCATGAACATGAGACTTGCAGCTCATCAAACCACTGGGCCACACTTCCTGTATTTTCCTCCTTTGTTCCAGCAACACAGTCCAGACATCTCCTTTTTCAAAGTTTCAAACCACAATTGGCATTGTTTACCAACTTACTATAAAGCCTCACACATGGACAATATAGAAGTGTATTTAAAGAAGACAGAATAAATGCTATCACTAAGACCCGACCGACATGTATGTTCACAAATCCTGTATGATAATTGAAAAAAAGCCTCATGATCTTCCTTTCTCTGTGAGCTACACTTAACACTTGCGCAGCCCGACCCAGCCCTGCTGAAAACAGACTATTATACTTGAATCATCATCGTCATCATCATCTTCGTCATCTATAACACGTTCAGCTGTTGGGTATGCTAGGTGGGCCTGCAGGTGCTACACAAGCTATGAACAGGGTCTGGAAAGAAGAAAACAAATTGTGAAGATACTTATTTTTTCATTATTATTTTCAGTATTAATTTGTAGCCCTCATAGTTAAACGTCACCCATCCTTTACTACTCTCTCTGTTTCTGACGCGTCTCTGTTCTTGTGATGTTCACATTTCATCAGCTTCCTTTGTTCCGTCTCTAATAGTGCACTTGCTTGTTCCATTTGTCCACCTCTTTGTCTTACTCTGGTGTATTCGGCTGTCTTTGTCTTCTCGTCTTCCTCCTCCTTCCCCCTTAAATATTAGATGTCTTCACTTACATGCTTTTTTTTTTTTTTTTTTTTTTTTTTTAAACCTTCATTTTACTTGATTTTAAAATGACAAAGTCCTCAATTTTCCTGTCATGTGTGTCCATGTTGTAAATAGAACAATGTAAACAAAATACTAATGCTGAATAAAAATGACATATTTTGTTTGCAGAAGATTGAAACTTTTTTTTCTCAGATGATGGCTCTGGTATATTGAATTGTCTTTGTTTGTTAAGCCATTATGTTTTCGGGTTGTCCGTCTGTCCGTCCGTCCGTCCGTCTGTCCGGTCCGTTCTCGTGAACGTGATGTCTCAGGAACACCTGGAAGGAAATCTCTTCAAATTATGGCACAAAGGTCCACCTGGACTCAAGGATGAACTGACTAGATCTTAGTGCTCAATTGTCAAGGTCACTGTGACCTCACGGCCATCCCATTCTCGTGATATCTCAGGAACGCCTTGAGCAAATTTCTACAAATTTGACACAAACATCCACTAGGATTCAAGGATGAACTGATTAGAATTTGGTGGTCAAAGGTCACTGTGACCTCACAAAACACATTTTTGGCCATAACTCAAGAATTCATGCGCTAATTATGACAATTTCACAGAAATGTCTAACAGGATAAAATGATGGAGTGATGACATTTTGGACAGACATGGATGTAAACTAAAGAGGACAGATGAAACGGTGCATAAAAAGCCCAGAAAAAGTTGTACTGTAACTACTAAAGTATGTATAATTATATTTAGCTTCTCCTATTAGATAATTGGTCGTTGCATGTTATCGGTGCCGCTGTACAACGATATTGAACAGAAAACATGCAGTCCGTGTTTCTGAGAGCTGACGAGGCGGATGTTGAATACAGCGGCTGATGCTGCCAGTCTCCGTCTGATAGGGGATGTATTGGCTTTCCGTCGGGAATTGTTACCAGGCAGCAAAGAGGTTTTGAGGGTATCGAATGGTAGAATCATCTAAAGTAGCCAAGTGCACAGACGCATGCACACAAGCCGGGCGGAGAGATAGGGTTATCTAATGCTGTATGCTCGTGCTGAGTGAGGCTGGGGTAACAAAACACCCGGCCTGGTACCCTGCCTCGCTCACTGGCCCTGTTAATTATTCACAGCGCCTGCAGGGGCCCGCAGACCTCACACACACACACACACACACACACACACACACACACACACACACACACAGGCAAAAGCATCTGCAGGTATATGTTTAATTTAAGCTCTTGAAGTTGTTTTCTTTTGTTGTCGCTGGTGGCCAAATCGGGCGCTGTTCTGTTAACTGAGACAGGAAGGGGGGAAGAAGTGGAGGGCAGGCTTCTGCTGATGAGGAATCTGATATCACAGAAAGCACAGCGGGCATCATTCATGACATCCTCCATTCATTCTCCGCCACCCCTCCTTCCTCAGACCTTGTAAGTGCCTATTATCTACCTTTCCTCTCCACCTCGGCCGATGATCATCGGGGGCAATTAACCACTTTGTGTTGGGCTAAGTGGGCTTACTGTACGGAGTCCGAGTCCTCCCTCTTTGCACAAGATCTAAGTGATAGATTTGCCAATAGTTTGACAACAGGCTGTGCTCTAATCTCCTGCACACGGACATCCACAGTCTTCGTGAGGCTGAAAGGATATGGTGGTGGGGATTGCATGCGTGCACGGAGGTTGGGCCGAGCTTGTGCGTGGTTGTGTGTGTGACGCCTCAGGGCGTGTGCCCGTTTGGAAGTTGTTGACTTAGCTTGTATGAGCTTAAATGAGCGATGGCCTTCCTTCAGTGTTTATTCATCTCTGTCGCAGCACACATACACACCGAGAGCTCTACCTATGGATATGCCCAGAAGCGTATCATATTTCTTTGCAACTTGTTTGAGACGACTGCCACTACATCAACCCAGAGCTGAACTGACCTTGACCGTATATGTAATGGAAAAAGACAGAAAGATCAATTAATTCAATGGAAGTTCAGTTAAGCTGGTGAGATCATTGCGCGGTGCGAAAAGAGTCCTCTCAAGTGAGATTGACCTTGTCTGATTGTCCTTCCTCGCGCTCTAACATTCACATTTTCACATTGTGTTGCTGTGAAACCAAGTGGAAAACAGCCGTGTTCCCTTGAACAAAAATAGCCCAAATCCTAACGTGTATTTTGGGATTTGGCTGGTCTTATTACAGCAGACAGAGCGAGGTGCAACAGTGGGTGTGCAGTATGTGCTTTGCTCTTAAAGCTAAAAATATTTGCTTTTCTTCCCGAAAGCTGCGTGTTGCCTTGTCACCCTCGAGATAAGGACCGCGGGAACAAGTCTACAGTCTTTCTGTGTAATGAGAGGTCTCATCGTCTTCAAAAAGGCCTCTGCAAAAGGCTTCTCTTCACTCTTTGTCTTGCATTGACTTTCTTTGCACTTTTTTTTTAGTCCAGTGAGAAGTAGAAAGCAGGATCGCGGACGAGTGTTTCATGTTCTGAAGGGTTAGGATCAATACAACCGAGGGCAGAGTCTGCTTGATGGTCAGTGTTACTAGTACCATGAGATGGGTGTGTGTGAGTGAGTGCAAAGAAGAAAGAGAAAGTGAAGAAGAAATGATCCTGCAGGTTACCCGTACGTCCAGTAGAGGGTAGTAGTAATCCATAATCGACGGCTCTGGTCACCTCATGTTTCTCTCTTTTTCTCTCTACCCTATTTTCAACCAACAGCTGATGGACCTGTTGACTTAAGTTTCAACTTTAAGAGTTCTGATGCAAAGATCTTGCAATGTCTAGTGTGTGTGTGTGTGTGTGTGTGTGTGTGTGTGTGTGTGTGTGTGTGTGGCTTCCTGAAGTTTCTGGTGTGGAGGCGGGCTGCTATTGTCATTCTGGCCCAGTATATATCCAGCTGTAACTCCTATTAAATCTCCCACAAGATCTCTTGTCCCAGCATGACAGATGTGCCCTGGTGGAAGCCTTGGTAGAATTCAGCTCAAACATCAGAGGCCTTCAAGTGCCGCCTGTGTGTGTGTGTGTGTGTGTGTGTGTGTGTGTGTGTGTGTGTGTGTGTGTGTGTGTGTGTGTGTGTGTGTGTGTGTGTGTGTGTGTGTTTGTGTGGGTATGAGTGAGATTTCAAATGAAAGTTAAATGATCCGTGTGGAGAACCAGGGTCCCCTCGGCAGCCTCAAAGATAAGACGGAGCCAAAACAAGACGAATGGAGGCAATAAATAATTGCAACAAGCAAATATAATTGGCATGTGCTAAATGTGTGCATGCAGGCCTTATGTGTGCACATGCATGTGTGTGTGTTTAGGTGCATTTGTACGTATGTGTGTGTGTGTGTGTGTGTGTGTGTCGGGGTGTGTCGGATAGATGGAGCCCTGTCACTGTGTCACCATGGAGATAAGAGAAGCCTGACAGCGAGGGAGAGAGAATGACAGCCTTTATATCAATCATACTGACTTATAACTGCGCGTGTGTGAGTGTGTGTGTGTACGTTAAGGGGGTTAGGGAAGGGTATTAAGCTAGAATCAAAAATAAATCAATGTCATACGGTTTGTACGTCAACAGCTGTTGTCGGTTTCAAGGTAATCTCTAAACTCCAGTGACCACACGTAACACTCACACACACACACACACACACACACACACACACACACACATGATGCAGTGACACACATAGAGACAGATGCCAGTGTGTGTCACCCATCTCTAAGTGCCTGGACAACAGCCAGGAGGACGGAGTTGGCCAAATGTTGTCCTGGCACAAAAATCTACATCTTTCAGCGTCTCTCTGATCAAATTCTCTCTGTCTAATTTACTTTCTGCTCCTGCCTGAATTCCTATTCCTCCTCCTCTCAACTTCACTTTCCTGCAATTTCTTCCCCACTTCCTTTTCCATCGTCTCCTCTCCTCTCCTCTCTCTCAATATGCACTTTCGTTCCCTGCCTTCCGAAACCTCATCCAACCCAGGGCCTCAGTGAGTCTGTAAGCTGATGCAGCGTATCTGTGAGGAATTGGGAATTCAATTGGAGAAAATCAGGCTTTTGAGTTTTCAGCCAGATATTTAATTACGGGAGTGAATTATAGCTGTGTCGCTGCGGGGACACAGCGCAGAGGTAATGTGACTAAAGTAAACAATAAATAAGCACTAAATAAACATAAAGTCAATGCCATGCCTGATTAGAAACATAACACCCACTGCTGCCCTTGCTAAACTTCCTGTGCTTACTTACTTTAGCCTACAAAATTTAAATAGTTTCCACTCTATGTACTGTATGGGTATTTGTGCGTTAAAGAGGACCTATTATGCTTATTTTCAGGTGCGTACTTGTATTGTGGGTTTCTAGAACGTGTTTACATGCTTTAATGTTCAAAAAAACGCTTTATTTTTCAGTTTGAGCTCCTGCCCCTCCCTAAAAGCCTAGTCTGCTTACGAAAAAGTAATATACTATACTAAGTTTATTTTATCAAGTAAACTGAAGTAAAGTTCAAGTATATTTCCCAAGTATACTTTATATAGTAAGTATACTAATATCAATGTACTAGTAGTATATTTGTAAGTGTACTACTCCAATACTTCTTGGGACTAAATTGGCCCACTTTTTAGTTTATAAAAGTATACTTTTATGTGTACTTTAAGTGTAAGAATAGTAATCTTTGAGAACAACTAGTTTACATCTAAGTTGTATTTTGTACTGCAATACTATGTAGTGAACTATACTACAAGTGAACCTATAGGTATACTGTTAGTTTACTTGTTATATACTTGTAGCCCACTTTTTAGTTAATGAAACTACACTAAAGTATACTCTCAGTAAACTACTAGTTTAATAGATTTTAGTATGTTAGTATACTTTGCACTTGCTTAGGCCAATGATTTATGCATTACATAAAGAGTTAACTAGAAAACTTGATGTTTTGTGATGAGATTAAATAAATAAATAACATTTGTGTTTGTCACATGCCTCCACTGTGAACGGAGAATGCAAAAACGTAGAAAATTATTGATGAATTGAAGTAAATTCATATCAAAACATAGGTTTACAAACTCTCACACACTCAAATAGGCTACTCTATCAAAAAGTAAGCAGAAGCCAAGTATACTTAGACTTTCCTGTATACTTGTCAATATAAGCCAAGTATATCTCGGATAAGTAGTAAACTGAAAGCATACTCTCTTATTTTAAGTTTAAAGAAGTATACTATTAGCACACTTGAATAAACTTCTTTTTGGTAAGGTCACTGTTAACCGAACCAAACTCTTTGGACTCTGCTTTAGCTCCGCTCTAACTAGCTTTGTTTGAGGGTGTGCCAAACTAGCGGCTAGGCAGGTATTATGCAAATGTGTTACTTGGTGACATCACCACGTTACGGAGGAAAAGGACGGACTTTAAGCAAGGCGTTTCAGGCAGTTCAGGAGCAGTGTTTCTGTGGGGGAGAGTAACTCCCCTTGGCTTTGTAACTTTGCAGACCTTTTATATGCACAAAAAACTATATAACACACTAAAGGAAAGGGAAAAAGCAAAAAAGCATACTAAGTCCCCTTTAATACCTTGAAACATATCACTAATATTATCTGAACTGTTTGCCTCACAGCGGATCTCAGACAGTAGCTGAGAGAGAGGCCAGTGGTGAGATGGACAGATAGAGAAGGAGGAAGATAGTGAGATAGGAATCTGACCTCTGCTGTGATTAGATGCTGACCTCACAGGCCTTCTGTCTGCACTGATAAAGAAACAGGAAGACACACACATCCTCCACCCTATCCCTTATTTTGAACCCAGTAAATTATTTGATCCTTATCAGATGTTCACTCATTTCATTTCTCTCTTGTCTCTTTTTGCTCTGGGTTCTCTCGCTTTTCATATTTCTGTCTGTTCTCCCAAAAGCTAAGGCAAGAGATAATCTTGTCATGATCTGTTCTCACAATCTATTGTTCACGCAGTCTCTTTCATTTTCTTCGCTCCACTGAAAATGTTTTCCTTAAGTTAAAAAAGTAAGTTCAAACAAGGTAAACTTGCCGTATCTGGCGTTTTCCATGACTTTGTTAAAAAAAAAAGCTTGCTGATGTCATTTTGCTGATTCACCCGTAAAGACAGAATGAAAAAAAAAAATCAATGATGGGTGGCATTGTAAGAACACGATTCATCTGAGAAGGGACAACAATAGACACCTATCTGTATTAAAGGGGAACACCACCTAAATTAAAAATTCAAGTATGTTATTTCCATGGCCTTGTAAAGTTCAATCAATATGTGTGAACATGAGCTACTCTCTCTCAAAGCCAGAAACCAGAGAAGTAAGTCTCAAACTTGTGATGTCATAGGGTATAAAGTCTGGAGCTGCTCCATAGACAATGAATGGGAGACTGATTAACCTGTGATTGGCTAAAGTCTCCCGTAACGGGCCAGATTTTTTAAAGCATGAAAACAGAGCCATGAGGAGGTGCAGAAGTCTAGTTATCTCTCAGAACACTTGAATTACAATATGCCGAAAGGTTATTATGGAATTTTTGCCCAATGATGCCAAACATATACTGCCTACCCCCGCTTTGAGTGATGCATGATAACTCAGTCAGTCCGTGATAAGATACTGACACTAAATGTCATGAGCCATGCTCTTCGCTGCTGCTGCCGTGTTCCTGAAGGCCTCATCTGATATCAAGTAACTGCGTTACCAGACTTGTCAGATATCAGATATCCGTACCGTCAAACATAACTCATTTTAAAGTCGGGGTTAAAGCAGGGGATAACATGGTTATCTCCTCTCGCACTGTATATCTGTTGCACCTACGTATTCATGCGTGCACGCGCATGTGCAGACCGACGCTCGCACACACACCTCCATTGAGTCAGTCAGCGAGCTCTCCATCATTGCCAGCGGTAGCCCGGCGCTCTTTGGTTGGTTGCAGGTTGATGGATGAGTCTCCCTTGAGCAGCTCCGTTAAAGCGCCTCTCTATCAGGCTGCAGCCGCGTGGGCCCTCACATTTGATTAGATCCCAATGGAAGCCAGTTGCTCCCTGTCATCACTCATACAGCACAGGCCCGAGATGCAACAGAGACGGCCAATGGAGCACGGAGCCCGACGCGCTGAGGAAGCCATTTCGGTGCAAAGAGAGGATATTATGTGACTCGTGTACAACTCTGTCTCACATGGGTGGCGCTGCACTCGGCTGGAGAGGAGAGATAGTGTGAGGGGAAGAGAGGGATACTCATAAAGAGCAGAGTGCTATTTCCATTCTTCTTGGGTTTTATTCAGAACCGAAAGCCTCATCCAAGATTCTATCAATCAAATTGCCCACCTATTCCTTTAAATTACACCTGAATGAGAATGAGGACCATTACAGCACTTCACAACTCGACAGCCTTCTGTCTCTTTGACTCTGTCCCCCTCTCTCTCTCCTTCAGCTCTCATCTCCCTCCGTTGGTATTTACATGTCAATGACTTCTGCGTAAGTGCCTTTCTCTTTTTTTTTTGTCTCCTATTTACATGTCAGTGGCTTTCGCTGCTTGATGGCGCTGCATTAAAATGAAAGTAATTTGCTCTGTGACAGTCAGACCATTTTACCAGCTATTACTCTCATCCATTCTGGTCAGTGAATACTGATGACAATGAAACCAGGGAGCTGTGAAGACATTTCGCAAGCTCTCGTGTTAGTGACGCTGGCGTGGCTTTCATGTGTCGCCAGTCCGGCCCCATTCACCTCTAAAAGAGTTATTTTAAATGCATCTTTGTCCTTTTTTTTGTTGTTGTTGCAGTCATTTTAAATCTTTGTGTAAGTTAATTGCTTTAGTGTCTGCTGAAATACAAGGAGAGCAATTCTTTCTGACTTCTCATCTTGGAAGCAGTTGGATGTTGTTTATTGCTCCGGCGCTGCCTGGTCACTGCAGCCTTAAGTCAGGCCTGACATTCTTTATGAACTACACAACAATGTGAAAGCCATTACACTTCCAGTAAATTGCTTTGAAAACTTGATAGCCGCACCAAAAAAAAAAAAAAAAAAAAAAAAGCAATTTCAGCATGAAATCATGGTACTTCCCAGTGAGGCCCGAAGATAAGTCTGAACTGACGATGCGGTTTAAAAATAAAGACTAATTTCCTTTTAATCAGCAGCATAGACCGCGCCGCCCAGAGTGTTAAATCACTGTTGCAGAAGTGATTTAAGGATGGGGAGGGGGGGAGGGGGGGGTGAGATATAGTGATGAGAGGGCGCTGACATGCTCGGGGTCAGCGGTTCACGTGTGGACGGACAGACGGACGCACACACACCGATTCTCTGCTGTGTTGTTTTTAAGAGTTCCCTTGGCCATTAATGATTTAGTCTTACAGGCAGGACAGAAATACGACTGCTTAAGACTGAAATATTGATGGAGACGTATGAATTATTAATGGGGCTGATTTCTGGAATAAAGATGCAGTTGACCTACTGTAGTCAGAGGTGAGGTGCAGTGGTCCTATACGGTTTTGTTCGATGGATGGTGCTGCCGTTCCCTGGTTTCACAGGGATGCATTTTTCTTTCTTTGTGTGTGTTGCCATGTGCAGGAATACGTCTCACCCGGTGGCTTTGTGTGAGTCTGCGACAAATAGTCATCTGTTCCTTGAGATATGCATGTATGAATGAGACAGAGTTGTACCGAGGCCATGCCCGCCAGTGATGTGTTTATTCTTTAAACAACTACATTGCCCACAGTTTGTTAGATAGTCAGCTGACAAAGTGGCAGCCTAGCTACTATGCACAGCACTCTTCTTGCCAAAACAACCTGCATGCTTTTAAATCTGTTTGTGTTCGAGCTGCCTCTGATGAATTTAATTTGGCACCGGAGAGCGGATAGTTAGTGCAAATCTTAGCATGCTCTTGGATCCGGTAAACAGAGCATTGGAATGGAGACGTGGCATGGAAACAGTCGAAACGCTGCTTGTTTTGAGGGAAGTAAAGGGTTTTGTGTTTACATTGGCTACGTTTATCTGTTCTCTCAGTTAAATCTCTCTTCTAATCTCCTCGTCTCCTTCCCTTGTTCCCTTAAAGATTCATAAGCCCTCAGGTTGTCTTCCGCCAGTTTGAATAATCACAGTCTCCTCTCGTCCCCTCGTTTTGTGGCAGTTAGTAAACCATCACATTGGGTTTCACCGCCGGCTGAGTTCTCAGGCTCGTGATTGTCCTCTCTCAACTCCTCACTCCGTCCTCGTTCCTCTCTCACAAATTAGTGGGGCATTGGATTGATTTTTCACCCTTTTCGTTTTATCTTAACATGAGCCTCTGCAGAGCGTTTGACGAGGGTTTTTTTTTTTTACGGAGCTGTGATAGATAGATATGGAGTTCTGGAGATGAGTTTGACTTGAAGCTAGAGGCAAAGGAGACAGTAATACATGCTAATGACTCGCAAAAATGAGGCCCTGGAGGTGCACGGAGAGTTTGGTGCGACAGGAAAAATTTGTCCAGCGCTGGCATGTTTCAAGGAAGGACAAAGAACAAAAGGAGATTCTTCTTAAGCGTTTAGGCCTCGGCTAAGTTAGCTAGCTTGGGTTGCTTCGTCCTTCACGTGGGTCAAGAGGACAGGGGTGCAGGGGGGGAGGGGTTACCAGATAGTATCTCTCTCCTCAAGGGATGGAGGGAGGCTGAGGGGATAGAGAAGTAAGCACCGTGAGGAAATAGAAAGATGGAGGGATGGAGATAGGAGTGAGTGGTGGAGAGAGACCATAGAGTGGGGGATGCTGGGAATGAAGAGATATGGACAGATTGGGAGGAGGTGAGGTGTTTATTCCTCTGATGGGAGTGGGGAAATATTTCAGCCCAGTCGCACAGCAGTTCGTGATATAGTCAAAAAATGTAATGTATTGATTCTTGTACATAGACATAGACACAAATTTCCCATGTTTTTCGTGATGGTCAGTACGAAATCAGTTCTTATGTAATCCACGTAATTGTGAACCGGGAAGTATAAAGAGCAGAGAACTCCACGTAGCCAGGAGGTCGGGGTGGATGTACAGGTCAACAAAACACTGGACTTTCGCCCAGGAGACCAGTGTTTGTACCCCATGTGAAACCAGAAGTCAACGTTGATTTATTTGTTACGTAACTGCCGTACTGAAGTTATGGCACTTCCGGAGTTATTTTAACCCAAACTAAGTCGATCTTTTCCTAAACCTAAGATGTTTTGTTACCTAAACCTAACCAAGGCATCTTTTCCTAGACATAACTAAGCAGCTCTGTTGCCTAAACCTAACTAAGTCCATCTTTTCCTAAACCTAACTAAGTAGTTTTATTTTGAAAAGACTGGAGCGGAAATTGACACATGCGTCACGTGGTGCTGGACATTCGTAGGAAAACGCAAAAAAATCCAATCAAATAGATTAAATTTCGTGACTATTTCACGAACTTCCGCGAGGTTGTGTTGAATATTTAGGAGAGATGAGATAGTGAAGACTTGTTTTTCCAGCAGCTCCGATCAGATTTCTCTACATTCACATTTTCACCCAAATAAAATGGAGCATCTAAGAATCTACACAAGGTGGATAAATATCTGTACTCTCACAACAATCTTTTTGCAAAGCTTAGTGTTTCCGTTGCATTGTGGGCCGCGGGGTGAATACCTGGGTTTAGATGGCAGGTATAGATGAAACAGATTCAAGGCTGTAAAGAGATTAGCCGTAATCTATCACAGAAAGCAGGGGGGCTTTGAGTAACATCATGCACAAGCACAATGGAAGTCTGCAGAATTTGGATTGTGCAGAGGGTTGGAAAGTGTGCGAGTCAGTGTGTCTCTAAATGATGAGGTTGAGTCCCCAAGCCACCGGCTAATGGTTTCCATAGATTTATTGGCAGCACCGGGGGTGCTTTGTTTTAGACACACGAGACAAGTCGCAATATGTCACCTACTCAACCAGCCAACAGACATCAGACTTAGCACCAGATCTGTCTGAATGGCTGTCAGGGTGTACATGGGAACGTGTGCAGGAGGGGAATGAAAATGAGAAAGACAGGGCAGAAGAGTAGAAAAGCAGAAAGTGTTAGCTAATGTGAGCGACAGAGAGGGGCATTAAGTACTGGTTCAGTGAAACCGCAACTGGTGTCTGGTGGTCGATTCCACCCATGGATATTGGATATGCCTTTGCTATGACCACCTGTGAAATCACAGCGCAGAGCATTTGAAGCCTTTAGGCAAAGTACTTGTCTCTCGAACAATAGTGTTTTCATAACCAGCCAACTGGGAGGAGATCTAAAGAGAGAGGCAGGAGCACTAATCAATAGGAGAGGGCGGACCGGTGTCAAACGGCAAAGAAACAAACAAGCCATTATCCTGACACACACACACATACACACACACACACACCAGGACATGTGCACATGCAAACACAAAGCCTCACTCTTGGTAAACGTATAATAAAAACTGAGTGTTAATGTGCGTGATTGCATGCAAGTGGCAGAACAGAAACCGACTCATTCCTATTCACGCTGACTCTCTCCGCTGCGTCTGTGTGTGTGTGTGTGTTAACCATTCAAACAGGCTAACTACGTGTGTGTGACAGCTCCGCACATTTATGATAAATGTGGGTGTATGTTTTTTTGTTTCTTTTCCTCTGCAAGATGGTGAAAATAAAAGAAAAGCAGGAGCAAAAGGTAGAGGGAGAGAGTGTGTCTGGTGTAAACACTGATATTACTGTATTGATCAAACCCTCATATCTGGTGGCAGTTACATGGCCCATGGCGGGCGTGACTCGGTGTGCGAGCGTGCTAAAGTGATCTGTGCATCATCTGCTGCGTATGCACGTGTGCATTTGTCTATGTGGCGTGTGCGCGCTTTATCTCTCTCTGTCAACAATTTGTGTGCGTGTGTGTGTGTGTGTATGTGTGTTGAAGTTTGTTCTGGGCAGCGCTGGTGACAGAGCGAGGGAGAAGGAGAAGTGCTATCGATTTTTAGCCCAGCCATGCTAGAGAAAGATCTGTTTGGGTGGAACTGTGATTACCTCCCTTTCTCACCCATCTCTCTCTCCCCTTACCCTTTCACTTAGCATACATGCTGTATCTATCTATCTATCTATCTATCTATTTATCAATCTATCTATCTATCTATCTATCTATCTATCTATCTATCTATCTATCTATCTATCTATCTATCCGTCCAACATCTCACCCGTCTCAATCGTTAGGCCTAAACAAAGCGTGTGATGTGCTCACGCTGTCGTCTATTTCTGGATGCCGGCGTGTCTGGGGGAGAATATGTTTCACATTTTTCGCAGCTTGTGAAATGGTGTGTTTATATTCTAAGTATACCACACTTGCCACATTGGGATTTTGAGTCTGTGTGTGTGCACTTTCTAAAACAATGACAGTAGTATCTGAGGTTTTAAAAGATTTAGGAGTGAATCAGTTGCCTGGTTACTGGAGTCTGTTTGGTTGCAGTTTGCATGCGCACAATTCCAGACAACACCCATACATATGTACGCACACGCTTACTGTACATTGCAAACATTTTTCATCTTCAGAAGGCATGAACGTAATGTAAAACATGCCCCATTTACTTTGCCAAACTTAATCCCGACTGCTAAGTACGAACGGACTGACGGGGGTGCGCATTCTGACCCCAGATCAGCGTGCATCTGTCTGTCTGCACATCTGTCCGTCTCTCTGCTCTCAGCCTGTTTAGAGTGGAACAGACTGCAACACAAAGGCAATCTGTGTTTCTCAGTGAGATAAACAGATAAATGATTAGTTGCAATAGAGGAGAGGGAGTCTTAGTTTCATCATTACGAGGCAGAGAGGGATCGGGATTAAAAGAGCCGCATTGTCTCTAACAGATTATTGGGTCTGTGTGTGTGTGTGTGTGTGTGTGTGTGTGTGTGTGTGTGTGTGTGTGTGGTTGGCTGGTTTTCTCATTACAGGATTAAAGAGCATCTGGTTCAATGTTCCTACTCAACCCTGCCATTCAAAGTCACGGGGGAAATAATACACTGTTGTCTCATGTAGTAGGTGAACTGCATGTGCTTGTCCATCTGTGTCTGTGTATGTGTGTGTGTGTGTGTGTGTGTGTGTGTGTGTGTGTGTGTGTGTGTGTGTGTGTGTGTGTGTGTGCACATGCCACATACATGATCTGGTATGCATGTCAACTCAATCGGAGAACAGATATGGATTGAATGGAAACTGGACACGGGCAGAGATGAAATTGCTGCGTCTAGAGCCTGTGTCACAGAGAGTGGAGAAGCTTGTATTGTGTGAAAAAAAAAACGCTCAACTCAAATCTATTTCTGGTTATATAATGAAAGGTGGACGGCGAAGGGCTTAGCTGGATCTGTTGGCGAGTACAGAGCCAAGAAAGTGATGGGAGGGAGATAGATAGATAGATAGATAGATAGATAGATAGATAGATAGATAGATAGATAGGTAGGTAGGTAGGTAGGTAGGTCGATAGATAGATAGATAGATAGATAGATAGATAGATAGATAGATAGGTAGGTAGGTAGGTAGGTAGGTAGGTAGGTAGGTAGGTAGGTAGGTAGGTAGGTAGGTAGATAGATAGATAGATAGATAGATAGATAGATAGATAGATAGATAGATAGATAGATAGATAGATAGACAGACAGACTAAAGCTCCTCACTTATTCTTCAGCATGGACAATAAAAGTACTAATGCTGTTATAGATTTTCTGTCTAATTGGTCCGTTGTGGGATGTGCCAACATTAAGTGTCCAAGTGGTTGACACTCTGAGCTCATTTATCTGACGCACTGAGAGTATACGCTTTTAAACAATCTGTATTTTCCTAATGGCTATGGCTACTGTCTGTCTATGACAGAGATACCTGACATTGGTGTTAGCCAAAAGCTTCATTAAAAGTTGTTTGGTTTCCAGAGCTGCACTCCCATCTCTAAAGGAGTGTTCAGACTGAATGCAAAGCATTTTTAGAGGTGGTGCAATTGTATGTAAAGTGAATGACACATAAGGGCACACAGAGATGCACATTCTATAGAGAGGCGAAGTCCCGCCCCTTGCGCTGGACCACCATGGGACCTTATTTCGGAAAAAATATGAACGTTAGTCAACGGAGAGAGATAAATATTTTTTTGATCCTGTTTGAACTACGCCATGAATCACACATATGATGTTTGTCAATTTAAAACATACCTTTCCAAGTCAAGAAAGTTGCAGTTTGTTTTAAAACTGTTGAAGTATAAGACTGGGAAAATACGTAATTAGAAAGACTACACACCCAAAAGTCATGTAGTGACATCTCTCTTTCTGAAGCTACGATGCCTGTGTGTTTCGGGCTGATGTACTCACACCAGCAACGTTTGGTACCCGGCTGATAAAAACACCAGGAGTCGCTGGATAAAACACATCAGGGAAGATAACGTTTCATTTATGTGTGGAACATAGCTAAGTTAGCTAGCTAGCTAGTGTTGGTGACGTATATCGTGCGAGACGAGAGATGTAGTTCACTGAGCGGTTTCACACAAAACTAAATGATATTACAACAAACTGAGACTTTCTTGACTTGCAAAATTATGTTTTAAATAAAACAGTGCTTCGACTTGAATGTCTTCTCTCTCTCTCTCTCTCTCTCTGTCTGTTTCATTCTCCTATCTGTGGGAATGATGTGCTTCATTTTTGCTTCTGGTGTGTTTGTGTAACATGTCCTCTTTACGGGTTACATGGTGTAGAGGAGGTGGTGTGGCTCAAGCTCTATCTGTTTGGCGACACCTGGAAGCTGCTTGACAGGTTTCTTCCATTTTCTTTCCATTCAGAAAAAAAAGAAGAAGACCAAAAGAAAGAAAACATGAATGCTATCAATGTAGGACTTGGAATTTGGTTTGTAAATATTTTATGAGGAAGGAAATGCACTCAGCACGTTTGTCACGCAATTTTGTTTTGACGAGTAACACTGAATGTTAATGTAAATATGTTTGTTTAAAAGAAAAGTCTGTACAAGCACAACAAGATAACAAGAAAAGGAGACAGCTCTGTAGGAAAAGGGGTCTGGTGTTCCAGATAAGTTTTGAGGTGAACTAGTGCCTGACTTCTCATACGCAAATACAGCACTTTCACACTCCACGCACACACAGTCGGTGCGTTGCTTGCAGGCTACAGCAAACATCTGGATAGTTTGGGGCATCTTTGACCATACCTGTGTCTGAAATCATCTCCTATTTACTAAAATCAAATTTAATCCCCACAACGGAGTGAAAAAAATGACTATAGCACATACATTACACGTTGGCAAAACTCCCACGGTACAATGCTTTGCTTTTAATAGATGTGTTAATTAGAATTATGTGACACAACACCTGTCAGCGAGGGCACACAATGGTGATGATTAGTAGGTGTCTGATATCGGAAATTACTGATCACCGAGTGTGTATTATAGAGGGAATAGGGAATGAGTGACACACAGCCCGTATTTTATATCAGACACCAAATCTGAAGATTTAGATTATAATTTTATAAACGGTCAGCTCTAAACAGTTTGTTTGAATTGTGCTATTTCATCACATAAACATTTATAGTATGCTACAACTTTGTTGCAAGCAGTTTGATGATTTTTTTGAATATTATATTATTATATTATACATAATTTGATATAACATACTGGTGTATATTGAATAATTTATAACATAATATAACCTAATTTAGCTGTAATTATATATATATATATATAGATATATATATATCTATATATATATAGATATATATAGATATATATATAATGATCTGTTTTCACAAGATTTGAACACATGTATAAACTATTTTAAAGCTACTGGTGAATGATTTGTACACGTGTGTAGACGGTTAATAAATGCTTAACAGCGCACTGTAAGATTTGTTCATGTGTGTAATCAATCACACAGCTATGTTATACAGTGTTATCAGTCATGGGTCAGGATCGCTGAAAAATGCAGTTCTTGCAGAAATCTCCAAAGTATCTTGGAGGGATTATTGATCATTTTTTATCAATTCTTGAGTGGTAAAAAAGAAGAAGTTTCAATTTAGCACCAAATCTGTGTAAGAAATGGTATCAACCCAAAAATTGCTGCAACAACTTATGAGTCATAATAGAGCATGGGAATGGTCATCATATACTCATATACACCGTTGACCTGTTATCTCCCCCTAAAGACCCCCTGTACCCCCCTAAAAAAGACAGAAACGGGTCTAAGGGTTAAATGTCTATACATCAGTTACGGATGCTTCATAAGAAGAGTTACAATTGATGGCAAATGCATTAGAAAACACTTAAAATGTATGTAAAAAAATAAGTATAAATGTTATTTAACGACAGACAATGAAATCATTACAGAAATGAATGAATGAACATCTGGGATGCCATCAAAAATGTTTTACAATTTATTCACTTCGCTTTTCACTCAACCGGAACATTACACAGGCAAAAAAAATAGAATAAGTGCATACCTTAATTGTATAAATTGTATTTTCATTTGTGACCGACACAATAATAATAAATCATTGTGATTGTGTTGTTGATGGTGGTGCAGGGCTAATAAGAGTTTATGTGGGTATTTTTGTGTGTGTGTGTGTGTGTGTGTGTGTGTGTGTGTGTGTGTGTCTTTGTGTGTGTGTTTATTGCCTGTGCCCCTATTAATCAGAACCTATCACTTGTGCCTAATGGAGATAGATTATCAAGCAGAGAGACGTGACTGTCCCCAGAGAATGCCTGGTTTCTGTGTGTGTGTGTGTGTGTGTGTGTGTGTGTGTGTGTGTGTGTGTGTGTGTGTGTGTGTGTGTGTGTTAGTAAATACCTCAATAACTGCGTGATTTTCTGCTTGACTACTAGAGCCACCGTCGTTTGTGTCACCTGCCCCCGATAAGGAGGGCGAGGGTGTGTTTCTGGATGCACAGAGGTTAAGCACACTCATTTATTACACTCTGTCTGTCTGTGTGTGTGTGTGTGTGTGTGTGTGTGTGTGTGTGTGTGTGTGTGTGTGTGTGTGTGTAATTAGCTGAGACTATGCTTGCTGGCGTACTCCACATGTATTTCCCAAACAAACAAGCCTTTAACAGCACCTGTACAGGCTTCTCCTACACGGCCGGAGGTGGAAAAAGAGTTTGCCACCAGCTGCAGCAGAAGGCTTTAATCCCTCAGAAATACCTTTATTATCCTCGCCGCTCAGGGTAAAATATCAGCTACATACTAATATTTCTCCCCTGCTTCCTTGAAACATGTCCTTGCACTGCTCCCCGGGAAACTTCCTCCTGGCTTCTTTGTATCTTGGAAACGTTTCAGGTGTATTCAGCCGAGCAAAATTACCACATCAAAGGCTACAAACTGCAGATCACATTAATTCGGCAGGAACAATATAACGCGAATGGTTTTAGTGACAATAATAGAGCGAAACAAACTCCAACTGATCCTTGCCACGCATAATCCCATGCTGACACGCTCGCACAAGGAAACACACACTTGTGTAAACCCATTTTACTTCCATTAAGTATCACTCAAAATGGATGAGAGCTCTCATTTCACGGAGTACTGCCACCGACTTGATATGAATGTCTCTTTAACATGGAGACAGACACACACATGCATAAACCCTCGTATAAATAGTCCTCGGTCTGACAGTGGTGTTAGGAGAGAGAGAGAGAGAGAGAGATTATGGGGGCTGCAGACTGATAATAAATTAAAACACAGAGGTCAGAACATCTGCATGAGTTGTGATAAAATCTCATATCAGACAAAAGTATGACAACGTATAAGGAAGGTCAAACTCAGAGCAAGAAATTAGCCTTTTTTTTTAAATGCTTGTTAAATGTTGTCAATTAGAATAACTCCAATGCAGTCAAAAAACAGAAACATAGATAAAATGAACAATGACAATGAATACAAATCTGAAGGATAAATAAATGAATAAAAGCACAAACCAAAAAGAAAAACTCAACTAATTAAAACCCATTTTATAAAACTTAGTTTTAAATGAAGACACTGAGTTAGCTTGTCTGATTCCCAATGGAAGGTTATTTCGCAGTTGTGGAGTAACCTACGAGCGAGGGTGTGAGGGTTGAGACAGTCAATAATGTAAGAAGGGGTTAGGCCGCTCTGTGATTTAAAAACAAGCAATAAAATGTCCAAATCAATTCTGAACACCAGTGCATTGAGATGAGAATATCTTATCTTCGAGTTCTTGTAAGAGCCCTAGCTGCGGTGTTTTCTAAGATTGAGGCGGTTGATTTATATAAATAATGAGTTACAGTAATCTACTGTAGATGGCTGGAGGCAAAAGCATGACTGAGAATTTGTGCATTGCTAAATGAAAGAAATTGTCTAATCCTGGCAATACTCCTGATTTGACCGATCAGATCCAAATCAAAGATTACTCCCAGATTTCTGGCCTCATGGGTGCACCGCAAACCCTGGGAAACTAAAGTCTGATCCCTGTGTGCTTTGGGTCCAAACACCACTTCAGATTTGTCATTATTCAGCATTAGGAAGTCACTGTACTCCCTGTTACGGCTGTGTGCTGTCGTAGCAAGGGATGTATTAAGAGAACTGGATACAGCGTTGGAGGCGAGGCCCCGTTCATTCCTATGAGAGTTGCTCAGTGGCGCATGAAGCCAAAATGGCCCTACTTCCGAGTGGAAAAGTACCAGGATCTTCCGCATCCATTGGGCCCATAGAGCAGGCGCAGTAGCATCCGCTTGGTCACATGGCTTGGTCACGGGGTCACACGGCTTGCTAACCCCGCCTCCCAGCCCAGTTCCAGCCTTGATCTGGGTCTCATTCACATGAACGGAGATAGGGAAATAACTCTGGATTCACCTATTAGTGCATTTTACAACTTTTAGAACGTAATGATTTAAATAAGGGCTATTCAAGTGCTCATACTGGGAAGTTGATTGTCTCTCTCTGTGTGGGCGTGGCCCTCCTGGCTCATCATACACACCTGTCTGCAATCAACTAATCAGCCCTCCCAGTCTGCACACCTGCTTCTCACCAGTTCATCAGTCTGCAGTATATTTGTCAACCACGGCGGTGGTTCCTGTCACGTTCTGGCTCTGTGCCCAGAGGCCGTTGGACTTAAGACTTTATATCTCGTGTTATCTTTGTAGTGGCCTCTGAGAGAGGTTTTTGGGTTGTCTGTTTTATTCCTTGTTTCATTCGTTCAGTGTTTCCTGTTTTATTTTGATATACTCACTGTGTGTGTCATGTCTAGTTTTACTTCCTGCCATCGTATTTTTCCCACCTTTGTGATTGTCTGCCTTGCCCTGATTTGTTCCACCTGTGTCTCATCATCCTGCTCTCCATGTGTATTTAGTCTGTGTGTTTCCCCTGTTTCATGGTCAGTTCGTTGTCGCTCCTCGTGTGTTAAGTTTCACCCTTGAGAGAGTTTTTCAGGTGTTTTGTATTTCAAGTTTATTCCTTTTGCCTTTAGTTTGTGGATTGACTTTTTGTTACCTGTCTGCTGGACCAGCTGAATTTTTATTCTCTGTAAGTTTTTAATTATTAAATCATTGAACTCTGCCTGCTGCCATCTCCTCATCCTTACCTGCGTTTGGGTCCAAGCCTTGTTTCCCAAATAACCTCACAGTTTCATTAAAACAGGACAGGCTGCCACAGTGTCCAGAGTGGCAGCACATCGTTGCGTGAATCTAGTAGCCAGCTCCTCCGCAGAACATGAGAAATCTAGCAGATCAAGCTGCAGAGAAGCCTGATAGTCGTGACAGAAATTCTCAATGGTCTGTGAAGTGGTGGGTCGAAAGTGTCGAGGGCCTCTCAAGTTAGAGACCGCAGCCACTAGAGGAACATTAAAAAGGACAGCAGCATGGTCACAAACATGCAACGATGTAAGTGTGGCACTTCTGAGTCTCCAGGACCTTCAACAACAGTTCTGACTGTTGATTCGGGATGTCATTTGTTCCCACGTGGACAACAAGTTGATCCAACCTTGGGTGGTCCCGTATAATCTCTGGGATTCTGCTAGCTATTTCCTGGACCCTTGCACGAGGAAAACAGTACGTTTTCGCTGTCTTCATCCTGACATTCTGGACTATGGAGTCTCCTAGGATCACAGTCGTGAAGTGGGATGGCGTGGGAGGAGTGCGATGCGGCACAGGATGCGGTGGAGAAACCAACACCCCACGGTTCCTTCGCGGAACCTGAGTGACTGCCGCGGGGAGAAGCCAGGCTTCCTTCGGGGAGGCCGGTCCAACTGTTCACCCTGCGGTTTCAATAGATGAGGGAGACCGGAGGCCTCCCCTTAGTGGAGGAAAATTCTGTTCATCTAGGGCATTAAATCTGGAAGTCAGGGACTCTTCTTGCTGTGTTTGCTCTTATGGACGGTGGTCCAGGGCTCCATTTGCTGGGAGGTAGAGCTAACCGGAGTCTTCAGTCTAGCACCTGGTTTGCTCCAGGGATCTCCACCCTGGGAAGGAGCTGGTTCTGAGCACAGCAGAGTCAGTAGAGGGCCAGTGCTAACCAGTATATTCATGGAGCTGTTCGTCTTTAATCCGATAAAGGATGGATATCCTTCGTTCCAGTTGGGCAAGTTTCTGGCTAAGACCGAGACAGCTCGCACACCCAGGTGAAGTGGTAAGTGGCGGCATGCGGGGCGGGCTAAATATTTTGTTTTTCAGTGAAATGGTGGCGTGTGGCCTATACTTTCAGTCTCATTTTGACAATGCTTTGATGGCTGCTCGGAGAGGAGAAAAATGTAATGGAATTTTACTTGGACCGCCGATGCCATTTGAAGGTCAGGCGAAACAACAACCAAGTTTTCTCGTCTCTAAGGGAACAAAATACTCGCAGTACCCAAATAACAGCCTCCTTGCTTATTGTTCCATCTTTTTCTTTCTTCTATTGATTGTCAGCTGTCTTCTGGGTAGTCAGACTTGCTGATGACCTTTAAATTGTGTGTGTGTGTGTGTGTGTGTGTGTGCCGCTGCATGTGTATGTGTGTGCCATTACCTCTGTGTCCAGCCGCAGCATATGCTCTCTTTGTGTTCTGTCATGTTATCATATTTTCTCCTGTTCTCTTCATCGATTACCTGTCACCAGGCTGAAAAGTGGACTTTTGTTTCACCAAGTTAGCAAATAGTGTGTGCTCTCTCTCCTGCTCTGATTCTCTGTCTCTATTCTGCTTGTCTCCTCTATTTCTAAAATACAAGATTCCTCTGACATGCCAATCTTTACCTGCTTATCTGTATCTGTCCGCACTTTTCTTTGTGAAATATTAAGTGGCGGTGGTTCTCCTTTGCCTCTCTTCAGCTGTGAGGTTGTTAGACGAGGTTGCGTAACTTATTAAACACATCCGTGTATCTGTTTCTTTTTCCAGTGTCATATCGTGCCTCAGGTCCCAGAAAGTGAAAAATCAAATCAGACCTGTCATAACACATCTGTTATGCATGGCTTAGTTTGTTTGTGTCTTTGTTTGTGCATGCAGGTGTGTGCGTTATGCGTGCACCTTACGTGTGTGTTTGTAATGTCGGCGGTACGCATGGCTGAGCGCGGGACGCTTCTCTTGCTGGGATGCTAAACGGCAGAGGGAGAGAAGGTTAAGTAGGAAGGTCAACAGAGTAGAGAGGTGGAGATATCCATCACAGAAACCAATACATTTCCGTGGACACCGCGGCTATTTATTTCTATTTCTATGGAAAAGAAGACACTTTCTGCAGGTAAGCTGGCAGCCTGCCTGGGGCCAACTTGACACATCCTCTGCAGACATTTGGAGGAGAACAGAGAGCCCCGGAGTAAACAAACTGACTGGGCAAATCAGCTTGAAAAGTTGTTTGCTTGGAAGCAGAGGCAAGTGTATTTATTTCTTCCAATAAGAGGTCATTCTGTCAAAGCTATATATACGTAAACAAATTGACGTTGATTCATTAAAACCATTGGAAAAACATTTTTCTAACCTTTAAGACCAAAACATAACGGTAAGAATATCAGTGGATTTTGGTCCGTTTTGATTTTCCTCCCTCTGTTGAAACCAATTATCCAACGAGACAATGAATGACTGCATCACTGGACAACAACCAATGAGCGTCAGTTTTTCCAGGACACCACTGTTAGCGGATGGGACATGAGCCAAACTAAAATGCCAAAGTACATGTCAAATAGATTTTTCCCAAAGATGCTTTCTGTCATTTTAGGTAGTTCTTATCACGCTGATGTATGTTCAATTGTTAATTTTTCTAATAGGTTTGGTTTTAATTATTTATTTGATGCTATAAAAAGGGGGTGAGACATCATGATTGATTCTTTCTCGCTAACAAGCTACGACCGTGCTCGGCTCGTGATTGGTTCGGGTGGGTGTGTGGGTGGGACCTAGATACCGTGGCTCCAGCCCCCCCGATCACGACTGCGCAGACTCTGGCTGCAAATGACGATGGCAGCTCCTGTATCTAGTATATTTTATCTTCACTTCTGTACGGGAGGAAGTGGAGATGCGTCAACAGTTTTTATATACATTCTATGTTCAAAACCCACATATATAAGATTAATGATAACAATATTAGATATTCGAGATACAATTAACCGATTATCTAAATTGTAGCCGATTAATTTTCTGCTAATCGACTCATAGATTAACTAATTCCTTTAGTTTTACTGTATATGATTTGCTCTACAGTCTCAGTTTTCAAATTGTCCATTACTCTGCTTTTCAAATCAAATCCCTTTTCATCAACGTGCTTCCTTTTCTCAATCCAGGCAAATTAAAACACATTATTCTCTCATGCGCATACCTTCTTTTCTGCTTTTAATTTTCTCTCTCCTGCAGTCAAGCAACTTTTCTTGACTTTATCTCTCTCCACCTCCCTCCCACGTGTTCTGTCACAACCCTTCTTCTGTTTTTTTTTATACCTCGCTCTCTGCTTCTCCTCTCCTCTCTTCTTCCCATCCTCCCGTCTCCTCCGCCTCTAACACCTCTTGTCATTATGGCTAACTCCTGCTATGACAAGCCACGGCTTGATCTATTTCTATCTCCTCTCAGACAAGTGTTACATATACACCAACTGTTCATCAGAGAGAGAGAGAGAGTGTGTGTGTGAGTGTGTGTGTGTGTGTGTGTGTAGGGACAGAGAGTTGGGGACATCTGTGTGCATGCACATTTACTGCATGCGTGCGCAACAGCTGTTAAGTTTGAATTTGACGATCAGCATTAAAATTCACGTCGCCAGCATGTGCAGTACATTGTCACCCATTACGATGTGGTCTTTGATGTTTCTGAAAATGGCGCATAATGGTGCTTGATATGAAGACGACAATGGTGAGGTAGCTACCTACCGGCTATCAAATGCACATTAGATCGCTATGGAGACAACTGACATCACAGGTACCGAATTAAAATAAACCTGTACTGACTTATTAACTTTGGTTGGGTTGTAAAGGTCATGTTTAGACTTCTATATATTAGTTCTGACTTGCTCCCTGAAGTGATGATAATGTAAGCCTTTAAAGGGAAAATTCAACACCTTTTAGGTGGATGTCCAATCAGTGTTGATGGTAAATGATGGTCAATTGAAGCAATAAATTCCTCAGTGCGTGTTATATTGACCAAGAAAGCTGACATAATACCATCACCGCTGATTGGGCATCCACATAAAAGGCGTTGAATTGTCCCTTTAATGGTTAGAAGTGATTAACTCCAGACATATTTGTCTTCAATGTGTGCAAACGCAGGTCAGCAGTGCCAGCTCTCCTATGGAAATAGTTCCTCAGTTGTTATAGTGCCGTGTTGTTAATGATTATGTGGACTATATTGAGTTGGAGTTAGAGTAACCTATAGCTTTTACAAGTAGCCTTCCGAGCTGCTGGAAGCATTTTGTGCCTTTGTGTATTCTTTAGTCCAAATCCAACAACAGCCCTAATGAGTTTGCCTTGAGAACCCTACAACCTCTGTTTCAACAATGCAGATGTTGTCCATCTAGATAACAATTCTTACCAGAGGGTATATGATAGCATACGTTATTCTAGCAAAAACAAGCAGAGCAATCGTCTTGATCATAAAGTGAACAATACAATATTATTACATATAGTAGACCTACTGATTTAAAGCTGCTGTGATCAATATTTTTTATATCAACAATGTATAAAATAAATAGCCTACAATATAATGTGAAAGGTGAAGCTCGTAGTGGCGAACCAAAAGAGAATTGTCACCTGACCTGAGAGTTTTTTGGCTTCTTTCTGCACCTTGTTTTGGTTTTTATGGCCCACAGCTTTACTGTTTTAGTTCAGTCTCACCGCTTTCATCAGTGTTGTTTCCAGCAGCATCAGGCAGCTGTGGTCAGTGAAAAAGCTCTGATAATATACTCACTGTACTCTCCTTGCCCAGCACCAAACAACAGACAGACAAAGTTAAGGACTAGCAAGTGAACATAGCGGATCAAACATGAGAATAGAAGAGAATATAATCTTTAGAAAGTGTTAATATATCAGTGTTGTTTTTACAGGCCTTAAGTGCCTCAAATACTGCAGATTTAATTGAGTTTTGTCAGCACTGGTAAGTGGATGTAGTCACTGTGACGTCACCCATTGGTTTGTGGACTACGGTTTTGAAGCCTCAAGTTCGACATTTTGGCTATTTTGCAACCAGACGTGACACAAGAGGTTGGAGCTAATACAACCGAACGCTGAATAAGACATTTCTCGGCGACCAAAACTATTAACTTTCATGATCTGAAAACACACTGTGAACGGGTTAAAAATTTAAGACAAAAACACAGACTAGTCCCACGACAACTCGTGGTATTGACCTGTTAATCACAAGTTGGCCATACCCTAAAGCATACCCTGCTTTATGGTCTATTTGACTCTAAATGGGCCATAATTTACTAAATGAACATCATGCTGTATTGAAGAAGACTTGAAACTAGTGATCGAGACCATAAACTCATGTTAACAATGTTTACTGAGGTAATAAATCAAGTGAGAAGTAGGGTCATTTTCTCATAGACTTCTATACAATCTGACTTCTTTTTGTAACAAGAGGAGTCGCCCCCTTCTGGATATTAGAAAAAAAAATACAAATTTAAGGCACTTCAGCATTGGCTTCATTTTTCAGAACCGGAGTAACCAATAGCAGGAGCTGCAGGCTCGCTCTGTGAGCGCTATGATTTGCTGAGAAATGTGTCAATCAAGTTGCACCTGCAGTCTCCTCCCGCCCCCAGCTCTCACGAGCCAATGGTAGCCTGGCCTACCGACCACACGTTTGATTGTCTTCTAGAAAAAAACGAACGCAATGTGAGGATTAGGAAACACCGCAGCTATTTCGTCTTAAACGACCGAAATTATCGGATTTAACTGCACAGAGGAAGAGGAGACTATTGAAGGAGCAAGCACGCCAAATACAGAGGGACTCGTTGTTAAAATATATTTATCCCAGAAGTGTTAGCAGGGATGACGGCGCGTCTTCAAGACCGGAAACACCGAACCGAGAGACCGCTGGCGATGCTAACGAAACTAACGTCACGACGCTCCAGAAAAAGGCAACAATTACCTCAGATATGAGACGTGAAAAGGTAAGCTTTATCTGCTCTCTACTCCTTGTTTAAGTTGCTGATGAAGCTTGCTTGCGCACATTTCATGTGTGTGTTTGGCGCACATGAGAAAGTGGTGTATAAGAGAGATTTGCACTGGTATTATTTCGTTTTAGGAGCGGAAATTGGTTTATTTTGAAAATAGCTGATGCTGTGATGACTGCTGTAAATAATTTGGAACCAGGTTATTATGCAGACCTGTTGGGTGCGTTATTTGGATCAGCAAAATGCTTGCATACTTTAATATTGTTGACACTGTGAGCACACCGGCGTTGCTATTTGCGTTATGTGTAGGGAATATTGGTGTTTGTGTGTTGTTGCTGGTATGGTAGGCTACGTTGCAAATAACGTTTTTTTTTTTTTATCAATTTACAATATGTTTTTTTTATTTTGGGGGGCTTTCTGTGTCTAAGTATACCATTATCACCCAACTGAGGACTCATTGTTCGGTTGTGATCTGTGATATCCTGTCCTTTTTTTAATCTCTCCAGCTTTTAAATATCTATTTTGAAAATAGTTCATCATTTTAAACACTTGATCTGATCATGTCAGAAGCTAATCTGTCACAAAAATAGTCATCTCTTACCTGTTTTCTTTTGAAAGAAGTTTCATACAATGTTTAATACCTGGTGTGGTCGACACCAGGTGGAATGTAAGTACATTCGCCCAAGTAGCCTACTGTATTTAATTTTGAGGTACTTGAGTATTTCCATTTATGCCACTTAATACTTGTACTCCAGTACATCTCAGAGGGAAATATTATACTTTTTACTGCACTACATTTATTTCACACTTCAGCTACTAGACACTTTTTACATAAAACACATTTATGTTTTATGATATGATGCAGTACTGTACCACTAATCTATCCAGTAGAATATAACGTATCTAAATTGAAGAACTACAACATTAAAATGTATTTGTTTGTGATAAAACTGAATAATATAATATTCTATAATATAACACTTTGAAAGGAGCCATTCTACATAATGAGTACATTTAATTTTGATCCTTTTAGTACATTTTGCTGATAATACTTCTGTACTTTTACTAAGTAACATTCTGAATGCAGGACTTTTACTTGTAATGGAGTATTTTTAGACTGTGGTATTTGTACTTTTACCTAAGTAAAAGATCTGAGTACTTCTTCCATCACTATTTGACACAATTTTGATGCTGCAGATTATTAGGAAACACAGAGCGGTAAAATGCAGGAAAGTATAGAAGTAAAACAAAAGGAAGTAAAAAGTCTGCATTAAAAGTGCTTAAAAAGCTAAATACTGCGACACAAAGCAAACCATCATATACTGGAACAACCATATCCATCTCTAGTGTCCCCGACACAACACGCTGCTGATTGATCCTCATAAATCCTGGATAGCTGTTTTTTCTGTCAGCTCGTTGAGGTCAACAAGTTGGCTGTGTGTTTATGTCTGTGGAGGCTATCGCACTCTTATGTCTTTGCTCTTCTCTCTATGGGGTCATCAAACACTTCACTGTAATCCCCGGAGACCTTGATGTAGCTTTAGTGTGTGTATGTGTGCGATAGTTAATGCAGGACCCCTGTCTGCGCCAGCCAAAAGATAGTGTGGTTTTCTTTTTGACCTCCCTTGTACCCTTCCCTCAGGGGCAAACGATCCAATCAGAGGATAAGCCTATTTCCAGACCCTCCCCCTGGGAGCGAGAAAGATCCAATCGGATAAAGGTTCATCTCAGATCAGAATCAACAGGGGGGTGGATAAGGCGCCATACGGACACACAACCAGCAAAAGAATGACAGAAAAGAAATAGACAAACACGAAAATGTAGACACAAAAAGTGCGACAAATGCCTTAAAACAGATGTTGCTTGTCGCATAATGAGTGAATAAACAGCTGTTTTCTAAAACATGAGGGGGTTTACCTTTTGTATGATCAGATAAGGACAGAGTGGGCTCCTGTTTCTCTGCTTCTGACTGCGGCAGAACCCCTCTGTGATAATTTTCAGCAAGTGCTTCAGCGAGTGGGATAGAAAGCCCACTGAAAGGACAGAAATATGAAAAGCTCACCCTGATTAAAACAAACAAACAAACAAAAACCATGAAAAGCAGCAGTCTTAGCTAGACAGCCTGGTCGCCGGGAAAAATATGTTGGCATTGGACGTTTCTGCAAACCATAGATACGTTGAATGGCGACGTTTTTGCATTCCTTCAGAGCAAGTGACGTGGTTTAAATAGCGAAAAGAGACAGATATGCACAGTATGTAAGGCTTCCTTTTCCAGGGATGTTTCCAATTTCAGCACCAGCAATCTTATAAAACATTTTAAGACGCATCACGCAAAAGCGCACGACGACTTCACCAAGGCAAAGTGGGAAAAAAAGAACGAACTGCAGCAGCAAACATTGGAAACCGCATTCCAACGCCGAGATAAATTCCACAAAGATAGCCTAAAAGCGACGAAGATATTATATTTATCATGCTGGTATCGGATTGGTACTTCGGAACATCTCTACTATAGAGGTTTTGTTGCGTTGTTACGTTACGTTGTTACGTTACGTTGTTACGTTACGTTGTTACGTTACGTTGTTACGTTACGTTGTTATGTTACAGTACGTTGTTATGTTTCGTTGTTATGTTACGTTGTTATGTTGTTACATTATTATTTGAACACAAACCATGATCTTTTTTTTTAACCATAACCAAGTAGTTTTGTTGTCTAAGCCTAACCAATCGTTTCACAATGTTAACCACATGGCTTTGCGTTTCTTCAAGCGTGATACGAAACATATTTATGAAACGTATTTTTGGTTCAGAAACGCCTCCATTCAACGTATGTGTAGTTTGCAGGAACGTACAATGCCAACATTTTTTCTGCCGACTGGGTTGGGCTGCGTGCAAACAGGGAGAGGATGGTAAATATTGTGACACTGATGCTTTAAAGGCATTGTGTCTTCTCATGCTGTGTGTGCCCTCGGAAAAATATTTATTTGCCTTTTCTTAATATTCTATTAACTTTTTGATTAGCATTTCCTCCTTCCCCGTAAACATCCGTCGTTACGTTCCTCTTGCGTGCCGCAGGTTGCACATACAGTGTTTGTGTGGGCTGCTGGGCTATAGCGCGTTTGTGTGCCTCGTGGTGCTATTGCCACCAATGTCACTTTCATCCGGGCGTGTTACTCTTCACTCTATCGAATGCTTTGAAGACGCAAAGAGACTTGAATTCCCTCTTTTGCTCCCAGTGACACCCAAATATGTACACAACAAACACACAAAACATTCAGTAGTGACACCGAAAGGCTTAATTTGCATCCATCTTTTAGCCCTACAGGAACAACTGTGATCTATGAAGCATCTCCCTCTGTTTAATTGTTTGGTTGCCCAAAGGATGTAATGATTATGCATGCTACAACATGCCTAAGTGATTGTCTTTGTGCACGCCTCAATATTTGTGTGGGTGAAAATATGTGTACACAATGGGCTTATCTGTGTGTGTGTGTGAGAAAGAGAGAAAGAGCTGCTGTTGTGGTCCAACAAAGTCTGAGGAAATGTTGCTGTTGGGGGGGTCTTTTACTTCGTTGTCCATATTGTAGCTGCTTCCTGTCAAAGAGTAGTACATCCCCAGAATTATTTCAGTAGGATGTGGGCGGGTAGACAATTTCTTTTATTATTATACAAATGTTTTTGAGTCTATATAGTAATTTTATAAAAATTTGGCTGCCATACATTGAGTCATTGTGTATTTGCATGCCCGTGTGTGTTTTTCTGCATCGCTAAGGGCAACAAATGTCCTTTATCACTGTCAAAATGCCAAATAAGTTATCAACACCTCCCTGCCTGCTGCTGTGACATCTATGCCCACACACACACATACACACATACACACACGTACACACACGTACACAACAAGTCAGCAGGCAGACAGTATTACTCAGACACAGAAAACCAGCCGAAGTAACACTGTGTACATTTTTATTAAGGTGAAAGTGAAGAGTTTGGCATTTGAATGAAATAAATCATTTGTTGTAAACTGTGTTCCGGTGTGTGTGTTGGTACACTTGCACCTCTGTTTGTGTGTGTGTACTGTGTGCATTAATGCTTTTGGCATTTCTTCGCTGTCAGTTAAAAAACTGTTCTCCGGTATAAATGTAGATTTTCACCTCTGTGACACACAAACACTCACTCGGCTGTATTGACTGGTGTCTTACTTAGAGAGCCTGAGGCAGTTGAGTGGGTTGGACTTGAAAAAATTCTCTCTGGCAATTTATAATGGCTACTCTGGACAGTGATACAATGAATTCATTAGCGGTGCCAAATGAAGGGGAATTGTTCTGAGATTAGACAGAATCTTTTTTTTTTTGTCCTCAAAGACTGACAAGCATACAAAATGATTTGCATACAGGATAAGAATGATTACAGCTGTGTTGTGTCAGGACACCTCTGCATGTTTTCAATACAGAACCACAGCAGAGCAAAAACATTCCATCGCAGTGGGATGCACGACTTCTAATGCACTTTCATTGTACGTTCCCGTACAACAAAACTGCATCGTCAGTTGACCCTTCCCTAAGTTCCGCCCCTCAAACGCAGACTGGCCAATCATAGCGTAGCGTCGGCCAGCTCTGACCAGGGTTCGACAACTATATAGCTCTGCTCCATAGACTCTCGTGCAATCATTTCGAATTTTCTTCATTTTTGGGCTGTTTTTGTGGATTTCGAGCTAGTCATGGTTAAACCTTGTGTAACAGTGATACTCGTTACCTGGGCAGGTTGGAAGGAGATATACATTTCTAAAATGTTACGTACATCCTTAACTTTTTGATATATTTATTGTTTTTGATATATTTATTGTTATTGTTGTTATTAAATATATATATATATAGATATATATATATATATATCTATAAATATATCTTTATATAGGTATATAGATCTATATATCTATATAGATATATATATATATCTATATATATATATAGATATATATATATATATCTTGTTGTGTAGTCTTAATTTGTGCAAAATAAATAAATAAAATCAATTGAGTGAGAAATCAAGTTTAAGTAGTGGGTGTCCACACATGATTTAAAGCTAATGCAGAGGCGGAAGAAGTAACATACTCAGATCTTTTAGTAATAACATAGTGTAAAAATACTCTAGACATGCTTCAGCGCAATGCTTCCTAGGGGCGGCACATGATGCGCCGCTGTGCTGCGACGGCGCGTCATGTGGTGTGTTGCAGTGTGTTTTCAGCTTCAGAGTGACTATTCAAGCAATAGACACCACAGAAAACCTCCATCACTGCAGTGGTGGTGGTTTAATTAGTTTCATACTGGTAATGATGGTAATGATCTTTGTGCGGGTTTTTGTCCTTGAGTCTCATCATCCATATAAAACATCATCCACCTGGACACTATTACTCTGCTGCTAGTCTTATTCATCTTTTGCCCTTTCCAGGTTTTATTTTTATACTTTAAGATTTAACAGACAAATGTTGACATGCAGGTATAAGAACCCCTTTGAAATACACACAAACAGGAAACATCAGTAATGGAGGGTCGTCACTGCAGGGGGATAGTAAGAATAACTAAATAGTTAACCCTTCCCATCTTGCTCTCTCTGTCAAACAGTGTGTGCTCATGGCCACTTTTCTGTCTTCATATATCAAGCAGTGCAGCCCTGAGAGTATTTGTTCATAAATTCCACTGGTCCCAGTTGCGTGGTTGTTAAAGTGATGTAAACGTAAAAATGTAAGCAATGTGGTAATGGAATATAAATAATACAATAAGCAAAAGTGATATTGTGCTATTATAGCTTGAGGTATCCTGACAACTAAATACCAGACGAGGCAAAAGGGAAGTGTGCTGCGACACAAAAGCAGAGTGATGTCTCCTCCACTGAATCCATTATTTTCTATATCGTGCATATACTGCAGGCAAGAGGAGAAGATGTTTTTATTTTTTATTTTATTTTGTCAGTTTAACTCATGTTTGGATCAGTGAGAACACTCACAAGCGAGTTAGTGTTTTAGCTGCATAACCTTAACCATACATTAACGAACATTTCCCCTAAATTTAGCCATACCATAGTTGATTAAGCGTTTTAAAACATTGTCATGTAACATATCCAGGGTTTTGCAGAATAGCTCTTATATTTATATATATATATATATATATATATATATAATTATTCAGTCTCTCTTTCAAACTCTCAAACCAGAGTTGGTGATTGTTGGAACCGTGGAAAGACTAACAGAGACGGTTTTGAGTTTTATTTTGTTTCTCTCGAGTTTGAATGAAGTGTGTTTTACAACGATCAGTGAGGTAAAATTACTGTTTCTGTCAATGGAGTCTAGCAGCTTTGAAGAGTGCAAATAACGGCTCTTTCTTTTCACATCCAACTCTGTGAATTAAGGTTTTATTTCGACCAGTTGATGAGAGTTGGTGATTGTTGAAACAGTGCAAAGACTAACCAAGATGGTTTTGAGGAGTTGTATTTTGTTTCTTACATTTGAATGTGTGTTTCGATGATCAGAGAGGTAGAATGACTGTTGTCTGACCGGAGTCTGGTGGCTTTGAGGAGCGCATGTTAATTGCATGTTTTGTACGTTAATAAATTATAATACTGTTGATTTTATTTATTATATATTCACTTCAACGCGCTTTACATAGCATCACGCCGGAAAAGGGGCGAAAATTAGCTTGTCCACCTGGGTGTCATGTTTTCATCACTGCCGATTGGAGCTGTAGCCGATAAGTTATATAATTATATATTATATAATTTATACTATAAATTATAATTATTTGTCTTGGTAATGAATGCCGATTGTAACCTTTCCCACTAAAGACATAAGCCTGATGTCAGTGGGTGTTAGTGGGGTTTTTGTCCCACTCTTTTATTTGACTGGTCAGATAGTTGGTTTTGAAAACATCATTTATAGATGAATAATATCAAGAAATATTCCTATACTTGAAAGTCATGTTCACCAAAGCAGAGCAGCATTTGACTCGCGTTTATCCGTAGTCAGGAAGTCTGGTCGGACAACATGCCTTTAACCCCTGTCAGTCTGCAGTCTGGAAGAGATGTAAAGATCTACTTTCCACTTAAGGAATTTTCTGCTACACAGCACAGAGACACACTTTCAACACTGACACCCATTGCGCCCCACTGAGGATGGAATTACATCAAAATGTCCACAGGGCAGATCTTATGTTACAGACGTGTCTTGCACATTGTGCATGCACAAAGGTTAAAATCCAGCGAGCTATCGCAGTTTCATCTCATTAATCCCGGCCACTTGAAACCAACGTTCCTCCCTCCTTCTATGACGCTCTTTATGTAGTTTGAATATTCCTCCCCTGCTTCTACAAAAAAAAGGCAAATTAAATGAATTTTCTAAGAGCCCGAGATGAACTTTGCACGGTTATCGATTAATAAATTAAGTTCTTTTGACATTTCGTAGAAAGCCCGTCCAGCTTTGAGAATTATGGCTTCATTACACCATTGTATTATTGAAAGCTTTCCATCAAGTTTTTAATATCTTCTTTCATCACGAATGTATGTGTTTGATGTGAGTCTTAATGAATTGGACGTTATTCCAGTGATGCAAAATCAATGTAATACTAGCCTGAATATCTAGGATATCTGGGAGAGTGAGCTGTGAAGATTTGGAAACTCAAACACACATGCATCTTTTTTCATTTTCTCCCTGCACACAAGCAGAGGCTCTCTGTCTTCCATACGTGTAAAATTATCAAGCATGTGATCGTAGTGTAGTGATTTATACACCTCATCGCTGTGTGTGTGTGTCTGTTTCTGGTGCACATTTGTCTAAATTTTAAGAATGCATACTAGCAAGTCTGTTTTTTCACATTCATGGAAAGTGGTCTCAGTTTTAAAACAAATTGAAACAACACATTTTTACCATGTAGCGGTATGTAACAGCAAATGAGCCAGATTCATGATAATGGGCCAAACAGATGATAGCAGAAGTACAACTATGATTTAAATATATAGGTCAGATCGGGGCTCATTAGCGGTTCATACCAAGTGCTTTAACTCCGCGGGGACCAGCAATAATAAAGTACATGTTTATGGATGAGATTCACTGCATGTATGTTCCTGGTAGCTGCAGCATGGCAAGGGCTGGTGTCCAACTGTTCACGCACAAATGCGACATTGGTAAATTAATGACGAAGGGATACAGCTGGGCTGGTGGTAAATAAATTAGGCCTTATACGAGGGAGCTCTCCTTAGAGATTTCAGACTTCAGAAGGAAGGGAAGAAGAAAGGGGCCGAGGCAGGGAGGAGCGAAAGTGATTGAGAAGGAGTGTAGCGTGCTGAGATGGATGAGCAGAAACAATTTTGAGATTTTTCTCCCCTTTCTTCCCCTCTCTCTGTCTTCTCCTTTTCATTTCTGTCCCTTCTAGCTTTTCCTTCGTCTCCCCTTCTAACTAAATGCTCTTCTGTCTGCCCCGGCCTGCACTCCGAGTCTGTCAGTTCTCCTTTGAGAAACCGGGAGGTGAAAAGGGGGGGAGGGAGACGAAGATGGAAAGGGAGAACAAGAGAGGGGAATGGAGGATGATGGCTCTCAGAGATATTTCAATATTAATACGGGATTCAATTTCAATAATAGAATTCGACCTCGGATCTTTTCCTCTCTGCCTCTCTCTCAGGGAGCCTTCGCTGTCAGGTTGTGTTTTCACTCGGATGGGTTAAACAGGGGGGCTAATCCATCTTGCTCCGCCGAGGACACACACAAACAACATAATCTGACATCGTGTAGCCTCTTGAACACTCAGGAAATTCAGATGAAGATGCCTACAGCTCGGAAAGTCGAGGCTCTCTCCTGCGAGAGCCGGTCCTGACCGTCTGCCAAAGGAATGAGAATCACGGTTGGGTTGTACACAGTCAAGGTGACTTACACTTTCTGAAACACCTCGATGCACACACACATACTCGCCGTCTCTTCTGAGTAGTTCCGGGATGGTCAGTGTATTTGAAAAGCTTGACTCATGTGGTGAGACCGCTCTTCATTTACACTTCTTGCTCTCCATATCGCTGCATGACAGAGTTCCTCTTTTCTCCTCTCTTGACATTGTAATTCATAGGTCTCTAGTTTTTGGGCAGCTGTGCTACAAACCTCATCTGCAGGTGCAAGCTGGCACTAATAGACTGAAGAGCCGCATGGGTTGGTACAGTATAAAATAGTAAGTTCCTTTGGAACTGTCACGGTGCTGACCTGTGCCCTATGAGAGTTGGTTGCGCGCTGGCCAAACACACACTAGTTGAAGGTCTATTAGGGCGCTTTCACAAGCAAACATTTAGTCCGTTTTAATCGAACTGTGGTGCGGTTCGTTTGGGCAGGTGTGAACGTAGTAATCGCACTCTGGTGCGGATCAAAACAACCCGTCCAAGACCGCTTGTGAGAGGTGGTCTCGGACCGTTTCCGAGCCAACCAAAACGCAGGCTGCCTGTGCGGGCATTTGTTGAGATGGACACAGGTCAACGACAGGTTAACATGAGTTGGAGAGGACTGACCTGGACTTCTGCAGAAGTCCGACGTTTGCTTGACATCTGGGCCGAAGAGAACACGCAGAATACGCTAAATAAAGTCCACAAAAATAGTGACGTTTATAAAGTCATTCCAGATAAACTGAAGGAGAAGGGATTGGTGCGCACGGTAGATCAGTGCCGAGTCAAATTGAAAAAACTTCGACACAATATCAAAGTTTGCGATATCTTGCATAGAAGCGGCAGCTCTCGAGATGAAAATGATAAATTCGCTCTTTCGTACGCGCCCCTCAGCAACTTATTTTTTTTTTGTTTTGGTCCGTTTTAATGTGTCCACTGTGAAACCGAACCTGACTAAATAGAAAACGAACCAAAAGTATCAGTTTCACTCTGATTTGGACTAGCCAAACGGACTATGGCTTGTGAGAGCGCCCTTATTTATTTCATCCTTCTGGCGCAATACATTTGTAGTTCTAGTTGTGTAGATAAGTTACCATCTCGCCCTTCTTCCATTGCATCGTTACGTCTTTATTTTTTGTTTTATTCAACCTTTATTTATCCAGTCCCGTTGAGATTTTAAATCTCTTTAACAAGGAAGTCCTGACCAAGACGGCAGCGTAAAGGTGTCGCACATAAAAGCACAAATAACAGACTTAAAAGCAAACATGCAAAAATTTAGACGCAACTTAAAAAAAATTCACATAAAATAGACAAGTAACAGACTTAAAACAAACAGTAAATTGCATCAACCAATGAATTAGCAGTGTCCTTCAGTAGCAGGACATATACATTCAATGTTCAAATAGTCCATTATCCTGTTTTTAAAATATTGCATGCTTATAAAATAATCTAGTTTAAAGGTGCTAAAATCGATATTCAGAGCATTAATATCGCAGCAAACAACTATTTGCTATGTAAAGTTATAGAGGAGTAATGCCAACCTGCAAACCTGAGCAGGTTGGCCGTCCCAACCGATGGCGTAGCGCCCACCCTCCGGTTCCCCCATCAGGTCAACACCGTTGGCTCTGCCAGCACTTTTTGCCGTTGTTAGCACCGTTAGCTACGAGCCGCAACATGTTGAAAACCACAATGGAGGTGCTCCCAATCCCGTATTTAGTACCTTTAAAGTGTCTCTGTAGCTCACACTAAGATTTCATTGCAAAAAATTTAAATTGCCTCATTTACAGTAGTTTATTTCTTAATCAGTGTCTAATTTAACCAATTTAATTTCCTCCTACATAAAACATTACATCCTAATTGAGCATAAAATGCATTTTTGATCATATATTGTGCTATGTAGGCAGCAGAAGATGTTACCCACCACCAGTCAGTCTTCTACTGTAGCTGAATTTGCATTATTTGGGTAGCATTATCTATCCAGGACGTAGAGATGCTTTTTAATAGGACAAAATGAAGAGGCACTTAAGAAATACACTTTATAGTCTGTTTGTTTGGAAGAGACGAGCATTACGCTGCTAGAAAAAGGACTATAAACAAGTACAAAAAAAACATTTTTTTCTCAATGTAATTCCGTAATCTTCTATAGTGTTTAGTGACTTTAAAGTGATCTTAACATATTTACGTATCTTATGTACAGTGGAACAGTGGCTTTAGAATAGAATAGAAAGCTTTATTGGCATTTTACTCACATCTGGTATGATATTAAAGGGCTTGTTATAATTGTACAGTTGTGTATCCTGATGGAATTAACTGCATTTGATTCTCCCAGCTCAGTCCTGTCCAGAGGTTCTTTAAGTAAAAGATATTTGTTTGTCATTTTGGCCGTCAAGGGCGGTGATTCACCAGTCAGAGTTGAACACTGTCAGTGTTATAACACACCCACATTGAACAAAGAACAAAACACCAGGGTATTATCAGCCAATGGCACCACTTTACCACCATTATACCAGCGTCCATGTTGTCCCCTTTCGTCCTTTCAACCCACTCGTCCATTTCCTCCCGAAGCAGGAGCCCAGAATTTCCCTCAAACTGGAGCAGAAAATTCAGACTGTCTGCCTTATAGCCCTTATCCCCCCTGCTTCGCACTTTCAAACCTGCACACACTCTTCACTTGCCCTTGCCCTTTAAGCTGAAAATAGTGTGTGCGCCTGTGTGTACATGAGTGTGGTACAGTTTGTGTGTTTATAGCTATTTAAGAGTGTTTGTGTGTGTGTGTGTGTGTGTGTGTGTGTGTGCGTGTGTGCGTGCGTGCGTGCGTGTGTAAAAGATAGAGGGAGGAAAATGAGGACATATGGCTGTGAATTCCCTGAGATCCCACCTAAAACACTGCAGTATTCAACGCATAAATCATCCAGACTGCTGAAACACACACAGGATAACTCTGCGCTTATGTTTATGTGTGTGTGCGCGAGTACACGCACACACAAACCTGTGCAAAAGCCTGGGAGTATTTCCCTACTAGCACACTTCGGTCAATGCGATGATCACACACATTCATTTGCATTTACGTGCCTGCACGCTTGTAGGGACATTATGTGGCGCATGTGTGTGTTCTCACGCGCTCATGTTTGTATGTGTGTGTGCATGATTTGCATACCAGTGTACCATAATGGGGGCTGCTCTACAAATCCTGGCCTCTAGCTCTGGTCCACCCTACCCCCTCTTTCTCCCGCTGTCTCTTTTTCAGGTTCAGCGCAGGTTCTCTAATGCTATCACTCGAACCATATGGTGGGAGCATCAGTTAAATTGCTGCTGTTTCAGCGCCGCCTGGCCTGCGTACAGATCAAACACACACAGACACACACACTCACACGTGCACATACTCTTGTCTGGCCTGTGTACAGATCCAAACAAAGCCATATGGCTCCTTCTCTTTCTTCATTTACCTCATTTACTGTATGTAACCTGTGCGCAGCTGAAGGACAAGAGGATCCAGCAACACCTGTCTTTGCAGGCCACAGAGCACAGGAAGGGAAGTGGTGCACACGGGACTCTCCATTTGGTCTGAAGTCAGCCTAGATCCCTGCCCTCCTGCTGCCCAAAGCACTTACGCTCCACCACCGAGCTATACAAGAAGACTGTGTGAGATTAAATTATAAGACTGAAGCAAATTCTCCATTTTATCAGCACTGCAGCGTGCTGCAGATGCACTTTTTTTGAAAGTATGGATCTATCCTGTTTCAGGCTGTTCTCATACACCGTTTGTAGCCATGTACGAAAAGTAAAGCGCTGTAATTTGTATGTACTCCATGAAATCAGTTCGTATGTAATCCAAGAGGGATGAGGTCGGGGTGGATGGGTGGGTCAAAAAACACCAGACTTTCGCCCAGGAGACCGGTGTTTGTATGCCGTGTGAAACCAGAAGTCAACGTTGATTTATTTTTCATGTAACCTTCGTATTTAAAGGAACAGTGTGTAACATTTTGGGGGATCTATTACTGTATCAGAAATGGAATTTAATATTCATAACTATGTTTTCATTAATGTAATGTAATCACCTAAGAATCGTTATATTTTCGTTAGCTTATGTGCGCCATGTTGCACCGCCATGTTTCTACAGTAGCCCAGAACGGACAAACCAAACACTGGTTCTAGAGAGACTTTCACCTTTTTACATTACCTGAAGGCCACCGTAGTTCTCTGACACGTTTGTGAAACCGTGGTACCGCCAGCCGCCGTCTGACTTCCGTTGCTCCTTAAGTAGTGTTATTATGGTAAGGATGGCCTCTGACCGAGGCGAACGGCGTTACCACGGTTTTGCACTCAGCGACTCACATTACCGCAGTCATGGAAAGGGAGGAGTGAGCAGTGAGGTACTCAGTCGGTTGCAATCTGCAGCCACACCACTAGATGCTGCCAAATCCTACACACTGTACCTTTAAGTAACGCCACTTGCAGTGTTATTCTAACAGAAACCGCAGTCTTTTCCTAAACCTAACTAAGTTGCCTAAACCAAGCTTTTTCTTGTGAAGACGACATTTTATTTATTTATTCATTTTTTTTTAAGATTATTTTTGGGCTTTTATGCCTTTAGTGATAGTGACAGATATGAAAGGGGGAGAGAGAGAGAGAGGGGATGACCTGCAGCAAAGGGCCACAGGTCGAATTCGAGCCCGGGCCGCTGCGGTAAGGACTCAGCCTTCATGCATGGGGCGCCCGCTCTACCAGGTAGGCTACCACGGCACCACAGGAAGTGTATTTTGAAAAATATAAATAGACACGTGCGTCACGTGTTGCTGGACATTCGTAAAAATGAGGAGTAACTTTTCGTAAGATATCACACGAACCGTCGTATGAGGATACGTTGCCTGTTTGCATCGTTTTTAAAAACCCTGTAAAAAAAGGTCAGAGTGTTGCCCTCAGAGGCCAGAGTTTATTCAAGAGAGGACGGAACAACAGCACGTCTCATCTAATGCCGGCGTGAGTGCATGCATGTATGTCTGTTTTGTGGGAACATGACTGTGGATGTTTCCTCTCCTCCTAGCCATTAGAAGGGGCTCATATAACCAGCCTCTGGGCCTCAGAGAGACGCACACTCTATAAATACACACCACTTAAGGGCCTGTGGGGGACTCGGTACGCAGATACACACACACACACACACACGCACTACACAAGCAGTAGTTCCACGACTCCCTATTAAGCCTTCAAATGGATGTTTATGCTTTCGCTTAATAGGAACAGGCCTCAAAACTATACGCTTCAAAATTCAGCAAGGTCAAAAAAAAAAAAAAAAAAAAAAAAACAACTTTATGCTGAGCAGAAATTGCATTCCTCCTCCCTAATGTTATTGCTTACCGTACCTATTTCATACTGTACTCGTGTATGGTTTTGATTAACTAAATGAATAAAACTCATTCATAGTGGGCTTAGGGGAGCGGAAGGTGGCATTTTTAGACTTCGACATTTTTTAAAATAAGGTTAGTTGTTGCTCTCTTCATACATCACTGTGCGCCTTTAGAACATTCTGCTAGAAAGGAGATAAAACTGTGGAACAGATGTCCCTGTTGTCCTTCTGCCCTGTGTGCGTGCGTGCGTGTGTGTGTGTGTGTGTGTGTGTGTGTGTGTGTGTGCGCACGTTCAATGTGCATGTGGATGTGTGTGACTGTACAAAATCCTTTGCCATTAGTATTTTCAGTCTTTTAGCACCTTGTTTTGGCAGCATGTTCACTACTTTTATCTGGTACCTCGGTAATGGCCTGAGCAGTATTGGGCACGCACACACACACACACACACACACACACACGCGCACACAAGCACACACACTTTAAAGTTGAGTCCTTCCTCATGTCGATGGTCTTCAGAGATACGGCGTCCTCTCTTCACCTGGCCCCGGGCATCACAGCCCCGTTTCTACATCAGAATGTCAAGCCTGTTCATTTTTTTTTTCTGTCTGCCCATTTAGCGCATCCCAGTAGAGTTCCTGTCTGTCTGCTCGTCTGCTAGTCTGTTTGTCCATCTCATCAAAGCCCGCTTTTCCTAATAGAAGCACCATCTGTCTATCTGTCTGTCGGTTCAAACTGTCTGTCCATCTGTTTGTCCGCGCATATGCCTGCCAGTCTCTCTTTGCCCTCGCTTGTCTGTCTATCTCGCTCTTTTCCCTCCAGTTATCAATCTTGTTGTTAATTTATCAGATAGTCCATCCGCCTGATTGTCCGCCATCAATCTGTCCATCTGTTTGTCTGTCTGTGTGTACCAAAATGTGTTTTTTTCTTCTTCTTTTTTTTGCATCCCCCATACTAGAAAGCACCATAATTTATAGATGCCAATAAAGCAAGTTTACTTTGTCTGGAGACGCTTTGAGATCACAGGTCATTACACACCAAATGGCTGATACGGTTGGAATGTATAGATGGTTCTTTGAAGTGATATCCATAAAATGTTACATCAAATTTAATTTATTTGGAAATTAGATGAAGCTATAAAGATCCCCATGGGGATGTTGGCTTATTGCCGCTGTTGACAAAATGATCCACAGAATAATATGAAATATTCGTAATAAAAGAATGTATTGACAATACAAACAACTGAACAACTCCAGAACATAAATGCAATCTGGAGATGGTAGAAATGTTAGGTTTGCAGCTCAGTGTCCAAAACATGCATCACAGGTTCTCTATTAGGTTTTCCATGTAGATGCTCTGGTGTGAATCACTAGCATAGACTGTGTATAAGAAGTGGACGTAGTCACCGTGACGTCACCCATTGGTTTGTGGACTGCCGTTTTGAAGCCTCGAGTTCGGCATTTTTGCCGTCGCCATCTTGGTTTTTGGTCGTCGCCATCTTGTTTTTTACAACCAGAAGTGACACGACAGGGTGGAGCTAAGCACAACCGAACGCTGAATAAGACATTTTTTTTTTTTTTTAAAGATTATTTTTTGGAGCTTTTATGCCTTTATTTATAGGACAGTGGATAGTCTAGAAAGGGGGAGAGAGAGGGGGCGACATGCGGAAATGGCCACAGGTTGGATTCGAACCCGGGCCTACCGCGGGACACAGCCTTATGGGCGCCCGCACACCAGCTGAGCTAGCGGGGCGCCCAGAATAAGACATTTTTAAGCAAAATGTTACAATTAACTTTCATGAACTGAAAACACACTGTGAAAGGGTTAAAGTTCTAAGACGTAAACACGGACAACTCCGTGGTAGCGACCTGTCAATCGCAAGGTAGCCACGCCCTAAAGCATACTCTGCTTTATGGTCTATTTGACTCTAAATGGGACCATAATTTACTAAATGAAAATCATGCTGTATTGAAGAAGACTTGAAACTAGCGATTGAGACCATAAACTCATGTTTACAATGTTTACTGAGGTAGTAAATCAAGTGAGAAGTAGGGTCATTTTCTCATAGACTTCTATACAATCTGACTTCTTTTTTCAACCAGAGGAGTCGCCCCCTGCTGGCTGTTAGAAAGAATACAAGTTTAAGACACTTCCTCATTGGCTTCACTGGTAGCCCACTGTTCACTAGCTGTTAACGTAGTAGGGAAGGCCAATATAGAATGTGTAGAAATATCTGAAACTATGCATTATTAAAAGATTGATATAAATAATGTATAATAAAACTATGCTTGTATCATTGTCCACTCGATTGAAACTAAATAGTAACAAAATAAATTTGTAATTTGTAATGTAATATTATTTACTGAAACCCCAGACCAGGCATCCCTAGTTTAGCCACCCACTGATGAGACACACTGAGTGAGTAAACCATGCTGTTTTCACATACCGCCGTGGACACTGTGCTGTCAGTTACCTGTTTGAGTGTGGCTGCTGTGCGGTCGAGTGTTCGTGGCTGCTCCTCTCTCCCACTCAGTGAACGCAGCTGTCACCCAGAGACACAGCCACAGCCAGCACATTCACCAAGCTGTATTAGCAACTCTCCTCAAGGAAGAGTAGCTGATGTCTGCCCAGGAATACAAGAGGTTTATCACTTGGCTTGTTTGCAGGATAAAGTTGCTAAAGTCCAGCTCCGCAGTTGCCAAGTTGGCAAAAAACTGATGTGTATTCAAGGATGCCCCGTTTGGTTGCCTCGAGACAGTCGCACACTGTGTGTCAGTCGCCCTTTGTGTTGGTTACGTAACATTTATTTGACGGAAAACCATATAAAAAAAAAAAAAAAAAGCAGGAAGCACTCTAAAACCAGCGGTAAAACTTCACAACATGCACAATAACAAAGACGCTCCGTCTCCAAACACTCTTCTTGGCACATTTTCATTCTGTTCATCACTGACAACAAAAGCTTGTGCCATCTTTTTAATCCAGATGAGTCACGACAGAAGAAACTTTATGTATTTGTATTCTCTGATGTTTTAAAAAAAAAAAAAAACATTGATTCATTCATTTGTTGTGTACATAAACATGGATTCTAATATTTGTATATTTGAATTGAATACATTTTAATGACTTTTTAAGGATTAGCAGACATCCTGCTCTCTGTTCAGTATTATGTCGTTGTCCTGGGTTTTGGTTATAGTTTGGCTGCGGTCGAAAAGTCAAAAAATGACGTCCTAATGTCTTTTCCTAACCACTTTTCCTTGACCTCAATGGAAAACGTCATGAGGTCAAGGAAAGATGTGAAGGAGAATTCATAAGAGAATCCGACTGCACTTCACTAGGCTACGTAATTATGATGGAACGGCGGCGGATGTTATTGTCTGCTGTGGTGAAACTACAATTTTCTAAGTGTATGTCCAGTGTATCCTATTTTTCTTTTTTTTTTTATTCATTATTTATTCAGGGGAAGTACACTGAGAGCAATGCCTGTGTTAAAGGAGATAAGAAAGGAAGCATTGAAGCAACTTTCCTGAGCATTTAGAGGATTCGAACAACTCTTATCACGGCTGCTACTTAGATACTTCCGGGTCATTTCACTCCGTTAGGAACCTTCCTCCTGTTTTATTTTGAAAGTCACTCTCCTCTTGTGTCATGTTTGGTTTTTCTTCCCGTCTTTGTGGGTTTTCCTGCCTTTTTACTTGTCTGCCCCGCCCTGATCAGTTTCACCTGTCCCTAATTAGTTCTGCACTCACCTCACCTCCTGCTCACCTGTTCTTACTTCCCCAGTTAGTCATTCAATTGTGTAACATCGCAAACAACAACAATAAAAAAACATAGCTTACTATTTACTGAATTACGGTCATACCAAAATCATCTTCATTTCCACAAACACCACACCAGTTTAATAAATGTAAAAACTATTTTAGAAACCAATAAACTTCATTAAGGACTCAACAGAAACATTCAAAAACAATCTTTATGCCAGCATTGCTGGAGTTACTACATGTGCACAGAGCTATGCACTTTCTTCCAAATCAGACCGAGGAAGGAAGCTCTAACAGTGCATGGGGCCCTTATCAGGTCATATTATCAGATGGAAGAAGCATAAACTCGGAGATGTACAAACATATATCCCCATAAGCATTTGTTGTTGTTTTATAGAGCTGCAGTATTTTGTGTATCGGCCGTGTGCGTGAATGCAGGTCAGAAATATTGGAGCACAGCGGCAGCACCGAGCCAACAGAAACAGTAATAGCCCATAGCAGTTCATCGAGACAGTGCAGTACAACCAGGCGGCATTAATTCATTTTCCCATACCTGCTTACTCATTTTCAGGGTCACGGGGGTGCTTGAGCCGATCGTCGGGAAGGCAGAAAAGCACCTTGGACTGTTTGCTTGTGCACTGCAGGCTAATGCATAAACAGACAAACAGATTTAACCTAAGGGCAAGATTTTGAATCTTCAATTTCACCTGACTTGGATATGGCGGGAAGGAAACAAACACAGGAAGAAACATGCAAACGTCACATGAAAGAAAATGAGATTTAAAGCTTGCTTTGAGCTGACATCATTAATCGACCGGTCACACATTAGCCCCTCTTTTAAGACAACGTAAATGAGGTCCACTGTGGCAGGAATCATTGTACACAGGAATAGAAGTGCTGCTCTGACATGTGCACCTCAGGGTGCACCTAAGGGGGTATGACACAGAGGTTTAAGGTGCTCTGAAGCTCCATCAGTTTAGAGTTTAGAGAAGTTGGCAGGGTGAGTTCCTCTAGGTGGATAGACAGCATCCAGTGCGCACCTTTTACTACAATAACTCTTCCTGGCTGACAAAATGGAAAATTTATCCATGCTTTGTGTGTGTGTGTGCGCACATGCATGTGTGTGTAACTGTGCGCGTATGTGTTAGTGTGTTTAATCCTCTGGCTTATCCATCCAATTCAACAGATGTTAGAGTTTGAAATCCAGCCTGGAATCATTAGCAGTAATTTAGCTCATAAGTACAACCTGATTACTCCCAAACACTGATAAACACAGGGTAACACTTTACAATGTGGTTCACAAAATTGTGAGTCGTTTCAAGGAAAACAATCTAGAACAACCTGATAAATTGTGATTAACTCTGAATGGAGGACTATGTAGTAGATAGGGCTGGAACCGAATATTCCACTATTCGGTTATTCGGGTAGGTAATTCATTTTCAATTTTGATATTTGGATATTCGTTGTTGTTATTTTTTTAACCCCACGGGATTACAAACATGCATAAAACACCCCAAACCTTTTGGAAAACGCTTCTTATTCAATAACAAATAACAATACAAACAACAATAATGTAGAATAACAGAATCCTTAAAAATTGATGTCTTAAATTAAACCGTGTTGCAGCTGGTGACACGATACGTATCATGATACAGGGGTAACGATTCAATATATTGCGATATATTTCGATACTGTAAGCAAGGTTATATATTGCGATTTTATAAAAATCTAATTTTAGGAAAACTGTTAGTATAAAGAACACTACAGAAATACCATTTTAGAATAGGCAAAAATAACATATTTGAATTGCATGCAAAAAACTGCATGTTTTTTGCCCAAAACTGTATGGGATTATCATAAAGTGGGCATGTCTGTAAAAGGGGAGACTCGTGGGTACCCATAGAACCCATTTTCATTCACATGTCTTGAGGTCAGAGGTCAAGGGACCCCTTTGAAAATGGCCATGCTGGTTTTTCCTCACCAACATTTAGCGTAACTTTGGAACGTTATTTAGCCTCCTTGCCGACAAGCTAGTACGACATGGTACCAACTTGGTGGTACCAATGGATTCCTTTTCTAGTTTCACATGATACCAGTACCTTCACTCTAGCTTTAAAACTGAGTCCGCTCCCACCTCCGAAAGACAGAGTAGCGGTTGTCGGGCCCGATACAGTATCGCAACACACAATATCGCTATACTCATGTGTATCGATATTCTCTCACAGCCCTAGCTGCAGCGCTATGCCGTCCATTTCAGCCGAGAATGTGAAATGTCTGGCTGAGTCCCTCCCGAGTCATGTCATGGAAACGAGCCAAGAGACCTCGCCGTTGCTTATGTCAGAGAGAAAACACGTGCGAGGCTCAGGGCCAAAGGGCCGAGAGGAAGCCTCCGCAGGCTGCGTTACACATGGGCTTACAGAGGCTTAGAGACAACAGCCTCAAAATGCCACCATTTAGGGGTAGAGGGCCCGTAAACGTGACACACATAGGGGTGAGAAAAGGAGACGTTTAGCGCGGACAAGGCAGCCTCAAAATGGCGCCGTTACGATGCTGAGGCGCGTGTGCGCCGTCCACACGAGGATTAAAAACCGCACTCGTGGCACTCATCATGGCACATTTTTGTTGTGGAGGAACCCTCTAATTGTGTGACAGAGGAATTGTGCTGCTTTAATGAGGAGTCCTACTAACCGAGAGGTTAAAGCGCTCCTCCAGTCACGGCAGTACCGCGGTCCCCGCGGTTCCCCCCCCCCATCCCATGGCCAAAGCTCTTAGAATATTTGCTGTTGATTACTACTGAAGCTCCGGAGGCCCAAAAATGGTATTCAGGACAGCCTTAATATTAGATGATGATGAGTTACTAGAGGACAGACTGGGAGATATTAATATTGATGAATCATGATTAGTTCATAAATATCTGTGACTTGACATACTGACCATTTTTGTGCCCCCTCAAGTGAAGTGGTGCACCACACTGAGTAGTTACTAAGTCATCCCTCATTAGTCGATGATTATGTGACCATTACTTACCCTTTCGTTCCTCAGTAACTACTCGCTGCACCCGCTTTGAGAGGCGGAGCCGCTGCAAGACAAGAGCCGGTGGGATGGAGACTGGATGTCTTTCTCTACCTTTGTCTCTCGTGTATGTGAGTGTGTCTAAGTGTGCACACGTGAGAGTGCATTTTTTTTTTTTTTCTGCAAGTGGTGATCCATTACTCTGTCAGCTCTTTCCCCGGGATGCTTAACAGCAACAGGAACATTGTGTCTGGAGAAAATGACTTCATCCTCTAGAAGACAATACTACCTCATTCCTTTATTTCCCCCAGACTGCCTCTCTCTCCTTTGATCCCTCATTCGGGCTCTTTTAGCCTACTGTATAGTGTCTGTATCAGTGTCTGCCTCTCTGGATCACTTCTGCTCTTCCTATTTTCTGTCTATTACTTATTTTTTTCCTCTCCTGCTGCTTCTCTCTTTTCCCTTCTGCCACTCACAGTGTCGGCTTTAAAGATACTTTTTGTCTCAGATGCTTTGGTGATACGTCTCTTGAATGAGGGATGATCGAGCTAGCAGCTCCTACATAATTGTAATATGACACACACACATACACACTGTATTCTCTGTCAGTGTCCTCCTTCAGAGTTTCCTTTTTCCTTCTCTCTGTCTCTCTCTTTCTCTCTCACACACACAGAGGAACATTTATTTTGATATGTTAGAGTGATTAGCATCAACCCTCTCGCTCCAGCCCTAAGATAACTGACATTGGTTGCCCATTTCTGTGCAAGTGAGTAAAGTAGTTAGTGTCAAGTTTTACAGACAGCTTAAACTGTTATACTGTTAGTTATACCGTTTTACACATTTCCATTCTTGTATTTACCAGTATACGAGCTATTTTATATCCAAGTATATTTCATCAAAACATTCCTTCTTAAGCTGAGTGATTAAATTGAGATTTTTTTCTCTAAATATCAAATACACCCTAAAAGACTCAAACACTATTTCATCATACATTTGCAATGACCAGAGCAATCGGTGCAATAATGTTGTTGCTGTAAGACCATGTCCAAATGCACTTGCACTCTTCATCCATATATACCAACCAATATATTCATATATATTCATTCATACATACCAACCCGATATCACGCCAAAGCGTGTAATAGACCCGCTTGTCCACCAGAGGATAGCGTGTCGGTGTCATGTTTTGCCTCGCTGAGGTGTGAATATTACAGGCGTGTATGAAGGTGCAGGACCAGCAGGAGGCAGCAAAACCCCTTAGTTAGGTTTAGGAAAAACCACATGGTTGGGCTTAAAATAAGTACGTAAATCAAGTAAAATACGTACGGAAACAACGTAACAAAAGTATAAAAAACACGTGACAAGCGTCGCTACAAAACACCGGTCTCCTTGTTGAAAGTCATGATTTTGTTGGACCCCTCCACCTCCCCTCCCCTCCCACCCGCCATGAGCCGTCTTTCTCCCTTTTCATTCTACGTCACTAGCTCTGAGCGTAGCATATTCACGTATGTGCATTTACATTGCAGTCAGCACAGCAGACTACATGGCGTGAAAATGACACGCCTAAAGCAAGAAAAGCGTTCTCATTACACACACACATTACGACTGGGCTGTATATACTATATACTGAATATATATATTAGTTATATTTCTATTATTATTACAGCTATTCATTCCGATAGTTGTATTATCACTCTTTTACATCCACTGCTATTGATTTTTGTTATTAGTCCTATTTGTATTAGTTCTTCCAGCTGCTGTGCTATTATTGTGGTTGCTGTGCATCTCTCTCTCTCTGTCTCTCTCTCTCTCTCTATCCCTCCCTCTCCCTCTCTCTCTCTCTCTCTCTCTCTCTCTCTCAACCCAACCGGTCGCGGCAGATGGCCGCCCACCCAGAGCGCGCATCTGCTCTAGGTTTCTACCTGCTAAACGGAGGAGTTTTTCCTGGCCACAGCGCATAACAATGCAATGCTCTTGGGGGATCTCTTGTTGGGTCTCTAAACTATAGAGTACGGTCTAGACCTGCTCTACATAAAAAAGTGTCTCGAGATAACTTCTGTTATGATTTGACGCTATATAAAAATAAATTGAATTGAATTGAATTGAATTGAGTTGAATATACAGTATATATTGCACATTTTCACTCGCATATCAGCACAGTCATGGCAATGCAAAAGGGGTGGTTAAAGTGGAATATAATTAGGAGGGTGTGGTGGCGATCAGTGATAAACATCTCAGCCAATAATATTACTTGTCTCATACCTGTTAAACAACTACGCAAAAAACAACAGAGCATGATGAAAATTGCTCAAACTGAAAGGAAATTCACTGTGCTGCACAGGAGACTGTCCTCTCCCTATACTGCAACACATTTCCCCAGCTTCAATCTAACCATTCCTTTTTTAATGGAACAATCCATTTTCAATGAAAATATTATGAGGGTAAAATAGCAAGCTTTTGTAAATTATGCCAAGATTAGTTTCAAGTTTCAAAACTGCAAGAACACAAATTTCTGGAGGGACTGATTTGCATTGATAAGAATGTGTACATACAAATCCTATTGTCGAACATATACAAAACTTAAAAAAAAAAAAAAATTAAACTAAATTAAGATTTGTCATATACATACAGGTACATACATGAAATTTGACCTCCGCATTTGACCCATCCTTAGGAGCAGTGGGCTGCTGTAAAGCGCCCGGGGAGCAACTTGGGGTTCAGTGTCACACTCAAGGACACTTTGACATGGAGACATTAGGAGCCGGTGATCGCTGCAGGTTTGTCGGGTTGTCCGTTCGCACGTCTGTGCGTACGTCCATTCGACCCATTCTCGTGAACGCGATATCTCACACACCTGGAGGGAATTTCTTCAAATTTGGCACAAACATCCACTTGGACTCATGGATGAACTGATTAGATTTTGGTGGTCAAAGGTCACTGTGACCTCACAAAACACGTTTTTGGCCATAACTCAAGAATTCATATGTTAATTATGACTATCTCACACAAATGTCTAACAGGATAAAATCAAGTGATGATATTTTGGAACAAACATGGACGTGAACCGCAACTTGACTGGTTGGTGGAGGCATACAACCGCGAGGCGGTAATTCTAGTTTTCTTCTTTTTGTTTCAGTCATAGACAGAAGGAGTCATTAAAACTTACATTTAGTCTAATAACGAGGATGAGGGGTGTCCCTTTCAGAACGTAGATACAAATGCTGGGAAATTGTGGCTGTCCCGTTGTAATTGGGACATCTAATCACCCTGGTCTCAAATCTGGGAGATCCCATGGGAAACTGGATATATGATCTACATTCATTAGTCTTGTAAAAAATCCTGCTGCTGCTGCCTTTTGAATGAAAATTGTATGAAATTGAGCTTTACAGCATGAAAAACTTTATCCAAATCTTAAGAAAGAATTTCTCTTTGAGTTCTCAGTTGATAAAAACAGGAGTTAACAATCCTTATTAGTTGACCTTTAGACTTAAACTACCGATAAAAATAGTATTAATCTGTTCAAATGTTCACACCGTTACTTGATGTCAGCCAGATAATTCTACAGAGAGATGACATTATGCACAAAATACTGGATCAATATATACAATAAAATTGGCTCTCATCTGCCAAACAATGATACGAGACCCCATCGGTATGAATAAGAGGAAGAAGAGTCGTGTACAAAATGCTACCTCCTGTCCCACCGTTATCAGAGTGTACACATGTTGTTTTGATGTTCTATTGTTCAAGAAATATTTTGGGCAATCATCCGCGTGAAATTAGTTTCAATAGGGTTTTGATTGCACTCTCTGTCTCAATGGGTCGGGTTGTCATCTGCTTGAATAGTGAGCTGGAGGGGAGAACATGTATTATTCACCAAATGTCCTGCAAAACACTGCCTTTATTCAGTCCTTTATTCTTCATTCACATTACTGTTATAATCGTTCTTTGTTCGTTGTATTTGTCTTTATTATGAATGACTGATGTGATTATGAGCGAATCCTGTTTTTGCATGCGAGTGGGAGCACTGAATTATCTGGCGATGCCCTGAGAATAGAATAGATGTGCTCTTCGGGGGGCTCAGTGACTTAATTCACAAATAAATATCAACACCTTGCCTTGTGAAAACTCATTTACATGCGACTCATTGTATTCGCTGCCGTCTGTCCCACCGGTTGAATAGGAAAGTGCAAATCAAGTTGATATAAATGCCAACATGTCACAGCGCAGACAGCAATGACGGGACTGAAGAGTTTCTGCTACCTGTTGAAGGTTTGAAGTATGATAAAGTAAATGGATCATAATTACTGTGTTTACATAGATTGAAATGAGTGTGAATGAAATGGATTTTCATTAATGGATTACAGCTTCAAATATCTCTTGAGAGGCTAATTCTAATCATCCATTACAACAGTTAAATACAGTTTATTTCTCATATATCAACTTTAAGAGTCATTACAATCGGACTGAAGCCTCATTTGTTTTTGTATTATGTCTTCACAACAGATGCTTTTTTTTCTTTTATCTTAACAGAAAAACAAACTGCATTGATTTGCGGTGAATGAGCCGTATTAACACACGTTCATGGTTCATGTGAATCTTTTGAAACGATCCATTTTGTTGCTGTTCCAAGAACTCGGGGATTTGGCAAGTTTGTCGTCGTCTCTGTCTGTGTTTGTGCGCACACGCACAGACACACACACACACACACACACAAACACAAACACAAACACACACACACACACACACACATATGCAACAGTCTCTTCTCTCTACAGTATTTTTCCACACAATGACATCCCATTCAAATCCAATTAAAGCAACACAGAGGGCTTCACAGCATCATTCATTCATCTGTCACTCATTCTCTCTCTCTCTCTCTCTCTCTCTCTCTCTCTCTCTCTCTCTCTCTCTCTCTCTGCTGCGTGTGGACGACTGGGTGATAACTGGGTGGGAGAGCTCTAACTATCACTTCATCGTTATCGCTCTGTCTTTTCCTTTTATACTTCCTGTCGTGAGCGGACGCCTCAGGGTAAATATGTTTTACTTGGCCTGATGTCAACATGTGTCTTTGACTAGAAGAGCTTCGGTGTTGGCGGATGTGTTTGGATTCACGCTCATCCTGTAATGTCATGTAGTTATTTGTATTTGGGTCGTACTTAATTTTGAGCTCCCTTGTTTGTTACACACTACAACACACTATAATGTAGCTGTCCTCCTATGAAGCATTTATAACTTGTGGGGCTGGACCCAAATATTCCGCTATTCGATTATTTGCTCCTTGTATTCGATTTTCAGTTTTGGGATACGGATATTCTTTTTTTTTTTTTTAACCCCTCAGGATTACAAACATGCCTAACATACCAAACATTTTGAAAATTATTTTTTATTGAGTAACAAATAATAATCCAAACAACAATACTGTAGAATAGCAGAATCCTTCAAAATTCACGTCTTTCAGTCAACCAAAAGACACGCGTTGCAGCGCTATGCCGTCCATCTCTGCCGAGAACGGAGAAATGTCTGGCTGAGTCTTTATCGAGTCACGTCGTGGAGACGAGCCAAGCCAAGAGCCCTCGTCGCCGTTGCCTGCGTCGGAGCGTTCTCCGATGCAACCCACGTGGGGGCTCGGGCCGGGCGCTGCATTACGCACGGGGTTGCAGACGGTCACTGCCGGAGAGGAGTTGCGTAATGCGCGGAGACATCAGCCTCAAAACGCCGCCGTTTAGGGAGAGAGGGCCTGAGTCTCAGTGCAGACAGAAGCTTGTGTGCGGCGTCCATACGAGACAAAAAAACAGGGGGCAGAAGAAGCAGGAGGACGAGACGCTGTCGCTTGCGGTGATCTCTCTGGTCACAGCTTCGAATATTCGCTGTAGATTACCGCCAAAGCTCCGGAGCCCAAAATATGGTATACGGGACAGCCCTAATAACTTGCATATAAACAGTTAATTGATGCTGGATACACAACATAGTTGTAATCATATATAATGGCATGCGTTTACTAGTTTAAAACACATTTAGAAACACTTGGACAAAAGGTCTTAACTACAGGTACACTAACTGTTTCCAAGGTCAAGAATGAATAGTCACAGTCAGCATTTATAAAAAGCTTTGGACTGACCTGTGAATGATTTATACATGTGTGTAAACAGTTAATACATACTTTATAACACACTGTAAAATTACCATAAGCTAATTAATATACAGATATATTATTATAATTTGTTATTCATTCATTTTTTAGTCAATGAGGAAGCAGTTGATGGCAAGTTTGATCGTGTGTACCATCCATGCTGCTCTGCATGTTATAGCAGAGCAGCATGGATGATACACACGAGCTGCAAATCCAGCACCTTCTGCTCTCTGAGTAACAATGCTAACATGGCACAGACAGGGTGTCTCTCTTGGCAGACGGAGTAAGAACCGCTCCTTTCCAGGGCTGCTACACTATCGCCACAAAACAGGAGAGCGTCCCGCTGCCAAATGTCACCCCTCAGCCCACATGTCTTGGAATAACAAACCTCTTTAAGGGGCCACAAACACACCATCCATTAGGGTTGGGGACAGTGCATCACCAGGACGGACACATGGGGAAATTAATTAGGCAGCAACAGTAATGATGAAGCGAATATATGTAGTCAAAAACACCCTCAGTGAGGTCAACCTGCTAGTTTTGCATGAGTAGCAAGAAAGGTAAACAATTAGGGACTCTAAGTGCAACATATCTCAGTTGAATTATGGGGTATTGGGTGAGAAAATTAGTCATTGTTTATATAAAATCATTTAAATGTTTTTTTTTTTTTTTTTTAAGCTAACTGACAGAACCAGCAGCTGTGATGGTGTTCGAGGCAAATTTGCAGTCTGACTCAGTGTCGTGGAAACAAGTACAAACAGTAGAGACAAATTTACTAACTAATACAAGCTTTTTACTTTCCAATGTTGGTAGGTTGTTTATTCAATTTGTGGTCTGGATGAATTGTGAACATTACTACTTTTAACAAGGTGTTTACTTGAAATAGTGTCGTTTAAAATAGTTTTAAATATATTTGAGTCCTGGCAAGCTGGGTTGTTTTGTTATGCTATTCTTTGTATTGGATAACACAACATATTTTCAGAATTTTCTTTGAAATTCCCTCTTTTCTGTTTCCAACTGAAGGCTGAAAATCTTTGACAGGGCAGTGTTGTTTCTGTGATTTACCCCTCATTCGTGCTTACATCTTTTCTATTCACTTGCCCTTTCCTTCATTACAGCTACAGTTAATTAAATGCAGCCATGATTACCTGGTAATTTTCCATTGTTGACATGAATTTATCTGCAATGTAGAAAGGCTTTAACAGCAATGGTTACGGCTACTGTGCTGAAATCAAAAATGTTGCAGATGTGCGTCTTATGTGATTTGTGTATGTTAGCATCTGACTGCTAGGTAAGCATTTATTTCATGTGCATTTCGACAGTCGAGCTGATATAAGTGTGTGTGCGTGTGTGTGTTAGAGGGGCACCGCAGGGAGCACTGTTTCCATTAATGTCTGTACTAAGATGCAACTCAGCTTTCTGAATTATGTAAATGAGGTGCTGTAAATTCATGACAGAATCAATGGCTTTCATTTTTATCAAATCAATCAGGCCTCCATCAGTCCACAAACTCCACACTGCAGGACACACAAACACACGCACACACACACACACACACACACGCACACACACGCACACAAATACCGCAAGGCCTTATATTAATCCTGCCAAGACAGGCCTTAGAATAATGAGTTTTGGAATGATGTGTATACAGTCATAAATATAATTTTTTGCTTTTAACCATCAGCTGATTCATGATAGTGTGTGTGTGAGGTTGTGTGTGTGTGTGTGTGTGTGTGTGTGTGTGAGAGTGTGTGTGAGAGAGAGAGAGAGGGAATGAAAGAGAGGGAGAGAGCAGTAGTGGGGTCTTTGTGATGAGTCAACTTTTGGGAAGTTACCAAATGGATCTCAGCCTGATTCACTATAAGTCATGGAAGATGAAGAGTTTGGCTATTTTACTACAGTACTGCATATAAACTAGGGCTGCACCTAACGATTATTTTTTGTATCGACTAATCTAACGATTATTTTTTCGATTAGTCGACTAATCTAACGACTAATTTCATAGATTATTCAACAAAAAAAAAAAAAATTTTTTTTTTTTTTAAATTTTTAAATTAATTTACCCAAAATAAATATCAAAAACTTGTCTCATTATTATTTCAGTACTTTATTCAAACATCTTCTCTTATAAACATATACATAAAACAAGAATAAAATATGCACTACAGGGCATTTATTTCACAACAAAAAATAGCCCAGTCTTCACTGGTAAAGTGTAGATCATCTCTCCGAAGCCTTGACCCTCCACAATAACAAGGGGTCTCATGTCCTTCACAATCATCTGTAAGATGCTGTCAGTAAACTCAACAGCCATCTTCGGTGTGCATTGAGTTGGGTCCTTTTTTTTAAAAAAGTCCTCCACATTGCTTTGTCTCATCCTGAAAAAGAGACATTGAAAGCCCATTAGAATAATGCTAATAGTGGCACATTTTAAAATCGGTCTAATTTCCACATCACTGTTGTGTTATGACATTAGGCTAATGATAATACTAATAATACTACTACTAATAATAACCACCATCAGTATTTTTACTTAAGTACTTAACTTTAAACTTAAAATAGTTTAGACATGGATTTATTTCATCACTGTAATAATATGCAGTTAAGATAATCACTAGCAAATGTACTTTTGCATCAGTGTGGAGCAAGAGAAATAACTGAAACTATTTACAGACTAACAACAGTCAGAGACTGTAGAACAATATGTAGCGTTACTTTAAGCCATTTTCTCACTCATACATCGCCGATAAAGTAAACAGAAAATATAACACGGCGGAATAACAACATTCGATGACGCATGGTGTAACGTTACGTTACGTTACTTTACCATAACAGTGGTCCATAAAATGCTTTTAACACGGTGGCGATGAAGAAACATTTTAAAACCAACTTTAAATGACTACCGCTAACAGAAACACGAGCGCGTTTTGACAGTCTTAACAGATCATGCCTGGGTGGGGAAAGGTAAACAGGACTTACGGTGGTATCTTGCTGCTGTCGTCTTGACTCAGCGCTCCGGGATGCCTTCTCTTCAGGTGCTCGTGCATTGCATTTGTACATTGTTGGGTCTCTGTTTGAAATATTCCCAAACTCTTGATGAACGTGGGCGAGGTGTTTTTGAGGCTTCTTGCTCTCTGGGGGAAGCAGAATCCATGCTTGGACTGGGCGCAGCCATTTTCATTACGTCATCCGAAGCGTCGACGCAACGTTATGTAAATCGACGTATTTACGTAGTCGATTACGTCGACTACGTCGACGAATCGCCCAAGCCTTAATATAAACTCACACTTAGTCTCTCTCTCTCTCACACACACATACTGTATACATATAAAACTGATCCTGTTTCCAGCATTGTGCCATATAATATTCATGTTTTGTTAAAGGTGCTAAATGAGAGATTGGGAGCATTTCTATTGCCTCCGCCTGGCTCTCAACATGGCGATGGCTGAGCGATAGCTAACTTGAAAGCGCTAACAGTGAAAACAATGGCCAGAGTGGTGAGAGTGTTTACCTGAGGGGTAACTGGAGGGTGGGTGCTACGCTTCCGCAACGGCGCCGTCAGTCTGGACGGCGTTATCAGTAACCGCCGCATGAGCGCTAGGGATGTCACAGTGAGGAAATTTAAAAAAATTTGTGACAACACCGGTGTTACAGATGTCAAAAGATAACGCTCAACATCTGTAAAGCACTTACTTTGATCTTTAACATTGAATGGCTTTGTGTACGGCCTCTCCGGTCGACTTTTCGTTGCAGGGCCGTAGATTTCCTCCTGGCGCCGCTGCTCTCTCGTCCCGTGACAAGTGTGTGAAATGTGACTCCGTGCTGAGACTTTGTACAAGATATGTACATTACTTCAACTGCAACCATGTTTATAATTTGCTATTTGTCACCAAAGACAGAACTTAAGCGAAATTGCAATTATTTCTTTTTCTTTCGGTCTCTACATCCATTCCTGAGATTTTTTTGTTGGATAAACAATATCCAGTTAGAGCTCCCCGTTGTTCAATTCCTCCCCCTTCGTTGCAATCAGAAAGAACTTTGTTGAGGACTTCATAATTACTCTCAGCTTTTACTTTTATCTTATACATGGTTACTACAAAAATCTGCCATGTCAAATCATCCAGCTCTACTATTGGTGTACTTCCTGTTTGGCCATGTGAGAAACATCTGTCCACTTGTCTGCCTCTTGTGTGCCACCACGTCCCATTCTTCTCCCAAGTCACATCAATATCACATTCCCACTTCCTTCCTATATCAAATAAAGTCCACTGAGGGTTTTTCAGCACAACCTTGATCTGCCATTGAAGGCTCACTCCACTTGTCTGTCTCATCGTGTTACACAAGCATTGCAATTCGCTGTACCTTACCTCATAATATCAAACTTATTGTCAAACTTTTGAATCTGCATCTATGTGGAAGATTCTGTGACTCAGTTCTCCCTCTGTGCTGCTTGTCAGTTGTAATGTTAAGCGTTTAAATCTATTTACGGTAAGTGTCACATTTGGAGCCCATCTGTTGGCGCAGAGGAAAAAAAAAAAAGTCTAACCAGGTTCGCTGCAATGCAACGTCATCCGGCAAGGAGATGAATTGAAATACATGCAAGTGCACATTCCTTGTGGCTCCATTTGTAAAGAGAATGCAGTATTTCTACTATTTACTTCGCCACCATTGTGACCGAAGTTATGCCACCATGATCGATTTCCAGAGTAGTAAAATCCTGTCCTATCCTTCATTGTCTCACCGGAAACTGAAGCCCCCCACCAACGCTGTTCCCTGTGCTGTTGTAATGCAGGGCTGTTGAATCTGAATAGGAGTCCAGCTAGGCTTGCTGCGGTAGTCGGTGTTACCGGTGTTACACGGTGTTCTGGCATACACCGATTACATTATATGCCCACCGCCCCCACCGTTGTTTGCTTTTTTAAATAGAAATCAAACCCATTTAGTTCATTTTCTCGTATCAGCGCCGTGTTATCAATACATAGTCGGACGACGGATGCTACACACAGAAAGTGAAAGTGTCTGCTCCATACGGAGTCTCAGCACAGAGTAGCAGGAGTCAGATTTCACACACGCGGGATGAAAGAGAGCTGACAGACAAGACGATGGCGGAGGATTTGGTGTGAAAGCGAAAAGCAAAAGCGCCTATTTGGCAATATTTTGGATTGAAACCCAGCGCTATAACGTTAACGAGGCAATCTGTAACTTTTGGTATAAGCCTTGCGGAGGACGGAGCGGTCACAGAAGGGTGCGCGGCGCAGCGGCACCAGGTGGAAACCTGTGGTCAGACACAGCCATCCGACGGTAAAAATCTGAGTTATCGCTCTACAGATGCTGAGCGCTGTCTTTTCTTGTAAAATGTCCGGTGTAATCGGTAACACCGGTGTTGTCACAAGTTTATTAACCGGTGGGAAAACTTCCTCACCGTCACGTCCTCGTGGCTCGTTGGTTTAGGGTTATGATTCTCCAGGTTTCAGGTGTATTGGGTTCAAATCCTGGATGAATTCTGAGATTAGCAAGTGTGAGTTCGTGCAGCAGCAGCGTGAAGTTTGTGTGAAACTGTGGCAAAGTATCTCCAACGTCTTTATGGGTCAGCTATGACTCAGCGGTAAGAGTGGGTTGTCCAATCATTGTTTGATCCCCCGTGTTGACATGTCCTTGACACACTGAATGCCAAATTGCTCCTGATGGTAAAGCTAGCACCTTGCATGGTAGTTAGCTGTCACCCATGTGTGTGAGTGATGGGTGAACGAGAGGCAAAGAAAAGGGAAGTCCCGTACGAACGCAGATCATTTATCAATGCTATCACACTTTTTATTGACAAGCTATTGCCGTTTATCTGATACTCCTGACTAAATGGCCATTTCGTTATCGCTCCATTATTATTCATTATTTATTATTCAACCTTCTTGGCTCCATTATGGTGACTTTCATTGACTTACTTGCTTCTCCAACTGGAGCTACAGATATTCTCAAGAGCAACACCACACCAACTGAAATGTGGTTGGTGATTCAGAGGTCTGAAAGCTGGATAATTGCCATCCCAACTTGCTATAAATAGCAATAAATAAACAAATGGATAGATGATTTGAATAAGTAGTTGAGGATGTTATGAACTCAGGAATTTTACATCAGCAAATGCAACTGGGAGCAATGCAATGCATACAGATGCAGTAAAGCAACGGTAGAATAAGGTAGCGGCTGCATTATGAATTAATAATCAAATCGTAATATTTTACATATGTTGAGATGATTATGTGTTTGCCTCTTAAAGTGCTGAATTTAGTTTGTTATTCACTCTGTATTTTGTAGGTCAACAAATATAAATTTTACAGCAATGTGAAACAAAGCAAATGCTCAACACAAGGTCCAACTTACTTGTTGTGTAAATGAAGATTTTCAACCAGAAATCATGGCCGTCCTCAGTGACGCGACTGCTCACGTGTCGTGGAAGTGCTTCAGAAACAACAAGAAAGTTGAACCTTGTGTGTTTATAGAGTTTTTGTTTGCTTCAAGCCCAAATAAGAAACTGTGTTGTTATGTGATGTCGCATTTCAAACATGTGTTTATGTATTCATTAAATTATTTAATAATATATCTGTGCGTGCTACACTGCACTTACTTGTGGGTGGGTGTGGGTGTTTGCTTTCACTAGCTCAGCGTATACAGGTGTGTATGTGTCTGCAAGCGTGTGTGTGTGTGTGAGAGAGAGAAAGTGCTGTTGGGGTGCAATCATTTCCTGTCTCCTGGTTTAGAAAAGATGTTGGCATGACAACATGACACTTGGGAAGGGTTGGAGGGTAGACATGCAGAGAAAAGAGGAAAACAGTGCTCTCTCTAACTCCCATAAATAGACAACTGGAGGTTTCATGCCAGCTTTGAGAGGGAACATCATGCCTGGATCTGTTTGTGAACGTACTTCACATCTCAACTTGCAGCTCAACCTAAAAATATCTATGAAATAAAGGGAAAAAAACAACAGATGATGCATATTATATAATGCATATTTCCCAAAACAACTAAAACGAGAGGATATTAACATAAAATAAGATATATTAAACTATAATATAGCAACGTATCCTCATACAAAGGTTCATATGATTTCTTACGAAAAGTTATTCCTCATTTTTTGTGCGTTTTCCAACGACTGCCCAGCAAAACGTGTTAGGTTTAGGAAAAGATGGACTTGGTTAGGTTAGGCAACAAAACTACTTAGTTAGGTTTAGGAAAAGATCGTGGTTTGGGTTAAAATAACTCGACACCAGTCGAAAGTCTGTGTTTTTTGATCCACCCATCCACCCCGACCTCCTTCCTACACGGCTTTTGTCACTCTTTATACTTCCAGGTTCACAATTACATGGATTATATAGAAATGTATTTTGTGGGATATATAGGAATTACAGTGCATTTACTTTTTTGTAGGTATAGCTACGAATGTCATATAAGAACAGCCTGAATATAGTATATACAGTATACACAGTATATATAAATATTGCAAACAGCTCTCTGTACCTCAGTCAAGGGAGTCCCATATCTTTGTGACTGTGAATGTGTGTGTGGAGATTTTTCATGGCATATGTATATAATTTACAAATTGGCTTTATGCATTGTCTGACTCCTCGTTTGTGAGAGGCTAAACCCAGCTCAGCAGTCATTATGAGACATTAAAGTCATTCAATACTTCTGGCATATTGATCCCGTCTATCTGTCATGCGCTCATATAATATTCATGAGGAGGCAGCGCACTTCATTCCCCCATAACCACAGATACCAGCACATACAGTATACTGTACACTTAAACACTGTGGTGTGCCTTTACTGCCGTTTTGAGCGCTTTGCTGAAACTTTGTGAAATTAACTAAAACAAAGCTGTACTATCTTTTGTATCTACATGTTTCACATTGCAAAATTTCTCAAATTAAAAGAAAGGAACCTGTAGAATTCCCACTTGTTGTACTTTGCATTCACCCAGGGACAATAGTAGGGCAGATATCACTGTTTATGATACAGTATATGCTTCTGTACTATGAAGGCATCCCCTAAAAATAAAAAAAAAATCATCAAAATGAGGAGATAAAATAATAAATGAAAAGGAATATACAGTGCGAAAGAGAGGAGGAGGAAAAAAAACTGGGGATGTTATCACCTGAATTATTAATCATGATAATTCAACTCCCAATGACAAGAATATCTATCTCTGCACCGCATTGCACATCCACAAATACACAAGCATACACACACACACATTTGTTCTCGCATATGCACAAGACACTTTTATCTTGCCTACTCGACAGTTATCTCTTTAAAATGGGTCAAGACAAAATGAAAATCGAGAAACTTCTCATTGCGTGAAAGAGATAGACAAGGAGAGAGACAGATACACAGGGGAAGGAAGAGAGATAGGTTGGGGGTGCTGGAGGGAGAGTTGTTTCGATAAGAAAAGTTCCCTTCAAAACTCACAACACTGCAGAGGGAAGTCACCTCATGTTTGTAGATTCAGTATAAATTTCACCGTTGGGTGACTTTATGTTTGCGGGTACAATATTGTGTGTATTTTGCAGAGAAACAATGAACTCTTCCCCAAAACACACAATTTTAAAAGTGCCATTCACTAGTGAAGCTGTTGTTTTATGCATCGACTTCTTTTTCCTGTCTGTTACCAAGACGACCGACATATAAAACTAATGTTTTGTTCAGCTCCAATTTGCCCCTGGCTTCTTTTTCTCCTAGGTCTAAAGGTCTAATATTATTATGTGGCATATTATTTTAACTTTTTAAAAATCCTAAACAGTGTTCGCCTTAGGGGTGGCAGAGGGAGAAAGCAAGAGGTACCCAGTAAACACTGAGGGAGGTAGAGACACAAAACTATGAGAGGAAGCAGAGGAGGATGAGGGAGCGTCGTGGCTAACACCCACGGTGACGAATGCGAGACGGAGCTCGTGACGGTTTGATCTAATAAACGTTTGTTGTATTTGCATACAATTTTCTTTTCTGGCAATCAAAGCTGTTTAATGATGACAACCTGCTGTATGTTAACACGGCTATTAAGCTTTATCATGGCATCATACAAACATGCCTCAAAGCCATTCACTAATGTACCAAGCACTGTGTTTTTTTTTGCAGTGCATGCTCTCCGTCAGTGCTTTTTTTCCCCTCCCTTATTGCCATTGGCTTTATAATAATTACATTTAGTTTTTTTTTTTTTTTTAGATCTAAATGGAATCAGGTTGAAATAGCTGCATCACAATGAGAACTGACAAAGCAGGACACTTTATCAAAATTTGGCTATATTGAACTTTAAAAGGCAAACAGCTTCTGCACACTTTTATCGAAGCAAATGTTTTAATCAAATTGTCAGGCTTTTAGCTTGTATCAAGACGTAGCAGATTGAAGGTCATTTAGGACCGAAAGCGTGACAATATCACTTTGATAAAGTGTGTGAATGCTGTGCCTTTCACACAGTCTGTATCCCAGCATGCCTTTTTGAGTCTTCCTGTGTCTGTTTGGTTTCCCCGTAGAAGGGTTATTTTTACCGCTGCCTATGAAACATGTCTGGTGTGTCATGTGAGGGTGTACAAGTCCTACGGTGCACCTATATCCTCTACATGTGTCATCACTCTGTCAGGCCCGACTGCCGGCTGAAGGTGACGGAGGAGAACACAAGCACAGATTGTCAGCTATTTTAAACAGATATCTATATGCAGTTCACACTCAATAAAATGCAGAAATTCACAAGTGAGCTACAGTGCGAGGAACTGATTTTCATAATTCAATAGCTACTGACACCGTTTTGTATTTGTTGTACCACCTCTGTTCTACTTTTGACTTTAGCTGTCTTTCATGCTCCCCTGGAATGTAGAGAATATTTAGGTTACGTGCACACGCAAATATGCATAATTTAGATACTGGAGATTTGATGCAAATACACGAAGTAAGCAAACCTTGGTGAGATGCTTCACATCGCCTTGCGCACTTTATTTCGCAGTTCATTATTATTTGTTCGTTGTGTGTTTTGTGTTCCAGGAGAACACAGTTTTTAAACAATATCACGTTTGTTTGGAACAACCTGTTAGTGGGCCGCAGGGAAAATTTACAGTGGAGCCCCTTTTGACCCCCCACCCCACCAACCCGTTCTCACTCCCAACTCGTCAAGTACCGCCGCTTGCTTAGTGCATCGGATACCGACACCCTTTAGAGACTGTATGTGACACACCAGGCTTTCAATTAACAACAATGTGAACCAACCCGAGGCAATATCCTACGGTCAGAGCAACTGATGTATCGTATTAATAGCGTGAAAGAGTCCACTAAGGGCAGGCAGGAGGGGTGGTGGATGTGTCAAACAAACAAAAGACACTGTTCATGTCCAGTGTAAAAGTAACGTCGACTCATTTTGTCAGTCGTTAGTCACATGACTTGTTAGTGTCGTCAGTCCCGCTAGTCTCGTGAGTCGAGTTAGCATCGACACGACCGTTTCCTAAACCTAACTAAGTGGTTGTGTCGCCTGAACCTAACTTCCTGTGAAAACAGAAGTTTATTTTGAAAGGACACTATGCATGTGACGAGCGCATATTGAAACGCCGTGCGTCGGTCTCCGATGCCGAGGGGCACTGACCGAGCGACACATCTCCCACCCTCTACACATAGTTTATACCAACCCTATCGCCACACAAGAATGTAGATGTTGAATGATTTTGCGAAAAAAAAAAAAAATCTATCTTTCTACAATATATGTGCACTTGTAACAGTTATGGAAAGATTGCGGTTAGGGCAAATAAAATATGATTAGGTGCTATTTTCTGTAGCTGAACGTTGGCATTAGAAACCGTTGAGGAGCAGAATCATCCAATATGGAAGTAATTTCAAGGGTTGGTTTATACCTTGTTGGCTTTAAATTCCCTCTACACAGCAGGGGCCCGCTTTGCCCGCTTGGTAATCCAGCCTTAGATAGAGGAAGAGAAGGAGAGGCTAACGGAGAGATGAGAGGTCCAGATTTCCTTAAAGTGAACAACGTTGCCTCAGGGTTGTGCAGTATATGAGCATAAATTAGCTGAACGATCATAACAACAGTACAACAACATATGTGAACTTTGCGATGCATGATTAATTTGTGGTTTAAGCATCTTCTTCCAACAAATTTGATTTAATTGTTTTCCTCTGTGTTGGCAACATCGCGGCCATCACGCAGCAGTGTGTGTAAGTCAGTCAGAGGACACTTAATTTGTCAGCCAACTCCCGCTGATAATGGCATTAAACATGTGTAGTCTTTGCAACAACAACTTTGAAACCCAGCTGCTGTGGGAAACGCTAAACACCACAAGGGCATTTATTTTTTTAAATTGTTTTGTATATATTTGTGGATTTGAAGAGATCATAAGCGTTGTCACCAGCCAAAGCAATAGGTGATTATGTGTGTGATGATTGTTAGTTATGACTGTATAATTGTAATCATGATTCTTTTCATTTCTCCTACATTTGCGGCTGATTAAAAATGTAACACAATATGCCCATCACACCTACCTTTCCGTCAAACTCACAAGTCATTTTATGTTGAATATGATAATGTTGCATATATTCAGTGTGTCTTGTACTTGCTGCAGGTCTGTACTTTGAATGTGCTAAAGCATTCATCTAATGAAAGTTGTCATGTTCCATTCTTTTTATGCCTTTTGGCATTTTCCTTTAAATGTGCTTAAATAGTTTCAAATTCATTATTTTTAGCCCCTCACCCATAGTAATCCTGCAGCATGGATTTGCAGGATAAAACGGAGTGGACCATGTGGAAATGTTTAATAAGAAATCCATTGGGATTCCTGCACAGTATGTAAATGAATGGAAATCGTCTCTCATGCATCATAAGCTGTTGAATTTTTAGAAGGCTTTTTACATTGAGATCATAAATAATATAGAATGTTTAAGGGTTATACAAATACAGGGCATACTGTAGTTTTCTTCAAACATCAGGCTTTATAAACAACCAGCAAATCAGAAAATACGTTTTCAACATTTACATGCATAATTTAACTTCATTTTAGTATTATTATGCAGCTTCCAGCATTAATGTATGCTGAACATTTTGAAGTACATACAACTACACATTTCATATTTTGGGTACTAATAGTTATAATAAAAGGCTTGCTGAGGTTTTCTGCATAACTCAGCTCCAGTTACTTTGTGCAAACACAGTTCTGCTGAATGTCATATTTGTAATATAAAATATGACTATAAAAAAAGGCTGCATTCAAATGAAAAATAGGGAATATATAAGTGGCTGCACTCATACTTGTGGCCAACACCCATGATTAATTGAGCAATTTCAGCTGTTCATTTATCTAATGACTTTAAGCAGCTCATAGAGAGAGAGAGAGGAAGAGGGCAGCAACAAGTAACAACTGCAGGATGTTTCTGTATCCAGCAAAATGTCTGTGTAGCTTTATACTCTTGCAAATTAGCAAGAAAATATTTATCTAATTAAGTACCGCTGGGTTTATGTAGTATCTCCTGTCTACCAAACACTGCATTGATGAAAGGAGGAAGGAGTAACGGGTTTAAAGCAATCAACATTTGAAACAAATATAAAATAATATCTAACTATAAATCGCTCTCTGTGGGTATGTGGATATGTGTGAATGTCCTTCGCATATGTCCATAACCGATCATCCGATGGACTTCACATTTGGCAGGTTTATTGCTCGGGACCCCATGGAGTGCTTTGTCGAATTTCGTGCAATTTGGACACACAGCACGTTCAGTATTAATAAACTTTGAATAGACAAGCGACCAGTGTTCTGCGGGGCTTTAGGGCTCTACAAACTGAGACGAGCATGTCGTCTGCAGCGGCCAGGCTGCGGCTCAGTTCGCCGCTGCCGGATCCTGGATATAGCCCGCTAATGCTGGATAACATTACAACTAGGGCTATCAAAGTTAACGCAACAATAATACGTTAACGTAAATTTGTTTTAATGCCACTAATTTCTGAACGCATTAACGCACCTGGCGATTTTTAAGGTTGTAGCATGTTCAGTCTTAAAGGTAGAGTGAAGATACTGGCATCATATGAAACTAGAGGCTAAATAATGCTCCAAACTTGTGCTAAAGTTTGGCGAGTTTTGTTGTTAATTGATTTTCAATAATAAGTATGTACATACATTTGCGTAAAGCAAGCATATTTGCCCACTCCCAAGTTGATTAGAGTTTTAAATACTTCAAAAATCTCCCTTTTTAAGGTACATTTCGAACAGATAAAAAATGTGTGATTAATCACACATTCATCGGCTGCAGATATACTAACGTTATAGCGTAACATACGTTACACGGATGATGTATAGAGCGTTACAACCGGACTCGATAGCCAACTGGAAGCAGAATCGGACTAGAGTATATTTCACCGTGTGACCGTGAGTAGCCGTGAGTAAGACTGCATCTCCCCGGTGTCAGACTTTATACTAACTTATAGCACTAATAACGTTACTGTCAGCAAAATACCTCCATGCTATACTTTATAACCGCAGTGGTTATGTCAAAGCAAGCAACTAATACGCCTATTTGGAAATAACCTCCGCTAAGTGTATTTCACCGATCCTTCTGCCCACGAGGAACCGCGACCTGTCTGTGTTTGTTTTTTTCCCATGAACCAGAGTGTATTTCACCGGTGTTTCTGACCGTGAGTAGCCGCGACTTTGGTGTGTGACGCAACTATGTCGTGGCGTATGGTGTATTGCTCAGGACCCAAGGAAGCGCAGTGTTGAGTGTCAAGTTGTTTGTATGAGCGGTTTTCGAGAAAGATGCGAGCAGCAACACCACAGGCCAAGAATTCAGCCAGACGTGTTTTCATCGGGCACTGCACTAGTAAGAATGAAATAAAGGTATGAAACAATGATTTCACCAGAAAGTGTGATGATGTCAGTCTATAATACGTGCAACTCCCTCAGCCCTCAGAGAAGGAGGGAAGGGAGACGAAAAACCAGAAGATTTAAAATGAATTACTGGCACGTCTATGGGCATATGTGTTTGCAATCTGTTGCTGTCTTATAGCTGTAGAATATTTAAATGTCAAGAGACATGGGCCTGTATTTTCAAAGACGAGGAGTAGCAAACCAGCTTTGCGGATTTATGTTTAGAATCTCTATTCGTATTCAATAATGCTGACGCACTAAAGGAATAACCCTTTTGATGTTAAAAGTAAGGTTGTGACTCTTGGTGACAACAACTACAGATGAGAGTCTTAACTTGCTTTTTCTGGTTCTCTTTTTTTCTTTGGAACTTGGTTTGACTTGTCTGTACAAGAGATGCCTGGGTGAATAATGGAAGATTTGGCTCTTTTCCTCTGCCGGAGAAGCACGCTATTTAATGCTGCACATTTCCACAACCCCAAAGGCCAATTAGTACGAGAAGTTAATTAGTTTATAGTTTAGTTCAAGACAAGCTTAGCTCTGCTAACACACACAAACAGTGGAGAAGAAAATCAGCTCCCTTCCAAGTAATTATGATCCCATCATCACACATCTAAAATTGTGTTTTTCTGAAATATCCACTTTTTCAAAGAAGTAACAAATAATTTGGATTTTAGTCTTTGCCTGATTGGCACTTAAGTATGTTCCACAAAAAAGCTGCTTCTGATTTATGTTGTCTTAGGCAGCTCAATAATACTGATGAATACTCATCACTAGTTCTTGAGCTCAGAAACGTAAGCTGTGATGTAAAACAAAAAAAGACATATTCTAAATGCTGACTTTGTGCCCCTTTGGGAGTTTTCACACCTAACTGAGCTTTATTTCATAGTTTCAAGTCAAAGCTTTGAACCAGAAAATGCACCGACATCCCTGGAAAAGCCTCTCAGGTGCTGTCAAAGTCTCTAATTGCTTGTCAGTCACGCTTGCTTCGAGCTTTAGGAAAGATTTATTTACTTCGGAACAATTCCGAATCTCAAAAGTAAATCCTGATTGATAATTACAGCAAACAAACTTTAACTGCCATGTTCACATGTTTTACTGAAATACAAATTTCTGGCTGGTTCTGGCTGATTTCATTTTAAATGACAATCTGTTTTGATTCTGTTAACAGACTTTTGTGTCATATTTAAAGTCATAAATTACAAGAGATTCATCTTGGATTTACTCATACCCTAACAAGCACCTGTAGTAGCATAACTGTAAGTGCTAAAAAATTATTTCACATTTTTCATTATTTTCAAAGTCAGAAGTAACAGCTTACCTCTTGAACCCTAGGCCTCTGGCTCAGCCTCTGCTCGAAAATGACATGCTCAAAATGAATAGAGAGCATCTCTGCAACTACTCTATTTGAATAATATTGGTATCATAATGAAGGTAACATTTGTGAAATGTCTGCAGAGGTGCAGGCATCAGTATATCTGTTACTGGATCAGAGTAAATGAAGGTGGATCACAGCATTAATGAAAGATTTAATTTCCGCCGAACAAAACTTTACACTTTTAGAGTGAATATCCCTGAAATAATCCAGTTGCGGTCAAAGATCTCTAGCAAATCAAATCACAACATCTGAACATTACCTGTGCACAGACTGATGCTAATAAAGTGAAGCAGAGCAAAGTTGTAGTTTTTAGTACAGGCATGTTAAGGCGGAATCTTCAAAATGGCCATTTTGGGTACATTTGAGTACAATCTGTGCCATTTGAAATTTTCTCAGGTATAACTGTAAAACACGTTTAATTTCATTTACATATCACTTTACGGTTTTGGACTGTGTTTTGATAAAAAAAAATCTATTAATCAGACCTACATGTTTCATTGGTCTATTTGACCAGCTCATGCCTGTATTGAAGGTCAATGCCCTTAGGATGAGTGCAGTAGCCAGATTCGTGCTCATTCAGTTGCTTGGTGTTGGAATTGAGTTGCATTTTGGTAAAATGGTTATCATGAGCTTTTAGCCGAGCTTCTTCCCGTTATGTGGATATGCTGTATGAATATGTTGCTACATGTTTAACAAGTCCTTATTTGGTGTTTGTTGCGATGTGCACATTCGGGTTCAAGTAGGCAAATTGTAACTCTTTCACAAGTAATATGTTGACTTGTCATAGTAGGAAAACTTCACGTGTTACTAATACTTAAAGCAGCAGTAGGCGAGATTGGAGCAAATATGATTAAAAAAAGTTATTTTTATGAAACGGTCGCTATATCCTGAAAGTCGTACATGAAACAGGTAACCTGAAAAAAATCATGTGCCTCTGTGTCCTCCGGTGCTCCTAACGGCATCTGCAAGATTTCACAGACCGGAGGAAAACAAGCAGTCAGAGCTGATCTGATGTCCGCTCTCCATCTGCTGTCTATGAGAGCCGGCTGTCAATCGGTCAAACTAGGCAGCACTGATCAAGTATGAATCAGTATTTTGTTACTGTAATGCCTATTTCTCACCTCAAATGATTTCAGAATCATCTTGTAGTGTACTGTTTAGCTGTAAAATAAGAAAGTTTGTGACGCGGAAGCCATTGTGAAATCTGTTGAAGGAACACCAAGTTCCGGGTCATGACCGGAGCACAGCCAATAGGAACGCTCTCTCTCTGAAATGACCTGTGATCGGTCAAAGTCTCCCGTCACGGGCAAGATATTCTAAAGCCTGAAAACAGAGCCATGAGGAGCTGCAGAAGTCTAGTTATCGCTCAGAACACTTGAATTACAATATGCTGAAAGGTTATTGTGGAATTTTTGCCCAATGATGCCAAAAATATACTGCCTACTGCCACTTTAACTATGGCTCTGTTTTATTCAAGTGTAGCCATGACAGTGTGTAAGTGACCAGTGAATAAACAATCCTAAGACAATGAAAGCAATACAGCTAATTGGAATTCAGCCATAATTAATTCTGTTATTTACACCTGTGTCCTATGGTGACATTTCAAAATGGCTGCTGTTAAAATTGCCAAAATAACAGTGCAAAAACCACTGACATCGTAAATTGTGTTTAAGTCCTATACAAATCTGTATTTGTTTGTCTGTGTGTGTGTGTGTGCGCCACACAGAGAGAATCATCATGTGATTAACAGGCCAACACCAAACGCCGCTGAGTTTCTGCACTTTTTTTTTCCTGCCTGTCACAACTTCTGACTGGCTCAGTGAAAAGTGGCTGTCACACACAAATGCTCACAAACACACATACACACAAATAAACACTAAGGCATGTTAGTGCGCACACACACACACACACACACACACACACACACACACACACACACACACACACACAGCCTGTAAAGCTTATAACACACACTTCATTTGCGCTCTGACAGCCCAGTACATGTTCTAGATGAAAGAATTGACAGTTCAAGGTGACGGCTACCTCCAATCAATCCAGTGTTGTGTGATGTGAGCTCTGTGTACCGGATTTGCGTGTGCACGAGTGTGTGTGTGCGTGTGAGCACACGTGTGTACGTCTCCTCTTTTGTAGTGTTGGTCTAGGTAGGGGGTAGCTGACAGGTGTCCCTTCTTCTTAGCCATGCAATTTATCACCCCACTGGTGGTGGGGACCTTTGCTTCAGTCCAAATGCCCACAGAACAAAAATTCTCTCTCGCTCTTTCTCTCTCACTCTTTCCTTCCCTGAAAAATAAATAACAAGTAAAACAAGCAAAGATCAAATCAAAGCCTTGCAAATATGATAATATTGTTCTGTTACAACATGACCTCGTTGTTATATTCCTCTGTCTGTCTTGTCTTCTCCATCTCTCTCTCTTGTCATTATCCATACACTGACAATGGCAGCGAATGTATTCTAACCAGAAAAAAAAAGTCAAGGCATGCTGAGCAGCCATGGAGATTTTAAATCTTTTGTTCTTTCTGGCTTAATAATAACAAGGGTTTCAGGGCTCGGTATGAGCCAGCTGTCAGAAATAAACCACGGCTATCAATATAACTCCCCAGATATCATTATTTTAGCTCTTTTCAATTAATTATGAGAGCGTGGTGAGACGGTACTTTAGATCTCATTTCAGGGCCTAAATTGGTTTGTGAGCATAAAAACCTTTTATTGTGTATGCCCCGTGGCACACACATACGCACGCTTAGACACACAAAATGACGCGGAGAGTGAGTTTGGATATGGAAGTTAAATGTATAATTTTGTAGCTGAAGATCCCAACATTTTGCTGGATATCGACCGGCTCATCATCAAGCTTTTATTGGAGGTAGAAATCTCTCTCTTGATAGTTTGTTCCACTCCATGATTTTTTTTTTTTCCTATTGAAAAGCACATTCCTTCACTTTCTCCTTGGTAACAGTAGCTTTCTCCATTGGGGGCCCCTTAACCACCACTCCACCCATACCACCCCCCAACACCCTTCCTATTCTATTCATCCACTGCTGCTGTACCAAATCAGCTGGGGGTGAGGGCTTTATCGAGAGCGGGGGGTGGGCGTCAGGGTTATGAGCGAAGCATGAACCATGGTGAACAACACAAGCATAAAAGACAGGCCTTAAAGCTGAGATACAGATTCAATTCCTTGTTTTTTTTTTACCCTCTCTTCTATTTCTAACGCTCTAGCCTTGCTGTCTTCATCTGCCCCATCCCTCTCTCTCTCTCTCTCTCTCTCTCTCTCTCTCTCTCTCCTTGGCAGTGGACGGAAGGAGTCAGGGTGATAAATAGGTGGTGTCCGATGTGCTTCTCCTCTCCTGTCGTTCTTTCTCTCCTTCTCTTCCACTCTCCTCCTCCCCGGTCTCGGCTCACCGCACTCCCAGCCCAACAGCGTGTTCATTCCTGTCAGCAAAAAGAGAATCACTGGAACAACCAGATCTACGGCGCACATGCGCAAAAACACATGCACTTCACACACACACTCACACACTCGGACAGACCCACACATGCGTGTGCATCACTAGAGATAACATAGTAGGGTTGATAAAAAAAAAGGGCAATGGATGGTGGTATGTTAGCGTGTAAAATGCACGCTGAGATTCACAAGGAGCCACAGTCGCTCAGTGAGCTTACAGTACATGCACAAACACACTCACAGCCAGAGTCTATTAGTGTTCACAATGCACACAGTCTGGATGAATTAACATCAGTGGTCACCAGCATTGACACTGCACACACACTTATTTATCACAGGCACTTTCTCCCTCCTTACTACTGTGTGTGGGGGTGTGCGTCTGGATTATGTGCTCGGAAAAAAATCCCAATTTAAGAAAGAAAGAAAGAAAGAAAGAAGCCTTAGTAGGAGAAGGTGGTCAATACCTACCTCAGCCGTGATGGATAGAGGCCCTGGAGTTAAAGCTGAATGTAGCTTTATTCCTCCTACCCTCTAGTGACATGCGTCCTCCCCAGAAAACCATTATCAAAGTAAATGCCAGTATCTCAAGTGGCACCATACATTTAAGCCTGTAAGAGCTCAGAATAGAGCAGAGCTCCCTCGTCCGTTTCCAAAATCTCTAGAAACGGCCACCTATCCAGATCTTATCAGTATATCTCAAATGGGAGCAACACATCATACACTGCACTCAAGCTATATAATAACATCGCCCGCGGCGTCAGTTCGCCCTCTCAAAACATTTTCAGTGTAGTGCACTTCCCTTGACCCCTCGCTAGGTAAGTGAGTGTGTCACTGGAGCCTTATTGAGGAACAATTGGTGTAAGCATCCCCTCAACGCTGCCATGCATCACCTGTTGTATAATTGAAGAGGCTGAGTGCCTGTTAATGATCCTCTGCTTGACCCTGGGCCTGCATTTGCATTGTTTTTAGCTTAGCACATGGCTAATAGCTAGCCCGAAGGCACGCCAGCCTTGCTGAGGATCGAACACCAATTTCCTCCATGCCAAGGGCGAGCTTACCACATCATTTGGAACATAAGAAAAAAAGGTGCGCATGCCTTCACACGAACGCAGCCGCTCGCTCTCTATATTTCCTGGGTGTCATGCACACACGCACACAAACACACTGTATAACTGAAGCGAAGTGGCCAGGGGGTGCGTTGAATAGGAACAGTGAAAGGTGCTATTTATTTAGCTGATGAGGGGCTGAGAGAGAGAGGCGCTAACACCTCAGGAGAACTGGCTCTCTCCTTAACCAAGGAAGGCTCTTATAAAGAGGTCACAGAGGGCGAAGAGCAACGACGGCGTGCTACAAACGAAAATTGAGCCTAAATGGAACATGCTAGCAAACAGACCCACCCCACGCCCCCCCGCCATTTTTCTGAACATGTCTTTAAATTGGGTTGTAAAAATGTGTATCTCTCGGGTTTATACGAGAATCCAATCTGCAACAAGGAGGGGATGAGCAGCAGAGCAAGTGATAAAAACAAATAAATCAATTTAGTTGCCGGGTTTATTTTCCGATCACAGAGAGCAGTAATAAAAACTGTATTACACCAATGTTAAGCTTCGCTTGCATTTTTCATTTACGTGCATTGCATTGGCGCTTGTGTGAATATATTTGTGCAAGACAGTTGCTCTTTCGTCAGCGACACCAGCACTTTTGTGTGCGTGCTTGTGACAGAAATATGAGTTTCTATTCACCCAGCAGATGCACAATGTCATAACCAATACACAGTAAAAGCCCACTGGGTTCCATTTAACAGCACAGAAATATCTACTATGGTATGTGCGCAGATATAAACTACGTTATAGCCTCATCCCTAGCCCACTGCTGTCCTTATGCTGTGTCTGTACTTCACTCTCTTTATGGCACTTATTATTGGAAAGTCAACAGACATAAAAGACTCAGTGTGAGTAGAAAAGCCCTGCCAATGTTTTGGAGTGTCATTTGGCAGGTGTAGTGGGGAGGATATTGGGAGAAGGGCAGCAAAATTGCCTCAAATCGAAAAACTATACAGGAAATAATTTACTTGGACCGTGCGTCTCTAGGCACTCAACATTTAGAATGGGCTCTGCTACTTTAATTGAAAGGGAAAGAGAGACGGGGAAAGAGAGAGGAAAGCTGTTACAAACAAGAGCATGATTTATGAAATACACCCCTCTGTTCGTCAGAGCGAGCTCATTATGTATGCGCAACAGTGAGAGAGTGAGAAGACGGATGAGTCGTCCCGGTGGCGGAGGAAGAGGAATGGCAGCGCTAAACTCCGCCGGTAATCAACTGGTGAAATTAAACATCAAAAAAACAGGAATGATTGTGTGCGGCAAAGCGATTTGTCTGCAATTAGCGACCGGTCGCATAACTCACACACAGGCGCACATAAACACACCCGAGCTTAATGGAACAAGACGTGTCACCGGATGTGTATTTGTGTGTGTACGCAGAAATACGGTGCAGGATAACCATTAAAACAGTAAGTTAATAAACTTGAGAGACATTAACAGGACCTAGGGCAATTGGTGAACAGCTACTTCATTTGTCAACAGCTCTTATTGAACGTTTTGTGAGAGGTAGCTGCCTGTATTTACAGCCTTGTCTCTGTCTCTGTTTATGCTAGTTTAGTAAATGTGTGAGAGAGAGAGAGGGAGGGGGGAGTGGAAAAGGCCAAGGAGGGAAAAAAAAAGAGACATTTATACACAGTATTTAGAGTTTGTTGGTATCTATAGGCCTATAAGGTATGGTACACACTCACCTTAACAGGATGAGACATCTCTGGTTCGTACAAGCCTTGACCCAGAACACAAAATGCACCCAATATAAAGGCAGTGTGTCAATGTCTCAGCTTTTTCTGCAAAAGAAAGACACAAGAAATGGTGCCCCAGAGCACTGTATGGAGCTGAATTTCATTTCGTACATTTTGTGAATGTTGCAGTGGCGGTTCTAGGCCATTTCAAATACCAAGCACACTTGTTACATACAGTACCACCAGCTAGAATCTAGATCCAAGTCTTGTTCCGACTGCCTCTCCAGGTCTTCTTCTCTCTCCAGACCTCCATCTTTTTCTATTTTCTTGAAAAATGACATGATGTCCTTTCGTGGCTTCCTTTTCATCTCTTTGGTCTGACTCAAACTGGGCAAAAATGAGATAAAAAAACATGTATATAATGTTAAGTGATATAGCAGTAATCAGTGTATAATGACCACCATGGTAATTATTGATGAGGTTAACATATTGGTAACATACTACAAATTTGTGTTCAAAAGTATGTAGGCCCAGTATGTGCGTATAATTGCCTCAGACTGCTATTTAAAACCGTTCCATACTCCTGTTTTCGAAACTAGCCAAGACCTTAGAAAATAAATCCCATAGTCAAATTGGTCACCATTTACAGTATATATGTTATAAATAAATATAAATGTTGAAAAACAGAAATTGATATCATGGTGTAGGTTATACTATGAAATTACACAACACAAAGGAGCTGGTCTACCAGTGAATATGGATAACGTTACATTAGATCAACTTAGCCAAGGCAAACTTTACATTTTATATTATAGAATAACATCGAACTGCAATGGCAATTTCATGAAAAACATTCCCTTTTTAATGTACTATGAGTTTGTATAGTTGAGTAGGTTTTGAAACAGTTGAACATGGCTCACCTGTTGTCAAGGATAGACTTTGGAGGTACTTCACACACGCCAGGTCGTTCAAGTCAGCGAGAACGCCAAGACCCCCAGGAAAAGCTCCGGGCTTTGAAGCAAGTTTTACATAGTGGCCAAACGGTGGAATTACAACTTCTGTCTGTCACAAAAATACTTTTTCCCATAGACTTAGATTGGAAAAGACCAAAAGTTGTAAAATGCACTAAAAGCTGAATCCAGAGTTATTTCCCTTCTTCCGTTCATGTGAATGAGACCCAGATCGCGGCTGGACCGAGGGCTGTGAGGCGGAGTTAAAGGAAACGCTACTGCGCTTGCTCTATGGCCAAAAGCGCCATAAGATCTCGGTATTTTGTCACTCAGCAGTCGAGCCATTTTGGCTTCACTCTCATAGGAATGAACGGGAGCCTGCCTCCAACGCTGTATCCAGTTCTCTTTATACATCCATGGAGACCGCGCATAGCTCAAAATCCAGTGTGTCCGTCACCTAAAAAGGCTCCGACTATACAACATGATTTCTTTTTTGGTGCGGCATTTATTTTATTTTTGTTCCGCCTCATGAAAATATTTGCCACAGTTAGGGCCAAAGGGGGGGGGGGGGGGGGGTTCCAGGCTTAATATTAACAGGGGGCACTGCCCCCTGTGAAAATTGTTGCCAGTAGTGTTTACATCAGCAGGGGCGTCACACAGCTAACACCCAATGTCAATGCTGAGTGTAGCAACAGCTAAGAAGCTGCTCTCTCATGTCTCTCCTTCTGTCTAATTGAATTCCCTGTGTATCACAGGATTACTAGCTGTCTGAGCTTAAGTTTGTACTTTTCCTTAATCTTTAACATGATTGCCTGTGGTTGTCTCAGTTAACAGAATAACCTGTGCTATATAACAACCCAAAGAGCTGCAGACTGTGTACTGAGCAGCGCAGATTACTGTGCAGATGTGGTCACTGTAAACAGTCGGATAGATGAGTGTGTGACGCCCCTCCTACTTTCTTGGATGGAGGCTGTTCTGGCCAATCAGCAGGCAGCTGGCTGACATGGGGAGGGTCGTTAGCGTGATTAAGCTCACCTGGGCCTTTCCAGGCTCCATTTGGGGGCGGCTGTGGCTCAGAGGGTAGAGCAGGTTGTCCACCAATCGGAAGGTCGGTGGTTCGATCCCCAGCTGAAGACTAGAAAAGCGCTATATAAATGCAAGTCCATTTACCATTTACCATTCCATGTGCTCACTGCCTCTCCACCTTCCTACAGCTCCCCATCCACTTACTGTCCACCCCGCATTACCTGCAACACCTCACAGCAGCACATATTGCCACACGTCCATGCACTACTTTCACTTAATTGCAGTTTGATAAATTGTGTTGGTTTTAAGTATAACCTTGTGTGGACTCCCTCCTCGTCACATCCCCTGAGACGGTTTGTGAGGAGTGATTAAGTGGGCTCAGGATTTTTCATCATTTTATTCAATAGAGATTCATCGACCAGGCGGAAAATCCGTCAGAGCTAGCACGTTTTCCAGCTGCTTGCTAATTGTCAGTTAGCGAACTTGTTAGCTTAGTTGCATATGGGGCAATAAGGTCACACAAGTCATTCAAAGCACGTGTTTGCAACATCGAACATCAACCTGTCTAAGAACTGTCTGCAAACCATTCCTCTGCTTTGTGGAAGAGTTTATCCTCCGACAGCGGAGGTTGAATAAAAGTGGATTGCGAAACACAGCATATGATGACTTCCTCCGTTTTGGACTCTCCGGCTCTCCGTTCATCAAAGTTGACCTTCATGCAAAAAAATTGCCAAGATTTACTTTGCCTTCGTGAGCAAATCCACTGTTTGAGGTGATTCCATTAAATTACTTGGTTTTGCCATTTCTTATGCTGGTGTGTCTCAGTCATAAGACCGTCATTTAAAATGATACAAGACTGGACCACTTCTGACCAAAGTGCCATGATTGAACTCCCCAGTTGTCCACCATTTGTGACTCCATTTAATTTGCAGAGAGAGCTAAAGCTTCGCTTCCCTCCCTAATATGAGTCAGATTAAGACTGTTTGTCCAATGAGTAAAGCACCAGAGCTATACTCCCTTTACTGAGATCTGAAATCTGTTTTCTTTGCTTCCCTCTCTCCTCTGAACAGATGATTGCCTTCCAGTGCAGCTCACTGGGGGGGTGGGTGGGCTGGGGTTGGATCGGGGGGGGGTTTAGCTTCAAATGATTTGTGTGAATTGCTCACACATCGTATGTTGGCCTTTCACCTCGTGCCACGAAGCAGGTGAAATAGGGTTGACCCTAACCCTGCTTTATCGCAGCATGCACAGGAAATGGAATCTGATAATGTCCGATTCACATGGCTCGATAGGGTTCATCGGATCACGCAAACTTGAGGGGCCAAATACAAAATCCACATCTTCCAGTGTCTCTTTTTGGACAATACTCACCCCTCTCGATCTCCGCGTCCCCCTGCAGTCTTCAATCTATCTTTTCCTCTTTACCTCTGACCTTTTCATTTCTGAGTTCCTCCATACCAATCTGCTCCTCCATCTTGTCGTCGTCTACACTCTCGCTCAATCCTGCCATACTACTGACCTTTCAGTTTCATTCTTCCTCCATTTCTCTACCTCTCCTCTCCTCCCGGTCTGGGCTGTAATTCAGCTTGTTTCAGGGCCAGTTAGGCAGCCAGTGGAGTTAATCTGTCTTTTCAGGTCATAAATCACTGCTTGGCATCTCTCTCTCTTTCTTTCCTCTCTCTCCCCTCCTTGCTCTCGCCCCGCTGCATGGACGTAGAGCATACTTTTGAGGTGATTGCGTCTGACAGTCGATGCTGGTGTTCCTTGCACGCGTGTGCTCGTGTGCGAATATGGGAGTTCGTGTGTGGTTATCGCTGCTTTAACACCCAACAGATAGGGAGTGAAACTGCATACTCTTGAAGTGCCACAGCCAATAAGAAAAGATGGTTGAAATGTCAAGACCAATCAGAAGTGATGCTTCTCTCTGCTGTGCAGTTTGGATCTCTCTCTCTCTCTCTCTCTCTCTCTCTCTCTCTCTCTCTCTCTCTCTCTCTCTCTCTCTCTCTCTCTCTCTCTCTCTCTCTCTCACTCTCTCTCTCTCTGTGTCTCTGCCTTTTCTCAAAGCACAACAATGGCTCGCACTCACACTAGTAACAGATGGAATCTGCTAAATTAATTCATAAGACGAGCAAATTCTTTGAGCTTCTAGAGGATGAATTAAAGCCGACTTTGTGTGTGTGTGTGTGTGTGTGTGTGTGTGTGTGTGTGTGTGTGTGTGTGTGTATGCATTCTGACATATCCACGACCTGGCAGGTGCATGGGAAACTGTTGGCCCCTACAACAGACAAAACCTCATCAGGAACTAGAATGGCAGAATTGATAGTGAGGGGGGGAAGGGGGGGGGAAGGGGGGGGAAATACAGAAGAAAGAAGGGGAAGGAGAGAAAACAGCTTAGCGTAGCAGGAGGGAGGAGAGAGAAAGAGGGAGAGCGCGGGAGGAGAGTGAAGTTGAATAGCAGGAGGGCGGGAGTGGGAGAGTGGGTGAATGAATGTGTTGTGGATCCATTGTGCCCGGCTCCTGAATGGAGTGTTAGTAAGCTAAGTAGTAACTGGTGATTTACAGAGCCGAGGCCATATCAGCTGAAGTGGGCAAACAATACCCTTTCATAAGCGACTAGAAGAACCGTGTAGGACTGCGCTATTCTGGATCTAAAGTGGGGTGAAGTGTTGTGGAAGTCTGCGGTTACTTGCGTGCAAGAAGACACTTCAGCAGAGAGGAAGAAGGTAGATGGAGGAAAAGCTTGTGAGGGGGCAGACACAGCAGGAGAGAGAGAGTGGTAGCGGGGAGATGCTGCTTGTCTCGTTTTAGCTTTAACGCTATATTTTTTAACCAATGTGTTCATTTTTGTCTTGTATTGTTTCTGCCCATATTTACCCAAAGACTATATTTAGTATGATAAGGAACAATGCAAATTTCACAAAAAAACCTCTGAGAATCGCCTTCCACCAGCTTATAAATACTTATACTACTTTACTTAAGTAGTTTCACAGTCTTTGTTGTAGCTGCTCTTCCTTTTCTTTGTGGTAGTTTCCATCATATTCCGCCTAAATCTGCATAGTTTGTGACTTTGCGGCGACTCGCAATGTTCTCCGTTGGGCATAGCGTAGCAAAGACGGTGAAATGTTAACCTGCACTTGACCCACGTGTGCGCAGTTTGACAGCAAACACAGCACCGTGATGACAGCCTTCCCTGCTTTCTTCACAGCCATTGCATAAAAGCCAGATGGGACGTGGGACTAGGGATAAAAATGCTGTGCAGTCCCTCGTAAAGTGGGACACCTGGTCACCCTACTAATGGTACATGTCCACAGGGGCGTTTTTTATCGCGAGGGATCGCCTCGCTTCCCAGCATTGGACTGCTTGATGGGCTGCCACTAGACACCTGATTGGACGAACGCTTTCCCTCGTGGGCTGCTGCTCCCAGCTTTCAAAAACAACATGGCGGCTCGTTTGGAAACTTTCTGCTCTTATATCACGAAAATAGTTCACCGAAATGTGTCTCTGAAAACATTTTTTGCGAGAAATAAGCCATGCAGTTGCTGAATCTGTCTTTATTTTGGATCGACAACACTTAGTTTAAAAGTTTCTCGGGAGTTTCCAGAGGCGGCGAGTCGCATCGGACGCCTGTGATTTGCATAAAATAGCCTAGACCTCAACTTTATGCAAATGCGGAGCGGCCAAGGTGACGCCCCGTCTCTCGAATCGCGCCGCCACGCTACCAGAATGCATTGCACGGCTGCTTACATAGACAATGGATGGCAGCTGTGGACACGTACCATAACAGTACAACTTTGAAATTTTTAGATCACATGAAAAATCACACTTTTATCAATAGTCAAAGTCAGGATTTTTTTAAAAATGAGGAAAAATGCTAACATTGTGTTTATTAAATGTTTTCCATATGAAATATTTGTTTTCATACTGCATATGTGTGCATATATTTGATATTCAACTTGTTATGAGTTCATAGATACCAAATGCTCAACTGTAGTTTCTGAGATACAGTCTTTGGGCACATGGGACGACTGTTTTTTTCCTAAATTATAATGAGTCCATAGCAAAAACGGTAGTCCCATGTGCCCAAAGACTAGATATAGTACGATAAGAAAAACTCACTTTTCAGCCAAACGGTTTGACCAATTTTGAAAATGTGTTCAGAGTTGTGCTTGAGCAAGCTCAGAAAACACTTCCACCAAAGGAAATTAAAAAATGCAGTTGCGGGCACAAATGGGTTAAACACTGAAAGATAAAGAAAGTGGCATCAACAACTGTGTTTAAATGAATCACAAAGCTGTGTATTTTTCCTGTGAGTGTGGATGTGTGGATGTCTGTGTGTGTTTGGGGGTTGGGGTCGTATTGTATATAATCTCCACGCTCTCTGCTGGCTGCAGGTTTCCAGAGATTAGTTTCCCTTCTCCCTCTGAGCTTTGAGCTATATATATATATATATGTTCAGCCACCTTAAAGCACTCCAAATGTAAAGACACACCATAACTTGACTACTGCTTTCATAACAAGAAGCTCCATCAACTACAAATGTGGACGTGTGTATTCGCTAAATATGTTTCCAAACACTTTCTCCATCAACCTCTCACTTTCTCCGTCGGCTTATAACCCCCGCGGTCGGTGAGAAATGTTGAGACGCCAGTCATTATGAGCAGAGCCGCCCAGCATGGGGACCCTGAACGCAGACCTATCCATGGCATTAGAACAACAAGCCCTGTGACGAATGGGAGAAAATAGAGGAGTCACGCTGCGTATATATATGTGTGTGTGTGTCTGTCGGGCGGCTACACGTTTGCCATTCTGATTTGTTGAGAAAGAGGGAGATTCAGTTGACCATTCTGACTGTATTGCACTGCAGAATTGCGATAAGGGCCACACACACTCACGGACACAGACACACACAATCATTCACCTAATCAGCAACTGCGTTCCATACTGCAGTGCCCATTCTGCTCTGCATATAGATTGCAAGGAAGATAGTCCGCGAGGGAGGTTCTGCAGACGTGTCATGGGAGAGGGACACTCACAAAAACACACACACACACACACTCTCTCTTGCACAGCAACACACACAAGTGCTGCAGAAGCAACAGTTGGCTCTAGCTTGGCTCCCCAAACCCACGAGACCTCCCTTCAGAGACCCCAGAGACCTCAGCCTCCCTCCTAATGCTCCTCCATCCCTTTCCAATTCATCCTCTCCTCCGCTCCGTTCCTCCCCCTCCTCTGCCCTTCCCGCCCCAGAGAGTTCTCAGTTCTGACAGAACAGTTAATCATACACTCTCTGCAGGTCTCATCCTATATGTGTGTGTGTATGTGTGTGTGTGTCAGCATGTGCACGCGTGTGTCCAGATGTACACCTTCATTTTCAACAAGACAGAGGATCCGTCTCTCTCACCTCCATTTTTCACTCATTTCTTTTCACTTTTTTTCCAGCTCATCTTTGCCTGCCCTTCATCTCTCACATCTTTACCCATGTGAGTGTTAAAAACACAAACAAGTACATAAAGGAAAATACATTTTTCAATAATAAAACCCCAATGCATGGTTGGTGTAGTTTCTGATAATGTAGTAATATAACATTTTTATTGTTGGCCTAACCTGCCTCATCTACGTCTACCTCTTTCTTCCCCAGTTGGTTATAATTCTTAAACAGTGTGAACATTAGCACAAATAGGCAGCTCACACATGGGTAAAAACAACTCTGTCTCCTACAAAATGATAACAACAACTAAACTGCATTCTCAATTACGTTTCGAGGGAGATAGTTTTTCTCCCAGCAGTTTCAAGCATGTTATTAACGTCAAAATTAGGGCTGTCAAAGTTAACGCAAAATCATTTTATCGCCAGTATTTCTTTTGAAGCATTAACGCAACTTGAGATTTTTAGGTTGTAGCGAGCTCAGCTTTAAAGCTAGAGTGAGGATACAGGTATCATATGAAACTACAAAACCGAAGGAATCCATTGGTACGATCCAATGTCATACTAGCTTGAAACTATCCTTTAATATTGCATTTCCAAAACATTGGGGCTTTCACAAGAGTTGTATTTAAGAAGAAGAAGAAGAAGAAGAATCGATGCAGCAGAGGCTCCTGACTTTTAGTCTCTACTATGGGTCAAGATCCAAAAAGCCAGATCCTACAATTCCCATTATGCCACTTTCTAACACCATTAGTTCAACTGTCCCTGCAGATCCCTGAAACTCCCACGTCTTTCAACTTCCTGCCCATAGCAACACAGGCTTTCTGATACGAACTTGTGGTCTCCAAGCCCAAAACTGAGATAAGCCACAGAGGACATTACACAGCTGTTTTTCACGGGCCGAGTAGTACTCCCCATGGCGAGTAAACGGGTTCAAATATGTAAAATCGGTGGAGCGACTCTTTAATCAGAAGTAAAACGTCTTGAACTCTGTACCGTTGAGGCTGCTGTTGGTGAAGGAGCTGCTAATTCTGTCTGCTATGGTGGATTTCTCCTTCTATGACTTTTGTTAGTCCCCTGTTTAAAGCTGAAATCTGTAACTTTCCACTCGTTGACGCCTTCGTGGTCTCCAGCAAAGGACGGAGGGTTGTGTGGAATCAGCCATAGCAAGACTTGGAAAATATCTCAGCTAGTGAAGTGTGAACCTACTGGGCTTATGCTTGATTTTGATGCGTGAAACTACAAATGTGGTGCGAAATGTGTCGCTTTCAGTATCCTGGCTCAGTTTTGACTGGACTTTATTGCCACTGTCAGCCAGGACAGGAGCAACCTGACAAGTCACGACTATCTGATCAACTCACTAGCAGACTGCAGCATCTCCATCCAGTTCATGTGCTGACTTGGGTGTTTTCTCGACCATAGAAAATTAATATGTTAACACATTTTGATTTAAAAACATTACGGAAATCAGCTTTTGTTTTAGAGATACAGAGATCTGTAAAAAATATGAATTAATTACAACTTCAGGCAACAGTGGCCTATTCCAGATGTAAAGTTTGCACAGCTGCAACAAACAATTCAAGGAAATGGGACACAAGTGAAAACACATTAATCCAAGTGGACACAGAATAAACCAAAATTAAGAGCAACGTGTGCAACTCTGCTTCTTCCTTAAGCAAGCAAAAGTGTTGCTAAAGAACGTGTTGCTGCTGCACCTGATTCGACTGTTATCAGGCCATTAAATAGGCATTATCAGTCGCTATAAGCACCATAGATGTGGGTCAATAGGGGCCTGCTACACCTACTACGTTGTAAAAGTGAAAGTGAAAACTTAAAAGCAACACGTTTTAACATGTTGTAAAACTGAATGAAATGTGCGTTTTGAACACAAACAAAAAGGCTTCTCGAGGTTTAGGCAACGAAACCACTTAGTTAAGTTTCAGGAAAAACATCATGTTTTGGCTTAAAATAATTACGAACACAAAGACAACTCCACGTTGTTGGTTTCCCGTGGGATGCTAACTCTGGTCCCCTGTGTTTTTATCCGGTGAAAAACCCTGTGCTTTGTGTCCAATCCATCGTCCCCGACCTCCACCCCTTATAGACTTTCATGCTGTCTATACTACAGCGCCGGACTTCTGCTTCTGCTCCTGTCATAATAACTACGGTCGCTAGAGGTCGCTGTCTTGTTCTTTTATATCTTCTTTCGGCGATCTACCATGTGCATAGATGATAAAACCTACTAGTAGGTGTCGTAGGCCCCTATTGATCCACATGGTACGGGGCTTATGGCAACTGATGACGCCTATTTAATAGCCTGGCTGCTTTGTGCAGTTATGTTAATATTGTGATGAGGTGATTTGGTGAGGTTACTTCAGGTAAATACTGTATAAGGTAAATGCTTCCATTCATAGCAGTCAGTGTTAATGATCATACATGCCAACTCCCCACCCTGACCTCCACACCCGTACTTTTACTACTCTCTACACAAAGGCCGCTCTTTTTCTGCTTTGGCATTGAACGTTGGCACTGAAGGTAAAGCATCCAATGTGAGAGTAATTTCCAGGATACTGCAGTTTATAGTGGAAATTGCCTTTTATTATGTTGCTTTGACTGGGTGCATATATTTCTTCTGTTGCACGAGAAATAGGCTACAAGATACAAATTGCCCAGAGTTTCATGAGATCACAGCCTCCAGACATCAAGGATGTTTACAACATTTTGGAAGATATAAACATTTCTACAGACCCAGCCCACTCCTGCTACCTCGTCTTTGTTTGCAGATTGAGATTCAGGCGCCATCACCTGTCTGAGCACTGCCCACCACCGCTAACGCTCTCACCACATCTGCCACCCAGTCAGACAGACAGCCAAAGCACTTTACATTCCACACATACAGTGCTGGACTCAAGTACAAGTCCTATCTGTTACTATTTCATACACAGCAATCACAGCATTTCTTCAGTGGTCAGCTGTGTTTAAATATTCTGTGCATATGATTTAACAATAAGTATAACAAAAGTAACAATACGCTATATCACTACACATCAGACAGTTACTGTATTGTACATTTATACACCTACATGTAGTAATTTACCTGCACATATATATTATGTATATGCACCAGACAGGAGGATAAGTTATTACTTTTATACCTTCTTCTTTGTGATTTAGGGAAATATGTAATATTTAAAACTTTTTTCTATTTCTTCATGAAATCAAAGATTGGGGCTTATAATTCTGTTGTTCTTTGCAGTGGCAATAAGGAAATCTTAACTGAAAACCTGTTTCGGTCCGCCAAAAAGGCTTGATTTTTAAGACGAATGTAATTACTAAGGACACTAAGGAAAAACACTCCGAGACACACTCTGACCCTGATTAGAGCTGCGCTGGTAATACAGGATCTTTGTTTATTCAGTTATCAACACACACAAGCAAACAGTAAAAGGGGTGTACAAATGTGATCGCTACAAGAGTATTTAAGATTTTCTTTCCCCTTACATCGAATTCACACCAGGCAGCGGCGAGGTGCGGCTCACCACAGTAATTACATTTTTCTGCGTGTTCATGTTTTTCAGGCGGGAAGAAATTCTTTTTAATAATCGGTCAACATTTCACAGGAGTCACAGGATCTGTTTACTGATTGGCTGTTGGTCCTCCCTGGCCGCACTTTGCAGCTAAAAATTTAACTTTCCCCAACTTTTAGTTTGGCCGCACTTCGCCGCAGAATCAAACGGCCGCAGCTCGCTGAGCTCAGGAGTGACTGCCGCGGCTTTTCATAGACATTGCACGGCAGCTTGCCGCAGGCCGCACTTCACCGCTGCTCTGGTGTGAATTCTGCGTTAAAGTTGTGAGTGAGCTTTGCTAATAATATGAATAAAGTGAATTAAGTTATGGCATTTAAACGTGTGGAAGGGAGTTTGGATTGCTACACTAACTTGCAAATCACCTTATGTTCTTCTCATTTAAATAATATGATAAATGAACGTTGATGTCAAACCATTCTTTTTTATATACTCTGTTGCAGGAGTGCAGGAGTTAACATAAATTTACATTTGCTTACATATGATGTTGTTCATACTTATATCATTACTACAGTGTTTATACTGTATATTCTATAGTGAAAAAGAAAAAAATGATAGAAATTAGGAAAAAATAAAGAAAATAAAAAAAAGGAATAAAAACAAAGAAAAGATTAAAGGATAAAAAAAAAACTGAAAAAATTAAATAAAAATTTTAAAAATAAATAATTTTTAAAAAGTCTAGGCTAGTATCACGGTGCGTGTACATATACACATACAGTATACATATACCGTTTATATACACAGACATACGTACATATATATATATATATATATATATACTCACACCTGTTCATACGCAGGAAAAAAAAGAGATCAACTCTTCTGAACCATCCTTGTTCTCCCTCATGCTGATGTGTTATGCTGATGGACACACATTCTCTCTCTCACACACTCACACACCCATCAAGTGTGCATGGAAGTGTGGGTGTGAGAGAATATTACAAGTCAGCAATTTTGAGGTGTGAAAATTGCTCTTGCTCTCCAGGATATTTTTAATTTCCTATTAAACATCATTACGCTCGCATGATTATGCATTGAAACCACACCCATGCACATGCGCACACTTGCACACCTGCACACACACACACACACACACACACACACACACACACACATATTTATGCACCGTCTCTCTCCGTCAAAGACAAACTCACCAAGTTCACACTGCGTGACTGCCCATGTGATGCTCATCCTTGTCCTCCATTTCATTAGACAGGGGGGGCCGAGCGAGCTATTCTGGGAGAGAACGGTAACTCTTTGTTGGTTTGCTCAGCTGAAGAGACGTCTCCAATAGCAACTGAGACCTATGGCCTCCCCCCTGTAGCGTCCACATCTCGTACTTGTGCTTGTGAGTGTGTTTGCATGGGCTCATCCCCCCATTTGTGTGCAGCCTTTTAAGTGTGTACCTGTGTTTTGCATGCGTGTTCGTGTGTGCACAGACGAAACAGGATGCAATCTATCACTCACGGATCCATAACGGTGGCACACAGCGAGGGATGAACACGTTAGTGTCAGTTGCAGACGAGGGAGATGAGCAGAGGAGAGGAGTGATGTGACTGTTATTGATCCTGCCTGGTAATTACAGCGCGATTTATTACCAGAGAGAGAGAGAGGGGGGGGAGTAGAGAGGGAGATACAGAGAGAAGGTATCATATTTAGTTTGGGGTTGTAAGTCAGGTTTTTGGCGAGAGTGAACAAGGTCAGAGAGAGACAGAGATAGATCACTTTACCCCTCCCTCCCTTGAGTGCTGTGCGATCTGATCACTGTTGTGCTTTCTGACATCCTCCCCCGTCCTTTCTCTCTCTCTCTCTCTCTCTCTCTCTCTCTCTCTCTCTCTCTCTCTCTCTCCACTCATTCCTATTTTATAAATTCTCATCTAACCATATGATGCCGCGAGCACTTATGTTCAACACACGCAGACTCCTGTTTGTTTTCTTAAACACTCTTGCGTGCATTTAGCCTTTTTCCGTGCATTGGTACCTATCAGAAGCATCACTCGTAATCAGTGCTGAGATGAAGTGTTGATATGATATGAAATGAAGGTGCGCTCTGTCACTCTAACAACAAGCCTGCCAGTGTGTTGTGGCTCGTAAAAGTGTGGGAGTGTTGGGTTGTTTACAGAGATGTGTGGGCGTCAAGCATGATCTTGCGGGTATGTGTGCGCATTTATGTGTGTTTCTGTTTGTGTGGAGGCAATATTGTTCCTGAATAGATCAAAAACTATGTTCTTATTGGCGCACCACATCCTGTCTTTCAATGAGTCACACAGAAAAACACACGAATACCAAAACACTCTACTATGATCCTACTCACGTATATGTTTGGTAGATACGTGGTGATTTTTTATTTTTGTTTTGTCCTGGCCTAAATAGTGTTGATCTCATTGTATTACCACAACTAACAATCCTTTACAGATTGATTTTTTTTTTTTCTTGCTTTGCTTTCATCATCGCACAAAAGCACATTGTGTATGAACGATTTCAGTGACAATAAAAATTGATTTAAAATGGTTTCTACTAGAGTTCTACACACAGAAACACACATACGAAAACAAAAATATGAACACAAAGAGAAGACTCAGCATTAATAACTTTTCAAACTAACTGATGGAAAAACAAATGCAAAATGTGTAATGGAAAATTATTTGTTTGTTCATTCTTATAATAGTTTTGCTCGTATTATTATTCTTACTGGTGAGATGTTTTTATGTATAAATTATAGAGCTGCAACGATTAATCGATTAGTTGTCACTATTAAATTAATCGCCAACTATTTTGATAATAGATTAACTGGTTTTAATCTTTTTTTTTTTTAAAGAAAAAAAGAAATTCTCTGATTCAAGCTTCTTAAATGTGAATATTTTCTAGGGATGCACCGAAACAGATACCAGATCAGATATCGGGCCGATACTGACTCACATAGCTGGATCGGATATCGGTGACAATGGGGCCGATCTATTAAATTCAATTCTATGTCTATATACTATATACATTATAGACTGGAATTTTAATTCCTGTTTAAGTTTTGAACAATTTGTTGCTGCATTAAAAAGGTATTTTTGAATTGTAATTCCTGTTAATTTGAAGATTGTTTACCAAGTTGCTGGTGTACGATTTCTTATTTTAATAATAAACAATAATTGAGTAAATTTATATCTATTTATTTATTTGTTACAAAGTTAGGAAAGCAATGTCAAGTCTGATGTTGCCTTACACATAAAATAATGATCCCAATCACTTGCAGTGAGGCATACAGCTTATTAATTAAACACTGGTATCGGACAATACCCAAAGGTATCGCTATCGCTATCAGTACTGAAAAGTCGGATCGGTGCATCCTTAATATTTTCTGGTGTCTTGACTCCTCTGTGACAGTAAATTAAATATATTTGTTGTGGACAAAAGAAGACATTTTTCACAATTTTCTGACAATTTATAGACCAAACAACTAATCAATTAATCGAGAAAATAATCAACAGATTAATTGACAATGAAAACAATAGCTAGTAGCAGCCCTAATAAATTGTCCTACATAACATAAAAATGAAACCCAGCCCCACTTTCACTGTAAATGCCTTTTTTTTTTACCTTTGTATCAAAGCAATGCATAGAGGCCTGCTATAGAAGTATCGTCTTATACTGAGGGATGGATTAGATTAAAATTAGGAGTTTATCTGGGACTGCTAAATAAAGAATTGATTTTATTCATAGCAGAGTATAGTTTGCTGGTGTACGTTGCTATGGTAATCCTGCTATTGGCAGCATTCCAGTAATAGATTGATTTGGGTCTGGTCATTCTATACACTAGACTCCTTTTCTGTGTATGTGTGTGTTTGTGCATGTGTACATGTGTGTTTATCTTTGCCTTATCAATCTGTAAGCTCTGTATTGATTGGCCAAAAGATATTTCCTCTAATGTGCTCGGGGATGAGGAGTAGGAGTAGGAGGGGGGGGGGCGACAGCTTTCACTTAGCCTCGGAGCTCTTAAGAGAATATCTATCTATCAACGTTTCCAGGCATGGGGAGGGAGGGGTCAGGAGCAGGTAGGTGGTTCGATCTCACACACAAACACACACACACACACACACACACACACACAGAGAGAGTGGAAGGAGCAGGAATCATTAAAATAGCAACAGCATCAAGCAGCCAACACACCTAAGCGAAGCTCGCGCTTGTTGTTGTTTACACTGTGGGAGGCAAAGAGCTGATGCATCTCCGAGTGCTGCTAGTTTGAGCAATAGATCCTGCTCTTTGTGGAAACAGCCAGGAGAGAAGAGAATCATTATTAGTGCCAGGGCTCAGGGTCTAGTGTGTGTTCAGTGCTGTGCGAGAACGCAACAATCTGCCCGACGCTTTGTTTTGTTTTTAATTAGGGGGGTAAAAGCGTGAGCGTTGCACTGTCTGGATGCCTGCTGCCCTGACTCCTGGGATGATGTGATGCATCGCGATGATAATGTCTCTCCCCTGTTTTTACACTCGAGCTCCATTTGCTCTCTTCAGGCCTCGGAACGGGACTAACAGAGCCACCATTTAGCTCTCAGCGGGGAGAGAGGAGAGGGGGGGGGGGAATCAGTCGCTCTTCCTCTCTTATCTCTCACTTAACAAAAAGCCTCTGATGAAGACAACAAGCGCTCTCCCGCTCTCTGTCTCTCTCATGCTCTCTCCCATTTGTCTCCTGCTCCCCTCTGTTTAACTGTCAGAGTGCTAGTCGAACATGGCAGCTCCGACACTTTTCACATCTCCAGCCCTTTGTTGTGTGTGCTCTCAAATGTGTGCGAGTGGTTGCACAGGCTCGCTTGTGTCTCTGCACTTGCTTGCCAATGTTTGCGCTTTTGTATGCCTGCACCCCGGCCTCTGCTGCGTGCCAGTACATAGGTTTGTGTTAAGAGTGACCTTATGCTTACATGCATTGTCTTTCTCAGCTTTCTCAGCAGTTACAGCTCTTTTGTTTGCTGGTATTAATTATCTTTATGGTTACCAAACACACGTGGAAACACATCCACGTCGTAGCCCACAACGTAGTCAATGCACAGCTGTCTAGTTTTCATTCCCGACCTATTGTCTCCAACTAGCGCCATAGCAGAAGTGGTTCTTAGCTCGCAATGTTGGAGGAAATGGGTGAACAGCCTCTCTAATTACACTTCACCCACTGACACTAATTTACATACAAACACAATCGCACTCCAATCCAGGCCTTCATTATCTCTGGATTGCATTCTGTAGGGCATGATATTCTGGCGGTTACATTTCATTCAAGCTCAGCACCGCTGCTTAGTCATTACGCTAACTGAGAGCCACAAATAGGGTTTCCAGTCAGGCTGTACATTTTTCAAACTAAGGGTAAGTAAAAGGAACATGACACTAGTACGATGAGTTCTTTCTCAGCGCCCTGCGTTCATTATGTGCACCGTCTGCATGCGTTTGTGGCGTCTGTCGTTGTGTTGGTCAGATAGTAAGGACGCCGTGACTCCGGGATCTCTTTATAGTTGGCCTCTGTTTATTCTGATAAACACATAGGAAAACAGAACCTCCAACAGAAAAACTCCCCACCAAAAAAAACTTTAACAGGGAAAAAAGAAAAAATGGAAGAAACCTCACGAAGAGCAACAGATGAGGGATACCCCTTCCAGGACGGACAGACGTGCAATAGATGTTGTGTGTACACAGTAACAACATAATGAAAATACAACAGACAATCCATATGACAGAAATTAATACATATAATATGAACATATGTGAGAAGGTGGATCCAGGAGGATGTCATGTCAAGCAGCTTCCCGGCGTCGCCAAACAGATAGAGCCAGTGCAACACGACCTCCTCTCCATGCCAAATAGATAGAGCCAGAGCAACACAACCTCCTCTCCACGCCAAACAGATAGAGCCAGAGCAACACAACCTCCTCTCCATGCCAAATAGATAGAGCCAGAGCAACACAACCTCCTCTCCATGCCAAATAGATAGAGCCAGAGCAACACAACCTCCTCTCCACTCCAAACAGATAGTGCCAGAGCAACACGACCTCCTCTCCACACCAAATAGATAGAGCCAGAGCAACACGACCTCCTCTCCACGCCAAATAGATAGAGCCAGAGCAACACAACCTCCTCTCCATGCCAAACAGATAGTGCCAGAGCAACACAACCTCCTCTTCACGCCAAATAGATAGAGCCAGAGCAACACGACCTCCTCTCCACCATGAAACCTAGACAGAGGACCGAAATGTGTTTCTAAAAACATTTTATGCGAGAAATAAGACACGCAGTTGCTGAATCTGTCTTTATTTTGGATCGACAACGCTTAGTTTAAAAGTTTCTTGGGAGTTTCCAGAGGCGGCGAGTCGCGTCGGACGCCCGGGATTTACATAAAGTAGCCTAGACCTCAACTTTATGCAAATGAGGAGTGGGCGAGGTGACGCCCCGTCTCTCGAATCGTGCCGCTACACTACCAGAATACATTGCACGGCTGCTTACATAGACAATGAATGGGTAGCATGGAAAGGATGGAGCCTGTGGACATGTACCATGACTCTTAAAAAAACTATTTTTAAATGCCAGTTCCTTGAAATCAATATATTGACAGGTTGGGATAGACATTATAACATTGTAAGAAACAAAAAGATAAACAAAACAGTACGAGAAATAATGGGATGGATTAGGATAATAAATGAGCCAAAAGAAATGACACCCACCTCTCCCACAGGATAATTGTACAATAGGGGAGAGGGGAAGGGGATTTTATACCACAGAAGAAGAAATGAAGACGGAGGATGGCTCTGAACTTCTTCACATATTCTGGAGTTTGGAGGTTCTCCCAGTCAAAATAAAGTGAAACTAGATCAATTTTGTGTAATTAGAGCAACCAGAGAACAGGATATAGAGGTACATAATGACCCCGTTACATTTGTATGGAGCCTACGTGCTTAATGTTGTATGTAGCCCACAATCAGCCCCAACATCACGCTCTCTCTCTGAGAGCTGACGGCACAACTGTGTGTCTGTCTTTCTACGGGTTCCTACATTTTCTTCACACCACTTGTGCTCTCTCTCTCTCTCTCTCTCTCTCTCTCTCAAACACACACACACACACACACACACACACACTAAATAAGCTCCATTGTAAGGCCATTACAATGTGAATGAGGGGCCCACCAGCTCCATTGAGATGTGTGTGAGAGAGTGTGTCAGCGCAAATAGGTTAGAGAGATTGATGAACTAGTAGGAAGGGAGAAGGGAACACCTAATCAAGTTAAAAACACTGTGTGATTGACACGCCGGGGCCTGGCTGATTGACATCCTACAGAAGTGGGCTTAATGGGGCTCATTCACATGTGGGTGAACATGCATGAATGTGTCTCGTGTTCGTTCCCATGATTGATACCATTCTTGATTATGTGAAATGCATTTTTTTTACACCAGCTATAGTACAAGAAGTGTTCCTCTTCCTTCTTCTTTTTTATCCTTGAGTACTACAACTTGTGCAAGAGGTGCGAGAGAGGAGCAGCAGCAAGGCGCGCCATTAACTTGCACCGGTGCGTATCCGTGCGTGACATCCCTCATCCGACTAACACCAACTAACGGGCCGTGAGCTTTTACCGGGGCCCGTGATCGCTGATGCCCGAGAAAAAAGGCTGTTTGTGTCAATCAAACCGAGCCCCCTCCCCTCCTTTTCTTTCTACCTCTCTCCCCCTCCACCACCACCACCTCTCTCTCTCTCTCTCTCTCTCTCTCTCTCTCTCTCTCTCTCTCTCTCTCCTCCCTCGATCGCCTCCACTCGTGTAGGCGCTCTTAAACCAGAGCATTTACGCACGGCAGCCAGTCGTTAACGGGCAGCTATCGGTGCTCCTCCGTCTATACGCTCGTTGGCTGATCGCCACCTTAAAGAGCGGAAATTAAGGGAGAAGTGAGCAGAGCGGTGGAGAGAGAGGATAAAGACCGCGGGGGGAGAGGAAGAGAAGAATGATGAAAGGGGGGAGGAGAGCCGATCATTCCGGCTGCCCGCATCTGCTGCTCTAGTGGAGGGAAGAGAGAGAGCGAGAGAGAGAGAGAAAGAGAGAGAGAGAGGGGGGAGAGAGAGGAGATGGCACAAAGCTTGAGCATCCAAAACACACGGGAGCGGTGCGCCACCGAGACCGGAGCTCCGGACCCACCCGAAGACAGCATCACACACTCCCCGCTCTCCCGTCACGCCTCTCCGCCGCACGGCAGCGCCTCAGCCTCGGTTAGAGGTAAGTGGGCGAGTCGGTGCTCTGTTCTTCTTTAACAGAAACTTCAGCGGCAGGAAGCGGGATGGAAAAAAAAAAAAAAGTCTGTGGAATTATTTGATGTTAGTTTGAGTTTTCAGGCTGTTTATGTTTATGCTGCGAGTTGCTTTTCTTTTCCATTAGAGATTTAACCGCACAAACAGAAGAGTAGACTGGATTTTTTATTTATCTTTGCTTTTTCCTCCAGTTTTGTTGTGTTTATCCTTTACTTTACACCTCAATTCACGGTTAATCTAATTTGATTAAGATTTTATGGTTTTCTCCTGGCTTTCCAGATATGATTGCAGCTATAAATAACATTTTTTATCATTATTATGACCTGAGCACTGATTTAAATATACTACAAATATGGCACACTATTCATTTTGAAGTTGAGTACATTTGGTTTACAATTTTAATTTTAATTTTAAAACTTTTTTTTCCATGTAGCATTGCACAAAATGCATAAAAAACGACTTGGAGTATTTAGCTTTTTCATATTGCTTTATTTAGAATAGTTATTTAAACTTCCATTTGAAGTCTCTTGTGTTAATCCAATTCCAGCGCCCTCCTGTGGCTCCTAATAGTGAGACACATGCATGCAAACCTCCAGTAACAGGTTAAACTCACCTACAGTATAGTTGAGACACTCAGCTGTGTGTCACGTTTGTTTTCCTAATTTTAAATCCCAGAAACATCAGTTTGAATGAACCTCATGCACGCTCCTTTTCTTGGTAGAGTAGGCTACTAAAACTCTTAACACCACAGAAGCTATTTAACAGAATTAGTGTACAATTAAGATGACGCATTTTATTAAAAAAAAAAATGACTACTTTCTCCTCGGTGCTGGCTATAAAGAAGAAAAAAAATGTTCTTTCCCTTCTTTTGGTATCATATCTAAGGAACATGACAACTCTCCTCTATGACCTTCTCTTTGCGTGTGTTCTCTGAAGGCGAGGAACGAGGAGAGAAGGATGGGGAACGTGAGGGAAGACTATTGATATTCAAACAGACAGAAGGAGAGAAAGAGGGGGTGTAGAAAGACAGAGAGAGGGGGAGAGAGTGAGGCGTAGAGAGACAGAAAAGAGAGAGAAAGAGATGCTGTGGGATCTTTTCTTCTCCCTGGCTCCCGGCACATACATTAAGATGCTAATCCTGGTCTTTTTTGTCTCTTTCTATAATTCATTGCATTTTGTTCCTCTCTGCTCTGTCTCTCTCATTCTCGCACTCTTCTCTTGCTCTCCATTTCCTCTGTACTGTCGCGGGCTCCCCCCAGATTAGTGCTCCTGGCAAAAGGATTCCAACTCTAATTTTGTGGTATTTCAGATGATTAGGTTCAGAAATAGGACAGAAGTGCACAGAGTTTCGCGCAATTAGAGGAATTCTCTGTAGAGCTTTATGGGGACTGATTAGTTGAGCTCCCATCCACCTCCCCACACTGCCACATGAACACACCAACCAGCTGTTGGTTATTTGTGAGGATTGTGTTGTGTTTATGCTTTTAACTGGGATGTCACTTTGTGTGTGTGTGTGTGTGGCAGAGGTTGGATAAGCCCTAAGGATGCGAGTTGTTTTCAATCAGCTCTGTAGTTACCAGCTGTGCCCTCACACTCCCCAGAGTGGCACAACCTAGGCTCACGCACACCCGCGAGCGAGCACGTTCACAGAGAACTGATGCATACTGTTCAACCTTGCCCGACAAATTCACTCTTTCTTCCTTTCTCCTTGTCCCCCTTTTCTCTGCAGGCATTAATCATCACTCCCTCCGTCTCTGCATGTGATTCCTCCACGAGGATTAGAAGGAGAGTAGCTCGACTGCAGTTCCTCAATGAAGACCTTTGTTCCCCAACGTCCGGCGCAGCTCCCTTCTCCACCTGCCATGGTGACATGACACACCCCTGAGTGGCTTTGCTCCTTTCTCATAGACAATCTCTTGGGCCTTTCAAACCCCCCAAACTCGAGCACACACTCTCTAGGCTCCAGCAAACTAAAAAAAGGGCATCTCCTCCTCCTCCTCCCCACTTCGCGATGACGGTGGCCGTGCGATTCCGCCGCCACTTACGTCGGCTCCTGCTCCTGCTGGCCTCCTGCTGTCTCCTCTCCCTCCTCCTCTCTGCTTACTTCCTGTTCACGAACTCCTCCCCTTCCATGCAGCTCGGACAATCCCCCGAACCCGCCTGCTCCCAGCCGCTCTCCGCGTACCATCAGCTCCCGTACCCGTACCCCCCTAACCCCCCTCACACACACGTCAAAACCGACCCGGTGGTGCTGGTGCTCGTGGAGTCCCAGTACTCCCAGCTGGGTCAGGACATTGTGGCTATATTGGAGTCAGCACACTTCCAGTTTCGCATGGAGATCGCCTCAGGGAAGGGCGACCTCCCGCCGCTGACAGAGAAAGGCCGCGGCCGATATTCACTCATCATTTATGAAAACCTATTAAAGTATGCACATGCGGACACATGGAACAGACAGCTGTTGCATCAATACTGCACTGAGTACCGAGTGGGCATCATAGGCTTCTACCGCTCCACCGAGAACTCGCCGCCTCTCCTCAAGCTGCGAGGCCTCCCGGTGGTGCTCAGGACCAACCAGGCGCTCTGGGACTGCTGCGTGGTGTCCAGCTCGCCTCTCCTCCACCTGACCAAGCCCGGCACTGATCGAGGGGCTTTACCTGGGGAGGACTGGACTTCCTTCTCTTCCAATCACTCCACCTACCAGGCCGTGCTGCATGCACGGGCCAAGGAGGGATTAGGGGCAGGGAGTGGCGATAATCCGGGGCCTGGCTTTGGTTCAGGCCTCCAAGCCACCGTGGTGCAGGACATGGGACTCTACGACGGGGTGAGGAGGGTGCTATTTGGCCAGGGACTGGGCTACTGGCTCCACAGACTCATCCTGGTGGACGCCATCTCCTACCTCACAGACAGGAAGCTTACTCTGGGTCTGGACCGGCACGTACTGGTGGATATAGACGACATTTTCGTGGGGAAGGAAGGGACACGCATGAACGCCAAGGATGTGAAGGTACTGAGGGTGACGAGTGTGTGAGATCATGTGCATTAGAGAGAGTGGAATCGAGAGGATGAATTCATGTGGGGTCAATGATGTTGGATTAGATTTTTCATTCTGCTATCAACCTCTAACAACAGTAATTGATGGCAGTGCAGCAGTGAAAATTGTTTACTTATTGCTGTGTAGGTCTGCAGACACCTCAGCAAAAGATTCTACCTGGACTGTATTTCCGAGGATTTTGGCTCGGACACGGGTGCACCGAGAGGGTGTTTGGGAGAAGCTCATGCCTGTGTGTGTCTGTGTGTAGCGTGTTGTGTACCAAGTGCATATGTGTTGGGGTACAGCGAGAGGGTATTTATCTCAAATGGAGGTTTAGCCAGAAGTAAAGAGGCCATTTAAGGGAACAAAGAGGTGGAGTGAAAGAGAGAAAGCGAGGCAGTGAATGAGCCAGTGAAAAGATGAATGGCACTTATTCCTCTTTTCCCACGTTCCTCCTCTTAGGGAAACTAAAGGAGAGTCAGCCATGCAGCCCGCCTCTCAAGACAGCTATTGTTTCAACACACACGCTTGCATGAGCAAACACACACACACACACACACACACACACACACACACACACACACACACACACACACACACACACATACACACTCAGACGTGCACCTCTGCAGATATAGCATTTGCACACACTCACATGCATATAAACCCTAATTTCTGTAGGAATTTAATATTTAAAAAAAAAAGAGGGGGGAAAAGAGCTTCTCTGGTTTGCTGGAGTGTGGATAAAACGCTTCTGCAAGAGGAATTTTGTTTGAAATCGGTGGTCACATTCTCCCAATGCGTCCTCACTCGGGGGCCGTTCAAGAGAAACAAATCGTGCGTGGTGGGTTTTCATGTGTGGGTTTGTGTGTGTGTGTGTGTGTGTGTGTGTGTGTGTGTGTGTGTGTGTGGAGACTTTAAGACAGGTGAGATTTATGCCGCTCTGCGCTGATGTGCATGAGCTAATCCCCGTCTGCCCGTCTCACTGCAGCCACAGGATATACAAGATGGGGAAGTGTGCGTGTTTGTGGGTGTGTGTTTGTGGGTGGGTGTTTTCTGAATCACTACTTTAGATTAGAATGTCACATCCCGTCAATGATTGACACCTGTCCCGTCAAGCGCTGAAAAAAAAAAAAAAAACCCGAGCCACCTGTCCGTGGCTGAAACTTGGGGAGGAGATGAGAGGAATGGGGGAGGCTGAGAAAACAGGAGGGCAGTGGGTGGTGAAGTGGAGAGAAATTCCACCTGTGAATATAAAAAAGACGCTTGAATCCAAAGAGGATAAAAGAGAGACACACACACACACACACACACACACACACACACACACACACACACACACACACAGAGAGAGAGTGCACACACACCCCGTACACGTACACATTCACAAAATGAGCACACAAGCGCTCTCTAGTTGGAGTTTTCATTTTAAGTCTGCCTGACTCTTCAGCTTTGTAGCATAAATATACATGAGGATGAACCGGTGCCATAACAGAAGGACAGGGAGATGGGGATGGAGGAAGAGGTGGAGAGAGATAGAGAGGGAAAAAAAGAGAGTGATGTCATTTGAAACACTCCTTCCACATCTCTTCTTTCTCTTCTCTTGGCAATCGCAGAGAAGAACTAGAGGGAAAAGAGTTGGAGGGAGGGAGGGAGGGAGGAAGGGGAAGGTGGAGTATGGCGCCTAGGGGAAGAGCTAGCAGCTAACTTTGCGATTTCAGAGAAATAAAATGCTGAAGGGAAATGGGGAAGCAGAGGAGGGGAGCGGGAATATGGTGATTTGTAGCGGCCCTCCCCTCAGAGATGCAGAGCCCCAGGTAGAGTTGTCAGATTACGGTTTGAACAGGGCTTATTTTAAGTGACAAGTGTGTGAATCACGTATGCTCATACGCACGTGCATCAATGAATTTATTTCACTATCATCTAGTCTAAAAGTCTTATATCGCTGTCACGATGCGGGGATTGTATGATTAGTAAATCCCGTTGGTTAGTTTTCAGATGGGGCTCTTGGAAGTCTTTCAAGAATGACTCATGTCGGATGACTAGGTGTCAAATGTACATCTAGCTTTGGGTGAAGGCGACAGCTGAAAAGATGCCCCTTCATTTTTATTAAGAACGATTGGCGCTTGTGGAATCCGGGGAATTATTTTAATCGTGAAAGCAAGATGCACAAAGTCAAGTTGAGGTTGTGTAAAATCTTAGCCAAAAAATCTGCATTCTTCAGTGATTTCCTCCTTACTTTATCAAGACATCTAATAATATTTCATTCTAAATATTCTAACGCCGCAAAAAGCAAATATCAGTAACAAGACACCACGGCGCAAACATAGCTCGGTGAATCATCCTGAATGACACACAAATGATGTGAAAATGTAAATCCTCTCCCGTCCCTGCTGCAAAAACAGCTTATGTCTAGCGCTGCATCAAAGTATGCAACAGGATGTGTTATTGACCAATTAGTAGGACAAGGCATTTGCGGTGCCAATGTTAGAAATCCCCTCTTACCTTCGCAAAGCCAACATTCAATCTCCTGTTCTCCCCTCCAGAAGTAGAGAGAGGAGTGAGACGGAGAGAGCGAGAGAGAGAGAGAGGCCAATTAAAATGCCTCCCTCCTTCTCTCTGCACTCTTCATTAGTCTCACCCCACGAGTTCATCTGGTGACAAACAATACCTACACCCCCCTCCCGTCTGCACACGCACACACTCACACACACGCAGCTGTATTCCCTCTATTAAAATGATTCACAGGGAGGCACCCCGCCGATGACATTTCTCAAAATGAGGGATGACGCCAGTCAAAAACTCCCATCAATGATCCGCGCGTGCCGGTGCTTGTGTTTTTTAATTCCTTCCTGCAGGTCTTCTCCTCTCCTCTCGCCTCGGAGTGGCCGTTAGGGAGGTGTCCCGTTCTCGTCTTCAGATCCCTCTTTATCACCTCTTCCTTTCCTCCTCTTCCACTCACTTTCCTCGCCCGAGCCATTGATCACTATCTCCGGCCTATTTGTATTCCTCCCTAAACCCCTCTCTCAACTCGTTCCCACTCTTTGCCTCCACAAGGTGCTTTCTGAAGCGGCGTCATCTAAGTTGAGCACACACACACACACACACACACACACACACACAGACATGTGAACACACATACTGTACATGAACTCAGAAGATACACGCGCTCTCTTGTGGCTGCGTTTACTTGAAGGGACTATATTTAGCCACATAGAAATAAAGAACAGCCGTCCAGCTTACTTTGAAAGGAAGTCCTTGGTATAGGATGGAATATGTCCGAGGCCGATTGTGAATTAAAAATCCTTTATTCAGACATGGATAACACCCGCCAGCGCGTTTCGACTCACAAGACAATTAGTCTTCATCAGGGTGTGCGGACTTTATTTAACATTTTATCTAAAGGAAGGTAGTGGCTCAGTGGTATGCACAGTTACCTCGTACTCTGTGTAGCTTTGCTGCATGCAAATTCTCCTCATGTTTGTGTGGGTGCCCCGTTAGATTGTCCATCATCGTGTCAGAGGAGATTGCCTGTATTATGCACATTTTACTTTGTTGCAAGGAATAATTGGCAAAATAAGATCAAACATGCGTTTCCAAAGACACAGTGGGGCGGTTGTTGCACTCATTACTTTGTGTAATTTGGCAAATAATTGCTATTTTCATGTGGCCTAATAAGTCATAAAGTGCCATTTTGCCTTTTAAGACTGAGCTAGAAACCTGTTTTAACATCTTACCCAGCTAGAAGGTTGTTATTCTACTGCATCGTACTGAGGAATGTATGACTCAGGAGAATAGTTAATGGAGTAGTTGGGATGTTTGAAATAAAGAGCATACATGTTGAGGCTAAAGTGTTTTTTCATGTCGTCGTGATCGCTTTGGTCCGGCTATAAAATCTTGCATAAAATTGAGAACAAAACAAAAAAAAAGGGTTTTCACAATATTCAGACTTCAGTGAAGGTTTTTGGCGTAGCTTTCTGTAATTTACTGTGCAGTCCTACTTAGAGTTAATCTTTAGACTAATTAAGTATGGTGCATATAATGCCACTTAAGTCAATGGAACTGAGCTCATTCCATATCCGTTTATTACTTTGCCAAATGCTATTACATAAGTAATGAATAAAAGACAAACAGTGGGGAAAAGATTTGAAAACTACTGGAGGCAGACAAGTGAAGAAATGGGAGAACAGGAGACTGCTTTTGGTCCATTGTTACACGAGGCACACGCATTTTTGTTTTTTGTCGGGTGACATCATTCATTTAATACGTGGGACCCTCGCTAAGGAATCTTAGATCTTAATGGCTTTTAAAGTGACAAAGTTGCAGGTGGGAAAGGGAGGAAAGGAGATGACATATAAGGCGGCAGAAAGGAACAGGATATTGCTTCCAGCATGATGCGTCCTGACATCTGCTCTCATTCGCCCCCCTGATCTGGACAAGTGAAATGAATCTGATCACAGTCAGCCCTGCAGGGAAGGAGAAGTTTTACAGCTACGCTACAAGAAAGAAAAGAGGCTGTTACTTATCAAAGTGTCTCTGTAATGAATACTCTAAAGAAAGCATCTGTCGACAAGAGAATTATCTTAATTTTTTTTTTGTTTAATTCAATGCTTTTTTTGTCAGTGCTCTTGTTTTTACTCCAAATTAACTCCAAGAACGTGGCAGTGTGCCATGCATTTTCTCCCACACAATGAGGCAGGTTTTGCGGTCACAGCAATCACTGAAAAATCCAAAATCTTTGAGGGGCTGCCAAGCAGAATTTAGTATAGTAAGTACAGCGATGCCAAAGCAATCACAAGTACCTTGGTTCCGTAAATGCAAGCGAGTAGATGATTTTGTATAAATGCTCCAATATAAAAAAAAAGCTATGCTGACTTGAATCTGACAAGCGAAGCTGGAAGTGAGACAGAGGAGGGGGAAGAGTAAGCAAAAGGAAGACTGGCATTAACTGGTAAAGTGCTCTTCCTGCTCATCAAATAGAGATGCCTGACCCAGTTAAATTTGCTGGTCTAGCGTTCACATTACATGCACAGATACACAAACACATGCACTCATGTAGATGCATCAAGAACTTTGACCCGCTTTTGCGCAAAAAGTAAAGTAAACGTCTAATTGTCTTGTTACTCTCAACACACCTTCAAATCTGTTTGAAAATCCCACTCGCAAATAAGTTCTTTTTATAATTACTTTTTTTGTTATTTTAGATCTCCCAGCCAAGCTTAAGGCTGTGAAAAGAAAAGAGGAGACGCGGTGCAAAGGCGAGAATGACAGAATGGGGATATGGTTGGGAGGTGGTTGGTGTAAAGGGTTTGTGAAAGACAGTGAATGCCAGCTGTCCAGATGCCTGTCTCCCATCTGTTTGAACCCCAACATCTAGCTGGCACCTCTTCTAGTGCTCACTACACACACACACATGCGAGAACACACACACACACACACACACACCCACTGTCGCTCTCGCGCACACAGAAACAAACTGGCATTGCTTCTGACACTAGCAGAGTTAGGCAGCTGTGGGATTGGGCACCGAAATGAGGGCTATCGCTAACCGCTAATCCATTTGTGTGTTTACCTTCATCACTAGGATTGTCAAGATCTCTCACATGCTACATAGTCCCACCTCCCGCTGATCCAAATCCCCCCCCCCCTTCATTCTTATAAAGTATCTCTTATGGCCCATTTTTAAAACCATCTCCAGCTTTGAGCTCAGTATCCACAGTGGACAGATTGGCTCCATATTGCTCAAATCCCTCCATTCTCCTGGATCTGCTGCCGTTACCCTCAGAAAAACAGCAGGAGGGCACTTCATTGTCCCTCAGAGCCAGAGGTAGGGGTTTGTCATATGCTCAGTGCGAGTGTTTCCGGCCAAGAGGTACACTTCTTTTTATTGCTGGGCCTAGTTTGCATCCGCAGTTCTGCCTCACCTCCTCATGATGATCAACAGTGGTCCTCCCAACGCTCTCTTTTCTTAAAAGTACGGTTTCTGGGAACAACACTTAGTTTGAGGTGTTAACAAACCATTTCACTACCATTGCTGTCCTATCCTGATGTGTTGTGAATATTTTGCTGATATTTCGCACCTTATCCCTGTTGTGTGGAGAACCTCTGGATAGGACACAAACACACACACACTGAGACGCCAAAATAAAATGTCGCAAAAGCAGGGAGGTTAGGCTTCTATGCAAATCACAAGGGCCCTTAAGCTACTTCCACAGAGGTGCTTGTGAGATGGTTGAAAAGCTTCAGAAGCCTCTCCTCCGACACCTTTCCGACAATCAGACACTCACACCCACTTCATGCAGCGATTGGCCAGCTGTGTGGAGGTGAAAATCTTTCTCTAGCTCTCTTTTCTTCATTCTTTACACAACTACTGTATTTCTGTCACTTTTCACGGGAACACCCGAGTGCAACACTATTCCAAGAGAAATGTGTGCCATTATTCCCATATTTAAACAATACCACGTCTCCCACCTCTCTATGACGGGCAGCTTGTCACGCTGCTTTGAGTGTGGCTTTTCTGATCAGGTATTAACCCTTCTTATTTTCGACTCCGTCGGACAACACATCATACAATCTAGTTCTGTTCGACCCTTATTGTACAAAAGAAAAATGTACTCATAAACTCACTGAGTAGTAAAGCATATTACTACGACCTGGGGATGTTAAGGGGAGACTACCCAGGTGAATAGGGTAACAAATGTAACTAATACAGTAGATATCAACATGAAACTTTCCCAGTTCATTACTTCTATTAAGACAATTATTTTCTGTTCTGAAATTTTATTTTTAAATATGCAAATGAGGCATTATATAATACTAACTTTTGGTGAATTTAGTAGAAATCTACAGATGCAAATAGACAAAGTGTCGCAAAATAAACACCTAAATGTGTATTTTGGATATTTTTTTATCACTAGTCTGAAAGAAGACATGTTATGAAACCAAAATAGCCCAAAATCTCCCAGTGCATGAAAAACTATAGTATGATAAAGAAACCATGGATAAAGTTTGATAAGCAGCTAAGTTTAGAATATTTAGAATCTTAATAATTAGATAAAAGAATTTAAATTGATTTAAATAAAGTCAGTATTCACCACCAAATCCCTTTATACTCGAGAAACATTATACAAATATCAAACATTGTTTGAAAAGGTAAAATTAATCAGTATTGAGAAATAAAAATCTTATTTGGAAAATTTTCAATAGGTAACTTGCCAGTAGTGTCCTCTTAATTATAGCTGTTCTCATACACTGTTCGTAGCTATACCCACGAAAGGTAATGCACTGTAATTCGTATATATCCCATAAAATCAATTTGTATGTAATCCAAAAACACCAGACTTTCGCCCAGGGGGCTGGTGTTTATGTACCGTGTGAAACCAGAGGTCAACGTTGATTAATTTGTAACGTAACCTCCGTACTTAAGTTACGCCACTTCCGGAGTTATTTTAACCCAAACCGCGATCTTTTCCTAAACCTAACTAAGTAGTTTTGTTCCCTGAACCTAACCAAGTCGCTCCTATTCCTAAACCTAACTAGTTTTGTTGCCTAATCCTAACCAAGTTGTTTCCTGTGAAGACGTAAATTTATTTTGAAAAGGCTGTATGCATGAGTGTATATTGACACGTGGGTCACATGTTGCTGGACATTCGTAGGGAAACGCACGAAAAAGGAGGAATAACTTTTCGTAAGATATCATACGAACCGTTGTATGACAATACGTTGCTTAAAGTGGCAGTACCGGAGGACACAGAGGCACATGATTTTTTTCAGGTTACCTGTTTCATGTACTACTGTCAGGATATAGCGACCGTTTTATAAAAATAACTTTTTTTTAATCATATTTGCTCCAATCTCACCTACTTCAGCTTTAATTGTCTCCAGCAGCATTATACTTGTCGGTCAAACTGAAATGGAACCAGTAAAATGTAAAGTTTGTCTATTAAATGTAGCCTATAACACAGTGACACATCTTTGGGATGATTTGAAAACCACTGTGCAGAGACCTGAAACTTGATCCATCACCGTGAGCAATTTGTTGCCTGTGAAAGTTTCATAATCAGTGTTGCGGTTGCGAACTGAGAGTGCTTTGAACACTCTCCTTGTTTGTGTGCTCTCTGTAAGATTTGAGAGTTGGCTGCAGCTGAACAACAACTCCTTAAATGCGAGAAATGGCCAAGTTCACATTGAAGTATGTCAGCAAGAAGAGCTGTAAACACGGTTCTCTGCTCATAATGGCATCGCTGCACAATGAAAACATGACTTTCCCAAGAAAAAAAATAAAGGTGACAAATTGTTCACTGTGATAGTAAAAGGGCTGAAATACACGCAGGAGCACCTGTAGGGTCATTTGTGGCTCGGAGTCTCACTGACGCATCACAAAAAATCGGTCATTTGCGCGGCTCCTCTGTTTTCTGCTCATGTTTGGTAGCAGAATACAAATGAGGTGTTTAAACTAATATACTGCACACTTGGACACACACCTACGCCGAGTCTCACAGATACCGACGACGCACGTTAATAATGCATTTCGACCAAGTGCATCGGGGAGTGTATATTGAGTTACAATGCAAAGCACTCAGCTACAAACTTAATTTAATTCTTGTGTCTTTGTATCAACACGTTTGCCTCTTTGTGTGTGTGTGCGTTTGTGTGTGTTTGTGTGTGTGTGCGTGTGTGTGTGTGTAAGATGTAGAGGATGTCATAACAGAGGAGACAGGGGATCAGATTAGGGAGCTGTGCACATCTGTCAGCATGCAGCCATCTTCAACACCATTAGATTAGAGCTAATGAAGACACTGTGTGCATGTGTCTGTGTATTTGTTAGTTTGAGACACACACAGACACACACACACACACACACGAGGAGAGAGGGTGAAAAGAGACACAGAGAGGCAGTCTGGAACCGATTCCTCGCTCTGACATCAGCTGCTCAGGTCTCGTAAATCAGCCAGGGTTCCTGGGGATCGATTAAAGGCAGCGTGACAAAGATTGGTAATAGAGACGTGGCGTGCGGCCCAACAGAAAGACCCAGCAGACTGAAATATGCAGGGAATTATAAGAGTTTCATAAATAAACAAAAAATATTTTGCGCGAGCGGCGAGAAGTGCAGCGGTGGCAAGAAGACGGGGTGGGCGAGTGCAAGAGAAAGAGCGAGGGGGAGAGAGAGCGATCTTTCCTCCATGCTGCTTCAGCCTTCCTTTCAAATTAGAACAGCCCCGTCTCCTGAGAATGTGACATTTTCACGGAGCAAGCGAGGGAGAGATGGAGGTTCAGAGAAGTGCGGGAGATGGGGGGTTCGGGGGGGGAGACAAATGGGGAAGGGGGGCAGAGAGGCGACTGCAGGTTCTCAGAAGCGGAGAGACGGAAAGAAAGAAAGGAGGCAGCAGCAGAAGAGAGAGAGAGAGGGGGGGGAACGCAGGGTTTCACTTGGTAGTGTTAGGGATGGATGGAGAGAATGATGAGGAGGGAGGAGTGTGTGCGGGGGTTATTAGTCCACCCTCCAGAGGCTACTAATGCACTGACCTTCATTAACTCGCATTACCGTCGGTGTGTGTGACTGTGTGTGCGAATGTGCAACTCTCTTTAGTTAACACTCATTACAGAGTCTTTGTTTAAAGGCCAGTAAACTAATGAAGCCATTAAATAAGTGGGGAAATAACTGATTCAAGTATTGAAACCGGAGACGGAGGTAACTTTAAGGACAGGCACGGCCACTGGGACACACAGTGCACGTAGAAAACCGTAACGGCACGTTGGCGACTGCCATAGGATACGCTCTAATGAGAACACGCAGCCATCGTGATAGTTCTCTGAGGAGCCAGAGTTCACTTAAATATACAGCAGAGAGACGTAAGACCTGGATCAGACAGATCTGATGTTTATCTGTGCAAGTGCAGGCCGGGGATAGATGAACCTGATATACTGTGCTCTGTGGGGAATGGGATTCTGTCACTAATGTACGTTTTGTCTGTCTGTCTGTCTGCAGGCTCTCCTCGATACCCAGAAACAGCTGCGTTCTCAGATCTCCAACTTTACCTTCAACCTGGGATTCTCTGGGAAGTTCTACCACACAGGTGTGTTCTGTTTATATGCTTTCCATCCAAACGGGCACACACCAGGGCCAGACGTACACAGTTACTATAACAAACATGAATATGATGAATGTAAAATGTCTATTTTTTTTATAATTTAGGCTGATGTTTTGTCTGAACGATTGGTAACACATCATTTTACAGGTCAAGTTCTTTGGAATTACTGCCAAATTACCCCAATATTTACCTCAAAATGTATCTAAAATTACTTTATTGTAAACATTATTTAATAACTATATTCCTCTATTTCCCAATAGCTGGTAACTTAACGCTTTCACAAGCCATAGTCCGTTTGGCTAGTCTAAATCAGAGTGAAATTGATATTTTTGGTTTGTTTTCTATTTAATCTGGTTCAGTTTCACAGTACAAAAATTAAAGCTGTCCAAATAAAAAATAAAAAATTTGTATTAATCTTTTTCGTCTCGAGAGCTGCCGCTTCTATGCAGGGAATCACAGACTTTGAAATATTGCTGTTGCTCACTTTGACTCGGCACTGATGAACTGTGCGCACGAATCCCTTCTCCTCCAGTTTATCTCAAATGACTTAATAAACGTCACTATTTTTGTGGACTTTATTTAGCGTATTCTGTATGTTCTCTTCGGCCCAGAGGTCAAACAAACATTAGACTTTTGCACCAGAGTACGATTACTGCGTTCACAACTGCCCAAACAAACCGCACCAGACCAGTCGATTAAAACAGACTAAATGTTGGCTTGTGAAAGTGCCCTTAAATTCAGCACTAAATAAACTAGCAAATAAAATGTGCTAAAGAAACGATGAACTTGGTCAGATGGAGTAATCAATCCCATGCGGTTGCTTTTGCTTGTGGTGCGTATACAATAAGTGCTCCAGTTATCCTATTCATCATTAAAAAACATAATTTTATCTCATGCTATCTTCTAGATTTTGAGTTATGGAGTAATATTTATACAGGCATATCATATGGTGACATACTGCTGTGCATTTCTAAGCTCTGTTGTGGATCCAAGGACAGATTTTATTGATTTTTTTAGTTTAAGAGCAACAAAGGAGGAGGATACAATGGAAAAATAGAGGTGGGACTGAACATAATTATAATTAGAAGGAATCTGATACAGAATAGAATATATTACCGTAGAGTCTATTATTGCTATGGCATGACTTTTTATCACCATGGTATCAGACCGCCACCTTATTTAGCAACACGACCTTAAAACAACCCAGTTGCTTGGTGACATTATAACCTTATGCCAGCGAGAAGTTGTGTATCGCAACAACTTTTAATGTGCTCTGAATCTGCACGGAGTGTGCATTTATACATGTTATTCCTTGTCCTTTTGTCCTTGTGCATGTGTACGGTACAGGCACCGTGGAGGAGGACGAGGGAGACGATTTACTATTGAAGTATGTGGATGAGTTCTGGTGGTTCCCCCACATGTGGAGCCACATGCAGCCTCACCTCTTCCACAACGAGTCCTCGCTGCTGGAGCAGATGGTCCTCAACAAGGAGTTCGCTCTGGTGAGATGGATGCACGCACACGCACGCGCACACACATTTCTTGCAGCTGCTGATTTCGTTGTTGCATTCTTCTTCTTGTGTGTCCTTTTAATCATGCACGCTTCCCATGATTGCATTTTTCTTCAAGGGCGTCTGTTGCTGTTAGTAATTGTTATTTCTCTGCCACAACAGATTGCAGAGAGGATGTTAGAACAGTTCCAGAGCTTTGACCTGCAAAGAATACACTTTATGTTACATACGCTACGTGTTTTACCGCTGCTGCCTTGTTGACTTTTACTTGAAATGTTTATTTTTTCCAGCCTTGGAAGTGTGACATTCCTATACCACAGGGCGTAGACCAGGGTTCCAAAACTGGAAGTCAATGGTGGGCCACGGGCCAGAAGTAAACACCTCTGTATTGTATTAAGATGCAAAATGCTTCTAGGATCCCAAGTTCCCCTAATCAAATATTATGTTAGCTTTTACATAGTTAATCCCTTAAAACCCACCTGCTGAATACAATCGGGCTCATTTCCAGTCTCAGCTTTACAGTCATAACCAATTTCTACATTTCCAAGACTGTTTAGGGACCCCAGCATCCAGAAATATTCAAACACACCATTTTAGAATAGACGACAATAACACATCTATACTGTATTCAAAAATCTGCATGTTTTTGCCCCAAACTGCATGGGATTATCATAAAGTGGGCCTGTCTGTAAAGGGGGGGACTCGTGGGTACCCACAGAACCCATTTTCATTCACATATCTTGAGGTCAGAGGTCAAGGGACCCCTTTGAAAATGGCCATACCAGTTTTTCCTCACCAAAATTTTGCGTAACTTTGGAGCGTTATTTATCCTCCTTCCTGACAAGCTAACATTCTTTCGTTTTTTCTAGTTTCGTATGATACCATAACTCTACTCTAACTCTAAAACCGAGCCTGCTACAGCCTCCGAAAGACAGTAAAGCTGGTCCTTTTAATAATTTTTTTTTTTGCTAACATCCGGTGGGCCAAAGGAACCTGATGACGGCCCACTTTGGTCTGCCGTGACGTAGACGCTGTAAACTGGGTTTCATGTATCTTACATGCTGTTTAGGTTTAAAATGTGTTTTAGATTCCACAAGCCAATACTGTAGGGAAAGCACATCAACGATATTTACCGTGAATGTTGTGCATATGTGTACAAATGTGTCCTCGTTATGTTGATGAAAAACATAACCAGGGTAGAATTACACTTCCTGCAGAACATATTTGCTCATGCAAATGAATTGCATATGAACACATTGAGAGGCAGGGTTGGAAAATACTTCTCTCAGCATCGGCGTAATATCGCTGTTGGGGAGTGATGCACTTATTTTGACGGGCACACCTGAGCCCTGTTTAATCTGAGGTCCATAAAGGTCGCCCTGCTCTGCCTTGTTTTCCTGTGCTTTGTTAGTATGTGTGTGGGTGAGTTGAAATGATTTGTATGACCCTACTGGAGTGCCGTGTCACGCATACAATACAGTCGAGGGGGGGGCTGGTTCACGTTGTTGAAGGTGAACGTGATCGTAAAGTGTGATCCCTCACCTCTATTGTACACACGTACACACACACACACACATACTGTACTCCCTCATCCCCTGACCGCTGATGCTTAGCTTTGACAGTGTGTGTAGGTGTGTGTCAGAGCGAAGGACAACACCATCAGTCTGCGAGATGCACCCAGCAACCATCCACCCTCACCTTCCCACGCATACGCATGCTCACACAAACTTATTTCCAACCCGAAGGCCAGCGTCGTAACAAACACAACACGAACAGCGAAGCTTCTTCTTCTACAAGGTCGGACCGTTGGGCTTTATGTCCCGCCATGTCAGATGTAAATGTGCTATAACTTCTGTTTATGTACGTAACCCTCACATACGTGTCCGCCTCTGCGTGTGTATGTTCTCCGTCTCCAGGAGCACAACATCCCGGTGGACATGGGCTACGCCGTGGCCCCTCACCACTCAGGCGTCTACCCGGTTCACCTGCAGCTGTACAAGGCTTGGAGGCGCGTGTGGAACATCCAGGTCACCAGCACCGAAGAATACCCCCACCTCAAACCCGCCCGCTACCGCAAGGGCTTCATCAACAACAACATCATGGTGAGGAGGCAGTAACATTGTTCATCATATGTCTGTGGAGAGCCTCAGGGTTGCCTCGGCATCGACGCAAGCGCACACGTGTGCTCATCTACATGCACATCCATAAATGCACATTGATCAATTAACATGTTTCTGCACAGACATAAAAATGTATACTAACAACCTTCACAATTACCTACTGGGCATTCATTGTTGAATGTCTTTTTGTTTAGCTGAATGCCAAAAAGGTCTCATTTGAAAATATATTCTACAGGCAAAAATCTCTATGATTATTTAATAGTTTTCTTTACCAGACGTATTCTAATGCCAGTTGTGAACAGACGTACTTAAAGCTGTCCACTTGTGATCCGATCACTCAGGACGCATGTTATTGCCAGGTCTGAACAGGGCCTATTGTTGTTTTGATTTTTGTTGCTTGTGGTTGTGGGTAGTAAGGCTGTGTATTGGCAAGAATCTGACGATATGATACGTATCATGATTCAGGGGTTATGATTCAATATATTGTGATATATCGCGATACTGTAAGCAAGGCGATATATTGCGATTTAAATGTAAATTTAGGAAAAATGTCGTAGTATAAAGAACACACCACCATATGCATAAAATCGGAGTAAAAAAGTTTACTTTTTTATGCAGTCAGAACAGTGGGATCTGCATTTATCAATGTAACATCGGACATCATAGCACTACTTTGAGAGGGCATTATACACTGAGATGTAGACTGAAATGAAATAAGTATTGACTGAATTAATCTTTGCATGTAAACTATTAATTAAAAATTGATAGTGTTTTTGAGAATCGAGACAGTATCACAAAAAATAATATCGCGATATTCAATATCTTCAGTACTTTCTTACACCCCTAGCGATTAGATACAAGTCAGTGCTGCTGCTGTTTGTAGACACATTTTATGAAATATGTTGGCCTGGCAGACAAAGCACAGACGTGTGTTGTCTGACAAAAAGAGGTGAGTCGGGTTAGTCAGATAAACGTGATGGATATCACAACAAAGTGCGTCTTTGAAGAATTCCTGTATGTGCTTCTCTTAACACAACACCATTAATCATGCAGAGGAATCAAGCCAAACACTCCAAAGCATGTTACGTACTGTAGTGTCTTTGCCCTCCAGGAGGGAAAACTGATTTGCTTTATTCATCTCGACTTGAAATTAAAACCATGAATTGTAAATTGTTAGTCACTAAATCAAAGCTTAAACGCAGAATAATTTAGTCACAAGAGTCCGTTTGGATTCTTTTATCTCACTTTGAAAAACAGTTTTTATCTGCCGTCTCAAATAAGTGTTTGCTGAATAGTAAATTGTGTGCTGATTGTTTCTTGCGGTCTTAAACAGAAAATCAATGATGCTTTGCGTGGTGTGTAACCTCTGTGTGTGCACGCGTATGTGTGTGTGTGTGATATGTATTCTTTGACCTCGTCTCACCGCAGCTCTATGTTGATTCAATATTTAATGGCATCCCAAGGCGGCTAAAGGCTTTAGCTTCTCTGTGTGTACGAGTGTGTGTGCATTTGTATATTTGTATATGTGCAGGGTGTGTATCATAGAATAAGGATCTAGTAATGAGAGCATTTTTTACACTTTCATGCTCCAATAAATAATTCATCAGTCACTGTTTGAGACAGCAATAGAATAAAACTCCCATTCTTCGCCCATTCCACCTAAGCAAGTCGTCTCCGTCCCTCCCTCTGCCTCCTCCTCCTCCTCCTCCTCCTCCTCCTTCTCCTCCTCCTCCTCCTCCTCCTCTTCATTCACTTGTCAGTCAGGCTCTTTGTCAGTGTGCACAACCGCTCCCTTATTGACAAAAGAACCAATCACATCTGACACCAAAATTACCAGTCCATGTTGTTCTGCTGTATTTGGGTCTGGAGCAAACAATTTGAACCGACAGCTATGTCAATTTCCTAATCAGTCCCAGAAGTCTGCTTTTATTTCTTGACGCCTTGTCACGGCGTCATAAAAGACAGCCACTTAGTCGGACGTCCTTTCAATACAAGAACGAGCTGACACTTTGACAGGCTATAATGTGTTATTATACATTATCAATAGAAAGGTATTGAAAAGCATCAGTTGGATAACAAGCCGTCGAACAAAAATACATATTCAACATGACACGTCACAAAGAAAGACAGAAAACAGAAGAAGCAAACTGGCAGAAAATAATAATAATAAAAAAAACGTTTTTGTTTTATACAAGAAGAAACGTTTTTTTTTTTAAGAAAAGCTGAAGAGGAAGTAGAGGCTGAAATAAAATTAAATCCCCTGCTAAAATGACTCTCAAGCTTACCAACGACCCCGATGATGGATGCAGCTGTTCTCGTCTGAACATAATTTTTGACCCTTTTGTTCTTTTTGTCTTTCAAATAAAACTTCAGGCATTGTTTTTTATTGGCTGGGATAAACGTCTTGTTGGAGATTTTGCCCGTGCACCAAAATCACATTACAAGGAGAGTCAGGACACATGCAAATCAGATCCATTGTTGAAAGCTGCTTCCATCAGCTGAGCTTTCTCTGGTCTCTCAGCTTTGACCTGCTCTGCTGGTTTAGATGTTTAGTAAAGAGATCACATGTAACACTGTTCAGTACAGTCGACCGTTTATTTATCTCTGAGGAAGATGTTATGATGAAATGACCTCTAGGAAACACAGCTGGACCTATGAATTAGAATCAGCTACCACTGGTGGCCTCAGAGGTGTCCAGTATGTTTTGCATCTGATTCACTCCCACCTCCAGCAGTGGCCCTCACAACAATGCAACAGCAGATGGAGCGGCACAGGAATATTGTATGTTCAAATTTCTGTTTCTCCATTTGTGTGCTTTGAGGACTGCAAATGTCCACGTTACAAAAGCAATCTTCATCCTCATCAGCAGCAGATGAAGATTATGAGATAGGACAGCTACTAAATGGACCATGAGATTAGATTAGTTTTTGTTTTTTCAGAATGGACTTAAAAACTCAACTTTTTAGTCAACATAAGCGAAAAGTGCTCAGAAAAAACTACTATACAATCTATGATTCCATGACAACTAAGCAAACGCCATCTGCTGATGAAGATCATGTGATATGATTGAAAGCTACACAAAATTGACTCAATGACCTTGAGGTGACATTGAGAGCATACAATTTTAGATTTTTACTAAAAGATAAGTAGCTGTGTGTGTGTGTGTGTGTGCGTGTGTGTGTGTGTGTGTGTGTGTGTGTGTGTATTGTACACAGCACAGCAGACACTGAAATTTAGTCTCTGCATTTAACCCATCATCGTCCGTACATGGTCCGTGGTGCGGGGACTTGAACCGGCGACCCAAGCCAAGTCCCCACGGACTGAGCTACTGCCGCCCCAATACTGCGGAAAATGAGTATTGAAACTGTTTCAAATGTTTTCGATATGTATCAATACTCGGATATTTTTGACAACATTAATTGGTAGCCATTGTTAAATATATTAAGATTGGGGAGACATTGCATGCTGCACTGACTGAATAGCAAAGGGAGGCTCGGAAAATAGAAAACAAACTGGACGCGGAACATCTCTCTGAGAGGCAGTTTATGTGTGTGTGTGTGTGCACCTGCATGCAGAATTTACATTTTAAATAATTTCACCATAAATCAGCCGGTGCGCTTTTAGATTCCGATAATTCATCTCGCCTCTCCTGACCTCTCATAAGGTTACTTTTGCACATCGCTCACCACCTTCCCCTCTGCCCCCTTGCTCCATCTTTGTTTGCTCTGAGGGGGACAGGAAGTTGTCTTAAGGCTGTAAAATTGGTGTTTGTGTGTCTCTGTCAGCAGATTGAGAGCCACCCACTGGACCCACAGTATCAGAACAAATCAGACTGAAATATGGGACTGTGCTGTGTGTGTGTGTGTGTGTGTGTGTGTGTCTGTGTCTGTGTCTGTGTGTGTGTGTTTGTGTCTGTGTGTGTGTGTGTGTGGGTGTGTCTGTGTGTCTGTGTGTGTGTGTGTGTGTGTGTGTGTGTGTGTGTGTGTGTGTGTGTGTGTGTGTGTGTGTGTGTGTGTGAGTGCCCCCTCACACAGACATGCATACTTGTGTGTGTGTGTATTTCTTTTTAAAATGTACTATATCAGTTTGAGCTATAGCTCTGTGGATAATTGGTTTGGTGAAATAGTGCTGAGTGTCTGTGGCTCTGGTGGCCTTCTCTCTCTCTCTCTCTCTTTTTCCTCTCTCTCTCCCTCCCTCTCTCTGTCTCTCTCTCTCTCTCTGTCGTCTGTGTGCGAGTGTGAACGACTGCAGTGTTTTATAGATAAACCAATATCTGCGCTTCCAGCCTTTACTCTCTATTTCACACAGAGAGAAGTGCTCCACAAGGAGTTCACAATAAAGACCTTCTTCTTCTTCTCTTCTCTTCATTTAAGTCATTTAATGACCTAATGAAAAGGAGATTAATTCATCCGCTGTTAAACACTTGATCCAGCACTCTGTTAGTCTTTTATGCTTGTTTTGGGCACATTAATTTGGCCTTTTTACAGCATAGATTGATTTAAATTTATATGTACATCGTAGGGCTGGGAAGTACATTGATATTATATCGATATCGTGATATGAGACTAGATATAGTTTTAGATTTTAGTTTTGGATATCGTAATATGGCCTAAATGTTTTAAGTGTTGTCTTTCCTGGTTTGAAAGGCTACATTGCACTAAAGTGTTTGCCTTTACCCACTTAGTCATTATATTCACATTACCGGTGATTATTTATCAAAAATCTCATTGTGTAAATATTTTGTGAAAGCACCAATAGTCAACCCTACAATATATATTCATAATATCGATATTGAGGCATTTTGTAAAAAATATTGTGATATTTGATTCCCTCCATAGACCGTTTTATAAAAATAACTTTTTTTAATCATATTTGCTCCATTTCTACCCACTGCAGCTTTAAAATATAAATCCAAAAACATGTCATGTCAACATGTCATTCCTGTTGAATCAATCATTGCTGTCACTTTGAAAAACCTCGTCCAACCACAACATTGTCAGATCTACTAGTAGCGATAAGCGAACCTGAGAAATTGACATGTGGGACCCTGTTTTCATCGATCAAGGCATGAGTGTGTGTGACTCACACGGGGCGTGGCGGTGTTTTGTGGCCAAGGGTGCACCTGCTCGAGGTGGGATTAAAAGTAATCCACCATCATCTCCTTCCGCTTCGGTAAACAACGAGTCACCAAAATACCAAACAGGTTTAGGTGAGGAACAGTGCCCCAGGAAGACTTAAATGCACCAGTGCATTTCATATACACCTGCATGTAAATGATGGGTCTCTACTGCTGTAGTGAAGTAATCTCTTCAGGACTCACGGCTTTAGCACAGCAGTAAATGGTGTGTCCTTGGACAACCCTAATGTGACTCTCGTAGACCTTTTTCACAGCAGACAGGTTGACTTGTCATTTCAGGAAAGGCACAGGTGGAACTAATAACATTTAATGATGGCTCTATTCTATTCAAGTGTCCCAGTAAGCCGTGTCAGTGAGCCAGCATACAAAATGCCAGAGTCCTGGAACTCAAACAGCTATATGGAACAGAGCCATCATTTATGTTATTAATTACACCTGTTCTTTTTACCTTATCAAAATGCCAGCTGGGAAAAACGTGTCTATTGCACTCTGCAAGAACGTGACTCGAACCATCTGTAGATTTGGCACCTGTGCTTCTTCACTGCGACAGGTAACGTTGCCATATGCTGGATGACACAGCACACCAGAATATGCCTGACCTGCTCTGCTGTCTGCTTCTCATATTTAGAAACTGCCGTGTAGACGAGCTTGACTCTATAGCTGTGCATTTCATCCTTACATCTGTCATATTTTATGCTACTAGCTGAGTTATTTCTGTTATTTGAAGTCATCTTTGTACCTGGTTTGTTTGTACTTTGGCCTTGAAATAGGTGAGTGATCGGCACTTTCAAAAACCTCCCACAGAACTGGCTGTTTCCTTTTTAATCTCAAATCATTGTATCACAGTGGTTTCTTATGCCACTTAAAGGGGGACATCAAAGTGTGTTTACGGGTCTTGGGGAGTACTACTGCATATGTGAAAACGTTGTAGAAAGCCTTTTGTGGCTCCAGGGGGACCTGAGCCAAATCTGATTAATGTGCTCGAGCTCTTCTACTACGAGTTTCAAAATGTAAAAAAAACCCACCCTATATAACTATTCATAAAAAACAATAAAAAATTGATCACAAAAAAAAAATGTAAAAAAAAAAAATCTGCATGTGTGTAGTTCGAAAGAAGTGAGTTCACCAGATCTCTGTAGCCGCTCCTCATCTCTGCCTGAGGCTAGCGGATCGAGGCTACAGTAGCAGTCATTAGCATAATACACCCGAATCTCCGGCGAACTGTTGGCGGTCAAGTTGCATTGTGGGTAATGTAGTCGGCAGGTTTTGACAAGGAAAAATGTGTGGAATTAAAAAGTTTTATATCTCTAGTTCTGCTGCATTGACTTTTAGTTTTTCTTTTTAAACTGTATTCTGAGTCCAACAATATTACTGCAATGCAAAATCAGTGGAGTGCTATTTGATGGGTCTACAGACAGATTAGCATTTTCTATCCAGCATCATATTAGAATTGAAAGCTCTACCTTGAACAAATGTTAAGTACATTTAAGTACATTGTGCTGATACTGCCTCTCATTCAAACAATTGAATGCAGGAGTTTTACTGTTTGTTATTAATAGTTAATAGTTTTACTACAGAAAAAAAAAGGTTTTGAGTACTTCTTTTACCACTGCCGATACCAACATCCCCAGTTAGTAGAGGGTGAAAAGTAAAGCAGGACGGCATTTCCCCTTGAGGCCCCCAAATCACTAAACACGCCCCTGAAATACACACCCAGGTCGCGGCTAATCGCGGTCAGAAACCCTGGTGAAATACATTTAGTGGAGGCAATTTTCAAATAGCATATTAGTCGCTTGCTTTGACATAACCACCCTGGCTATAAAGTAGAGCATGGATTTAATTAGCGGAGGTTTTGTCGGCCATAACGTTATAAGTTAGTATGGCAAACTTACGCAATTTAGGTTTCAATGGCAGAGTGGTGCTGTTCCTGTAAGCTATCTGCTCGTTGACTTCATGGAAGTGAAAAAGAGTTTAGTTGTAACGTTAGTATATCCAGACTCCAGCAGCAAAAGTGTACCACAAGTGAACCGACATACTAGCCCCGCCCCCCCTACTGCTGCGCAGAGCACAGTTTGCTTGTTTATTCAAAATGTATTCATATTAAATGTTTCGTCTGTCCAAATTGCACCAAATTCGCCACTGCACATCCTTTGGTCCCCAGCAATACACCCGCCAAGTGTGAAGTAGAATGGATGGACAGTTCTCGAGATATGCGAAGGACACACAGACACAGACAAACAGAGATTCCTTGCTTTATAGTTAGATAAACGTTTTTTGCCTTAGAAATGAGTTCCTGCTGATCATACTTTGCTTGGTTGACTGTTATCATCAACTATTTGTTCATTTGCACTTCCTGTGTAAACTGAAGATATGAAAGATATTAACAACTCCTCCTTTGCTGTGTAGGTGCTGCCCCGCCAGACATGTGGCTTGTTTACTCACACCATCTACTATAAGGAATACCCTGGTGGACCGAAAGAACTGGACAAAAGCATCCGCGGGGGAGAGCTGTTTCTCACTGTGCTTCTCAACCCAGTGAGTCAGAGAAACCACACACACACACACACACACACACACACTTGCACATGCAAACGCAAACGCAAACGGATATACAAAGTGAGAAACAGGGAGGCCTGTTACTTTCTATTTTGATTTTTGCACCTTAAAGAGGAATCAACTGGGTTTCCAGCTCTCTCTATAAAGGTAACTTCCTCTCTGTCTGGTTCATTCTTTTTCATTTTTGTGTGTGTGTGTGTGTGTGTGTGTGCGTGCGTGCGTGCGTGTGTGTCTCTTTTCCTGTCAGGGGCTGCGTCTTACTGTGGAGCTGTGTTCATCTCCCCACTTTAAATTAGGTCACACCACAGGGGGAGTTGCTGTCACACATTCACACACACTCACGCACGCATACGTATACATCCTCCCCCTGCTGTGTATGTCAGCTCAACTCGATTCTGCTTTGAATTAAGTAACAGAATTAGGTTTTTGGTGGCAGTGAAGATGCTCGCACACGTGCATGCATGCATGCACACAATTAAAGGTAGGCATAGAAACTCCCAGGTATTATCTCCAAGCAATCTCTCAATGACTCAAGCCATGCACGTGCACACACGGAGATGCTCGTAGACCAGCGGTAGGCTGTATTGAAGTGTCAGGTAGGGGAGTGCTGAACTAGAGGAGCTGTCAGAACTCAGCGAACATCACAGAGTCGAGTGCAGCTTCGCACAACAACCCAATCTCGTCCTTTCTTCTCTTCCTCTCCTTTGTGTCTGCCATTCTTCACTGTTTTATTTATTTAGATGTGTTTTTTTTCTTGCGTGCTGTCTATCTTCTCTCTGCATGTCGGTGCATCCCTGTGACTTCCTTAGTTTGAGCACTTAGTTTTCTCTGTCTTAAAATGATAATGATACATGACAGAAATACTGTATAAACTTGTTGTTCTTCTGTCAATTGACAGTTGATATAACAAAATAGGAATCAGTTTATATACATTTCAAAAGAACTCTTGTAATTGCTTAGGCTTTTGGTACAAACTAAGTGTTTTACATTTCCTCCAGCAGGGATAGTGGTGTTATAATAATAGACAAACAACTAGGTGGTTGGCATGGACTAAAAAATTAGAGGGAGTGTAATTAAGCTTTTTCTATTTAAGCTGCGGTCGAAGAATCCAAAAAATGATGTCCTATGTTTTTTCCTAATCACTTTTCCTTGACCTTGATGGAAAACGTCATGAGGTCAAGAAAAGATGTGAAGGAGAAACCATAAGGACTTTGGAAAAGACAACCCCAGTGCTAAGAGAATCCCACTACACTTACACAAGGATGTTTTTTTTTTTTTTTTTAAAGCAAATTTATTTATAACACAGTAAATTAGTATAGTGACAAACTCAATGCTGTACAATTTAAGTAAAAATTCCAGTCCAAAACAAAATCACACCTCCTAAGAAGGATGGTTTCAATTTATCCATAGTGTAAAGTTAAACAGCGACGGTGGATGGTATTGACGACCAAATGATGGGTCGCTTTAAATGTTGCTGCCGCAAGGAATTGTTGGACAGCATTATCTCCTTTTCGTTCGTAAAGGATGGTCCTATACTAAAGGAGATAAAAAGGAAGCAGTGAAGCACCTTTCCTTAGCATTTGGAGGATTCAACCAGCTCTTATCATGGATGCAACTTAAATACTTTCTCATTTCACTCAGTTAGGAACCTTCCTAGACTATTTGACCGCAGCCAAGGAGTCAGCGGGGAAAGTGTACCAGATTAATAATCACCTGAGCCTATCGGGCGGCAACCACCGGGTCTGAAAAGTGAAGCCAAAGCAGAAGTGCCTTAAACTTGCATTCTTTCTAATAGCCAGCAGGGGGCGACTCTTCTGGTTGCAAAAAGAAGTCTGATTGTATAGAAGTCTACGAGAAAATGACCCTACTTCTCACTTGATTTATTACCTCAGTAAACATTGTAAACATGAGTTTATGGTCTCAATCGTTAGTTTCAAGTCTTCTTCAAATCAGCATGATGTTCATTTAGTAAATTGTGGTCCCATTTAGAGTCAAATAGACCATAAAGCAGGATATGCTTTAGGGCGTGGCTACCTTCAGATTGACAGGTCGCTACCACGGCGTTGTCCGGTCTTGGAGTTGTCCGTGATTTCGTCTTGCAACTTTAACCCTTTTCACAGTGTGTTTTCGGTTCATGAAAGTTTTGGTAGGCCTAAAAATGTTTTGTTGTTCGGTCGTACTTGGCTCCACCCTCTCGTGTCACTTCTGGTTCCAAAAAACCAAGATGGCGACGGCCCGAAATGCCGAACTCGCTTCAAAACCATTGTCTGCAAACCAATGGGTGATGTCACGGCAACTACGTCCACTTCTTATATACAGTCTATGGTTCCTATAATAGTCCTGCTCACGGCCATTTTGAACATTGAATGAATGAATTGGCCTTGTGAACTCTGTGGCTGAACAAGCCTGCTGTTGAGGAACACCAGTGGTGTGGCCTTCTTGGAGTGCCTTGTAAAAAGGAAATGCCAAGGTTTTCAATTCTTAAAGGGCACTATAACCTCAACCTAAAATCACCTGACAGGACCCTGAGAGGAACAACTTGTGAATAAAAAGCGTTATTGCAAAACATATATATATGAAGTCAAAATAACACTGGCAAGTCGAACGTACCGGCAGGACTTATGTTGAAAGGTTATATTAACTTATTAATGAAACGTAATACATCACAGTAATTATGATACGATGACTCATTTCTCATATAATTTTCTTGAAAGCTGCTCAAAGGACAAAGGGCCTAACAACGTGTTTTGCTCACATCACCAGTGATGTCATCTCAACATGAGCTCACAAACCAAGAGGGATGCCTCTGCACACACACACACACACACACACACACACACACACACACACACACACACACACACACACACACACACACACACACATAGCCATATATATTACATGAGGCTTTGAAACTCTCCCTGAAAGCCCGAAACACACAGGCTAATTACATTTTTTCCTCTGTTTCCACAATCTTTTGTCCTCCTCTCACTTCCACCCTTTCTTAACCAGTGTAATAAGAGATGAAACTCTCCTCTTGCTGTATCTCTTAATGAACAGACCTATTCTGCAATGACGTACGTCCACACACACACACACGCACACACGTACATAAAGACTGATGATTTATTTTTGCTTCTCGTCTGCTATGTTTCCATTTGCAGACGCAAATGCCTTCATTAGTGTGTGCACTTTGTGTGTATAATCAATAGTGTTCTGTAGCTCACTGCTTTAGTCCCCGGGGGGGGTTTCCTATTGTTTGATGTTCTGCACATTGGTAACATTGTCACTTCCCATTCAGAGACTTTAAATCACATTTGGCCCGTGGTGGCAGTTCACCACCGACAGCAACCAACATATTGGATGTGTGCATGTGCATGAACTGAATATGTGTGTGTGCACGCGTCTATGTGCATGTGCGTTTGGATACTTTTGCATCATTTCAGGCTGCATCAGCGATCATTGAGCGCCCCGTCTCGCATAAGCTCGGCAATCGATTGGACGACCTAGACTCTGCAAACAGCCAATAGGGCACAAGTCGTTCCCCGATAAATGGCCAGAGAGATGGTGAGAGAGGGGGGAGAGAGAGAAGTTGGAGCGGGGGAGAGAAGGGGAGAGAGCAGGGTGAGAGAGAGAAGATGGAGGGGGGGAGAGACGGGGAGAGAGCAGGGTGAGAAGGTGGCAGACAGATTGAGATTTAATTTTCAGGTCACGGCATCTTGTGTCACTTGAGAATCCAGACACATCCAGAGAGGAAGTGATGCACATACAGGCACACAAACACACACACACACACATACACACACACACACACACACACACACACACACACACACACACACACACCAGTGCATATGTTTGTGTGTCCAAGTATCTGTGTGTATGTTTGTATAAATGTGTGTATAGCTGACATAAGCAGAGCTGTAGACATATATCAGGGCTGACATTTAGCGCTTAGCTCTGCCACTAAGCTTATTAGCCATATCAGCACAATCTCCCTCCCTCTTGTTTTATACCCAGTACTCACCCGCACGTCCCTCACCTCTCCTCCAACTCTTTTCTTCATCTAATTTCCAACCCGTTCATGTTGACTTTGCTCACACATGTGAATCTTTCCACACTTCCCTCCTTCCTTCCCTTTCTCCAGAGTCCCGCTGATTGCTACTGAAGGCTTTGGCAGCTCATCAACACATACAGGCTCTCAAACACACACTCTCTCTCGCTCACATGCACACACACACGCAATACGCTACAACCCAAACAGGAGGAGAAATTACAAAGTGCGAGTAAAGCGGTGAAAGATGGCAGAATGGAAAGGGCCAGAAGATGTTGACTGGAGCAGGCAGAATAAATTGAATCGAAATCATTTTGCTGTGTTGACGTTCAGATTTCAATTATCCACTGATGAGACAGAGACAGCGAGACGGACTGTGAGGAAGAAAGAGAGTAAGACTGCAAGAGCAAGAAGGGGAGAGAAAGGACAATGACGGCGAAGGGGGGAGAGAATGAAACCGGTAGGGGCGGTGTGGGCTTCTTTTTAGTAGCAATAACAATTCAATCAGGGAGAAATGTATATGGAACTAAGTGCTCTGTAATGGGAAACAGGCTGCTAAAGCTACACATTGGAGGAGAGAGAAAGCAGCCAGAGACGGACAGGGAGCGAGAGGCAAGAGGATAGATAGATGGGAATAGGCAGATGGACAGAAAAGTGAAAAAAAAAAAAATCCATCCTCAACCAAAGGCCAGTAAAACAAGTAATTTCCTCAAAAATGCAATCATGTTAGAGTGGATTGGAGCATGTCACAAACTCAAATACATGACCGCTGTTTTCTTAATCTTCCAAGACATGGCATTTGTGTGTGTGTGTGTGTGTGTGTTTTCATGTGCGCATGGATTTTGAAGAACATCACTCCATGTTGGACTGACATGCTTCATCAGAGCATCTAGGTCAGCATGAGATCGGAGAGAGAGGGGAAAAAAAAAAAAATACATAAAGTGACTTTTCGGAGCAGCGAGAGTGAGAGCAAGACTTTAAAAGGATGAGAGAAGAGGGAGGAAATTAAGCTGCATAGGAGCAATGAGAAGAAAAGACAAGGGAAAAAGATTAAAAGAGAGAAGCTGCAGGGTTGGGTTTATTTCTCTCATTTCTTTTTTTTTTTTTTTTTACACTTCTCTCTCCCAGTCCAGCTCCAAGTATGATTTGAGCCCAATTCTGGTGTTAAATTATTAGCGCTGTATTCTTTATTAAAAGGCACATGGGGGACTCAAAGCAATCCAATATTCAGGAAATGAGACGTGGCACCAGATGCAGAGAAGAGGTTTATATGGTTCAGTTAATTGAATTCTTACCCACAGTGAGCTCTTCCACCAAAAAGCACCGTGCACTATGTCGGGAGATTAACACTCTCTCAAGTGTACTTTTTGTTTTTTTAATTCAGACTCACCTGCCAAGGTTACTCTCTCTCTGTCTTTCCCTTTGTTACCTCCCCTCTCTGTATTTTTTTTTTTCTCTTTTTCTGCAGTTCTCCAATTACAAACACAAATCATCTTCTCTCTCCCCCTTTGTTTAATTTGGCAGCCAGTGCTTAAGCTCCATAATGAATGTTTCCATGTTCAATAACACCCAGATTCTCTCTCTCTCTCTCTCTCTCTCTCTCTCTCTCTCTCTCTCTCTCTCTCTCTCTCTCTCTCTCTCTCTCTCTCTCTCTCTCTCTCTCTCTCTCTCTCTCTCTCTCTGTCTTTCTCTGTCTTTCATGCACACACATACAGTACAGCTCCCAGCCTGGGCCAGATATCATAGGGTATTGAGTGGTTTGAAGGGAACATAAATCACTTTTTGATCACCTTGCCTGCTTTCAAAAAAAGCACAAAAAAACACAAAAAGGACAAAGTGGGACACTTTGAAATGGTTTATAGAACGTTATTTACTCAGGTCATATTTGTCTGCACTCACTGTGTATCAGTTAGGGCTGTCAAAGTTAACGCGATAATAACACGTTAACGCAAATTCGTTTCAACGCCACTAATTTCTTTAACGCATTAATGCGATTGATCTTTCGGAGGTTGTAGCAGGCTCAGTTTTAAAGCTAGCTGGTGAAGATACTGGTATCATATGAAACTAGAAACCTTAAGGAATCCATTGTTACCAACCGTGTCATAATAGCTTTTTGCGAAGGAGGATAAATAATGCTCCAAACTTACGCTAAATTTTGGTGAGGTAAAACTGTCATGGCCATTTTCAAAGGGGTCCCTTGACCTTTGTTCTCCAGATATCTGAATGAAAATGGGTTCTATGGGTACTCACGAGTCTCCCCTTCACAGACATGCCTACTTTATGATAATCACATGCCGTTTTGGGCAAGTCGTAGTCAAGTCAGCACACTGACACACTGACAGCTGTTGTTGCCTGTTGGGCTTGAGTATGCCATGTTATGATTTGAGCATATTTTTTATGCTAAATGCAGTACCTGTGAGGGTTTCTGGACAATATTTGTCATTGTTTTGTGTTGTTATTTGATTTCCAATTATAAATATATACAAACATTTGCATAAAGCAAGCATATTTGGCCACTCCCATGATGATAAGAGTATTAAATACTTGACAAAGTCCGTTAAGGTACATTCTGAACAGATAAAAAATGTGCAATCGATTGACAGTCCTAGTATCAGTCCAAAACCTTTGCATTTTATAATATTCACATCCCCCCCACCCCCCCACCCCCCCACCCCCCCACCCCTTCAACCACTGCAGCATGCCGTGGGAGATATTCCTTCTCAATCCCAAATGTGAATAGATGTTTCCGGTGAGACGCTGTCGAATTTAATTTTACACGTTTCTAAGAGCAGCGCTCCAAGTTCTCCATGCGTGCTTCGAAGAGGGAGGTTTTTGTTTTTTTTGCCACTACGAGTCATTGGAGAGGAGGAGCGAGCGCACATTCCTCACTGGCTTGTGTTTCTGTTGTTCCTGGATGAGTGCAAGTTGGTGATGCCTTGACAGCGGTTCCACATTGTTGCCCCTGACATCAACCAGATTGATATGAAGCAGGCGAGGCTGGATGGTGCGCTGCTGGTTTGCTTAGAGTGAGCACGAGATAAGGAGGCGGGTGGCAGATGCGCACAATTGCGCTGGCATACACAAAAAACGCACAAATGCATAAACAATTACGCAGACACACACGGTGAAAAATGACTCTGACATGCATACCCTTGCTCCTCTCTGTTCTTTCTGTGTTGCGTTCTAGCCACACACGTCTGGTTCCTCTTTCACCCTCCCACAGTGTCACACACACACACACACACACACACACACACACACACACACACACACACACACACACACACACACACACACACACACACACACACACACACACACATCAGTATTCGGGGGCGATCAGTATTCTGCACAGCTTTCCAGGTCGGCCGGACGCTGATCCATCAAACCCCGACACTGTGTCGCTTTGTATCTGCGGCAACCTTCAGCGTTAAAGAGGAGCACCGTCAGTCCTGTGTCACCAGGAAATTCACTGTGTATGCTTGTGTTTGTGTGTGTGTGTGTGTGTGTGTGTGTTTCTATGTACGTGTGTTTTCACACATGCATAGTTATTCTCCCAAATATACCGACTCACATCCATGCACACACAGACAGACAGACAGACACACACATGCTCACACCCACCAAATAATTCATATCTTAATGGCTGATGTTACCGTTTCATCCAGACACTTCACGTTCCCAAGCTCCCTCCAATCACAAAGGAAAGTGTGTGTGACCGTGTGTGTGTGTGTGTGTGTGTGTGTGTGCGTGTGCATTTGTCTGTAGCAGCTATCTTAGCTTGTCTCTTTGATCAGCCTATAAAAGCACTGAGGCGTGGACAGATAGCCTCGACCAACACACTATCGCTCCTTCACTCCCTCTGAGCCTCGCCTTCCTCCCTCACACACATTAAGCGCCGTGAACACACACCGACACACTCGGAAACACTTCCCCCCGTGTGTAGCTGCATCTCTCCCATCACCCAGTGGCTATATGAGGAGCATTGTGCTGCCTCCTCAGCTTTATCTATCAGGAGTGGTGAATACATCAGTTCAGGTTTATCTGTTTTCCCTCTTTTTATACTTGAAACTGTAGTGCGCTGAAAAGTTAATGTATAATCTCACGTAACAAAAGTGTCTCTTTGCAAAGTGATAGCAAATATTGATACCCGGTGGACAGCTGCTCCGTTAGTGACTTTAAAACCATCACACACGGAGAAATAATCTGTTTGCTTTCCACTGCAGTCCCAACAACAACAGTAATTAGATTTACTGCGCCGCCTCAGTTTTTTTTCACAAACATGGGAACTTGGGAAATGAGATTTTGACTTTATCACAATTTTGCACAATACAATAAGTATGAATTTCCTTCTCTCTGTTCCTTTCCCTCTCTACACCCCCTACTCTGTCTCTCCCTGCTTCTCCACCCTAGATCAGTATATTCATGACCCACCTGTCCAACTACGGCAATGATCGACTGGGTCTTTACACATTCGTCCACCTGGCCTCCTTCCTTCGCTCGTGGACGAACCTGAGACTCCACACACTCCCACCGCTGCAGCTCGCACACAAGTACTTCCAGCTCTTTCCCGAACAAAGGAACCCACTCTGGCAGGTGTGTTTGCGTGGGTATCTGCCCGCGTGTGTGGGCTTGAGTGCTTCTTTCTGTGTGCACTTTTTACCGTGCGTTTCTGTTTAAAAAATATTCTTATTATGTGGATTCAATAATATTCAGGAGCAAAACAGATTGTATGAGCCGTGTGATGTGGAAAGTGGGTCTCATTTTCTTTTGCATTCCACAAATTATGATGATTTGAAGGCGCTAAATTTGATATCCAGAGCATTAACATAGCAGCAAATAACTATTTGCTATGTAAATTATCTATGTGTGTAGAAATCCAAGCTTCTCCATACTTTGTTGACATAGCTGGGCCGGCTGTACGTGGTTTTAGTGCATGTTTGTGCATATGAGAGTGCCCCACTGACTAGCTCACAGCCGCCGCACTGCACTGCTCTCATACGGCGGTTACAGCTGATAACGCTGCCCCGACCAACGGCGTCGTCACGGAAGCGTAGCACCCACCCTCCGGTTCCCCCTCAGGTTAACACTGTTATCTCTGTCGGCACTTCCGCCGTTGTTTGCACTGTTTAGCGCTGTTAGCACCGTTAGCTGCGAGGTGCCGGCTCGCCGACGCCACGTTGAGAGCCGTTGAGAGCCGTTGAGAGGCAATAGAAACGCACCCAATCCCGTATGTAGCATCTTTACAGAGAGCTAATTTTCCACTATGCTCTAACTTTGTCTCGAAAGCCTTGAAAGGAAGTCGAGATGGACTATTTTACTTGTATTTACTCTTCTTTATTTTACAAAAAAAAAGTGATTAATGAACTTTGTTGTAGACACTGAAGATGGATTTGATTGTAAAGGTGTTCAAGTTGGCTTTTTTAGAAGTAAATGCAGCATTCTTGTTATGTGTTGAACTGAATTTGTGGTGTCTTGTAAGCCACTTTAACCTCGTATATCGTTTGTCTGTGCCTCCGTAGAACCCGTGTGATGACAAACGGCATAAAGACATCTGGTCTAAAGAGAAAACCTGTGACAGGTTACCCAAGTTCATGGTCATAGGCCCACAGAAAACAGGTAAGCTACAGTACACACAAACACAAACAGAGAGGCCCCTTCTGTGTGCCCAGGTGTCTATAGATCCTCAACATCAGAGCCCATTCATTTAATCCCCCCAGCTCCTTTGGTCCTGTCAGAGCGAGACAAACGAGGAGGCTCTCAACTCCTTTCTTCCACCCACATACTATCTGCTTTAGATGCACAGAGATACAGTACTGAGCTACCACCCCTCTCCTTTTCTGGGTTTCTCTCTGTCAAAGAGACACAAAAAAGGGGAGATTATTAAAAATCTGTGTACGCTACTTGGATCCACAGTGTCTTTGTGCGGTCTCAGGAATTCTAATTACTGGTGTTTGATGTGAGAGGCGAGGAGGTCCCGTAAAGCTGCTAATTAACCAGGTGATAATTTACTAAATGGGACGAGGGGTCACCACAGCCACATTAGCAGCCCGACAACAACCACGGTATAATAAATTCTCGTTTTATTGCAGGGTATGCCTCACACATGTCAGAGACGTTAGAGCAAATAGGAAACAGGGTGAGGGTGGATGCAGCAGGATGCATTGGAGTAAGTGTTGGGGCGACGGGGTGAAGAGAGAGCTGCTGAGGGTGAGACAGAGGGCACGACCAGAGACCCGAGTGCTGATTGGTGTCAAATGCTTTTGACTCATTTGATGGGGTGGCCTGTGATCATTGCAGACACACACACATAGTGTATTCTCAGCAAGATATAAATCTTGCAGAGGGAAAAATCATCCAGTATGGATCAGTGGATGACAGCTCTCACACTACTCTCCGCTGAGCTGCATTAACGAGCCAGTTATGAATTATGCCCTTTCTTCCAGGAACGACAGCACTTTATCTCTTCCTGCTCATGCATCCCTCCATCTCCAGCAACTTTCCCAGTCCAAAGACTTACGAGGAGGTCCAGTTCTTCAACACCAATAACTACCACAAAGGAATTGACTGGTGAGAACACAAACACACTTATCCTTCATTCATTCTCTCTGTGCCTTTTTATTAGTCGAAACCGAAGGTGAAAAGAAAGATTATAAACAAAGCTTTTTTCATTTGGGAAGGTTGTTGTAGACCGTAATGTGTCTTGCAGTCTTCAATGATACATTAAGCAGTTCAAAAACATCTTCAAAATGATCTCTTAAGCCTGCAAACATAAGCCATGAGACATATGGATGCCTAAATTGACCCATAAATGGGTTACTTAGCTGACAGAGACACAGCTGGTGCAGCCTCCGAAGTCATCCAGAAAAGACGTAACTCTGAAAATGTGTCATTAAACACCGTTAAAATGATATTGTCGAGTTTATTCTAGGCCCGTTGTCTTAGCTCGGATTAAGGCCGTAACTTTGTGAGCGTATCTGACTTTGAAAAAATGCGTAAAAATATAGAAATGTAAACTCCGGGCGACTGCAGTAATGCTTGTGCTTGTGTATGATGAGGCGTGTATCATCAGCGTGTGCATTTGCATTTCCTCTCAATTTTCTGTGTGTCTGTTGCCTCAGGTACATGGAGTTTTTCCCCGTGCCCTCTAACGTTAGCACGGACTTCCTGTTTGAGAAGAGCGCTAACTACTTCCCCTCAGAGGAGTCCCCGCGGCGAGCTGTTGCCCTGCTGCCCAAGGCCAAGATCATCACCCTGCTCATCAACCCCTCTGACAGGGCCTACAGCTGGTATCAGGTACATACACAAACACAGGATAGATTCTTTTGAACTCTCTACAGCTGCCTGCATCATCATATGACATGCTTCATCTCTGTATTGTTTTTATTTTTTAACAAAATGTTTATTCACTTTTGTACATTTGGAATATGCACAGCTGCTTTGTCAGGAAATGAAAAACAGGGAACTATTTACAGTTCGGCAAACATTTTAATTAAAAGGAGGAGTCAAATAAATAAAAATACCTCATCTTATAACAGATGTTATTTTTAATTGAGTTTTGTATCCACGATTGTGTTTGGAGTCGGATTTCTCTCTGTGAGCGTGGAGCTAATGAGCCTGATTTATCTATACGTCTCAGAGTGGGAAATGTCACAAGATCCTGAAATCTTCCGCTCAAGTCTGTTTGATTAATGAGACATGAATGTCAACAACGTGCCGGCTCAAATGTTAAGTCAACAATAAAAAACGCTCTCTCGTGCAAAGTTGTGAATATATTACTCGATGTTTAAGACGAGGAATGAGATCGGCTGTACGATAAGAGTGACTTCTCTGAAGCTTTACGTGGCTGTATCTGTCTGCTAACCTTCCCAGCATCAAAGAGCTCACGAGGACCACGCAGCCCTGCGGTTCACCTTCTATGATGTCATCAGTGCGAGACAGGGAGCGCCGGCCGAGCTCCGCTCCCTGCAGAGCCGCTGTCTCATCCCCGGTCTCTACTCCTCACACCTAGAGAGGTGGCTCACTCACTACCCTGCTAACCAGGTATGCACAGACACAGATGCACCGTATTGCACATATTATTATTATTATTAGACTATTGCTCATACAGTATGTAATCTTAAAGGTCACATATTGTAAAAAGTGAGATTTTCATGTCTTTTATATTACAAAGCAGGTTTAAATGCTATATAAATACTATGAAAGTATCGAAACACTCAATCCACGGAGAAAAACACACAGCTCGTATTCAGAAATTGCGCCTTTGAAACAAGCTGTCAGGATTTCTGTAATTTTGTGATGTCACAAATATACAATATTTAGACCATTTCACAGTTTTAAACGAAAGCATTCTTCATGTGTCCCAGTTTATTTCAGGTTGCAGTGTATGTGAATGACATCAGATGACAGGAAGTAAACATTGATCCAAGCTGTTGCCTAGCAATGCAATTCCATTGCAATTCAGTTGAAATACTCTGAAACGTAGCGTTTCAGATAGAGGGTGAATACAGGCACATTCAGGCAGACAGGATGAGGAAAATAAAGGGTCTTTTGAACAATACCGCATGTAAACATGTTCTAGTAGAAACATAAAACACAACTATGAATGTGAAAAAGAGCATAATATGGGACCTTTAAAGCCTTGTATTGCTTTTGTAAGATGAGATTTATTGTTCGCATATTTTGATGAAAGGCAATGAAATATTAGATGTATTTTTCAGATTTACTGATGTTTACTGTGATCAGGAACATCATTTAATCAATGGTAACTCTATATATATTTTGCATTGTTTAAAATGTCCTTATTTTTGTGTTTAGATGGGAATTACATACAGTATCACTTTCTACATTGCCTGTGGGAATTAGTTGAAATACTTCACAAGAAGAAAAGAGTAAAGTGATATATTGCATCTGCTTTCAGAGCTCTGTTTTCCAACGATTATGGCTGTCATTAAAGTGGATTAAGTCGCCTAAATGAGTTGTGATGCACTAACTAGTTACTTAATAGTACCCAGCGTTACAGTATGAATGTATCTGTGTGTAGGTGATGATCATAGACGGCCATCAGCTGAGAACCGACCCTGCGGCAGTGATGGATGAAGTCCAGAAGTTCCTGGGAGTCACTCCTCACTTCAACTACTCACAGGCCCTTACGTGAGTCTCTCTTGCTTTCTCTCTTTAGTCCCCTCCATCCCCTGGCGTCCTGGGGTAAGGGCAACCTTTCACCTGGCTGGCGAGAAATGGTGATAGAAATGATGGTAGAGATTCGAGCTGGAACAAGATTCAAATGTGTGTGAAGCCTGACATCTACTGGTGAACACTGGGGTACTAAACTGGGCATCTCCTCTTTGGTGCCAAGTGGTGTCATTCTCTGAAAACTACAACAGACAGTGACATCACCTGGCACCGAAGATCAGCCAATAGCAGATGGTCAGTTCGCTGCTTGTTTTGAGCTATTCAAATTCTGCTTTTAAACAGATTTATGTTTGGGTTATTGTCAATTTTCGTAGAGGGGTAAAAAGTAGCAAGTGGTCCCAATAGAGAGAGCAAAGAGGATAAGGATACAAGACTAAATTTCCTTCGGGATCAATAAATATCTGTCTATCTATCGAGACGATCACGAGATGATGGGACAAAAAAAAGGAAAAAAGAACCATCAAGGAATTTTGACATTTAATTATAGAGTACATGGCAGAAATTCTTAGGTATAATGTCAAATTAACATAACAAGGTTGTGAAATGGAGTAATTTATTAGTGTTAAGAAACAAAGCAGGTAATTTTGTGTAATGCATAAATTATAATGACTTGATAAGCCTACAATTTTGTACAATTTTGAAGCCCATGAATAATATTTGTATTACATATTAAACACATTTGTTCTAGCAATAAAAAATTGATGCCTGTTCTTGCCAAAAGACAGTCAAGTGGTGAAGTCTCTGGCCTGGGATCAAATCCCAACAGAGCGTTGACTGTCTCCCTTACACTGCCTGCCTGTCTGTGTTACAGCTGTCTGCATAAATACAAGTACGAAAAGGTTAGTGCACGCCACGGTGTCAATCCGAAAGAACTAAAACAGCAAAGACTCCAGAGGCTGTAACCAAGATAAATAACTTATGCAACTTCCTCAGTATGAACTAAACATATTCTTTGCAGTCTTTCACAAAAAAAAAACTATTGACCCCAAATTAAATCAACGGTGCACTGCTTTCATACAAAAAAAAACAATTGACCCCAAATTAAATCAACGGTGCACTGCTTTCACACTGTGCTACGTTCCTGCTAATGTACAAATCTTTGCATCAAAATAAGACTTAAAATAAGCTTCTTCTTCTTCACCTGAATTCAGTGCATTTTTTCATTTTGCCCATCTGCTACTCATCTGCAGAGTATATTACTATTTTGCCCATCTGCTACTCATCTGCAGAGTATATTACTCTTCTACTCTGGACTGCAGCCACAACATTCAGGGAAGTCTTTCTCAGGCTGCCGCTGTAGGGTGCTGCGTGCAGCGGCATGACAACTCCCCAAAAGTGAAGCCAAAACATCTGGATCGCCCCCTGGTGGGCTGGCTGTTAGTTTAGGATTTGAAATGCAGCGGAGTTATCTATGAGCGGAGCATCTTGAACATTAATATCGCAGTCCATCATGTTCCTTTAATACTGGGAACCCAAAATTATGATCGCGATTAATATTCGTTAATTGTGCAGCCCTAATGTCAACCAAATTCGAGTTTTAATCCAACTCGAGAGAAGTAGCTTTGGCCTCTCGGTGCTTTGTTTCAACTCATTCTGCATGAAGAGATTTTGCGTGTGACCTTTAAGTTTGGGAGGAGTGGTAAACGGTTTTATTTATCTCGAGCGCGGCTCATCAGAATGCAGTTTGCTTGCAGGCCCTCAAATCTCCAGACAGGGACATCTAGAAAGTGTAGCTCAGATTGGGACAGAGAGTGCCTCTGTCTTGAATCACAAGCCCACATGCATACAAATAATTCGTAAAGAGATGCATTTTGACAGAATAATAAGGAAGCTGTGTGTGTGTGTGTGTGTGTGTGTGTGTGTGTGTGTGTGTGTGTGTGTGTGTGTGTGTGTGTGGGTGTGTGTGGGTGTGTGTGGTTGTGAGTGTGTTTTTGGGCGAAGACGGAGTTACACAAAAGCCTAATCTTTCTTTTCTCCTTCTCATTCTCTTGACATGGCAGCGGTCTGACAGATCCTCAACACTGGAGCCTATTTATTTAATCCCCCTCTCCTTTCTTCCTCCTGTTCTGTCAGAGGAAAACTGAAGGAGAACCACTTAACTGTTTTTTTCCCTCTTTTATTCACCCACTGATGCATGCAGATAAAGAACAATATTTGCATCTTTCAGTCACATCCACATTAGCCCTTACACTCTGACTGCCAAATAGCAGTTAACAATAGTGCGTATCTTTTCACTTGTCTTCTTTTAAGAAATTACAGTTGAAAAAGTGGGCCCATCTCACGCTCATGGACTAGACATAAATGTCACTACGCATTCAGCACACTCTCTGCCTGTCTCTTACTCTTTTGCTATCGTGCTATCGGTGTCTCTCTGACTGCTGCTCTGTCTTGTTTCATCTCTGTCTCTATCAGCCTCCCTCTCTCTCCTTCTTTCGTGCCAATATCATCGTGCATCCCTGATTTTTTTACCTCTTCTTTAGATGTACTTTGTACTACCATACTACAGAAGCAATGTGCATAAATGTATACATGCATAGAAATTTACCAAGATATCGACATTACATATAAACAGATAAACATAAATGCGAATAAGCAGTACACGTGCAGTCATATACCCATACATACTGTATATTAAATCTATATACAAGCATATGTATTCATGCATATACACAGGAGCACATGTCTTTATTACTAGAGTACTTTGCTTTGAAAGTCACCGCCCATCTCCTCGCCTGGTGACAGGTTGTCACATAACATGGCACATGCGTAAATCCCCCAGGGATTATTTGTTATTTTTATTTATTTATTTATTTATTGGATAGAGACTTATTGAAGTAACATGTTGGATGAAACAAGGATGACATACTGTATGTATCATATTTAACATTTGAATAAAAATGTTGAGCAATAAATCAACAAAAATATAAATAAATGTATAAAAAGTGAAATAATCTTAGAGGGTCAAGAACTTATTTTAAAAAGAAGAAAAAATGCTTTCATCCATTGGTAGTTTGTGGCATAAATGTTCTGATCCCAGGCACTCAACTGGATGGCTGAAAATAAAAAGGCTTTAATAAACATGGACTGGTACATTATAAAAATACTCATATTGGCACAGTCGCCTTCCTCGGGGTGTCTTTCTTTAACACAATGAACCCAAACCAATAAGTAATCACATTTTAAATTAGATTTGTGTTGAAGGGAGTAAACAAAACAAACTATGGCCTATTTTATCTATCTTATTTTACCATCTCATAAAGAACTAGTAATACAATAATCCATTACCAGTGGATTATTGTAGCAACCAACCATTAAACTATTCTCATGATTATTGTGTCTGCTTTGAGAGAGAGAAGCTGCACAATGGAGAGGAGAGAGAGAGAGAGGGAGGCTGATAGAGACAGAGATGAAACAAGACGGAGCGGCAGTCAGAGAGACACCGATAGCAAGATAGCAAAAGAGTAAGAGACGGGCAGAGAGTGTGCTGAATGCGTAGTGACATTTATGTCTAGTCCATGAATGTAAGATGGGCCCACTTTTTCAACTGTAATTTCTTAAAAGAGGAGACACTGCTTTGTATTCGGACTGAACTTAGGCCTGCTGCTTATTTCTCTAACAAAGACCACTCCATATGTACAGTATAAAAGTAGTTTTATGTGGATTGGCTGAAGGATTCGGGAAAGATTGAGCGAAGGTCGTGTTCGGTGGGATGATTGGGGTTAGAGCTGCAACGATTAATCGATTAGTTGTCAACTATTAAATTAATCGCCAACTATTTTGTTAATCGATTAAACAGTTTTAGTCATTTTTTAAGAAAAAAAAAAGTCAAAACTCTCTGATTCTAGTTTCTTAAATGGGAATATTTTCTGGTTTCTTTGCTCCTCTATGACAGTAAACTGAAAGTCTTTGGACAAAACAAAACATTTGAGGACGTCATCTTGGGCTTTGGGAAACACCGATCGACATTTTTCACCATTTTCTGACATTTTATAGACCAAACAACTAATCGATTTAGCGAGAAGATAATCAACAGATTAATTGACACTGAAAAGATTCTTTAGTTGCAGCCTTAATTTGGGGTCGAGGAGACGGGGATGAACGGGAGCTTTAGGTTGGTCAGGGTCGTGTATGGTCGGGGGTCGAGGAGAGGGTGAAAGGGGGTTGATTATGTGGGGATGAACGAGGTCGAACGGCATCGTGGTGTGGCTGGAGCGGCTGGAGACTCAGGGTGGGGGCACGTCTCAATAAGCTTAGTGCTTCATCAATCCCCCCGGGGTACGAACGCAACAGTGCCGTCCGCTGAGAGGGCAGAGAGGAGGAGAACGGGGTTTGGGGGGGGGGGGGGGGTCTTGGGAACTGATACAAACACGAGTGAAATGGGTTAGACACACATATGTAGGTCAGCGCAGGTGGTTGAAATAGTGAGGTGCAGGTGAATTAATTAGTGAGAGAGAGAAGCGTGGCCTTGTTCCTGAACCTTAGTTATAATAACTTAATTTGTATTAAGATTTCTCTCTTTCTGTCTGTCTCTCTCTCTCTCTGTGTTTCTTTTCTCTCAGGTTTGACCCTCAGAAGGGCTTCTGGTGCCAGCTCCTTGAGGGAGGAAAGACAAAATGTTTGGGAAAGAGCAAAGGGAGAAAGTACCCTCCTATGGAGCCAGAGGTAAACATTTTAATTTAGAGTAGATTTCTGCTTCGTGCAAAAAAAAAAAAAAAAAAAAAAATATATATGCATTGAATGAAATGTTAGAGAAAGAGACAAATAAAAAAGAAAAAGCAGCAGCAGCAGCCTGACTGACAGTGATACCCAGTCCCCTCCATCGCTGTGGCAAAATTTCCCACAGGGCTCGGCATCGGGGTGGAAACTGTCAGCCAATCAGATCCAGCCAGAAAGTTACAACCTAATTATGAGGACTCAATAGTGACACAACACCCGTGAGAGAGAGGATGTGGGGGGGAAGGGGGGGAGAAGGATGGAGGTAGAACGGTAGAAGGAGAAAATCCAATCCATAAATCTTTGTCCTGGCTACTGATTCCACCGAGGAGAGACCAGACCTGCCGACAATGAATCACACACGAAGACAAACACACACAGATACGATTTGTCTTCCCTCATGTGCTCACACGTGGCTAATGGCTGCGCCTCAGTGTCACCTGTAATTATACTGTATTTGAGTTTCCACCGGGGGGGGACAGAAGTAGAGGACAGATGAGGAGGAAGAGAATGGAGGGAACACCAGGGAGGAGAGAGGGGGGGAGATGAGGGATGCACACAGGAGGGAGAGAGATAATGGATCTCATACATCCTTCATGTAATTTTCTCCCTCTCTCTAACCTCTCTTTTCTTAGCTCTGTTGGCACTTAGTGGCCCTAAAGTCCTATTGAGGAGAAATAAACTAATCGAAAGATGGTGGCACATCATTAATCTCTCTCAATTTCTTGTTTGCTCCCTATTCCCATGCTGTCTTTTTTATTTTCTCCTCTAAATATCCCTCCTTCCAAACCCTTTTTTTCACTCCCTGCACATCTCACCTTTCCTTTCTCCTTCTATCTTTCCTTTTTTTTTTCCTCCTTGCTCATTCCTCTCCCCCATTTCCTGCCTATTTCCATATGCCTTACAATACTTTCTGTCTTCTTTCCCTTATTTGTTTTTTTTCCTTACTCCATCTCCCTCACTGCCCAATCTATGTCTGTTCATCTTCTTACCTATTTTGCTCTCTTCTTCCATCTTTTTTTGTCCCCCCTTTTCTCTCCTCAGGCACATGCATATCTCTCCAGGTACTACAGGGAACACAACGTGGAGCTGTCGAAGCTGCTGCATCGCCTCGGACAGCCCCTTCCCTCCTGGCTAAGAGAGGAGCTGCAGAAGGTCAGCAGCATTAAACTCTGTGTGACACTTACAGAATCTCATCAGCTTATAAATGCGAATCAAAATTTCTTCAGCAGATAGTGAAAAAAATGTTCTTGAAGCCCCTGAAAACTTGGTTTAATATCTTAAGTATTTCTTTACGAGATTACATTTTTTCGTGACTAAATAAGCAACAATTAGAGTTATAGTTTTTATTCATTAAGCGTCTAACTCCATGGGTGTGTGCTAGAAACATAAGCATGCAACCCCTCAACGGTCATTACATTTTGATTCAAACGTTGCTAAACTAAACTGATTGGTGCATGGAAATATGTGTCATCGCCCCTTTTAACAGAGCCCGGCCCACTTCCAACCAGTGAGAAAGGGAATTAAAAAAACACAATAGAGAAATCTCTCATGTGAAATAACCAAAATAGTTCCGACTTTGGCAGAAAGTTTTATGTTCATGTAGAGCCCTATTGCTCATAGTGAGAATCTGATTGAATATGTTTTCAGGGCCTTTTACCCTCTGAGACCCACTTTACTGTCTTTCAGAGGCTGTAGCAGGCTCAGTTGTGGAGCCAGATTAGAGGTACTGGTACAGAAAACCTAAGAAATCCATTGGTACCAACTATGTCATGTTAGCTCCAAAGTTACGCTAAGTTTTGGCGAGGAAAAACTGGCAGGGCCATATTCACAGGGGTCACTTGACCTCTGACCTCAAGATATGTGAATGAAAATGGGTTCTATGGGTACCCACGTGTTGAAACTTAACCTCACTGTATAAAATGACCTGTGGTGACCTCTAGGGTAATCACAGCCAAAGATGGCTTCCCCTTTAGGTAGATTGACAATAAGGGGGTTTCTGAGCAGTTTCCAGAACAGAAGTGCTCGCCATCCAATCGCTGAAAAATGCAATTCTTTCCGAAATCACAGCATGGCATTTTCTATGGTGTTCCTCAAGGTCTTGATGTCTTAATTTTGTATTTTGGAGGGATTATTGATAACTTTTATCAATTCTTTAATGTTAAAAAAAATGGCTAAATTTAGCACCAAATCTGTGTAACAAATGGTATCAACCCAAAAATTGCTGCAACAACTTATGAGACATAATAAAGCATGGGAATGGCCATCATATACTTCTATCATAATAAAATAAAATAAAATTAATCTTCAGGTTCCCAGCTTTCAGATGATGTACACCACTTCTATGTGACATCTACTGTTGAACTGCTATCTCCACCTAAAGACCCCCTGTACCCCCCTAAAAAAAAGAAAAAAACGAGTCTATGTGGGTCTCTTAAGATTAAGCTCTATAAGTTAAACCATACAAAGCAAGCAATAAAAGCAAAATGTTTGGATAGAGTGTCAATGGATGATTCAAAAATACAAAGAAAATACAAACATTGCTGGCTTCAAAGAAAAAATAGACGTCCTCTAAACTGTATTTTACTCATAATCCTGTCAAGGTATTCAAAGCATGCTCTTAAATGAGACTTCCTGGTGTAAGTGCTGCTGCTGACAGTCGTCTCACCTTGATCTCTGCAGAGCTCTCTTTCTTCCGCAGTGCTCAACACTGTTTATCTTTTGTCTGCGGATTTGTTTGTGCTACTGTTCATGATTCCGAGGGAGCCACCTGACGAGTCCGCTTCGGTTTTCCAGCCCATTCGCAGCGAACGCAGCGTGTTTCCTTTCCTTTCTCACGGTTGGCATTTGAATCAATAGGTAAACAAAATGGAATTAAATAACTTTTCCCCTCTTCTCTGTGTTTTCCTCTCTATCCCCTCCCTCTCTTTACCTCTTTCTGAAGGTTAGATAACCTTTGCATCAATGAGCCAGGGTTAAAGGCCGAGGGGTCAAAGACCAGGAAGTGACCAGGAGCACCTGATCCTTCAGATGCACTGTCTGTGGCCTTTTAGTGAACCCTGAGGTGAAGGCGAGGACGGGGTGCCTTGTTTCACCTACAGGAGCTGTGACGCTGCTGCAGAAGTCACGAGAGCGCAAAGAAACTTTGGCGGGCTGAAACTGAACTCTTGAAAGGATGAAAGGGGGAAGGAGAGTTTCAGGTGACTCTGACAGCTCTGAAGAAAGTGGGGACTAAAAGGAAGAGCCACATTATGCAGATGAAGATGACTATGGGAGACGAGGAGCATTTGGCAAACCTCTGATGCTCAAACCCTGTTCTGAACTGTGGTGAACTCTCGTGCAGACCTGCAGTGACTTTTGATGGTTATTACTTTTTGTTTTATTTTCACCTTTAATTTATGATGCCAGAGCAGCGCTGGTCAGCTGTGCGTGGTTCCCATAGAGATGACTTTGCACTAAGTTCTGTTCCATGTATCTCCGAGACAAAAAAAAAAAACGCGACCTATGTGGTTTTGTTTTACTGGTTTTTTTTAAGTTTTTTTTGTCACAATGAGTGTGAATAAGCAGGGAGGATAAGTGCATAGACTCAGGGTGAGTGACGGGCTGTTACTTTCCATGATAGGTTCTCATTGTTTTGTGAGTTAATATTTTTTTTTAAAGTGAAGCTAGTTTCTGGTAGATCTGGTAGCCTTGTTCACCCTTAGAGATGTCACTCGAGGCCTTCACTGGAAAGTATGGCCTGGAAATGAGTCACCGAAGCAAGACGCATTGCCCCGCTCATTATTTTCTTGTGCCGAGCCATGCAGAAGAACGCCGTGTCCGTTTAGCAGAGCATGAGCGCCGATGATTTCGCCGCTAAGGGGACACGAGTTTTGCGGGAAGAAAAAAATGACCAAAATGAGCCTAATGGATATGACACTTAATTCCAAGAGTCTTTTAAGTAGCTACTGTAACCGCAGGCAGTTTCTGTTTTGTCAGTGTCTCATTCAAGTCTCAACCCTCCTTTTTTCTTTCCTTTTTAAAACCAGTGGCCTACGTCGTTGAGCTTCAATTTGAATGCAAAAAAAACCCCCTAAATGTCAAACACAGAAACCAAAATTAAAGAAATGGATATTACTGACAGCATAAGATGTGTTTTTTTAACGACCAAGCAACACGCATGAACCATATTGTGCAGGGATACACCTGCACATGCACGTGTGAAGTCACATAATGTTTGTCCTAAAGGGATGACAGTAGACTCTTTGTCCTCTAAGGTTTAGTGAAAATGACACGGAGATGACAGTTGACATCTGTCACCATTAACTTACCTATCATATAATAATATTCACTTCAAACAATGACGTTCTTTTACTGTTCCTGTTTTCATCACCATGTCAGGCTGCAAAATATAGACAATGCTGTTACGCAAACACTTGACAATGAAAAATGAAACGAGAGACAAAGTCAACATGGACGGAGAACAAAATAGCAGGCAGTCACACCGTGTCCGATTTGTTTGGCTGCACTGTGGTAACATTTGTCATCACGTGGCCCAATTTAGACTGCAGTTATTTACCGGCGTAGAGAGGGAAGATATTCCGTGCTTTATCTTGTGAGAGTCACACTGTGTCACTACTTGTCACACGTGATGCATTACCATTACGCGTATACATGCTTATTCAGAGAAAGTAATACATTAGAATATATCTACCAACATATTGTGGTAATGTTAAAGGATAGGTTCACAATTTTTCAATCCAGCTCAACAGGGAAACACTAAGAAACAGGGAATTTTGTTCTAAAAAAAAGACTGTAACTTTGGAAGATATCCACTTTGCTTGACTGAGTGTCCACATGGGTGTTTTTGGACGTGAGGGATTGCCTCGCTTCCCAGGATTGGAAGCTTGATGGGCTGACGCTAGGCACCTGATTGGACAAACGCTTTCCCTCGTGGGCTGCTGCTTCCAGCTTTCAAACCGGAACCAACATGGCGGCTCGTTCGGATACTTTTTTCCTCATATATTACGAAAATAGTTCACCGAAATGTGTTTCTGAAAACATTTTGGGCGAGAAATAAGCCATGCAGTTGCTGAATCTGAGGCGGCGAGTCACGCTGGACGCCCCTGATTTGCATGAAGTAGCCTAGACCTCAACTTTATGCAAATAAGGAGCGGGCGACGTGATGGTCCGTCTGTCGTAACACAACGCTACACAATGCGTTGCACGGCTGCTTACGTAGACAATGAATGTGAAGCTTGGAAAGGACGGATCCTGTGGACACGTACCTTAACTCTGCTGACGCCTCATATTAACTTCAGATAAACTTCTAAATACGTTTTTGCTCAAAACAAGGACTGTGGATTCTCGTCCCCCACCATTTACATTGAAAGTGCATTAGAAAAGATGAGGAATTGGAGGAATGTTTACAGCAAGTAAAGGGAACCTGACTATTGTTTTGAAAAAATGTGAACCTATCCTTCAAGGCACAACATGGTAATCCCATATCAGTCAGTATTAGAGGGTGTGGGAAAGTGTGTTGATATTCTGCAGGGAGGGTTGCCAGGTGAGATTGTATTTGTCGTTCTTATGTTGAGCTATTTTTTTTTTAATATCGCTGATCATAAAATGTAGAACATTCGCAATAAACCTTGAATGTGATGGAGGGCTTTGACATTACCAAAGCAACAGGAAACAACCTTTAGTCACAAAACTACCTTCAGATTTATGTCTTGCGAGTCTGAACACTATTGTCCAAACAGGTGGAAGACTGTACTGTGTCAGAAAACTATTATTAAAATATCCGTTACCAGTAAGGCAGGAGTGAAGGACAAGACACAGTATGTGAATGTCAGAGAGAGAGAACATACGGTCTATATTTGAAAAAAAAAAAATCCAAGACACTTTTGATTAATTTTAAGCAACTCTTTAACAAAATTGACAATCAAAGAACCCCTCGGATATGGATGAAAGTTGAAATATTACAATATTGCCTCCCATAAATCATTATCTATCAGCAGCAGCTCCATCTTTGCAGTAGCCCATTGTGTTTGTAAAGAGCCAGAAGTGACAATGAGAAGAAAGGGCTGAAATCATTTCAGATATTCCAGTTATGGCTCATTTACAGCAGGGTTCGATCTCTACTGCAGAGTTCACACGGGCGGGTAATGGCAGGAAGCAGTCAGTGTTTTTACCCATTAAAGCTGCAGTAGGCAGAATGTTTTTGGCATCATTGGGCAAAAAATCCATAATAACCTTTCAGCATATTGTAATTCAAGTGTTTTGAGAAATAACTAGACTTCTGCACCTCCTCATGGCTCTGTTTTCAGGCTTTGACCAATCACAGGTCATTTCAGAGAGAGAGCTTTCCTATTGGCTGTTCATTCAACGGAGGCAGCTGTTATTCTGTTACTGTAATGACTATTTCTCACCTCAAATGTTTTCAGAAACATCTTGTAGTGTACTGTTTAGCTGTAAACTGAGAAAGTTTGCTCCGGCTGGTGGGCGGTGCTTGGTGTTTCCTCAACTGATCTCAACATGGCTGCCAGAGTTGGTGAGTGATTGACAGCTGCTCAGAGACCGCAGGCTCCAGATCTGCTCTGATTGGTTGTTTTCCTCCGGTCTGTGAAATCTTGCAGATGCCATTAGGAGCACCGGAGGACACAGACAGATGATTTTTTTCAGATTACCTGTCTCATGCACTACTGTCAGTTTGTTTGAAAAAAGTACTTTTTAGGATACGATATCATGTTTTTTTCCTGTTGATACAGCATAGATTAAACAGATGAGTTCATAAAGAAAGGAGTAAAAGTGTTGTGGTGAGAGAAGACTATTAACATATTAACTATTAACTTCATTATTGATAAAAAAAAAAAAAAAAAAAAAAAAATAGGCTTTTGATTGGGATATGAAAAGGGGAATTTATTCACAGCCAGTTGCAGCCCAGTGATATGCCACCAGGAGATTTAGGTTGTTGCATTATCTTTTTCTGTAGGTAGATTTGTTGTCCCACACAACTTTTTAAGATTATAGTTTGAAGAGTTTAAGTTTAAGTTTAAAAAAGATAAAGGAAGTACATTACTCAAGTGTTGAAGATCTAGGTATAATCAGTAACACAAATCTATACACACATTTTCAGGCATCTTTAAAAGCAGCTGGTTGAGGAGGGTTTTTCTAGCAGCCACTGTGATGTGCACCCTTCTTTAGGTTTAATCATTGTCCTCAGATCTTTCCCCACTGGTTTTCCCGAGTGTTGCAAGAGTTTAAGGGACGGAAACAGATATGAGTAGAAATAAATAATCCGTGTATAATGAGACCTTCTGTTCTGCACCACCTCCGGTGACATCTAATATAAGCTCATTAGTGCAGAGAGCTGCAGCTAGAGGTTCAGTGAGAACAGCAGAAAGAAAAAGACAAAAAAAAAGGGGGGCTATGCTGTCTGGTTCCTCTATTCATCATTTAATTTAATGTTTTGATTCTGATGTCATATGTTGCATAATTTGAATATAACTGAAGCGTAGAGGTTTGAAAAATTTGAATCAGCAGACATTACAAAAGAGTCTTGGAAGATATTCAGCATCTAACATCAAAACCAACACAAGAACAATCAGAAGAAGCAAAAAAGGTTTTAATATTCAGTTTAAAAACACACTGCTATGACAGTTTTACAATTGGCATTATGAACATAATGATAAACAAATCTTAGATTCAATTAACATTTATATTTGTGTGTTAATCATGCATGTTATCCATGATTTTGTTCTTTATATTTCATTTATATGTTTAGTTTCTTATTATTTATCACACTTATACAATTAGACATGTTTTTTTCCCCTATATTTAATAATGTTTTACATGTTTTATAATGTCATAATACACATAGAACATCACAATGTCTTTATACAGGGAATATAAGAACGTTTTGAGGTTTGATTTTCCATAATATTCACTATATAAAATGAGATCCAATGTTTTGTAATGTGTGATAACGACCACAGGAGGGCGCTCTCAGACTTCAGACAGTTCTTTGAGTTAAGGCAATCAATCGAGGAGCTGTAGAACAAGATGAATGATGATGAGTTGCACGTTTACTCCCACAGATATTCCCCTAGCTGCAGCATGTTGTGCCTTCTGGGCTTATTAGTTAAATGAACTATCTGCCTCTGTGTTCATGTGTGTTCAACCATCGCGTCTGGTTGACACATAATTCAATTTTGACTGTTGCGTAAGCTTAATTTATTTAATTTTTAGCAACGCGTCTCATAAAGTGCTCATTAATTTAATATTTTACAATCAAGTTAAAGCGAATCTAAAAGCAGAGCAAGGGCAGAAATCACATTAGTCACACCTTTCAGTGCCAGACGAACTTCGTTATCTTTATGATGCCTTTCAACAACCTTTGAAGCATCGTCTTGGCTTATGGTTTTATATGTACCTTGATTTTAAAATGACAACAAATAATGAATTAGGTTTGCTTGATGGCTCTTGGTTTGTCTTGCAGAATCCAGGTCATCAGCTTCATGAGCATCACCTGGGCCGGAGTGGTTCAGGATATAAAGCTCACCTCCTTCCCACAGAGGCTCTCTCTTAACTTGGCTGCTGCTTTGTTTTGGTTGTGCTGACATGACTGATTACTGACACGTTTGTTTTGTGATTTATGATGATGTTGTAAATTAATATGCCTATTTATAGGTCTATAGTTTTAAACTCATCTGGTCTCCCTGCTTTATCTTAGCTTTCGAGTCGGGCTGTGACAGCAGTCATCGTCTCAGTTAGGTCCGTAAGTAAACATAAATGGTACAAAGGAAAAGTCTGTATCTATATGGAGATACAAATTCCACTCATGCAGCTGTGCGATAGGCCCTTTTCACAGCAGCCATTTTGACATGACATTGCAAGGTAACACACAGGTGTAATTAATAACATTAATTATGGCCCTGTTCCATTTAGGTGGCCTCGGCCCAGGTATTGTGCATGCTGGCTCACAGGGAATATCTGTGACACTAAATAGAACGAGACCATAATTAACTTTATTAATTACAGCTGTGTTTACCCTGCAATTACTAATGTCAAAATGACTGCTGTTAAAAGGGCCAAATGCAATTAAAAATGCGATCCATACAGCATTATGAAGTTTAAAGTAATGTAATAACCACAAGATGGTGCTATTTAATTAGATATTAAAACATACTGTACTGATATAAACACTGGGTTGAGGTAGTATTTGGCTTATAAGAAGGAAAAACATACAATGAATGCAAAACAAATGCAAAGCAAAGCAAACAATAACTAGTCAAAAGTTAAATAATTGTATTTCACATATTTTTGAAGTACATTAGGAAACAAAATGCTGAAAGATGAGAAAATTTGTATTTATGTTGCCAAGATTTCGTGCAGCTTCCCACTGGTCCCAGTTCTTAGATGGATGTTAAGTCAACATGACGTGTTTGCCTTGTAAGTGAGGACAACTCAGAAAATGGCTGCCATTCCTGTCGACACACTGTGACAAACCAGTGACACCGTGTGTGAGTGTGTGTGCATACACATTGTCTGACACAGTGGTGCTCACTTTGACAGTCTGCAGTCAGAACCGAACCTGAAAGAGCTCCGTTGTTCCAGCTGCTGTCACCTTACAGATGTGTGGGATTGACAGAATGTGTAACTTACAGTAAAGACTAACAACCACTTAGAAAGTAGTGACACCAAAATGTTTTTACATAAACACTACTATGACTACTACGACTATGCCACCTTTAAATGTCTTAATAAAACACACAACAAACACTTTTTTTTAATTTTTTTTTTTACAAAATCGTATTTATAAAGAAATGTTACAGTACATTAAAACATAACACATTGTCAGTAAACGCCAAATAAGAAGGCAGTGTAGTTTTTTTTCAAGTGTACCAGATTGTCTCCATTCAGTATTGTCAAAACCTCGACAACACTTTTAACTACATGAATTAACAGTGTCAATATGACAAATCAACACTTTGACATGCTGCTATGTGCTTTGATTCAGAAACACTTGAGTCCCTTCCTTTCTCTGCAAATGTCAAGCAGCACTGAGACGAGGACAAATACTGACTGGATGTAAATTAGAAATGCCTGAGTAATTACTAAGACCTGAAATCTGCTTTTTACACAGCAAAACAATGAGCACAGTGGAGAAACATTACATAAACAATAATGAAATGAGGTTGAAAGACATATTTCACTTAGCAAATGTCAATATGACTACAATGCTTAACACAAAAGTACAGAATAGTATGCATTAAGTACCTAAAGAGGGGTTCTTAGTGCAAGTCTGCATGTTCATATCATGCCAAATACTTACTGTGTACGCATGAGTGCATGCATGTATACTGTATTATTTTTTTTTTTTTACTGTGGTCCCTTTTCTACATTTTAAATCACATGTTTCATAGAATAAATTACAATACAACTTTATAACAAAAGCAAGCACAGAAAACATTATTTTGAAAAAAAACAACATTTTAGTGTAGTATGCAATGTCACAAGAAACAGCATAAAGGTATTTAAGTTGCATTTTCTTGAGTCGAGATTTAATACCATCGAAAATCCTGCAGCTCAAGAGAATATTAAATCGTTAAAATAAGTGCTTATGAGAGAAACGACAGAAAAGCCTTCCTCTCTATAAAGTTTGTAGGTGGAAAAAAGTCCAGCGTTGCTTTGTGCTCTCCGTTTGAAAGTCAGGTTATAACGTACATCACTGGATAATCAGGTCATAACATCAGTTAATCATGACTGAAATATATTGCTATATCAGTTGTCACCTGACCAATCGAGTAAGTCTTGAGGGTCATTCTTTCTGATGGAAAGTCATTCACCTTTCACCGTTTTTTCTCTTTCCTGTCAGCGCGTCCAATCACCTTGCGTATCCAGGAGCTGAATGCAGAGACTTTGGTGTAGACGCCAGGGGACTGTTGTGTCCGGCAGGCGTGACCCCAGGATGTGACCCCGTAAACCACCCAACCCCCTCCCGGACGCTCGCACACCAACGGGCCTCCACTGTCACCGCGGCAACTGTCCACACGCCTCTCCGACTGGATGCTGCCGGCGCAGAGCATGCGACTCGTGAAGGCGCTGTGGAAGTGCTGCAGGCAGTGACGACGGGGAAGTAAGGAGAGGGGGGCCTGCTGGAGGGTCTTGGAGTACGAGCGGCCTGAGAAAGAGGCAGAGAGTTTAGAATGAGAGGTAGAAGGTAGGTGGAAAAATGTGTGTTAGCATCATATCTATGTTTTAGCCACGATAGTCGGTCGGTCGGCCCATCCCTTTGGTCCTCTAGCGCCACCAGCAGGATGACGTTTTTTGGTTCCGAGTGAAAAGTCTGGACAACTATTGGATGGTTTGCCATGACATTTGGTATTTACCTTCATGGCCTCTAGAGGATGAATTGTAAAAACTTTGATCCCCTGACCTTTCAACTAGCACTATCACCTGATCAACATGTATCTTAAAGCTGGGGTAGGCAGTTTTTTCGGGGGCGTCATTGGACCAAAATTCTATTATAACTGTTCAGCATATTGTATTTCAAGTGTTCTGAGAGAAAACTAGACTTCTGCACCTCCTCATGGCTCTGTTTTCAGGCTTTAGAATATCTAGCCCGTGACGGGAGACTTTGGCCAATCACAGGTCATTTCAGAGAGAGAGAGCGTTCCTATTGGCTGTTTTACAAATGCAGATGTGCGCACATGTCCCTTCAGATGGTCAAAGCCTGATTCGGCTGCTGTGTAGCTAGCTAGAGCCTCGACTCTCAAGCCGTGTTCATGACACGAGCGTCACTGCAACATTCTACAAGTCGTTTTCAATGGGGGCCGGTGATAAGAAGCTACAAACTGATGCCCGACACTTTTTTCAGTGCTCCAATGTGAAGCATCAACCAATCATGTGTTTTTGTTTCACTCTGTTCCATCTAAAAAAAATGCCGTTAGCTAGTCCCCAGCGCTATATAACGGCATAACTACGTCAACAAGCGCTTGATCAAGACTTCAACGGTGACTCGCCGACAATGTAGCTGGCCACGCTGGCCGCTTTGTTGCGTTTGTCGCTCATAGTGTGAACATAGCAACAGTATGTCATCTCAAAGGTATTTACAGGCCCACAAGTTTGCAAAGAAAACAGGACGGTAATTCTAATAGAATTGCCGCTGTATAACGCGTCGGGATCACAATCACGATCGGGATGATGGTTGAAATGAATGACTAGCACTCGCACAGGTTACTGTATGAAGCGCGTGGATATGCCTGTGCTCGTCTGGTGGGAGGTTGTTAGAGCAGAGAGGGGAGAGCTGCAGGGGGAGGGCTGTATTTCCAAATTCTGGCGGGTTTTTTTTTTCTTCCAGAAAACTGCCTACCGCAGCTTTAACACTTTGGTTTATGACCAAATCCCTGCAAAACTAATGACATCACTCTCAGCTGTACCTCTGCCAGCACCTTAAACAACCAGTAACAACAAGGACGAGATCCTTCAGTGGTTTAGTTTCCACACATGCACGTTGGAACGCACAACCAAAGCCTCTATAGTGTTTTGTGTTTCTCTGGGCTCTCTCCATGACCATAGAATGATATTAACTATATCCATGGTAGCTTAGGGTGGTATGTTTATGCAAAATTTGCTTGCATGTGTGTGTGTGTGTGTGTGTGTGTGTGTGTGTGTGTGTGTGTGTGTGTGTGTGTGTGTGATATCAGCGTGGCAGAGAGCCAAATGCAAACAGCTGTACAAAGCAGACATCTCGCCTTAAGTTAAACAGCCATTGCCAGCATTCCACTCTCTAAATAGCCTGTGTTGTCATCACGCTTAAGTAAACTAATAAAAACACTCTCTCCCACACACACTTACATGTGAATACAACCGACATTAAGAATAAAAAGTCACACTAACCCCTCAATAGGAAGTACATGTTTTTGAATAAGCGTGTTCTGAGACCTTCTGTAGCCCTTTGTGACTAAGTTGCTATGATTAATGACATCAGCGTGTAACTTAAAGATCACTAACAGATATGTGTCGGTGTACATGGTCAAGTGTGCGGACAGATACAGAGCATGAAGTCAAACAAGTGCAATTACTGGTGGAGGATTCTCTGCATTTACAGTTGACCTTCAAAATGACTTACATATGGTAGAAATACTGTGGTTCCAGCACGGGATTGTTTTACCAAATGGACAATAGACTTTACCCCAAATAACTAGTCCCTGTGTGATAGGATTTTCTATGGTCCCTCATTAACTCACCGTTTTTATGTTACTGCATTGTTTATTGATTGATTTCCAGTGCTTTTTTTAAACTGTGACTTTGTCCAAAATCACATACTATACATTACATACACAATATGTGTACTATCGTTCAAGATACTTTTGTGTGAATAAACAGTAGCGTGTATCTTTTCGGATGCACTGAGCAGTAATTTGCGTCGTCACTTACTGAGAGCCTCCTTGCCGGTTGGAGCCATGGTAACCCGTGTCAACCACATGTGACCAAAACGATGATTTTTTTGAATTTGTGAAAAAAAGTCTGAACTAATTTAAAATATATATTACACCTAGCAAAGTGAAATCTTATACTTGAAGCGTTATTGACTTACAGAGCTGTCCGTCAACATTTGTTATGAACGTTGTCGTCACTACCGCATTGCATTGTGGGATATTTATGCTGCAGTAGTGTCCAGCATTTGCATACTGTAATATTTCACCAGAAATAGTATGCAATTTGCATACTATTGGTTTCATACTAAGGTTTCGGACATACTAAAATATCTCACATACTGTTTTAGCGTACTAAATAGCATGTTAGTGTGGAATTTCGGACGCAACCTGTAATTTATCTTCTAGATTCTAATTGCCCCGTTTACAAGAGCAGATTTCTAGTAAAGCAGATACCAATTTTTTGCTATGATTTTGTGAAACCATGTCCAAATACTGTGACCTCTTATTCAGTCCACATTGATATAAAGACATAATTAAAAGTCGCTTGATTTGACAGGTGTGACTGGCTCAAGGAAGAACAAACATTAAAATATATCTCTGGTCATGGCACATGCTTGTAAAAAATGTTAAAATTAACATTATAGAGATGAAAAAGTGGAAATAAGCAAGATCCTACACCTTCCCATATACAGTGCCGCTAATGTGTTATTAAATACAAGAGTGAAATGAAATTATGTCATGTTTTGCACCTCAGGACCACCGTACCCACCTCCCCTCTACACACACACACACACACTCACACACACACACCCTCACCCGTGTCACCCCAGCCGGTAATGTGACAGTTGCTTGCTTGTTTGAGCACTCTCTCTTTCCTCATGGGCAGACAGGCGGGAAGAACATGACGGCTGAATGACACACACTCTCCCGGCATCTGGCCCATTGCCCCCGGCGACAGACGGACCAGGGCCAGGTCGTAATCGTTGCTATGGGAGTGGTAGCTTGGGTGGAGGAGAATCTGATCGACGCCGTACTCCTCTTCGTATTCCTCGGGGACGAGGGAGTGGTAGTCGCCCACTCTAACTTTATACTGCTTGGTGCTGTTTCCATACCTGCAGAGAGAAATATAGAGGGGTGGATCAAGAGAGGCCATTAGAGAAAGAGGGTGTGAGCAATCCCACTGCAGACATAAACCATGAGCAATAAAACTACGAGCTCTGGCCGGGGTTCCCTCAAAAAATAGTTCATGTAGAGCTGGAAAAAGTACAAGCACGTTACACTTGCCATGCTCCTATAGGGTTTGTTTATAGTTTGTTTCCTGTTTTATTTTAATAGTCACTCTCCTCATGTCTTATTTTACTTCCTGCTTTTGTCTTTTTTTCCCCCGCCTATTTTCCATCACACCTGTCTTGTATTAGTCTCGTTTGCTCAGCCCTGTGTTCTTGCCTGCCACACCCTCGTTGTCTCCTTTGTTAGCCAATCCTTGAGTTTCCTTCCTTACCCAACCCTGGGTTGATTTACCAAGTTGATAACTGTCGTCGTTAGACCGCTTAGCGGGATCACGTTTGTTAGGGTAAGTTAAGCCAGATAACGAGAAGATACCCTGGGTATGTTGAACTCGCTTCGTAGTACAGGCGTCTGGTCTCCTCTTGAAGTATTCATTTGAAAACATTTTTTTAAGGTTTATATTTTCTTTAAATTTATTTTCATACCCTTGTTTTAAATTGTCTTGTTGGTTTTTAGCTACATTTTCTATTGTGTATTATTTGTGTTCCCCCTGAGGCTCATAAATACTTCATATGCTTAATCAGACAGTCCTAAAAGCTTGTCTCAAGTAGCTAACCAGCTGTATGGTCTCTCCTTTTCTCTGCTGTACCTCCCTCTTCAACACAACATTGTTGAAGTGCTTTTATACATTCTATCAATTCACTATAAATCATTTGCACACATACTTCTAGGGGCTTAACAAATGAAAACTTGGACAGCAAATGAGTATAGGCAAGAATGATAACAATAAATCTGTCATTGTGTCTGTGTTTAGTTTATGCTTTAGACTGACTCACATGTTGACACAATGAAGTGTTTTTCATGCTTTCCATTTACTTGTTGAAATGTTTGGCTGTTTTTGAAATGGAGTGGGAGAGAAGGAGAAGGGTAAGTCAGGGATAAAAGGAAAGGGAGGGAGAGAAGAGAAGGAAGGAGGCCTTTCAATCGAGCCAAGTGTCTGTGTCCAGTTACAACTGGTAGTGTGTCCGGAAAGATCTCCTGACCTGGGAACGCCACGATGTTTGCTGGCAGAGCGGAGACACTGCTGAAAAGTCATCTACGTACAGTACATACCCACCATAAAGATAAAGGCAAAACCTAAGCATTAGAATGGAGTTTGAATGTGTCACCTACGTTACCTTTCACACGTTGTTGTTGTTAAAAGCAGTTACAAACCTGCTAGAGTTGTCTTACTGTTGGCCAGCGCCCAGCTATACAGCTACACGGTATAAATAGGTTTAATATGTTGACAACATGTGACCACGCTGACCTGAGGTCACTTTTTATGAACCTACTAATCGGTAATGGTGGTGTAAGGGATAAGGTAACAAGATCGTGTTAGTTACGTTTGGTAGCCGCGACTTAACATGTCATTATAAAATCATCTGTGCAAATTGGAACAAGCAGAAGTGGGTGTGCCAACTTGTTGATGTATTTTTTTGTGCATTGGGCAACTGCGTGGGTGTATTTGTTTGTTTGTTGCTGTGTGTGTATCACCCTATTTCGGTTACCACATAAGAAAGGTGACACTGTTAAGTCGGAAGTCCCTATCTTGGTCTGCATTCTCTGGCTTGCATGCGGCAAATTACTTTTCAAAGCTGTCATAGCTCAAAGCTAACAGCTCTGAGCACTGAAGACCGATATGTGATCAGGCAGGCTAGAGAGGTACTTTGTAGTGTCTGACCTTTCTTGTCTGCTTACAATGTCTACGATAACAAATGTCCTCTTTCGCAGCCTACAGCTAAAAATACCTTTCACATTTCATGTCATGTCTTAATATGTGGTATGGTGCACTTGCTGTAGAAATGTTGTGCCAATCTGCAGCAGTCAGCAAAATGTTACTATTGTAGGAATGTCATCAATCTCAATGTGACAGATGGGATTCCTCAAGCTACGATCCATTATTAAAACCCATTCAATATAAACAGCGAAGCCTGAGGCAGCAGGTGAGCGAGCACCTGGGTCATTAAACACACACTAACATATCATTAATTTAGTTTAAAGCCTATCATTTATTTACTCTTGCACAAGCAAGCTATGGCATTCATTCTGCAGTAGGCAGAACGTTTCTGGCATCATTGGGCAAAAATTCCATAATAACATTTCAACATATTGTAATTCACGTGTTCTGAGAGAAAACTAGACTTCTGCACCTCCTCATGGCTCTGTTTTCAGGCTTTAAAAAAATCTAGCCTGTGACGGGAAACTTTGACCAATCACAGGTCATTTCAGAGAGAGCGTTCCTATTGGCTGTGCTCCGGCTGGTGGGCGCTGCTTAGTATTTCCTCAACTGTTCTCAACATGGCTGCCGGGTCACAAACTTTCTAATTTTACAGCTAAACAGTAAACTACAAGATGTTTCTGAAAACATTTGGGGAAAGAAATACGCATTACAGTAACAGAATATTGATTCATATTTCATCAGCGCTGCCTAGTTTGACCGTTTGGTTGGAGCTCGCGAGTGATTGACAGCCGGCTCAGAGACGGCAGACTCCAGCTCGGTTCTGATGGGTTTTTTTCCTCCGGTCTGTGAAATCTTGCAGATGTCGTTAGGAGCACCGGAGGACACAGAGGCACATGATTTTTTTCAGATTACCTGTCTCATGCACTACTGTCAGGATATAGTGACGTTCTATAAAAATAACTTTTTTTAATCATATTTGCTCCAATTCTGCCCACTGCAGCTTTAAAGACAGTGTTATGTTTGTGGCTAACTATTGTGGTTACTATAGTGCATACTGTGCAGTTTTAAATGACTTGTCATTGTTAGTCCGAGTAAAATTTGTTATTTCAATCTGCAATCACGCTGGTGGTCGACTAATCACGATGTTTGCATTAATCAGCCCTAGAAGTTCTGATTGCTACATCCCAAGTGGTCTTAATTTCCTGTGTGTGTCATTTAAAGGAAGAGGATGTACGAGTCAAATTGCAGAGTAGAGGTTCCTGCATTAGGAGTACAAATCTGGCAGTGGGAATGGCTGGAGAAATGGCACTGGAACGGATTTACTGAATGACCTCTTCCTCTCTTTAATGTGGAAACCTCAGGATTTATAGTGGCAGAGCTGCTGGGGCCTATAAAGAGTTGTGGTTTTCCCAAACCCCAATGTTGGAACTAATACTTGGTAACGCAACCAAAAGATACTATCCTTAAAATACAGTCTGACAACCTTACATATGCTGTACAAATATCAAACGCAGACTCAAGGGTTAGTGACCCTCACAACCCTCAAGTGCCTCAGCTCTTCACAAATTTGCTAAGTCTCTCTCTGTTCAGTTCATTTTCTTTTTCATTTATTTTTCTTCCTGCTGCCGTCTCTGCTGTACGCATTAGGTGATTGATTTCAAGTTGGTGGTGCCATGTGGAGGCCCCCCAGACATGATGAAGTAACTCTGGCTGTCTCCCCTCCTGCTCGCACCACAACCACAGCCAAACCACCACTGATCACTGCTCACATTGTTGAGCTTCTCGTGCCTCTGTCAGACTTGAATATGCTGAAGCAGTCAATAAGTCGTGTAGGTCGGGTGTAGCTCAAGCTGCAGGCAGAGGGAAATGTATGCATAAGCACAACCACATTTCGTTGAATAAAGATCAAAACTCCAACATGTGCAGAACATCTGAACAGCCAATGTAAAAGATGGATGCATCAGGAGAGCAGCTTTAAGACGTGGGTTTAGAGCACTAAATTATTGCATGTTTTAATTGTACTTAGTGTGTTTTAATTCTATATTTATATGCGACCACAGGGAACAAGCTGCAGACTGTTATCCATCACACTCGAAACGCAGACTGACCAGTTTTGTGGACGCATGGAAAAGAGCGGTGGAAAGAAGGGAAGACGCTCGCCATGTGTTTTGAGAGGCCCGTAAACAGATAAGTGAAGGTATGTTATTATTTCCTGGCCTCAATGCTGAACCTGCTGTATGAAATTAATTGTCTTTCAAAGATAATTAACATAGCCTTTCAAACTGAGACACATGCACACGTGTGTGAGTAGATCTCGGGGTGTGTGTTTGACCTCTTGAAGCAGTGTGCCGAGGTGAGGACCCAGCAGGTGTCAATGAGAGTCGCTCCACACACCAACCTCCCGTCTCCTCGAGATCCTCGCAAACGAACCGCAGCCTGCCACGGCCAGCCGCCCCTACAGACATGAACACACAGCCAGGTACACACACACACACACACACACACACACACACACACACACATAAACACACACATATAAACACACAAACAATTGTAAAAGTGCACAAATATACTATAAAGTCAGCACGTGGTTATTGCACCTTGATTCATAAAAACAGAGCTCTAAACAGGTACCCAACATAGCAACATGAATTATCTCCAAATATGATTTATGTGATTTTATTTTTGGAGGAAACAATTAATCAATCCAACTTTATTTATACAGCATCTTTCGAACAAGACAACAGAGTGCTTTAGTAGCGACTGAAAAAACTGAGGTTGTTAAAAGTAGTAAAATGTTAATAAAATAAAATGGAATAAAATAATTCACAATGATCAACTGTTAATCAAAGTAGTAAAATTTTGATAAAACAAAATAGAGTAAAATAGATATAAAAATGATCATAAAATAAGTATAATAATAATAATAATCACAAAAATTATAAAACACTACATAAAAGACAAACTAAATAGGTGGGCTTTTAGTTTACGTTTAAAAACCCAGCTCCTCTCAGATCCTCTGGAAGGCTTTTCCAGCGGCTTGGAGCGTAACGGCTGAAAACATTTTTGCCAAAAGTTTTCGTTCTGCTTTGTGGAACAGCTAAAAGAGAAGAACCGGAGGATCTGAGGGGCTTTACTGGTTCATAAACCAAAAGCCTTTCTGAGGGGTAGTCTGGTGCACGGCCATGTATTGCCTTATAAACTAAAAAAAGAATTTGTAACCAGTGTAAAGACTTTAAAATACTGTAGGTGTAATCGATCTAGATTACAATAGTCTAGCCTGCTATAAAGCTTGTGTCTGTCTCTCTGTGTTGCTCAACATTAGCATACCTGGCAGAATGAGTTTACATGCAGCTATTTAAAGTGTAAAGTGTAAACATGCAGGATGTCCTCTAAACATGCACACACACAAATAAATACTCGGCATGAAAAACGTTCTTTGGTTTCACATCCACCAATAAATGTGACCGCACGCACTCGGTTGCATACAAATACGCATAAGCGTTGCTTTTCTCTCAGTTTATCCCAACCTCTTTCTGTCTCTCTCTCTCTATCTCACACACACAACACACACAGAGCAAGACAGAGAAAGTCATAACCACAGGATTTTCTTGTTTAATTCCAGTGAGTTTGTCTGTGTTGGCCGTGCAAGCCTGTTTCTTTTTAATGTAAATCATTGTCGATGACATTCTTACTCACTTCCATGCTTCCACCTATCCACATAATTTGGAAGCACAGAATATTGGATATTTCTTTGCCTGTAGCTTCAGATCAGCTTTTTCCCATCTAAGACTTGAAAATTTGCCCAATATTCTCATTCTATACGTCTCTGGCAGGCGTTCTCTGAGCTGCCATTAATCCCTCCTGTCCCTTTCAGCTTACCTCAGAGAGTTTTCTCCTCCTATGATTCGCCGCTGGCGAGTGTGTACGAGCCGCAAGCCACAAATTGAGTTGACAGGATCTGACAGAGACAAAAGAGGAACCGTTGGGTGTGTATATGTGAGAATGTGTGGGAGACTGATGATTGTTAAACCATACATTTGGGCTCAGATGTTGGTCTTATTAAATAGTTAGACTGATCGAAAAGATAATAGTGTTTGATATTCATCTTCAACTACATATGAACCTGAAATAAAATAAACATAAACATAGGCTGAGCGCTTTTTCAGGAGATGTAATTCATCATATTGAAGAGACAAAACAGCCTCCTGCACTGGTTTGACTTGTATGTGCACGTGAGAAATGGAAGTAATAGCATATGTGCAGGTAACGGATAGCATTGTGTGAGTCTGCCCTGATGTGTGACCGACAGGATGAAGTAATAACATTGCTCTCTCTATTTTACCATCTGGATACACACACTGAAGTCCTGCCCGCCTAGTCCTGACTTTTCTTTATTCACTTGTTTCTCATTAGTTGTTCAGTGTGTATGACATAATGGAAATGTTTGCTAAACACACTGTAGTCTCAGCTCCAAACAAATAACAAGAGCTCCATTTATTTTAGGTTAAAAAAAACAGACCCGACTGACCTTTGACCTCTTTGTAGCTGGGCTGCGATTCCCCATAGTCACAGATGACCCCAGCGTCCTCGCTGTGGCGACAGTTGTGCGTGCCGGGTGCCTGTTTGATGCAGTCTGCTAACGAACGCTCCTCGCCGCTGCACTTCACATTGTCCACGTGGATGGGCCCCGTCCCTTCCCCGAAGTACGCCATCACACGGGCCTTTGCCACCCCACTGCGGAGGACGGACGGGACACAGAACACACAGATATTTCATTGTTATTGCCTTATCAATGATATTAAACTGTAAAACTAATAGAATGGCCAAAAAAGTAGTTCATAGTAAGGTTGGAGATAAAACGAACTGCAAAGATATAAGTAAGTCTCACAATGAAAGCATTAAATATCAAAAAGACAGGATAGCAACAAATTTAAGGGCAACAAAGTAGAATTTACAGAACAGAGATAACATCAACAAAAAAGAAAAATAGTTAAGAACAGCAAGTGAATAAAAGTAAGTCTTGAGAAGCTTTTTAAAAAGAGTCAGTTGAATGAGATGACCTACTGTTATAGTGAGAGGTAAACTTTTCGGGCAAAGACACCAAATGCTTGGTATCTCTAGCTCTGGGAACATCTAGTAGACACTGGTTAGCCGACCTGAGAGACATTAAGTTACTATATGGAAACAACAACAACCTAGAGCCTGATGGGTAATAATTAAAATCTTATCTACATTTCTAAACTCCACTGGCGGCCAATGGAGAGAGGCCAACACTGGAGTAATGTGTTCCCTGTACTTTGTTATTGTTAGAAGACAAGCTGCAGCATTTTGAACCGTTTCCAGAGGAGCTACAGCTCCTGTCAGAATTTTAAATGCCTCTTTTGTTTAATAGTCTGAAGAGATTTAAGTGTAGGATGTGTGGGCCAGATTTTATTATATCTTTACCAGCCGCGACAACGTTTGGCTGGTATTGTTTTCACCTTGTGAGTCTGTGTGTGTGTCATCATGGCATAATGTGGTCCTGGAGACACCTACTGTAGCGGGAATTACCACAGAGGCGGTTTTGAGTACTTTGCCAGGTATTTATATGTTTTCACATTTATGATATGTTTATGTTCATAATGATAATTTGGGGGAGTGACATTGGAGGGTGGCCTGAAGGGACGGTCTGTCAGTGTTGCCGACTTGGCGACTTTCTCGCTAGATTTAGCGACTTTTGGAGCTAGTGCTGCTAGCTACTTCATCGGAAAAGAGTTGACAACACTGGAATGGGTTTTTCGGTTGGATCATTTTTAAAAAAACTATTGTGGCTCTTGCTGGTTTCTCAAGATCACCAACCCTGCCTTTAAGTGATTAAAACTCTATTATGTATATTTTTATCATGCAATTCCATGTATCTTTTCTAAATTACCTTTAATCATGGCACAAAGAAAAACATTCAAGAGTTGAATGCTTGGCTGCATGAGTGTGTGTGTCTAAGCATATAGGTGGTGATGACATGTTAGTATAGATTGTTATGGTTTGACATTCTCTGGCTGTGACGCAAACCAGGTCAAACCACTGTTACAATCTGATAACAAGAGCATTTGTATCACTTTCTCACCTCTGACTTTAATTAGTAAACGCTAACACACAGAGGCCTGCAGGTTGTGGTTGTGAATGTGTGCCTGAATAGGCTGTAGCTGTGATTTTAATTAAGATTGATAGATAACCGACTGAGAGGATCTCATGTTGCGTCCCTGGGGTTTGATGGGTGGCAGGTCTCGTATCCCCACTCAGGGAATCTCATGTCTCTTATTGAGACATCTAGCCCTGTGTCTCTGTCTTCAATAGCTCCCTGAGCGGTACTTAGCATGCAAAGGGTGAACCTCCAAGTGACTCGGAACTAAGCCGAGAGGCTGACATCAAGCCTGCTTGGTGTGTTTCTGTGGCAACACACAGTAACACAACATCAGTCAAAAAAGCAGCAAAATCTGCTTTGGATACCAAATGCTCGGCTTAGAGAGGAAAGCCAAGTGTTTTCTCAGACATCATATTTCATGTGCTGCACATGTACGATGAATTATCTTTGAAATGTTGGATAACCATATTTCTTGACTTTTGTTGGATCAGATTTTAAATATTGCAAGGGAGGATGGAAGAAAAGATGTAGCTAAGGTGACTTGGATACTGACTCTAGACTGGACTGTGCTGCATCTTTAGAAGATGATCAAGTATCTAGCGGATTTTGTGTTCTGGGTCTTTCTGTTTTTCCTTGTTTCATGTTATCCATTCATGTTTAGTGTTTCCTGTTTTATTTTGATATACTAACATCACCTGTTGTTTCAGTTCATGCCCTTTTGTGTTTCCCGCCTCCTTTATTATCCACACCTGCCCTCAATTACTCACCTGCCCCTGACTTTGCCATTAGTCTACCACATTTATATACTCCCTGTTCCCCTGCCAGATTGTCTTTGTTCTACCCCGTGTGCTCATCGCCAGTATAAGTTTTCTATGTTTTTTGGTCTTTGCCTTGTTCCCTATTTTTGGGATTTTGCCTCCTCCTGAGGTCAGAGGTCAATGGACCCCTTTGAAAATGGCAATGACAGTTTTTCCTCGCCAAAATTTAGTGTAAGTTTGGAGCGTTATTAAACCTCCTTCGGGACAAGCTAGTATGACGTGGTTGGTACCGATGGATTCCTTAGGTTTCCTAGTTTCATATGATACCAGTATCGTATTGAAACTGAGCCCGCTACAACCTAAAAATCGCAAGTTGCATTAATCCGTTAAAGAAATTAGTAGCGTTAAAATGAATTTGCGTTAACACGTTATTATCGTTATCATTATTATTATTGGGTTAACTTTGACAGCCCTAGTTGTGTTGTCCAGTCTCATGTAGGTCCTTATTCAAGGTGACTCAGGGTCAAAACTGTTGACTTGGAATAAAATTTGTGTGAAAGTGTATGTATATGTGTATTTTGTTTTATCACCACCAAAGAAACCTCTAACCCTCGGGGACCTGCTGTGTATGTAATGACCTTTCACCACACCCTGTGCGAGACAGAATGATGATCCTAACATGACTTTTACACGCCTCCAACACGCTTCCTCTCTCTCTCTCTCTCACGCTTATGCGCTCCAGATGTGGCTTTCATCTACACGCAGATGTGTCACAGAAAATTGGGTGGCTAAGGGATGAGAGTCCCATGCTGAGCAGTGATGAGAGAGAAAATGAAGACAGTTTGTTACGGTACAGTTCTCCCTTGCCATCCCGTTGCCAATGTTTTGGAAAACGGGTCGGTGTCTCAGAGGGAAGAGATAATGGGACACAGAGAGGATGAGGTAGTTTGCTTCGCCTCAACATATGTCACTGTGAATGTGTCATATGCACTACAATTGGCCTGCCCTTTAATTGGATGTTTATCTTGGCTCTGCAAAAGAGCACAGCTAAAACCCCTAATAAAAGCAGCTGGCCGCACAGCGGCTCATAAGAAGTGCTCAAAAACTTCAGTGCACAATTTGTAAAGATTGATTAATGAAATATAGAAATCTTAAATGATTCAAAGCATACTGTAGTTCTTCCGTCGTAGCAGTGTTGTAGTCAAGACCACCTAAACCGAGACCAAGTGATGACCAAGACCAGAGTGTATCGAGACCGAGACGAGACCAAGACCAGTCCAGTGCGAGTCTCACACTGCACAATATCGGAACCCATCGGTTTCCGACGGATAAACCTATATAAGGCAAGGGGTTATATTTCTGGGGTTCCGGTGTAGCCAGTGGATATCTGGGCCAAGACTTCCTTTTCCGTGCGCTGCTCATTGTTTACAGTCCGATTAGCAACTTGAGATGCGAGACTGGAGTTGGAGTTGAGAGACGATGCGTACGACTGGATTGTTTCACAAGTAGGTAGTTTACAAGCTAATTTTAAACCAATAAAAAGCTAAATCATCGGGTTCCCAAATTGCCAATTCGGCCAATGCATTCCGCCTCTCTTGCTCTCCACACGGACTGTTTACCTACATTCAACCAAAGCCTGCTTGAACGTGATTGGTCAATACTACTCCTACAAAACTACTACAAACGGAAAACAGAACGCTTCCGATACTAAAATTGTTTCCCGTTGCCTACAGACTCTACATATGAGTGCAGAATCTTTTTATAGAGATTACGCACTGCATGACACACTTACGATAAAATGTGGAACATGCAAACCACAGGCACGCCTCAAATTGATCAGAAAACAAATGAGGATTCCTATTCATTCATCTCTTTTATTGCCATATGTATTTAGTGATATCCCCTCAATTGTGGTCTTCACCGGTCTTGAAATGAAATCCTGAGTCCTCTTTGTCTGAGACCGAGACAAGTGTGAGTAAAAATGTGGTCGATTCCGAGATGAGGCCGAGACCTTCAAAAAGTGGTCTCGAGCCCAAGACCGATCTCGAGGACTACAACACTGCTCTGTAGGTTAGCTTGAAACTGGAGACGTGCGTGACGAGGTGCAAACTGGAAACAGGAGGGTTGAGAGATGGAGAGATGAGAGACAGGCAGACAGAAAGTGGGAGCGAGTGTAAGACAGATGCCAAGTCTAAGACGTGGTGATTGATTTTGCACAACAGAGTAGGCAGTCTGGATTCACTTATGTAGGTGTAATGTATAGAGTGATCACATTGCAATGCCACAGCTCACAACTGAGCCTTTCTCCAGCTTGTTGCCTCTATTCCAACATCCTGACCATGACTGAAAATGAAATGACTGGCAGAAAATTGTCAACCACGTTAATTAACTTTTCATCACTTCAGTTTTGAAGCAAACATGCTCAAAATGTACCACTCTCTCAAAAGTAAATATTTGCAGGTTTCTTGAGGCTCCTCTTATAGCAAATGGAATTAACTTGGGGTTGTTTGGCATTTTTCACTTGTCTCTGACATTTTTTTTAGACAAACGACTAATCGAGAGGTTTTTGTTAGTTAAAGGAACAGTGTGTAATATTCATAACTATGTTTTCATTAGTGTATAATCACCTGAAACTAAGAATCGTTGTGTTTTTCGTTAGCTTAGAATGAGCCCTTCATATCTACATAGGGAGCAGGTCCTCTTCACGGAGTCCGCCATGTTGCTTCGCCATGTTTCTACAGTAGCCCAGAAAGGTCAAACCAATAAAACACTGGATCAAGCGAGAGCCTTTCGCGTTTTTACGTTACCTCAAGCCCACCGCAGTTCTCCGTCATGCTTGTGAAACTGCGGTAACGTGAGCCACAGAGTGCAAAACTGTGGTACCGCCAGCTGCCGTCTGACTTACGTTGCTCTAAAGTTGTGTTATTATGGTAAGGATGGCCTCTGAGCGAGGTGAAAGGCATTACCACGTTTTGCACTCCGCGGCTCACGTTACCACAGTCTTGGAAAGTGAGGAGTGAGCAGAGGGGTACTCAGTTGGTTGCAATCTGCAACCACACCACTAGATGCCACCAGATCCAACACACTGTACCTTCAATCGATACTGAACATAATCGCTGGATGCAGCTGTAAAATGCACTCATCTCTCCAAATTGAGTCATTGTGCTTGTTGTAGTTTCTATCATGTTACCCAGAAACACAAGGCTATCAAAGAGGCTACTCCAACACATATGTACATATACATACATACATACATACCTGCTGTATCCCAGCTGTCGGCAAACCACCTCAGCGTCCCGATCAGTCCATCCGTCATCACACACGGTCCCCCATTGTCCAGACAGGTAGAGCTCCACCCGGCCTTCCCTAGGGCTCTCTCCTCCCACAAGTCTTACCGGCACACCTGAAGAACACACACACACACACACACACAATTTAGACCTCACCCTGCTGGCACAGATTTATTTCTGTTCTCTGAAGTTACCCAAAACTCCTGAGTCTAGAAATACTACACACACACACACACACAAACATTCCCCAACATACCTGATCCTCCGGGCTAGCGTGTCTAGTGAATGGGGCATGTGCGCTCATGTTCCCTACAAAAGGAAGTAGCTTGAACACCTGTCTGTTTTCATGCACGTAACCACTTGTGTGTCCAGAAGGGGAAAATTGTTAAGACTCCTGTCGCTATGAAAAGATCATTTATTTCCATTGCCTCCCTGTTTTTCACACGCTCCCTCTCTTGTTCTTTCTCTCTCCAGTATGGTATTCACTCACACTGCTAATCAAATCAGTCTGGGCTCTAGGTTTAAACCATCCATCATCATTTGTCTGCACACAAACACACATGCACACACTAATCTCATTTACGGGAATGCCAATGTCTTTTCCATGTGTGGAGAGTTTTCAGGATCAGTTTACATTCTTGCCAAGTGTCAGGTATTTTTATGATATTCCTTAGGTTTGGAATTAGGTACATATACATACATACATACCTGCATACACGGCAGATGTGATAAACACAACTTTATATGATATATAAAGTTGTGTTTTGTACGTCAAACATTGTATCCAGTAATACAATCATTCTGTGAATAGCACATCCTAAAAAGACTTTAGCAGTAGTCAGTTCAGCCTGAAATCGTTCTCCGTGACTGTATTGAGTTGAATGAACATTGTGTGTGTGGCACATAAGAATTGTAGGAGGGGGACATTGAGGTAGGGAGAGTTAATTGTGGGAATGTTTACTTCTTTGTGGGTTTTGGCTATTGAGGAAATGCTCATCTTTGTCCTCTCCCTTAGAAATACAAACGTTTTTTTCCCTCTCTCAGCACAGACACACACACACACACACACACACACACACACACACACACACACACACGTTACATAGCTGCTCTGATACAACCCTAATGTGATGGTCTCTCACAACAGAGAGAGTAAGAGAGAGGGAGAGTTCAAAGCAAAGCCCGGCTTATCTGCTTTTTCTCCTTTTCCAAAAACAACACAAACCAATCTGCCTGTGGCATGTTGGGCGGGAAGGAGGGATTTGCGTACACTCATAAACACTCAAACAAATGCACACAAATAAACACACAAACGCTGTGTAGTAATGGCACAATTCTTTAGTGGGTGTTTGTGTGTCCCCCAGGCTCTTGCCAAAGAAACATAAGCTACCTAAACCCAACTTATCATCACTTAAAAAACATGATGCATCCCTTCAGTGACATTCACCAGGCGTATCAAACTCATATCTGTTACATCAAGATAGTCTGAGGTGAAATGTGAGCCACTACTGGTTCCATCCAGCTCTATGCTTACACGACTTTATTGGTGTCTGGGGGCTATAGACGTAGGCTTGATTAATGGTGCTACCAGTCAACCCTTCCTCCCTCTTTCAGCAAGTAGTAACACCACTTAACCCTTCTGTCTGTTCTTATAAAGAGGTGAGAAGTGCAGTGTTGTGTGTGTCTGGCAACATATCAGCCCACTGGTGCCTGATAGTTTTACAGTTAGGGACAGTGAGGAATAGTGGCTTGACTGACTTTCGGTAAAGGTTTGCAGTAGGTTTAATCATGACGACTTTACAAGCGGCCCAGTTATTAAAGCAGGACAAGCCAACTAACAGCTGTGCCTATTAGCGTTAGCATGACTTACATCATCCTGTCTGTCTGTCTCCTGGAGAACGTCGGCTTTCCTCTTCTAAGTAGGACGAGATCAAATTGACTGCAGGTTGAGTTTGGCAGAGATCTTAGAAACAGATATCAGATCAGCTTGCACTTCCATTACCGGGTTTTATGAAGTGACGGGAAATTACATCGAGGCTTTCATCATTTGGTTTCCTGTTCTTCATTGCCTATAAAGTTGGTGTGCTCTTAGTGCAAAGATTAGCTTCTACAGTCCTTCTCTCAAGCTAACACTATTACTGATAATATCTATCTAATGTCTTATTTCTAATCGTAATTCTTATTCTTACAAAGAGCTTTACAAAAAAAAAAAAAAAAAAATGTATAGACCAAAGGGGGTGAGCTAGCCTGATCTCATCCAGCTAATAAATCCAGAGTTGAGGGGCCGATATGGCAAACGCTGTTTTTAGTCTCCACCTAGGAACCACTAAAAAGAACTCGGCTAATAGGGGGTAAAAGGTCAGTAGTCAGGAGCTTACCCCATGTGAGCTATAAAAGTGATTCAAATACACATTCAAGTCATCTCTGAAACGCACAGGCAGTGTCGGAGTGTCTCCAACTGGATCTCACTGGCTCACGTTACCACTTCACAAGAGTGTCAGAGAACTACGGTGGCCTTCAGGTAACATAAAAACGTGAAAGGCTCTCTCTAGAGCCAGTGTTTGGTTTGTCCGTTCTGGGCTACTGTAGAAACATGGCGGAACAACATGGCGGACTCCGTGAAGAGGACCCGCTCCCTATGTAGATATGAAGGGCTCATTCTAAGCTAACGAAAAACACAATGATTCTTAGTTTCAGGTGATTATAGACTAATGAAAACATAGTTATTAATATTATATTCCATTTCTGCTAATAGATCCCCCGAAATGTTACACACTGTTCCTTTTAAAAGTAAGTAAGTTACAGTAAGATAAGATTCTGTCTTACTCGATGGAAGACTCTCTCCATTGCGACCAGGGCTGCATGCAATGTTAACGTCTTCGTGGTGTGTGCAGTCGTGACGGAGCCACTCCTTCCTGTTACACAGCAACAGGCTCGGCTCTTTCCCTGTGCAACTCACATCATCCAAAAGAATGGGACCTGACCCCACCCCGAAGCGTGGGACTGGGGTGATGTCCAGTCCTTCGGAAAGGAGAGTCTCACCTAATCTGCAAGGTAGACATGTACACACACACAAACACACATTTTTTTTAAACTTATTGATAGTACTGAGAGGGCATGTGTATATGCCTGAGGCATGAACACTTCACATTACCTGTAACCGAGGTGTCGGCACACAACTAGTGTGTTTGAGTCTGTCCAGCCGTCATCACACACTGTCCCCCACTGACCACGGTAAAATACTTCTAGACGTCCCTCAAAGCTGCTTGTGCCGCCGACCAACCTTACAGAACCATCTGGGGAAGACAGAGACAGGCAGAGAGTGAGGCAATGCCCTCGCTAATGACGATACATTTAGAAATGTGTATTTTTTTTTATTACCTTCCCTCTGCATTAAATCAGATTTAAAAAAAAAAAAAAAAAAAAAATCCCAAATACATTGATTTATTGTTATTTATCACAATGTAACAACACAAATGGTGCAAGTTGCATTGCAATTATTCAGACAAAACACTGGCAGGGCAGTGATTTCTGGCTGCAGTAATGACTCTGGGAGATCCTGTGTCTGTTGCCAGGATTCAGTCCTTAAGACTTCTGCCTTCACATATTGGTCACCTGGCAACACACCAGACTCTTACTCCTCTACTTGTGTGTGGTATAACTACACAGAACATTTCCCACATTGTTTGCTCAGGCTGCACAATCGTCAACATCCATATTTCCGGGCCTGGCCACCATGAGCTCTCCTAACAGCACTCCTCCAATGCCTTCCCCTTGCATCCTTCTCATGAGGGTCTTTGATTTGTTTTTTTCTCTCCTGAAACCAATTTCCATACCTTTTTCAATGAGAACATTTTGACTTGTCTTAGCAGGGAAAGCACAGGTGTATACCTTATAATATTAATGATTGCTCTATTCAATATAGGCACCAGAAATGGTACGCGACCATTATTAATGCTATCAGTTACACTTGTGTTTGACAAGCTAAAATGTCTGCCATGTGAAAGGTCAATTGTCTCCAGCAACAAAATCTTCAGGGTTACATGCAAACCCTTTCGCCACGATAAGGTGGGAATTCCTGGAGGGGCTTCCATATCTCTATATGTAAAAAAAATCTGTGAATATTATGGGTTGCTAATGCTGAGTCAGGTGTCGTTCTACCTGTAAGAGGGTTGCAGGACACTCCTGCATCCTCAGAGTGCAGACAGTTGTGTTCCCCCCAGGCACTTTTTGGACACTGCTCCAGAGTGAGCTCATTGCCCGTGCAGCGCACCTCGTCCAGCCACACACGGCCTGAACCCTTGCCAAAATGTGCCTGGCCCCATGCCCTCGCCACACCGCTACAAAGAAAAGAGAAGCTAAAGATGAATAGAAGGTTTGGTTTGCAGTAATATGATACAATGAAAAACAGATGCACTGACTGGCTTACAAAATACGAGGTATAGGATGCGGTATTTGTTTAATCTGGAAACTGAATGGAATAAACCTATTTCAAATACATTTTTGAGAAAATGATTGCCACACGTGCATACATAAACACTGCAACACCAACACCACTGTGGCATGCACACAGGAAGATTTGCGGAGAGTGTAGTGTTGCTAAATATGCATATCTCTGTGGTACTAGAATTCATGCAGGAACAATGAGCCTGATTCATTATCTGACCCCCAGATGTTCTTTACTGCTCGCTCCTCTCTCTGTGTGTGTCCGAAATGGAAAGAATACTTCTCATACTTTTGGAGACAGAGGGAGAGACAGACGGCAGGACACCCACATCAACTCATCGAAGCTTCCTAGTCTATCTTTGTGTCACACTTTTTCCTCTTTTTCTCATACTCACAATGTATTTCCTTTATGCTAATAACTGGCTGGAATTAATGTGACTATGAACATTAATGTGTGTGTGTGTGTGTGTGTGTGTGTGTGTGTGTGTGTGTGTGTGTGTGTGTGTGTGTGTGTGTGTTTTCATTGTGTGTGCGTGCGTGCCCCTTCACCTCAGCCCCAGTTGTCGACACACCACCTCTGCATCACTGACGTCCCATTGGTCGTCACATATGGAACCCCACTGCCCTGCATGGAAGACCTCCACTGTGCCCTCTGACCCCGATCGACCTCCCACCAGCCGTATAGGGAGCGCCACTACTGCTGAAACAAACACAAGCATAAATACACACATTTTCTCACAGTCTACTTTAAGTATCTACGGAGACTGACACAAAATGCCGGGCCTTTTTTTTTTCATTTTAATGTAGGACTATTCTAAAACTGAGAAAGGGTTGTAGATTTGTTGAAGGTTTGTAGAGTTATCAGATCTCATTATATTCATGCAAACCTCCATCCATCCATCACAGACCTATAATTCCCCATGAGGAGTGCCTACCTTGCTGCTGTGTGCAAGTGATGGCTGCAGCCAGAGAACATTCCCCTCCGTTCCAGGTAGTCTTAGGACACTGAAGCAGGTCTGGCTCCTCTCCCTGGCAATGGACCGCCCTCCAATGGAGCTTGGCCATGCTTGGACGAAACAGGGGAACTGAACGTGCACGGCCCGAGATCCTGGAAGGGCATCAATAAGCAAGCAAGTTACTTTTACTAATTTGAAATACTTTTTTTTTTTTTTAAACCCACAACTGACATCAAACAGCAAACCCAGTCTCATCTGATAACACTTTTCAAGAGAAATACAACCTAATTAGAGTCTCGTGGCGCTTCTATTTTCATATCATCAGAGATAAATCCTGCAGCCAGGCTAAAGCGGCCTTTAAGCTCGGTAGCAGTAACCTTCAGCCATCTGTGTGTTCATCGTGATCTGCCATTCCGGGGCCAATGCGGTCAGCAGTTTTACACCCAACAGCTTCAATAACCGCCCACGTGAAAGTCATCACCAACGATTCCAGCTGACATATGGCTGACATTTGCCCTCTTTCCTTTCCGCTGTGGACTTTCATTGACTCCTGTGTGAATATATTATGCACACACAGGCATGTGTTCATGTCAGCATGCGTGCCAGCGCTGGCGTTAATGTCAACATGTGTAGTAAGCGCACAGAACGTCTCTGTTCTCCAGGGTAATAAGACGCTTTCTCAACCGACTACACCCCATGTTATGAACACTGTCGATACGTATGATCCGTCGACGGGCTCCCTTGAGACCTGGCAAGTCGGTGGCTCTTCTAGCATGAAATCATCTCAAAAATCAACACCGTAAGACACAGTCAGTCGCACATGTGTATGTATGTGTGTGTGAGAGAGAGGGACAAGAGAGAGCTGGTAACGAGGTAAATAGCTGAGCACCGAAGGTATTTAAATACCTCTTGGGAATGGGGAGGTTGGAATGCAAGGGTCACACAAGAAAAGTACAAAGACTGTGCAGAGAGTGCATGCATGTAAGTGTTGTGAAATTCTCTCAACGTTCCCACCAAATTTCCATCACACTCTAACCATATGTCAGACCTCTGTAGGCAGCACCACATAGTGAATTTAAATGGCAGATGGTGACTGGAGTTGCACCTGTGTCTGAATATAAGAGGCAGAGGCAGACACAGAGTGCATGTCTGAGCGCATGTGTGTGCTCTCTCACCCCTTGCCCAGCTGTCTGCAAACCACTGCGGCGTCTTCGTCCCCCCAGTCATCGCTGCAGACAGCCCCCCACACTCCTCCCAGATAGACTTCCACCCTGCCATCTAGCTTGGAGCGGCCTCCTTGCAGACGCACAGAGCCTGGGATGGAAAGAGGGTTGGAGAACAGTAGATTAATTCAGCACATACAAAAAGATGATACAAAACAGATGTGTCACAAAAAACAGAGAGATAGTAAAGGTAGCAGGATGACAGATGAATAAATAAAACGGGCAGAACTGGGTGCAAAGCTGGGAGGTAAAAATAGAGAAAAGTACAAGTGGAAAGAGGAGAAACAGAAGAAGGCAGGCTGTATTTGATTTTGTAAAGATGACAGGAGAGCACATACAATATACAGGCGCACAAATGTCTTATAAATGATCCAATGAATGTGTTTGCGTCAAAACGGCTGCATGTAGAAGTTCTCGTTGCACTTCAGTTCATGACATCCATTGACTAGGGCTGTCAAATTTAATGCAATAATAACGCGTTAACGCAAATTAATTTTAACGGCACTAATTTCTTTAACGCATTAACGCAACTTGTGATTTTTAGGTTGTAAGAGGCTCTGTTTTAAAGCCAGAATGAAGATATTGGCATCATATGAAACTAGAAAACCTAAAGAATCCTTTGGTACCAACCATGTCATAGCTTGTCACAAAGGAAGTTAAATAACGCTCCAAACTTACGCTAAATTTTGGCGAGGAAAAACTGGCATGGCCATTTTCAAAGGGGTCCCTTGACCTCTGACCTCAAGATATGTGAATGAGAATGGGTTCTATGGGTACCCACGAGTCTCCCCTTTACAGTGATGACCACTTTATGATAATCACATGCAGTTTGGGGCAAGTCATAGTCAAGTCAGCACACTGACACACTGACAGCTGTTTTTATGCCTGTTGGGCTTCAGTTTGCCATGTTATGATTTGAGCATATCTTTTATGCTAAATGCAGTACCTGTGAGGTTTTCTGGATAATATTTGTCATTGTTTTGTGTTGTTAATTGATTACCAATAATAAACATACATTTGCATACAGCAGCATATTTGTCCACTCCCATGTTGATAAGAGTATTAAATACTTGACAAATCTCCCTTTGAGGCACATTTTGAACAGATAAAAAATGTGCGATTAATTTGCGATTAATCTATCGACAATCGTGATTAATCGCGATTAAATATTTTAATCGATTGACAGCCCTACCATTGACATAACGTTTCATTTGTGTCATCACATCACAACTAGTTTATAATAGTTATATAAGAAAAAACAATAAAGAGATGGTGCTGTTAGAAATAGTACACAAGCCACTATAAGACAGTAAAGCCACGGTTTGTTGGACTCTGTCCTTCTGGTTGTCTTTTTTATTATCACAGCAAGTGATATATTTATAGCTATCCACACAGCATATTTTTTCTTTGCCTCAAGAAAAAAGTGGATGTTCTCCCTGTGTGGCCCCATACCTCACTGCCATATAAATTGATGCTATCATTTTTCGGATTTGGAATTGTGTGTTTCAAGAAGTTTCGACATAAAATACATGGTTACACTGTGTGGGGGTGGATGTTGTTTATTGCTGGAGTGACTTGATTGCTTTTTGTGTATCTATTTGATATATTTGGGAAGAGTTATTATGGCAAAAGAGAAGGGTGCATGCTCACACACACACACACACACACACACACACACACACACACACACACACACACACACACACGCACACACGCACTGTTACTGCCAGCTACTTCAGCATATCTGAACTTAAATTAGAGATAACATCCGGTGTGTGTCTATTTTTGTTATAGACACAGAATGAACAGAATTCAGACTTCAAATTTGGCGACCCCTTCCTTAAGGTGGGTAATTGTCCAAACGTCTTTAATATCTGGATCAATGTAAGTCAATTCTGTGTATCAATTACCGGAAAATGATTTACCCATGCTGTGCCGGCACACTACAAGACTAAAAATACCACAGGGCTGCTTGTCTTGTGCCAGATAGAAATCACACACTCTATTCCTTTCGCCACTCTCTCTCTCTCTCTTACTTCTCTACCTTTCATCAATCCAGAGATGTAGGGGTCATTCTCTGCCCTCACTTTTCATTTTAGCAACACTTAGTAGTTCAAGCCTGTGTACTTGATATGCATTGATAACGTGGTGTTCCCCCATGTCAAACTATTTTAATTTGAATGAGAAGAGAGATTTTATTGAGCCTACGCACTTATACTGGGGATCCCTTGGACTGTGTTATTCCCAAACACACCATATAAGCAAATACCTGTGCACTCATTACAGCACAAATGTGCTTAGACTTGCCATCTGCATACACTGTACTCACACTTGGGAAACTGAAGGTGTGTTCTGTCTAATTACTTCAGCATGGGCTTCCTGAGTTGAACACAATTGGAGCTAGAAAAATGTTGCACAAAAAAGCTCTTCATCAGCCCAAATAAAAAAATGAATATAGCATGTAATAAGCCTATCTTTGACAGCCTGCATTGACTTTTAAATTATCATTCAGTTCATTTGGGAATTACAGCTCCTATGTGTCTAGTTCTTGATGTTTTCGACATATTTCTGCAGATTTAAGATTATGAAAACCAACACAATACAGTATCTTATTTACTGTGTGTGTGTGTGTGTGTGTGTGTGTGTGTGTGTGTGTGTGTGTGTGTGTGTATGTGTGTGTGCAGGCCTGCGTGTTTACCTTGTTTACAGTCGCAGTATCCCCAGTCCACTCTGCCTTTGTGGTTCCTGAAAAAGCACCAGGGTCGGATCCTGCCGTCCGGGTTGCGACAGCGGTTGTGCTCTCCTATTCCTTTGCCCGGGTAGCGCTCCTCGAAGCCGGACACCTCGGTCCAGTTCATGCACCGGGTGCCGGACTCGGTGACGTCTATCGCGCCCCGGTAGAAGCCGTCTTTCCCACGGCTCTGGACGCAGTCGGTGAACGGCAGGATGAATGAAGGGACGCTGCTGGAATAACAGAAGCCGCTATTCGCAGCCAAAAGCGCGGCTGTTAGAGCGAGAAATGCCACATTCATTGTTAGGTCTGTGGTGGTAGGCAGCTGAAGACAGTAGCTTCTATCATCAGGAGCTTTTTATCATCAGCTGAGGAGGAGACGGTTTCCAGTCAGCCTCATCGCCCTGCCGCGGGACGAGAGTGAGAACCGGGAAGGGAGAAACGACGCGGATCAATGAAACTCCTATTTGCGTTGGCTAATGGGCAGGCAGCCCCCCAACCAAAAAACAATAACATATAAGGAGTAATTTACCCCCATATAGCGATTTTTACACCATTTAGCGTAATTTTATGTGGTAATTTTATATTCAATATGCCTATATTGAATAAGTAATTATATGGTATCTAGAGCAAATTTACTGGCATCATGTAGCTGTCATGTGATAATTAGTTGAGCTACTGTAAATAGTAGGCATTTTTAACATCAAGGACCCCTAAACTGAGAAAAATTAGACCCCCATTTGATAAGATTTTGTCCCAGGGTCCCCCACCTGATAGGTCTTTTGCTTTTAGATGATTTATTAAAGAAAATGTATGAAACCCATGACTTCTTTTGCCAAAGATTGCTCAAAAATTACAACAACATAAGAATAAAAAACACAACAGAGTAATAAATATAGTGTATAAGAAGTAATATCAACACCAGCGCCTAATACAATAACCATAAAAGTAAGATAATTTAGTAAAATAAGTAAACTAAAATTGAAAAAGTAATATTGCACATGACATTCTGTCATTGTGTTACTTATGTAGTGAAAAAAAATTATTCCCCTTTTTTCCCCGGGTCCCACTTTGAAAACAACTTTCTTAGGGCTCCCAAAATTTAGAGAAATGGCCTATTGTTGAGTCAAAATGACCATGACCAAAATGCTCATTTGATGGGCTTAGCCTATGGGTTTACTCTAGTTTTGTTAAGGATATGCTTTTTGACTTCTGATGCTCTCATTTTCATTTTTAAGCAATGTCCCTCAACGGAACATACACTATATATTCAACCTCTCTTATTATAGGCCTACTATCTACTCACATGGATCCATAATATGCAAGTAAACAAAACGTTTACTATTTGCTCGTATTAAGAAGGAACATCTCAACAGGATCTTGCTTTTGGAGCCACATCAGTGAAACAACTGAGATGCAGAACGGTAGTGCATGGGGAGTGATTTTAATGAACACACTCTCTCTCTCTCCATGTCTCTCTCCTATGTGAGTATATGCGAAGACCATGGAGATGACAGGCAGACTCAAATTGACTACATAGCGCCTCTAGTGCACAGCAAGGTCCCCATGGTGTCTACAGTATAGTATTATCTGATTGGAGGAGGGATCTGGGAACGTCAAACAAAAGCGTCATCCTATATGGCGACATCATCACGCCGCGTCCGTTCAATCACAAAAAGTGTCTACTCCTAATCTCCACTGGCGTACGCCGCAACTCGCCCGGTTTGGCGGAGTCGACAGTCGATAGAGTCGACACTGACCTAGACCTACTCCAACCGGGCTGCTAAGACCGTTGCGGATGCAAAAAGGCGTCTCGGTATCACATGAATGAGACAACAGCCGCTGAGCAGTCGCAACCGGGGTGTCTTTAACACTTTTTAGCGGCTAACTACATCTAACGTTACGCTGAAACCCGGCCGTCCCGGTGCACATAACGAGTGCACCCATTGTGAGTGTTTTTAAGCGGCTGTTACACATTAGCCAATTGTTTTGCGACCATTATAGCTATCTGAACACACATTTTTATGAAATACTTGGACAGAACAGCGACCAAGGGGTATTAGGTAGATAATAATAAACATTACAACTGAAGAAATGAACAGTCGACTGCAAGAAATCCGAGAGCGACAAAAACTTAGGCGGCAACTTTTAGCTCAACAGGCAAGTGGAAAGTGTTGTTGATGTTAGCAAGTAGCTAAAGCTAATCTGAGCTAACTTCAGCTATATCTGTTGACCATATGTGGCTTAGCTTTAGCTTACAACATTTACATTGGTCTCCCTCGGCTGGACTCCAGGCTCATAATATAACTTCAGTGTAACGTGAAATGTAAATGAATCACATCATCATGTTGAAGCTATTTGAGCCAATATAGCTAACACGAATGACATCGTTTAGTTAGGATAAAGTAACATATACAGGGGTAAATATACGAATGTTAATTTACAGTGTGTAAAAGATGTAAGATAAAATAAAACTTTATTTATTTACAGGGGAACTGTTGAAGCTGTAGCTAAATAACAGCAGTACAAAAATACTGAGACAGAAAACATTGAGCACAACAATGCGTTATGTAATAAAGAATTGAAAAATTGAAAATATGTGACTTTACACTGACTTTCTCATTCTCGTCTAACCACAGTTGGGAGCTGAAAGCGCAGACAGTATCGGGGCTGTCCTAAACAGTAAAGATGAACTAAAGGAGATAGAGGAGACAAGAGAAACATGCAGGTAAGTTATGATGTAACATCCAAAAACAGTGAAAAAGAGGCTGCCCAAACAGGTCAGGTATAACAGAAAGAAGAAAGCAGGGGCCCGGGAGTGGCCATAGAGAGAGAGAGAACTATATATATTGAGGCAACAGTTTGGGAATCCTGTAAAGTGTTTCTCAGAGGAAACTTATTGTTGTCTGTGACTTAGTACACTTTTAAACTTTAGTTTTGAACCTGAACTATCTATACCACATAATGGTGCTCATCACAGCCACACATCTACCTGTAGGCTATTATAATTAAAAATGTGGAGCTCCAGACAACATTTTGGCCAGCCTCGTTTAAAAAAAGATGAAGCCAACCAGTTATAAGCGTAGCGAGAAAATTTAAGTGATTCACAGTTTTTCGTGGAGCAGTATGAATTACTTTCAATGTGTAATTCTCCGAATTACGATTTCTAGTCTTGTGTGCACAAAGTAGTAAATCGAGGCCTCTGTATATATATTTTTTTCTCTCTATGGCTACTCCCGCGTAGAAAGCATAAAAGTTAGATGATACAAATGCAGGGTCTTAATGGCATGAAGAACACAAAAAAGCAGCGTTACAGAGCTACAGAGTAGCTGCCAGTCCAAGCCTTTTTGAGTTATTTGTGTCATTTAGTCCTTGTGTTTGTGCACATGTGCATATTGAGTTCACTTTTCTACATTCACAGCTCCCCTCCTTTCTTCTTTTACATATTTTTGTAGACATTTATCCATCTTGCTTGCTAGTGTTGTCTTGCCATCGTTTGCACTAAAATGTTGATTTTGTGCTTTAATAAGACACAGCATCTGGAAATGTGTTTTGCAGGGCTTCATTTGACAGTTCAGCCGTACCTTCCAAAAGGAAGGCACAGACGGAGGGAGAGGACACAGAGGAAGATGTGGAAGAACAAAAGGTGAGCATTATGAATCTACGTAGACTAAAGAAGCCTCAAACCTTCATGTAATGATAATCAACCTGATTAATATAGCATTTCTCTAAACAAATGTTACAGTGATTTACAGTATAACAACATAATTAGAATGATGATAACATCAAAATGCATGAATAAAACATGAGAAGGAGACAACAAGAGCAGATTATAGCTGCTGCGCAGCTGTGAGTCTGAGCCGGCCATGTTGAGGAAGAAGAAGAAGGAGGAAGATTAAAAAAGAAAGAGGAAGACAAATGAGAACTACAGGTGGGTCCATTACCATTAAAATTTTAAGGCATTAATGTGTTCGTTGTGCCTCAACCGGGTCCTGAACCCACAACCTCAGACACCAAGGGAAAGTCACTATCGTGGTGAGCTCACTGCCCGGTGGAAACTGGAAACCAGCTCTTTTCGGAAGTAGTCTCAATAGTATGGCTATGATTTGCTCTTAATTATTAGCTCCGTGTGTGTGTGGCTTTGCTCCATTTGGCATTGTCAGGTTGTAGCTGCAGGCTGTGAATGTACATTTTGCCACCACCCAAAAATAGCTTTTCTCAGCCAACAGGAGCTGTTAACATGTTTCAATTGACTGTTTATGGGGTTTAGGGTGTAGGATCTAATGTGAAATAAGAGGTTCACCTGTGGATGACTTTGGGGGGAATATGACAAGTGTGCAGTATAAGGGGGTTGGCAAGGTCCGTGCTTCTTCTTTGTTTTCTGACTGACTGATCTGAAAATGAGAATCTTGACCATTTTACTGTAAGACCTTTAATATGCTTCATGTTTTTCCCTCTATTTGTTATCCCAATTTACATACTTGTTTGTTATTATGGGTAGTAACTTCATCATGATTGTGATTTCACTTATGTTTCATAAATTGCTATATCTTTTCAATCGACCAACCACACATGCCTCACATGCAGATAAAGGTTCTGTTCATTGACAAAAATATGAACCTCATTGTGTTTTTTTGTGTAATAGGATGAGGTGGAGGTGCAGCAGCCGGATGAAAGCAACCCATATGAGGAAGTGTACAAGGACTCAAGTACTTTCCTTAAGGTCGGAAAACTAGCTTTCTCTTTCTTTTACCCACACAATGTCTCTTTTTTACTGTGTCTCACTCAATTATGCCGTTGCTGCCCGTCAAGATATGCTTTTGTTTTTCATTGAGGTGAATAAACTAGTTTCCTGAATGTAGAAAGTAGCTGTATTAGAAAATATCAACAAAAACTGATGGTGAAAATCTTGGTTAGCATTGGGCACGTTGGTAGTGTTTTTGTTTTACCAGTTGTGTGTATATAAGCTGTGACCTTATAAGCAATCTATAATTGCAGTGGTAATATTGGTAACATTTGTGGGAGAGTAGCGGGAAGAAGAGTCTCATAAATCTCACTGGTGGGTTATACTGCCTGACAGCTCTGTACATTCAAAGTATTTTTAGAACGGGAACTAACTGGAATGAGCTGCTGCTGACAATGCTTTTAGCTTGTGAATGATTTTCCTTGCCTTTTGTGATTTAATGTGGAGACTGATTGATTTTATGATTTGTATATGTGAAGATGGTTTTGAAGATTGCGCCGTCACTTTAACTAGCATTACCAGTATCAACTGCAGCGACTAATTTCGATAAAAAATGATCGTGTTAAATTCCAGCTCGACGAATTTCAGATACCATGTTGATGCTAATTAGTCTCTAGATTTACCCACATTTCCAAAAATATTTGGCTGACTTAAAGCTGCAGTGCATAGAATTCGAGCAAATATGATTTTAAAAAAATGTATTTTTATAAAACGGTCACTATATCCTGACAGTAGTGCATGGGACAGGTAATCTGAAAAAAATCATGTGCCTCTGTGTCCTCCGGTGTCCTCCGGTGCTCCTAATGGCATCTGCAAGATTTCACAGACCAGAGGAAAACAACCAGTCAGAGCTGATCTGGAGCCTGCCGTCTCTGAGCAGCTCTCAATCACTCGCAAACTCCGATCAAACGGTCAAACTAGGCAGCGCTGATAATGAGAAAGTTTGTGACCCGGCAGCCATGTTGAGATAAGTTGAGGAAATACCAAGCACCGCCCACCAGCCGGAGCAAACTTTCTCATTTTACAGCTAAACAGTACACTACAAGATGTTTCTGAAAACATTTGAGGAGAGAAATAGGCATTACAGTAACAGAATATTGATTCATATTTGATCAGAACTGCCTAGTTTGATCGGAGTTCCCGAGTGATTGACAGCTGCCTCAGTTGAATGAACAGCCAATCTCTGAAATGACCTGTGATTGGCCAAAGTCTCCCGTCACAGGCTAGATTTTTTAAAGCCTGAAAACAGAGCAATGAGGAGGTGCAGAAGTCTAGTTTCTCTCAGAACACTTGTATTACAATATGCTGAAAGGTTATTATGGACTTTTTTGCCCAATTATGCCAAAAACATTCTTCCTACTGTAGGTTTAAAAGACTAAAGAAGCATGGAACATTGAGAGAAACAGTCTTCTTTTATATTTGTGATCCAAAGTTGAAAGGGCAAGTTTTATTTGGCAGGTTGAGTCATTGCCTTCTATCTAAGCGTGAGCAAAGTCAGTGGAATGTTAGTAATATAGTCACATGATTCACTTGGCATCAACCTGTAATTTTTTAGACTGTATTGAGTGCCACTGCCTGTAATCACAGGTTAAAACCAGTTACTTAAATAATGGACATGAGTCAGAGTGAGTGATTTCCGTATGTGGAAACTATTCATAGATAACCAGTGGCACTGGTTGACGAATGGCTTCTGTCACAAAGCACACACAAAGATAACATGTGAATACAATACATGTGACCTTCTTTTGTTGAAGTAAAGAGTGTGTGTACAATGCTGATGTGCCATCTTTATTTCGAAAGTTTATTTTCCTCATATGAAAAATTAAAAGGTTTAAAAAGGTTTTTTAGATATTGCAGAAATTGTGTTAGAGCATGCAGTTTCGATTAAGCTTTTCCAATGTCAAGCATCAAATGTGTATTAAATTGCTTGAATACACATCCAGCTATACATATGTATGTTGTCTCTGTTTATATAGATATATTTTTCTTATTACCCCTTCTCCTGCTCATCTTATTTCCTTCATTCTTTCATTTTCAGGGTACCCAGAGTTTGAACCCTCACAATGACTACTGTCAGCACTTTGTCGACACAGGGCACAGGCCGCAAAACTTCATTAGAGATGTTGGTGAGTGTGTGCATGAGTGTGTCTGTTTTATGTACATGTGCATGACTGTGTGTGTGTGGTTCTGATCTCGTTGCCCTCCGTGGTTCAGGCTTGGCTGACCGATTTGAAGAATACCCTAAGCTTCGAGAGCTGATCAGACTGAAGGACGAACTCATCTCCACCACCAACACCCCTCCCATGTATGTTAAATGATGAATGTTAGAGTAAATATTTACCTGGATGTCAATGTGATTACATCCAGAGAAAATAACTTGAACCAAGTTCAACTATTTTGATTTAACTATTTAAGGTATGTGTCTTTGTGTTTAGGTACCTCCAGGCTGATCCAGAGCGCTTTGACCTGCAGGATCTGAAGTGCAAGTTTGATGTCATTCTGCTTGAGCCTCCCTTAGAGGAATACTACAGAGAATCAGGCATCAGCCACACTGAACGTTTCTGGACCTGGGATGATGTATGTATGCATGCTAGACTGGATTGCATTTAGCAGTTTGTGCTAGTATTTAAATAGATATATACATACAGTATATACATATAATATATGTGTATGTATGTACTGTGTGTGTATATGTATATATATGTATGTATGTATATATATATATATATATATATATATATATATGTATATGTGTATATATATATATATATATATATATGTATATGTGTATATATATATATATATATATATATATATAATATTATATATTCCCTGACCCCTCTTTCCCTTCTCTGCTCTCTTGCTATTGTAGATCATGAAACTGGAAATTGAGGAGATATCAGCTCCACGTTCCTTTGTCTTTCTCTGGTGTGGATCTGGTGAAGGCCTGGACTTGGGCAGAATGGTAACATGGTCCCTCATTCAGTCAAAAGCACACATTAAATGACAGGCAAACTTACTCTGTGTCCAATATATATCTCATATATTTTACTGGTTTCACAAGGTTTTGCAACTTAAGCTATGCAGGTTATTTTTAACACTGCATTCTTTGAGTCATTCGGAAACTCACTGGTTCAGTGTGCATCTGACAACTGAGTTTGGCAATTGTTTGTATGATGTTATGACGACAGCTTTGAAAATACGTCAAACCGGATTATTACAGGGTTAAGCCCCTGGGCAGAGACACCCTGGTTCATTTCCAGCAGGCTGTCAGACAAACATTATTATTCACTTTGTTATGGTTGTCTGTCGTTGGTGTGACGTATGTCCTCTTTGAGCTTGTCGATAACACGGAGTCACAGTCTGGCTCTGTGTTAGAAAAGTTTGGAAGCCCTACTGTGCATGCACTGTTAATGTCTGATTAGTGCATTAATCAAAAAGAAGATAAAGCAAAAAACATTAACCTGTAAATATTAACAACCCTAAATTGAGTACTTGTAGTACATAGTACATCATAATATCCTTATTACATCCATTTCAGTGTTTGAGGAAGTGGGGCTTTAGGCGGTGTGAGGATATCTGTTGGATCAAGACCAACAAGAATAACCCAGGCAAGACCAAGGCGCTGGACCCAAAAGCAGTATTCCAGAGGACCAAGGTACAGCAGAAATGTGAAATATATTTTGACGTTAATGTAAATTTTACGTTGCTAATTCATTGCTAATTGCTTTGGGATATGTTTTCATTTTAAAATCTGTAGATGTAATGTTGTATACACAATTTAAAGTTGACAAGACTCATTTCTACAAATTGTCCATAATAATGTACATTACATATTCCCTCCAGGAACACTGCCTGATGGGAATTAAAGGCACAGTGCGAAGGAGTACTGACGGTGACTTCATCCATGCTAACGTGGACATTGACTTGATCATCACTGAGGAGCCTGAGATGGGAAATGTAGAGAAGCCTGTGGAGATCTTCCACATAATTGAGCATTTCTGTTTGGGCCGCAGGAGGTTGCACCTGTTTGGACGAGACTCAACCATCAGACCAGGTGAGACGGACACACTCTTTCCTTGGCAAATTTAGGTGATAACTGCATGTTGTAGGCTTTCTTTGCTTTCAGTTTCTTAGTGTCTTGTCTTCATCTGTGCCTCTGTTGCACCCATGTTGTTGCTTTTTTGTTATGCCTCCGGCCACGGCTGTCGCCGGCGCTGAGGCATTATGTTTTCGGGTTGTCCGTCCGTCCGTCCGTCCGTACGTCCCATTCTCGTGAATGCGATGTAATTTTAGTTTCTTCTCTTTCTAGGCTGGCTGACCGTGGGTCCTACTTTGACAAACAGTAACTTTAACAACGAGGCCTACGCCTCGCATTTTATCAACTCCCCCCTATCAGGCTGCACCGAGGATATAGAGAGGCTGCGGCCGAAATCTCCCCCTGCTAAGCTGAAGTCGGAACGTGGTGGCGGAGCACCCAGGGGGGGGCGTGGTGGGCCAAATGCAGGAAGAGGCGGAGACAGAGGCCGTGAAAGAAACCGGCCAAATTTCCGTGGGGACAGGGGAGGGTTCAGGGGCAGGGGAGGGCCACACAGGGGCTTTCCACCTCGCTAGAGCAACAAGCTTATGCCAACCAGACTGATGCTAGGAATCCCCATCTGCATTATCTGCAAACGCAATCTTATTTGTATTGCAGTCAAGGTATGGTATGAATAGTATGTGACAGCTGAGAAGTTGGCGAATGTGATCTATCTTTTTTTAATCATTTCGTTTTGTCTATATTTTTTCATGTATGTACTGTAGATTGAATGGTTATTGTCTGAATAAACATTCTTCTCACTTTTTATGTCCATGTGTTGATTTTTGTGTTAGGCCTTGTCTTGTCCATGAATATCTATACAGTTATGGTAGTAATGACAATATAGCAGTTCACTGATATGTAGAGAGTGTGATTCAAAGTCCTTATGAGCAAATGGAACGTAAAACAAACTGTATTTTACAGATACAAGACCAGCAAGTTTCTTCCTCAATATTGCTCTAATTTTCAAACAGACAAAATATGTAATTTCAGGGTGCTGTTACACTGTCGCTGTAACAATACACACTTTGTATTGTCATTTTAAATAATGGTCGATTTGAATTGCTTGTCATATACTGTAAATAGACAACTAATCAGACGCTGATTATCAGGGTTCTCTTAAACAACTGCTATTGTGGCCAAAGTATTTGACCTTTATGTTTGCACTGCATGAGCATCAGCTCTACAAAAGCTGATTGACTGTTGTGTTCATGCTCTTTGTGCATGCTGTAAGCATGTATTGAGAATGTCAGTCAGGCAGAATTAAGGAGGGGTACCATTTGAGGAATGCCTTACATCTTCCTTAAATGCTTCTTCTATGTACACATTCCTTTTTGAAGTAATCATTTGGCTGTGAGTCAGGCATTGTTGCTTAACAGATCTCTGCAAAGTAAACCAAAGTAAATTGTCATGTTCCATCTTTATTTAAGAAAATGAATCTGGAGTTTTGCCCACATCCTCTAACGTCACCCAACTAAACTTATGTTTCCAGGATAATTGAAATGCTCGCTTGCACTTCAGCTCAAACTTTGCTTGTACTTGTACTTGTACTTGTACCATTTTCAAGCGAGTGCCCGATCATTATTGCGCGTCAAGACCCCTCTCGGTAACACTTTATAATAACCATAATTTACGAATGGTAAATTGATAGTTAATTAAACTTAGTTATTTTTCTGTTAACAAACAATGAAATGATAATTAATAGTTGTTCTATAATTTATGTTATTTTATCAGTAGTTTGTGTAATATGAAATAATTAGCTTATAAACTATATATTGTATCATAGCTGATAAGAGATGATAACAATTATATTCTGATTGCATTAGTAAAGTATTTATTATCAGTTTAATGTTGCACACATAACATTTTATATTGTATATTAAATCTTTGTAAATAATGAAATGATGATTTGTAAACGTTTAAGAAATCATTGGTAAAACATCAAGAAACATTACATCGATAGATGGACCAGAAACCAATTATTAACCTTTGACATAGTATCTAAATACTGTTTATAAATGCTTTACAAATTATTTATTAACCATTTAACAAGGTATTATAATCATCACTTGCAACTTTATAATATTTGTATTTTTTGCTGCCCAGGGGTGCTCAGCAAGTCACTAACATACATAACTGTCAAGACAATGACATAAGTCAACCCAGATGTAACAGCAGACACCTGAAAGGGGTGTAAACTCAGCCACAAGGGGGAAGTAAAGGAACAAAAGACAGAGACACAGGCCTAGTAACTGGAACAATACATAACCTAGTATACAGATATCTTTGAGTTTTGGCACCAGACTGATACAAAATAGATTGTTACTACATCGTTATTTTCATCTCTTAACTTGATATGAACCCCTTTTGTACACAGTGAATTAGGGACTGACTGGCTGCATCTGGGTTTGTGAGTCCTGGTTAGACCTTTAGATATGCAAATGTATGTATATCAACAGAACAGGTCCTGCAAGTTGTATATACCAGAGGTGTAAAGTGCTCTAACAATATTGCTGCAAAGTTTTCCTTGAGCAATTTGAACATATCAGCAAAAATGAGCACTGCTGTATGCTACAGTGATTTTAAAACTGATTTTTGAAATGCCTACCAGGCATTACTAGTTAAAGAAACCTAACAATCTAATCATTTATGCAATACATGTTTTTTTTACATGCTCTAGTATACTGCTTTGAAGTGACAATTTTTAATAGACTGTTTGTTCGTAATTGCTCAGAATCACCTTTGATTTCCATTGTTCTATAGAGTGCTACAGGAATGAGTCCTAAAACCCAGAAATGAGTTAACATCTGAGCACTTCCGGTTCCCTCGTCTGGAAGACAATGGGTTTTTGAATGGGTTTTTAGTTAGATGCCTGAAATAAGGTCTGTGGTTAACACAAGCTTACGAGATTTTAAAGTTTTGTTCTACAACATAAAATACGTCAGGAAATACCCCACTCATGAATTTTGAAGCTTTAACGTACTTTAAAAAGGCGGTTGCTAACAAGTTGCTAAGTTGAAACGTCATCACGCCAACTGGTCCTCCTTTACAGCCTCGTTGTGTATACTCAATGCTCATGCGACCGTGGTGTAGTTCGTTTATAGCCTAACGTTAGCTTTTTACTTCTGGCGATTGCACTGACACTTCAAAAATCATAAAAGTGGTGTTCATTTGTGGAGATTATCTTACAGAACAAAATGTGTAAGTATCATAAATGTTTGTTTGCCACAGAGTTAATTTTCTCCAATAATCTAAAACACAATAGAAAAATCCCCTTGGCTTTTTATGGAGGGAACCAAGGGCGATGCTAACTTCTGGGTTGTCCTCCAAAAATACGTTATTCCTGCAGCACTCTATTACACCACAGCTTGTAAATGATAAACTGTCAAATTTGAGGAATTAGTAGTAGTACAACAGTGTAGAAACATATTGCTCTTTAATACAAAAAAACAAAAATGGCCTCTGATTGGAAACTATGCCGTATAAAAAAGCACAGTATAGCTGTTTTATTAAACCTTAAATTATTCAAAAGTTGAGTTGCTTATATTCTAGATAGATTAGGTAAGGGATCATGTACAGCGAGCCGGTCATTGTTGTGAAATATACACAGATAGGGGGTGCCTCATCGCCCTGAAGGGGTTTATTTATTACACGGCTACTTACTTAAGAAATCAATAATTTGACACAAAAACGGTGAGCCAGAGTCCGACATCAGAACTGCACCCATAGCAATGGTCTGTTATACATAGCAACGGCATGCTATAAAGAAATAACAGACCGTAGAACGCCGTGATTGACCAATCAGAATCAAGTATTTGACAAAACCGTGTAATAAATACTACCAGTAAGTTTTGGAGTATACAGAGGCTTGTAATATCTCTGTGTGACATAAATGCACATAAAACCTTGCTCATACAGTTGGCACAGAGAAAACTACATTTTTTGTCTAGCCACCCAAAGAATCATTATCAGAATAGCTCATTCAAAGTCTAAGTTGACCAGTTCCTCATATTCTGACAGATAGGCTGCATGCTGAGTTTACAAAAGAAAAAGAGATAAATTGTTGTGTACTCCTGTAGGTGAATCATATACCTGGAATGTTGAAAAGCCCCAGAAGCCGTGAAGCTGTGACTTGTCTCTCCAGAATGATGGTAAACCTGTTTTAGTGTAAAAAATTTCTTGATGTTTTTGAAGACTATGAGCACGAGTCTCTGTGCTGTGTCATACAGCCATAAAAGAGGAGGGTCTTCCATTGCATTCTTATTCTATTCTGGTCTTATTATATTACCTTTAAGATGTTGTGATGTGATATTAAGAACAACATGTTTCTAGAATTGTCCTCGTCAGAAAAATTACAGCATTCAGAGTTTCATTCAATATATTCAGGATTCATTCAATATTCTCAAGATTTCATTCCATATATTCAGGGTTCATTCAATATTCTCAGGATTTCTTTCCATATATTCAGGGTTCATTCAATATTCTCAGGATTTCTTTCCATATATTCAGGGTTCATTCAATATTCTCAGGATTTCATTCAATATATTCAGGATTTCATTCCATATATTCAGAGTTTCATTCAATATATTCAGGATTCATTCAATATTCTCAGGATTTCATTCCATATATTCAGGGTTCATTCAATATTCTCAGGATTTCATTCCATATATTCAGGGTTCATTCAATATTCTCAGGATTTCATTCAATATATTCAGGATTTCATTCCATATATTCAGAGTTTCATTCAATATATTCAGGATTCATTCAATATTCTCAGGATTTCATTCCATATATTCAGGGTTCATTCAATATTCTCAGGATTTCATTCCATATAGTCAGGGTTCATTCCATATATTCAGGATTTCATTCAATATTCTTAGAGTTCATTCAATATATTCAGGATTTCATTCAATATTCTCAAATTTCACATTATATATATAAAATAATTTCCTATATATAATGTGAAATTTGAGAATATTGAATGAAATCCTGAATATATGGAATGAAATCCTGAGAATATTGAATGAACTCTGAATATATGGAATGAAATCTTGAGAATATTGAATGAACTCTGAATATATTGAATGAACCCTGAATATATGGAATGAAATCCTGAGAATATTGAATGAACTCTGAATATATGGAATGAAATCCTGAGAATATTGAATGAAATCCTGAGAATATTGAATGAATCCTGAATATATGGAATGAACTCTGAATATATTGAATGAACCCTGAATATATGGAATGAACCCTGAATATATTGAATGAACCCTGAATATATTGAATGAACTCTGAATATATGGAATGAACTCTGAATATATTGAATGAACTCTGAATAAATGGAATGAACTCTGAATATATTGAATGAACTCTGAATATATGGAATCGGTTTGTTAAGTTATTATTGTCCTAGGTTTATTCAAGAGAAGGAGTGGAGGAATACGCCTTCTGGTAACTCCAAGTGTCTGTCAAGTGCATTGTCTTTTGTTTACTTTGAATAGCTACTGATGTCAAACAAGCAAAGTTTCAAAGATTGGATTGTTGTTATTGTGGCATTTACTGCTTATTGTCATTTGGACAAAGTAGTAGTAGTACAACCAGTTATTAATACCTCAATACAAATCATTTGTGTTTTGGTTAATAAATCCATGTGTCCTGAACAGGTGTACAGCATTAGATCTACTGTATGTAGAGCCATCTCAGTCATCAAGATTCAGAACTGAAACAATCCACTGGACTTGTTAATGTCTATGTGGAGAGGTCAGCCACATGCTCTGAAACAGGATAAGGCACATACAAGACTCATTACTCATTGATAAAACAAGCATGTATTCTCATAACCAGTAATCTAGCTACATACCTTTCTATGTCTTATAATAACACTAGAAATGACTGAGAGTGCAGCGTAAAGGATGTTAACAATGTAAATTGCTGTTTCCCCTCTTTCATATAATGTCCTTTTGTCATCTTTTACGTCATGGCAGATATACCAGTGTGTTGAAACCATAATGTCACACCTTTACAGTTGGCATACCAAAGGAACCTGTGTCTAAAATTAGTTGTGCTTACGTAGGTCTAGTTTTGTGATGCTTGTCACATACTGCATACGCTTTGTCAGACCCCTCTGCGTCACTTTTCGGTCGCCTTTAACACGTGCTTGATGTTGTGTATTAAACAAAAACACTTGCTTAGGTTCAGGCAACAAAACCATTTAGGTTTAGGAAAAAACAACATGGTTGGGCTTAAAATTACTACATTTCTACAGTGAAAATGTGACTTATTGTATGTGACTATTTGTAGATTGTGTGTCTGTGTCAAATGGATAGTAGACCTCTGCAAATATAGTAATGACAGAATATGTTTGATAGTTTTTGCAAAAACTGAGGATTTTAAATATCTTAATGTTGGAACTACAACAGTCCTTACATAAAAGCACAGTATGTGAAAAAGAGTGACATTAAATGTTTCATACCAAATTATGAGGCTGACCCTGTTGCAGCTGTCTGTACAAAATGAAATACTTTCAGCTTTCAGCAGCAGACTACTTGCTACAGCTGCAAGTAAATCGGTTAAGAGAACGCACACTGGCTTAAAGGGACTGAATGAAAGTTTTTACACATATTAACGTTTTTTCATCGTTTTTTATTGCCAATGTGTGAACAGGTTGTGACTTAACCTACAAAATGAGACCATCCGCGACTTTCTGGGTTTCCTCTATCAGACTGTAGACTGCTTTTAATGTGAAGAATGTGGGACGTTTTTTCCGGGAAAATCCAACAGATGTGACGTCATCAGTGCTTTTACGCTCTTCAGCTCCGCTATAGGGCTAACAGTGTGCAACCATAGCTAACGTTCGGTTAGAAATGGAGTCCGCTAACGCCAACAAACGACCAGCCGCCACCACAACTCAGACTCCAACACAAACTCCACGGAAGCACGAAAAAAACAAAGTTATATCTTGTGAAGCCCGTCTGGCAAAACAGGAATGTGACCGACGTCAGGGGAAAACTAGGATCAACATTGGCCTGGCCTTTGATTCACGGAGGGACCTTCGTTTGGTTTTGGGCATCAAAACGAACCCCGAGCTGGCAAAATTCCTATTGGACAGGTAAGCTAACATTACTGCCAAGTATGTGAAATATATAGTGATATTGTGGTTTTAGCTGTCAATCACGTTCAGTCATCTGTGTTTCGCCTTACTGTTTTCACCGATGCTCGATTGCATCTTCGTGGTACGAGCACAAGCGTGAGCAACAGGACGCTGACTGTCGTTGACCTAACGGCCACAGATGTCACTGTTAACAAGCAATTTCTGATTCTTACATAGAGCCCCTTTAATTGATTATTAATTGAAAGAGGAATGTCATTTGTGGGTTTACTGAGTGGACAGTCTAAACCAGGACGATGCTGACTTTTGAATTTAAGTAGGAAAAAAATGAAAACATCAGCTGACAGGCATTGCTTGAATGCAGTAATAGATGCATTAGATGAGTGTATAGGAGTGAAGCATTTGAGCTTTTGCTTTTGGATGAGACAGTTAATAGGCTTTGCTGATCAATTATGGTAATGATGCAGATTAGTAATGGATAGGTTTATTAAAAGTTATTGTTTTCATACAATAATATTTGTGTTATTACAGACGAATCAACTTCACAGCTCTGCCCTTTGCAAGACTTAATGAGGCAGTTGTGTTACGGCACCAGAGGCTGAGACTATATTGTTACACCTTATGGATATTTGAAATAGCAAGGATGCTTTCTTTACTCAAACTGCATTGGTATTTACAACTCTCAACTTTACATCAACCAACCCCCCTCACCCTCTAACTTTTACATTGTGCCATGGGTCCTACTACCACCCTTTTTTACAAGAAATAACAAAGCAGAACAAGTCCTGCGAGTTATGTCAGAAGTTTGAAAAAGTAAGAATTTCTGCTCACTCTCAAAAGGCCCTCACTCACTGACTTCACTGTCCTCACTTCTGTCTTCGCATCTTAGTGTCAGCTTGGACCATTCATTGAACAATTGCTGTGAATATAACAATATTGCTGGACAGTTGGACTCCACTACGGTAAGGAACCAAATATTTATATTGACATGGCTGTATACTGGACTGAACATTTAAAATATCAACCATAAGAAATCAGTTAACCTTTTTAATGTTATTGTAATGTAATTATATGTAATTAATCCATATATCTAGAAAAAAATATTTCAATGTTTAATACATATTTTGCATACATACTACATTTGAATCTTCAACCTTTTTGTGACTGTGAATTGAATTGTGTGATTTTAAATGAATAATTTCCATTTGGACTCAGAAAGCTATCAAAGGAATTATAATTATAATTCGCAATCAATGCTTTTCCTTTAATATGTGCACTGATTTTAGGTCACACATTTTTATTGACTCTTACTTTTCAGGTATTTGCTCAGACACACCTTTGATTTCCATTGTGTCAATATACCACAACTTGTTAAATAAAAACAAAAAAATCCTGATGAACAAATCATTAATAAAAGTAATGCATATTATTCTGAAGGTTGTAACAGTTAAACATACAGTATAGTAGCTTATATACTTAACTCTGATGGATTGTAATTGGCTTGTCAGGTTGTGGCTGCTCTATGTAATCAGTAGAAGTTCTTGTGCTGTAGCAGCTCTGATTGTCTAATAGGAATTTCAGTGAATTTAACCCTTTTAAAGACAATTGCTTTATTAGACAAATATATATCAAAATTTATGATATGAAAATACAAAAAATATATAAAGTATTGAAATGTATTCTGATAATTACTTAAAATATAAAAATTCTGTTTATCACAGACACTCATAAAACTCAAACTGAGAGGTTGATACACTCATGGCTTAGACAGATCAGGATGTTTAGGGAGTTGAACAGATTCATTTGTTTTTATGTCTGATCTTAAGCGCCAAACTAACCATAACTGTATCATTATCAGATGATAATAAAATGTTAAAGCCCTGAGGTGGCAGAGTAACAGTCCAGATCACAATCCAATTGAGACAAGATCATTTCTCTTGATAATTATCTTGACTGCTGTCTTGCTTGTCTCATTATTTGTTTTTGTAATTCTCTACTGAGCTGAACATCAGCATGGTATCACAAATCAGGTGTTTGACAAACACCTTACAAACTCCTCTTTCTGATTCCGGCCTATATGAAAAGTAGTGAATATCTGTTTATACGGGCTAAGCTGTTGACAAATTTTATTAATGTCTCTGAAAGCAACCATAACTGCTCTTTTTAACAGAGTTTAAGTTGGACAAGCCAGTCAAAGACTTATTATCAGAATATTATTTAAAGTGAGATTTGATCATTTCTCCACAACTTCTAGAAAATCTTTTGCGAAATTCTTTATTAGTCTTGTATGCGGAGCATTCACCTGTTGTTGGAATCTTGAAAAGCCCCGAGGTGTGACGCTATCTGACAAAGTGAGATATGGTAACCTTACCCAAACTTGTCTCTCCAGAATGTTGCCATACCTGATTCTAATATGTCTCACTCAGAATGTGTTATATGTCTTTTAAGCATCCGCTAAATAATGAGGATGAGTTTATCAGAGTCATTGCCACACAGAGGAATATGATAGAAAAACAGAGCCATTACATCAAAAGAACTCTTGTTTTGTTTTAACATTTGAGTTGCTATATCATATGCTTAGTTGCCAGTTTATTAGGTACACCTTGTTAATACTATTGCAGCCTAATACAACAGCTCTGCAATACATCTTACATTTAAAGCGGTTATAAAGTTCAGGTTTTTTTGTAGAAACAGTTTTATAGAGGTGTTGATTCAACTGTATAGTTATTTTGGAGGCTGTACTTTGTGGTGCTGCTGAATATTATTATGTTATATAGAGAGGTGGTTCTCATATTCAGCATCCTCATTGATATAAATGGGGTTGACAAAATATTACAAATACCTCTTAAAGCTGCAGTGGGTAGAAATGGAGCAAATAAGTTATTTTTATAAAACGGTCACTATATCCTGATAGTAGTGCATGATACAGGTAATCTGAAAAATAACATGCGCCTCTGTGTCCTCCTGTTACTTTAATGCCTATTTCTCGCCTCAAATGTTTTAAAAAACATCTTGTAGTGTAGTGTTTAGCTGTAAAATGAGAAAGTTTGTGTCCCGCCGGCAGCCATGTTGAGATCAGTCAAGGAAATACCAAGCACCGCCCACCAGCCGGAGTACAGCCAATAGGTGCGCTCTCTCTCTGAAATGACCTGTGATTGGCCAAAGTCTCTCGTCGCAGGCTAGATTTTTTAAAGCCTGAAAACAGAGCCATGAGGAGGTGCAGAAGTCTAGTTATCTCTCAGAACACTTGAATTACAATATGCTGAAAGGTTATTATGGAATTTTTGCCCAATGATAACAAAAACTTTCTGCCTACTGAAGCTTTAATACTGCAATGGAATATAACAGCACTGAAAAACTATAACCTCCAACTGGCCATTCAGTTGAATCAACACATCTCTAAAACAGTTTCTACTAAAACTAACTGAACATTGTAATCTTCATGAAGGTAGGTTTTATTACAGAGCTCTTTTATTAGACTGCACTAGTTTTGTGTACCCAATAAACTGGAAACAGAGTGTATATGAGAATGACATCAGCGTGCATATTTGTTCTGCATACTGAAATTTATTCAAAAAATGTTTTTATTGTGTCCTTCATATTTCACAGGAACCAGAAAACGAGAAGATGGATTCTCTTAAATTCCTTCTCCTATTTGCAGGTATGTGTTTGTGTGTGTGTGTGTGTGTGTGTGTGTGTGTGTGTGTGTGTGTGTGTGTGAGTTTAGGGGAGACTAATTTATAACACTTTAAAATAATATAATTTTGAATTGGGCTGAATTTAGGTTTGATCATTGTGACATTTTTCTCTACAGGACTAATGGGAACAGCGAGACCCACCACCTCTAATGCGACAGCAGGTAACATGATACTACTGTACTTTCTTTCAAGACAGCAACAAGAAATGGGAAAATAATATGTGCTGGAGAATACACTAAAAACAATGTATTGGCCTGTCATCAAGTGTAGCAGGTGGAGTTATCAATTTTGTCCAATTCAATCCAAATAATTTAATTATTAATTAAATACTTTATATTGCTTTTAATAACCAGGTTGTGGGGATTAGGTTGATCTGAATCAACTAAGTAAAAATACTGACAATAATTTCTGAGCTCATTTGTTAGTCTGCTATAATAACCTAGACCAACAGAAAGATCCTATGAGACATATGTTGATACTACATTGTAGTACGATTTGAAGCTTTTTTGATCTTTTTGATTTGTTTTACTTCTGCAGAATATTACATTGTTGTTTGATGGTTTTCTGTATCACTGCAGAATATTGCATTTATGTTTGCAGTACTTAAATATTAAAGTACTACATATATTTTATTGTACATTGTACTTAAAATTAGAATAGATGAATTGTGTGACTGATACTTTTCTATATCACTATTAGTTTCAATGTATAAGGAAAAACAGATGTAAGTTATCAATCTGGTCATATTCTATTTTATTATTATAAATTCTATTATTATTACTGTCAACAAAATCCATGAAAATACCAAAAGTAATCATTAATTGTTCCTGCTAACAAGTAATGTCTATGTAGCCAGAGCCTGGTATTAATATAGCCCATTTGGCGCCAAGTGCCACGGACAGGGTAAGCAAGTTGGAAAATATTGAGAGAAGGACAAATAAATTGTTGCTTTTTGTATTTTCATTGGGTTTGTTGACTGTAAAAATATGTACCCCATATATAATATATAAGGTTTTAGGCAAGGTATATGGGACATTGGTAAATACTTGATAGAATGTGATCAAGCATTGGTCATTAAAACTTGAATAAGACATGGATCACACTGAAGTTTCTGGTCTCACCAGATAACAATTTGTTAATCAATGCAAATCATTGTGTAGCCAGACTGTTCTGAGTGACCACAGTATCCATTTGTTGAAATCCATTTGTGTTAGTCAATAAAATCAAGACAAAGAGTCATCTATGTACATGGAGGATTATGTTCAATGACAAAAAATGAAACACGCAAAAATGTATCTCGCCTATAAGCAAAAAACAATGCCTATTTCTCACCTCAAATGTTTTCAGAATCATCTTGTAGTGTACTGTTTAGCTGTAAGCAGCTAGTTACTCTCAGAAAACTTGAATTGCAATATGTTGAAAGGTTATTATGGAATTTTATCCCAATGGAAAATGGACTTGCATTTATACAGCGCTTTTCTAGTCTTTTGACCACTCAAAGCGCTTTATATGTAAGTAATCACCCATTCACACACACATTCATACACTGATGGCAGAGGCTGCCATGCAAGGTGCCAACTTTGCCCATCAGGATCTAATCTAAATACTCATTCACACACCGATGGCTGAGCCTTCGGTAGCAAAGGCTCAAAGGCCCTGTTCAGACCTGGTATTAACATGTGTCCTCAGTGATCCGATCACAGGTGGACAGCTTTAAGTACAGGTGTGAACACGCTCAAGACGCATTGAGGACGCATTGAGATCGGATCTTTCAGACCACATTCAGAGGTTGTCTGGGCCACATATGACCACATTCTTTTAGCAATGTGTACGCAAATGCGTCCTGGCCACATTGAGGACCGCTTACTCATCTGATGTCCAGCTGGGATCCGCAGGATCACCGCGCCCCTCAGGTGAATAAACAGGCAGACAGGGGCGCTTGTCAGCATGGAAACGGCCTCTGTGCTCTACTGTATCCTGTCGGTACAACTGTATTTTTTTCAAATATGTCTTGTGTATAAGCTACATATCTACAGACTATCAGGCACGCAAAGTGCATTATTATCATACTGTCTTAGATGTGTTTTTGATCCGGTGCTTTGCACGGAGCTGACACCCGACCGCCCGCCTGTTCTCTGTCCTCCCCGGCTCTCTGGAACCAAGTACCACCCTGTCAGCCGCCCCAATAATGCCAAAAATATACTGCCTTCCCCCACTTCAAACAATAGCACATATAGATAGAAAATGAAACCCAATGGGTAACTCTGGATAACGTTTTTTTTTTCATCATTCCAAATCGCAAACAGCCAACACAACCCTACCACAAGGCAATTCAACATCACAATCTATCAAGACAACTTCATTCATCACAAACTCACCACCACTCAACACAACCGCAATATCAGCCAAAACAACCAATGATCACAACCTCTCCAAGAAGAAATACTACATCACCACCTCTTAACATGACCTAAACACCAGTCCACGTGACCTCACCACCAGTCAATGCAACCTCACCACCAGTCAACATGAGCTCACCGCCAGCACACATGAGCTCACCACTAGTCAGTGCAACTTCACCATCAGTTCTCATAACCTCAAGACCAGTCAATGCAACCTCACCAGTAGTCAACATGACCTCATCAACAGTCTAAATGACCTTGTCATCAGTCAAACCTGTTGTCTGGCAAAAGCATATTACCCCAGCAGCAGTGAATGTAACTTCACCACCAGTTAACATGACCTCACCGTCAGTCTACATGACCTCACCACCAGGCAACATGACCTCACAAAAAGTTCATTTGACCTTACCATCAGTCAACATCACCTCAGAAATAGTGCATATGACCGTACTACCATTAGTCAATTCAACCTCAACATCAGTCCCCATAACCTCAAGACAAGTCAATGCAACCTCACCAAGAGTGACATTCGTGAGGTCGTCACCTGTCAACATGACCTCATTACCAGTCTACATGACCTCGTCACCAAACAACATGACCTCAACACCAGTCCACATGACCTCACCACCACTAGTCAATTCAACCTCACCACTAGCCCACATGACCTCTTCCCCTGTCGACGTCACCTCATCATCAGTCTACAGGACCTCGTCACCAGTCAACATGACCTCAACACCAGTCCACATGACATCACCACCACTAGTCAATGCAACCTCACCACTAGCCCAGATGACCTCTTCACCTGTCAACATGACCTCGTCACCAGTCAACATGACCTCAACACCAATAGTCAATACAACCTAACAGCTAGCCCACATGACCTCTTCACCTGTCAACATGACCTCATCCCCAGTCTACATGACCTCACCACCAGTCAACATGACCTCACAAACAATTCATATGACCTCACGACCAGTCAATTTAACCTCACCATCAGTCCCCATGACCTCAAGACCAGTCAATGCAACCTCACCACTAGCCCACATGACTTCTTCACCTGTCAACATGACCTCAGTAACAGCCTATGTGACCTCACAACCAGTCAACATGACCTCAGCAACAGCCTATGTGACCTGACAACCAGTCAACATGACCTCACAAACAGTTCATATGACCTCACCATCAGTCAATGTAACCTCACTATCAGTCCCCATAACCTCAAGACCAGTCAATGCAAGCTCACCACTAGCCCACATGACTTCTTCACCTGTATACATGACTTCACCACCAATCAACATGACCTCACCACCACTAGTCAATTCAACCTCACCATTAGCCCACATGACCTCACCACCAGTCAACATGACCTCACAAACAGTTCATATGACCTCACCATCACTCAATGTAACCTCACCATCAGTCCCCATGACCTCAGCACCAGTCAGTGCAACCTCACCGCTTACCCACATGACCTCTTCACCTGTCAACATGACCTCATCCCCAGTCTACATGACCTCACCACCAGTGAACATGACCTCAACACCAGTCCACATGACCTCACCACCCCTAATCAATGCAACCTCACCACTAGCCCACTTGACCTCTTCGCCTGTCAACATGACCTCATCCCCAGTCTACAGGACCTCACCACCAGTCAACATTACCTCACAAACAGTTTATATAACCTCACCATCAGTCAATGTAACCTCACCATCAGTCCCCATGACCTCAAGAGCAGTCAATGCAACCTCATCACTAGCCCACATGACCTCTTCACCTGTCAACATGACTTCATCCCCAGTCTACATGACCTCACCACCAGTTACCATGAACTTACCATCAGTCAATGCAACCTCACCATTTGTCCCCATAACCTCAAGACCAGTCAATGCAACCTCACCACTAGCCCACATGACCTCTTCACCGGTCAACATGACCTCATCACCAGTCCATATGACCTCACCACCATTAGTCAATGCAACCTCACTAGTAACCCACATGACCTCTTCACCTGTCAACATGACCTCATCCCCAGGCTACATGACCTCACCACCAGTCAACATGACCTCACAAACAATCCATACTACCTTACAACAAGGAAACACAACCTCACCACTTGGCTACATGACCTCGCCTACAGTCAATTCAACATCAACACCAATGGATGCAACCTCAATAAATGACAACACAGCACCACCAACAGTAAATGTTACCTCACCAGGGGGATACACAATGTTACCAACATTAAATAAAACCGCACCAGTTCTAACAACTTTATTTTCAGGTAGGCTATATCAACATAAGCATTTCACTTTTGATTTTGCTGGTACATATGTCTTCACCAACAGTCAACCTGACCTCACAACCAGTAGACATCACCCTTAACATCAATAAATAATCTATTGGTGTGAGCAATACAAATTTTGATAGATTTTGAAATTGTTATTATTGGTTCTTATATGAATTAACTTCTTTTGATTTACGTTTCATGACAATATCAGTCTGTGTCATTCTCAACTTGTCTTGCTCTAATGTCATATTTATTTATTCTGCAGCTCCTAATGCTACAGCTGGACCTTCAGCAGCGCCTAATGCCACAGCTGCCCCTACTGCTGCCCCAACAGCGGCTCCAACTGCAGCTGCTAATGCTACAGCTGCCCCAACTACTGCCCCGACAGCTGCTCCCAATGTAACAGCTGCCTCAACTGCTGCTCCAAATGCTACAGCTGCCCCTACCGCTGCCCCCACAGCTGCTCATAATGCTACAGCTGCCCAAACTGCTGCCCCGACAATTGCTCCTAATGCTACAGCTGCCCCAACTTCTGCCCCTACAGCGGCTCCCAATGTTACAGCAGCTCCAACTGCTGCTCTTAATGCTACAGCTGCCCCAACTGCTGCTTCTAATGCTACAGCTGCCCCAACTGCTGGTCCAACTACTGCTCCAAATGCTACAGCGGCCCCAACTGCTGCCCCAACAGCTGCTCCTAATGCTACAGCTGCTCCAACTGCTGCCCCGACAGGTGCTCCTAATGCTACAGCTGCCCCAACTGCTGCTCCAAATGCTACAGCTGCCCCTACTGCTGCCCCCACAGCTGCTCCTAATGCTACAGCTGCCCCAACTTCTGCCCGTACAGCGGCTCCCAATGTTACAGCAGCTCCAACTGCTGCTCCAAATGCTACAGCTGCCCCATCTTCTGCCCCTACAGCAGCTCCCAATGTTACAGCAGCTCCAACTGCTGCTCCTAATGCTACAGCTGCCCCAACAGCTGCCCCGACAGCTGCTCCTAATGCTACAGCTACCCCAACTGCTGCCCCAACTGCTGCTCTTAATGCTACAGCTGCTCCAACTGCTGCCCCGACAGCTGCTCCTAATGCTACAGCTGCCCCAACTTCTGCCCCTACAGCGGCTCCCAATGTTACAGCAGCTCCAACTGCTGCGCCAAATGCTACAGCTGCCCCATCTTCTGCCCCTACAGCGGCTCCCAATGTTACAGTAGCTCCAACTGCTGCGCCAAATGCTACAGCTGCCCCATCTTCTGCCCCTACAGCGGCTCCCAATGTTACAGCAGCTCCAACTGCTGCTCCTAATGCTACAGCTACCCCAACAGCTGCCCCAACTGCTGCGCCAAATGCTACAGCAGCTCCAACTGCTGCGCCAAATGCTACAGCTGCCCCAACTTCTGCCCCTACAGCGGCTTCCAATGTTACAGCAGCTCCAACTGCTGCGCCAAATGCTACAGCTGCCCCATCTTCTGCCCCTACAGCTGCTCCCAATGTTACAGCAGCTCCAACTGCTGCGCCAAATGCTACAGCTGCCCCATCTTCTGCCCCTACAGCGGCTCCCAATGTTACAGCAGCTCCAACTGCTGCTCCTAATGCTACAGCTGCCCCAACAGCTGCCCCAACTGCTGCTTCTAATGTTACAGCAGCTCCAACTGCTGCGCCAAATGCTACAGCTGCCCCATCTTCTGCCCCTACAGCGGCTCCCAATGTTACAGCAGCTCCAACTGCTGCTCCTAATGCTACAGCTGCTCCAACTGCTGCCCCGACAGCTGCCCCTAATGCTACAGCTGCCCCATCTTCTGCCCCTACAGCGGCTCCCAATGTTACAGCAGCTCCAACTGCTGCTCCTAATGCTACAGCTACCCCAACAGCTGCCCCAACTGCTGCTTCTAATGTTACAGTACCTCCAACTGCTGCGCCAAATGCTACAGCTGCCCCAACTTCTGCCCCTACAGCGGCTTCCAATGTTACAGCAGCTCCAACTGCTGCGCCAAATGCTACAGCTGCCCCATCTTCTGCCCCTACAGCGGCTCCCAATGTTACAGTAGCTCCAACTGCTGCGCCAAATGCTACAGCTGCCCCATCTTCTGCCCCTACAGCGGCTCCCAATGTTACAGCAGCTCCAACTGCTGCTCCTAATGCTACAGCTACCCCAACAGCTGCCCCAACTGCTGCTTCTAATGTTACAGCAGCTCCAACTGCTGCGCCAAATGCTACAGCTGCCCCATCTTCTGCCCCTACAGCGGCTCCCAATGTTACAGTAGCTCCAACTGCTGCGCCAAATGCTACAGCTGCCCCATCTTCTGCCCCTACAGCGGCTCCCAATGTTACAGCAGCTCCAACTGCTGCTCCTAATGCTACAGCTACCCCAACAGCTGCCCCAACTGCTGCTTCTAATGTTACAGTACCTCCAACTGCTGCGCCAAATGCTACAGCTGCCCCATCTTCTGCCCCTACAGCGGCTCCCAATGTTACAGTAGCTCCAACTGCTGCGCCAAATGCTACAGCTGCCCCATCTTCTGCCCCTACAGCGGCTCCCAATGTTACAGCAGCTCCAACTGCTGCGCCAAATGCTACAGCTGCCCCATCTTCTGCCCCTACAGCGGCTTCCAATGTTACAGCAGCTCCAACTGCTGCTCCTAATGCTACAGCTACCCCAACAGCTGCCCCAACTGTTGCTTCTAATGTTACAGCAGCTCCAACTGCTGCGCCAAATGCTACAGCTGCCCCAACTTCTGCCCCTACAGTGGCTTCCAATGTTACAGCAGCTCCAACTGCTGCGCCAAATGCTACAGCTGCCCCATCTTCTGCCCCTACAGCTGCCCCAACTGCTAATCCAAATGCTACAGCTGCCCCTACTGCTGCCCCCACAGCTGCTCCTAATGCTACAGCTGCCCCAACTTCTGCCCGTACAGCGGCTCCCAATGTTACAGCAGCTCCAACTGCTGCTCCAAATGCTACAGCTGCCCCATCTTCTGCCCCTACAGCGGCTTCCAATGTTACAGCAGCTCCAACTGCTGCTCCTAATGCTACAGCTGCCCCAACAGCTTCCCCGACAGCTGCTCCTAATGCTACAGCTACCCCAACTGCTGCCCCAACCGCTGCTCTTAATGCTACAGCTGCTCCAACTGCTGCCCCGACAGCTGCTCCTAATGCTACAGCTGCCCCAACTTCTGCCCCTACAGCTGCTCCTAATGCTACAGCTGCTCCTAATGCTACAGCTGCCCCAACTGCTGCCCCGACAGCTGCTCCTAATGCTACAGCTGCCCCAACTTCTGCCCCTACAGCTGCTCCTAATGCTACAGCTGCCCCAACTGCTGCCCCGACGGCTGCTCCTAATGCTACAGCTGCCCCAACTTCTGCCCCTACAGCTGCTCCTAATGCTACAGCGGCCCCAACAGCTGCCCCGACAGCTGCTCCTAATGCTACAGCTGCCCCAACTGCTGCCCCGACAGCTGCTCCTAATGCTACAGCTGCCCCAACTGCTGCCCCGACAGCTGCTCCTAATGCTACAGCTGCCCCAACAGCTGCCCCGACAGCTGCTACTAATGCTACAGCTGCCCCAACTGCTGCCCCGACAGCTGCTCGTAATGCTACAGCTGCCCCAACTGCTGCCCCGACAGCGGCTCCCAATGTTACAGCGGCTCCAACTGCAGCTCCAACTGCTGCTCCTAATGCTACAGCTGCCCCGACAGCTGCTCCTAATGCTACAGCTGCCCCAACTGCTGCCCCGACAGCTGCTCCTAATGCTACAGCTGCCCCAACTGCTGCCCCGACAGCTGCTCCTAATGCTACAGCTGCCCCAACAGCTGCCCCGACAGCTGCTCGTAATGCTACAGCTGCCCCAACTGCTGCCCCTACAGCGGCTCCCAATGTTACAGCGGCTCCAACTGCAGCTCCAACTGCTGCTCCTAATGCTACAGCTGCCCCAACAGCTGCCCCGACAGCTGCTCCTAATGCTACAGCTGCCCCAACTGCTGCCCCGACAGCTGCTCCTAATGCTACAGCTGCCCCAACTGCTGCCCCGACAGCTGCTCCTAATGCTACAGCTGCCCCAACAGCTGCCCAGACAGCTGCTCCTAATGCTACAGCTGCCCCAACTGCTGCCCCGACAGCTGCTCGTAATGCTACAGCTGCCCCAACTGCTGCCCCGACAGCTGCTCCTAATGCTACAGCGGCTCCAACTGCAGCTCCAACTGCTGCTCCTAATGCTACAGCTGCCCCAACTGCTGCCCCGACAGCTGCTCCTAATGCTACAGCTGCCCCAACTGCTGCCCCGACAGCTGCTCCCAATGTTACAGCAGCTCCAACTAATGCTCCTAATGCTACAGCTGCCCCAACTGCTGCCCCAACAGCGGCCCCCAATGTTACAGCGGCTCCAACTGCAGCTCCAACTGCTGCTCCAAATGTTACAGCGGCTCCAACTGCTGCTCCTAATTCTACAGCTGCCCCAACTGCTGCTCCAACAGCCGCTACCACTGTTGCACCAGTTACTTCAACCACCACTGCATCAACAGATCCTCCTACATCCAGTGAGGGAACCCTTGGGCTCGAGTTTAGTCTCAACCAAACATTTACATCAGATCTCTCCAACTCATCCTCAGAGGCGTATCAAACTTTAGTTGCAAAAATAGTCAAAGAGGTAAGATGTATTTGCACTGTAACAGTGTACTGCAAATAAATTTTGATTTTATTTTGTAACAATAATATTCCATGGGCATCATAAGACAGAGAAGCATTTTATAAATTTAACTGCAAATATTCAGCAAATATTGTATTTTTTGCGGGGAAAAAAACTCTTATCAGCGTGCACACAGAATATATGAACACTCATGTTGCACTTTTGCATTGATGTACAATAAACATTTAGTCTGTCCCCATAATTTTGAGCCAAAAAAGCCAATGTTGGAGTGTCTTTGATTACAGTATACAGCAGCCATGTTTTAAGAATTTAAATTCCATAATGCACACAGTGAGTATTGCATTATATTGGAAGGTATTTCTTTTTCTGTTCTCACTGGCTGCAAGTTAGCTTCGTCCCTTAAAGTGAGGTTGAGCCCTGATCCCAGTGTGGCTCACTCGCCATTGTCTTCAAACCATAGCAACATCCCTGTCTTTCAAGGCAATCAGGGACCTTGCATTTGAAGTAAGCTGTTCATTGGTGCTTGCCGACATATGTTGTATTTATGTATTGTTTTTGTCATGTTGTCTTTCAGCTAAACAAAGTGGGTGCAAATGTGTATGGAACATCTTTCCTTCGCTCCATCGTTAACTCACTAACGTAAGACTTAATTTCAATCACTGACTAGGTTTTGCTAGACATTTGCCGTTCACCTCCTTTTAAAAAACTTTCAAAGACATTGTTAAAAAAAAAAGCTTTTTCTCTTTGTCACTGTAGGAATGGATCAGTGAAAGTCAACTCGACCCTTGTGTTCAAAGATAAAAACTCAGTTCCTTCAGCAAGCAATGCAACTATAGAATTCACCAGTGCGCTTACAAGCAGCTCTTCCTCCCTGAATATTATATCAGGCAGCATTTCTGCACGTAAGTTATTGGAGACTTAATAGTCGAACTTTATGAATTTATTTTTTTCATATGTTAATCTGTTAAATAATTAAATGCATGTTACAATAACATATTTGTAATTCTCTGGTAATTTTTTAAATATAAAAGTAAAATGTGGGCTCAAGGTTGGGATGTAGCTTCCTTTTTAGGCCTGTTTTTTGAACTTGTGAAATTACTTTCATTTCAGATAATTTCACTGACTACAATCTCTGCTTCTTCTAATATTTCAGAGTCAACATCAACATCAAGCAGTCCTCCTCGGCCCACAATGGGCTCACTGGCAGGCTTTTCACTAACACTGCTGGCTTTGGCACAGATTTTTATGGACTTTTAACCGACACCCAAGGCAGATGCACTGAATTGGCCAATAGCTTTTACTATGCTATCAAGTGTGGGGAAAAAAACTATGTACCTATGAACCAAAAAAAAGATATAGTGTGCATAATGAAATTTACCAATATAATGTCATGTGGTAAAAAGACGTGCACTGTGTGTCAAAGATTGAGACTGCTTTTCAGTATTTTCCACATTTGATGTTACAATCACTTGTGTTCCAATTGCATTTTATTGAAAAACTAATTATTAAGATTGTAAGTAATCAAAAACACTAAATTTGATACTTTTTCTTGGCATTCTTGTAGCCGATGCCATTCAATGTGTTTGTTTTGTAAATGCTTCTTTCTATGCTATTTTTATGTGAAATTGTTAGCAATTAAACATTGCAAATACACAGAAGATAATGTACTAAATATTTATTTCGAATTAAAGCAAGACACATTTTACATCCAATTCCATTGTTAAGTGTGAATGAAGGAAGAAGTGTGCAGTCAATGTAGTGTGATGCCAAAGCTAAGGGTATGGAGGTAACCTGATGATTCATATCACGTCTGAGACCCACCATTACTTTTGGACATATTTAACCATGAAGATGATCTTTCCCTAACCATAACCATGTAGCTTTAGGTAGTTTACCTTAATGATACAACAGTTGCCATGTGAATATTATTGGAAAAAAATATTGGCATTGATCATTCAAATAAGTTGCCATTAAACATAATGTTGGGTTTTGCAGAATCATCCAGTATCAAGTGAATAGTGTGGTAGGTGGATTGCTGAATACATTTAAAATGTCCGGGTACTATCATAAAATGTAGAAAGATTATTAATTGTAATTGATTAACACTTGAATTGAATAGTGGTTCTAACTGTATGAGAAGGGGAACAATAAATATGTGTATCTTTGTTAATCGATAAAGAATTAAAATAATAACCCTTTTGTTTTTCAAGTTCTTCTTTTTGTCTCTCTTTTTTTTACATAGATAAAAAGAAAACATTTTACATTAATAGTTCCGCGAAATGGCAGATTTGAACATTTAGCATCAGTGGTGTTATGGATTTGCTATATAGCAGTTATGTCAAGACTGAACGTTACTGGGCTTGTTGGTGCTGGTTTACCATATGCTTGATTAATAATGCTGTTGCGTCTGTCGGCAGTGTGTGTGTGAATATGTGGCCGTCCTGCCAGGCTATGTGATGCTGTTAATGTTCATCTTGTTGGTGCCTGTAACATTATATATATAGACCAGGGGCGTAGAATGGGATGGCCAACGGCCCCCACCCACTTCCTACCCCCCTACTGAAGGCGCCCTTGCTCAGACCACTCCTATCTTCGAACTCGGCCTCCATTTTGATCTCAATTATACACCTGTAAAGTTTCATGACTGGATCTTGTATGGTTGTGATGCTATAGCGGTGACAAAATCTGTCCACAGACAGAAATATAAATACCTGGCAAAGTACTCAAAACTCCTTCTGTGGTAGTTCCCGCTACAGTAGATGTCTCCAGGACCGCATTTTGCCATGATGGCTCACATGGACCTATAAGTTGAATACAATACCAGCGTTGCTGTCACGGCTGGAACAAGTTTAACACATTATAGGCCTACAGAAGTCAAAACAAGCAAGCTCATAGAGACAGGGTTGAAAATTAGAGGTTCATGTTAATTATTTTTTTCAGTCTAAACCTAAGTGTTTAATGTATTTTGTCTATATCTGGCCGAGAGGGAGAAGTGAAAGAATGAAAGAGTGAAAAAGCAGCTTAGCCCTCTTTCACATTTAGCACTTTGTTACTTGAGCACCTAGTTGCCTGGTAAAGTAGCTACAGGACACCTTTCCTAGAGAGGTAAAGAGCTTTCTCAAGGCTGCACTTGGAAGTATGATTGTGTAGTGAATTTTGTACAGTTATATTACTTTCAAGCAAGAAGAGGTTTATTGTCTTTGGTTAAGGTATCTTCATACAGTCATCAGATTAGTGAAGAGATGCTTTGAAATTGAGAAAGTTGCTAACTACTAAGAAGATCACCATAGAATCATTCTTTGGCCACATAAAGAATACACTAATTACATAATGCAGCTCAACAGAGTTTAGACTGTCCTCACTTTCTGGCACATGGTATGTGCATGTTGTATGTTAAAATGCTTTTATGGCTAATTGTGTGAGTATGAATAAGGGTCTGAATCGAATTAATTAGACTCCTGATAAGTGCAGTTTTTGCATAAATTATATTATTAATACAGAATGTATAATCCAGTTGTTGCTATTAACAACAACTTGTCATGTTCTAATAATGTACATGCAATAGGAATGACACACCAGAAGAGGGCTGCATTGCATTAAGGATCATCCAGACCTCTGGTGTGTGTGTGTGTGTGTGTGTGTGTGTGTGTGTGTGTGTGTGTGTGTGTGTGTGTGTGTGTGTGTGTGTGTGTGTGTGTGTGTGTGTGTGTGTGTGTGTACAGCTTTCATCCCAAGATATTTTATTTACAGTTTTGTGTGCTCTGTTAGTCAAGGTCACACAGCCCTTGCATCACCATCGGCCATGGCCATGACATCACATGAGTTTTGATTGTTTTTAAAGAAAAATAGCCAGAGAGAACAATTTAAATGGAAAAAATAGGAATCAGAGAAGAGCAATAAATGAAAAAAAAAGGCAAAATAATGTATCTGAATTTGTTCGACTTAGAGGAACCAAGTCTGTGTGGAGTTTCTTTGTGTTCCCCCACATAAAGACCCCCAAATCTGAAATAAAATCTGAAATTACTGTTATGCAAAGGCACATTCCCATTTATCATCTTCTTCTTGTCCTTTCAGTGAATGAAGACACATGAACTCCATAGACCATCTTCTTGAACCCTAGGCCTTTGACTCAGCCTCCTGCTCGCCCTGTCCCCACATTGTGTAAGTAGCAAATGTATTTGCACCCATCTGGAAACACAAAATTCAGGCGGCAGGTGACAGTTCAGAATGTAATGGAATATAATGAAGTAAGGCACTCAGGCATTCTGTATTGCTCAACCTGCAGCAGGCTCTCAGCGCTCCTCCGGTCACTGGAGTGACCGCCATGACCTGAGAGATCGCGGTGCACACACGCCATGCCATGCAAATGAATAGAGACGGCTGGAATTGACTCAAAAATGTTCCAGAGACATCGGAGTAGCCATTAGCAGCGTTCATATGTCCTGGAACACAACTTCTGATCACAAAAAGCAACAGTAAGATATAATTAGGGCCCGAGCACTGACTGAAGGTCGGCAAGACCCTATTGTAATTGCTTCGTTTCTTCTTCTTATTATTTTTAGTACAAAGTAATCGCATTTTTGAGGGGCTAAAAGTGCTCAGAAACTGAACAAATTTGGCACATATCAGGACTGGTGAAAAATTTGATATTTTCTGGGTCTATGCAACTATGTTGCCATAGCGTGGTGGCGAAAAAGCGCCTTTCGCGAAAAAACAGGAAGTTGCTGTAACTTTGTTGTATATTAAAGCTGCAGTATGCGAGATTGGCGCAAATATGATTTAAAAAAGGTTATTTTTAGAAAACGGATGCTATATCGTGACAGTAATTCATGAAACAGGTAACCTGAAAAAAATCATATTACTCTGTGTCCTACTGTGTCCTTCGGTACTCTTAACGGCATCTGAAGGATTTCACTTACTTGAGGAAAACAAGGTCCGCTGTCCAGCTGCCGTCTATGAGAGCCAGCTGTCAATCATTCGCGAACTCCGACCAAATGCTCAAACTAGGCAGCGCTGATCAAATATGAATCAATATTCTGTTACTGTAATGACTATTTCTCGCCTCAAATGTTCTCAGAATCATCTTGTAGTGTACTGTTTAGCTGTAAAATGAGAAAATTTGTGACGCGGCCGCCATTGTAAAATCTGTTTAAGGAAGCCAAGTTCTGGTCACATGACCGGAGCACAGCCAATAGGAACGCTCTCTCTCTCTGCAATGACCTGTGATTGGTCAAAGTCTGCCGTCACGGGCTAGATTTTTCTAAAGCCTGAAAACAGAGCCATGAGGAGGAGCAGAAGTCTAGTTTTCTCTCAGACCACTTGAATTACAATATGCTGAAAGGTTTTTATGGAATTTTTGCCAAATTATGCCCAAAAATTGTTGCCTACTGCCACTTTAACCAATCTGCTAAAAATGTCTTATGCCTGATAAAAGTCCCTGCCTGACAACATCCACATGCAAATTTTGGCTCGGAGTCATAGCGCCACCCACTGGCAACAGGAAATGTCATGTTTTGCATGTTGATGTACTCTGACTCACAAACTAATCAGATCCAGCTCAAATTAGGTCAGGAAAGCCTTAAGACCTTGATGATGTTTCCTTGTGAAGATTGTGAGGTTTCTTCTAATGGCGGTATGGCGAATTTCGATGACTCGCCATTACAAAAGACACTGTTGTAACTCAACTCCAGATGGTCAGATCTTTTCCAAATTTCTAACGTTTGATGAGCGTCCAGGCCTGAAGACATCTCCAGGCCCATTTTGCATCATACTCATACCGCCACCTAGTGGCAACAGGAAGTTTCAGTCGCTTTATTTTGGCATACTATTCTTAGCAGGTCAACCAGATCCACTTCAAATTTGATCAGCGTGGTGTTAAGAAGTTCCTGATGCCAGACTGCAAAGCTTTTTAGCTTTCGTTGAACGTACTTGCCGTGGCAATGCATCATTCGCCATGAAACAGGAAGTTGTTTTTCAACGGCTAGATATGCTTGCAAACGAACGAAACTTGGCACACTCATTAAAAGTGCCGAAATGTGTTAACGGATATTGTTTTTGTACTTTGGTGTGGCAAGGGAGCTGATAGCGCCCCCTACAAAATTTCAACGAAGCAGCCCTCGCAGTACGTTTCACCTAGATGTACAAAATTTGTTAGGCACATGTGTCACATATAGACTTAAAAAAAGTCTCTTGGGGCCATGCTCTAAACCCAACAGGACGCCAGCCATTTTAAATATTGTGTGATTTCTTTTGTGTATTTGTGGCTTTTTCCAGGCTCTGTACTTTATCAAACTCCTCCGACAGATTTAACCCGATCAACTTCAGATTTGGTCAGTACAATCTTAAGACCTTTGTGATGAAAAGTTGTTCAAATCTTGAGGTTTTTTTAAACGGCGTTGACGTGGCGTGGCGAAGAATTTAAATGATTCGCCATTGAAAGACAAACTGTTGTAACTCGACTGTACTTTGTCCAATCTGCCCCAAACTTGACGTACTTCATAAGAGTTCAGGCTTGAGGAGAGCTACATGGCAATATTGACTCATAGTCATAGCGCCACCTACTGGCAACAGCAAATCCGTGTTATGTGACAAACATCATCCGATTTACATAAAATTTACATTGTGTGATCTACACTTGATATAGAGCAACATGATCCATTTTTAGCTCAGGAAGTGGTGAAAATTTGCAATCGATCAATTAAATATTTTCAAAAATGGATCCACTTGTACTGTACATAGAATGAAGAATTTCAGTTGTTTACATTATGTTCGACAGCACATTTTGCAACTTTTCAGATTCGTGCATTAAAAACATTTCCTCATTATGTTGATAAAAAAAATAAAGGAATGTTACATTAGATTTTGCACTTTAGTAGTATATAAACAATTTCAAGAAGACAGGGTGGCAAATTCATACAAAAGCAGAATAATAGAATATAAATTTGAAGCATCATATAGAGTTATAGTAATACCAATAATCAGTAATGAACTGTTGATAATGAAATGTGTAATAATATTAGATAGGTCACTTTATTTGCCCCTTAGTAAATGCAACAAAGCTCAGGAATCAACCTCTGCCCACTCCTCTTTCAGAAACAAAAGAACAGATGTGCAGCCAGTCTCCCCTGTCTGTAAGGCACACTTGCATTACACATATGAATGACTGGTCTGAAAAAAAAAACACGAGCTATTGAGCCAATGTGCCTTTTATTGCACCCTTCATTAAAAATCCCCCCATTGTTTAATTAGAAAACATTCGCCACACTTGAGATATGTCTGTCAGTGGCTGAGGCCCAAAGTATTCAAGCTTGGCAGGATTGGCTTTGCTCTACTGCACACTGAAACACATGAAAGGGATGATGAGAGCTGTTTTAGGGGTATAAAGAAAGTGAAGTTGCACTCATGCAGATCAGATAATCCATCCTTCCTTCATCATATACTGTATATTTAGAATAGAAAATGTTGTAAGTCTTCTCTTTTTCCCTTAGTGTTATTTAGTGTTTTGAGTTGTATCATACAAAATATTAAGCAAAAACAATCAATATACAACATTTTTGCACGTTTTCTTCTACTACTACTTGCTGTCAACTAAGTCAACATCTGCAGCTGTGCAGCTGCTAGTTCATGCCACCTTTGGTTTTTTCCAAATGTATGTCCACCATATTTTACATTTCAAAAACACCCATTTAAAGCTGCAGTGGGTAGAAATGGAGCAAAATATGATTAAAAAAAAGTATTTTTTATTAAACGGTCACTATATCCTGACAATAGTGCATGAGACAGGTAATCTGAAAAAAATCATGTGCCTCTGTGTACTCCGGTGCTCCTAATGGCATCTGCAAGATTTCACAGACCGGAGGAAAACAACCAGTCAGAGCTCATCTGGAGCCCGCCGTCTCTGAGCAGCTGTCAATCACTCGCAAACTCCGATCAAACGGTCAAACTAGGCAGCGCTGATCAAATATGAATCAATATTCTGTTACTGTAATGCCTATTTCTTGCACAAAAGTGTTTTCAGAAACATCTTGTAGTGTACTGTTTAGCTGTAAAATGAGAAAGTTTGTGACCCGGCAGCCATATTGAGATCAGTTGAGGAAATATCACGCCCACCAGCCGGAGCCAACTTTCTCATTTTACAGCTAAACAGTACACTACAAGATGTTTCTGAAAAACATGTGATGCAAGATAGGCATTGCAGTAACAGAATATTTATTCATATTTGATCAGGGCTGCCTAGTTTGACCGTTTGATCAGAGTTTGCGAGTGATTGACAGCTGCCGCCGTTGAATGAACAGCCAATAGAAACGCTCTCTCTCTCAAATGACCTGTGACATGCTCGATTTTTTAAAGCCTGAAAACAGAGCCATGAGGAGGTGCAGAAGTCTAGTTTTCTCTCAGAACACTTTATTTACAATATGCTGAAAGGTAATAATGGAATTTTGCCCAATGATGCCAAAAACTTTCTGCCTACTGCAGGTTTAATATGCTTTCAAAATTCATGTAATGCGCAAATGAGTATTTAGTTTTGTTTATTACATGACAGTAATTCAGATAACAATGACAGCAATCAAACATATCCTGTGTGCTGTGTTGACCAATAGTGTATCCCTGTGGATATAGTTTTAGCTCATCCTACTTCCAAGGTGCATGCAGGGGAAAGGATGCTCTAAAGGATGATGCAATGCGCTCTGGGCAAGGATCATTCTTTATGAAGAGCTGGTCCTCACTCTGTGTGAAGGATCAGAGTCTCCTGACAGCCAGTTAGACTGATTACAAACTACTCTTGCCTGGTGAAGTTGTTTCAATTATTCCTAAAGGAGACGTGAATGTCTGAATCAAATATCAAATGATACTCATGCCCGGTGAAGTTATTACAATTATTCCTAAAGGAGACATTAATCAAATATCATGGCAATCCATCCAAAAATTAAACAAAAAATGTCGACTTGCTGATGGCACTACAGGAGAAGTCAGGGATCACCATAGTCAGTAGGATACACAGTCTAGGGAATGTTTCTGAAAACATTTGAGGCGAGATATAGGCATTACAGTAACAGAATATTGATTCATATTTGATCAGCGCTGCCTAGTTTGACCGTTTGATCAGAGTTTGCGAGTGATTGACAGCTGCTCAGAGACGACAGACTCCAGCTCGGCTCTGATTGGTTGTTTTCCTCCGGTCTGTGAAATCTTGCAGATGCAATTAGGAGCACCGGAGGACACAAAGGCACATGATTCTTTTCAGATTGACTGTCTCCTGCACTACTGTCAGGATATAGTGACCGTTTAATAAAAATTGCTTTTTTTAATCATATTTGCTCCATTTCTACCCACTGCTGCTTTAATTGCAAGGTTATGTTATTACATTGGTTTCTTGTCAAATAAAATATCCTGTCTTTTTAACAACATGATTTATCACTCACTAGTGTACAAATGTACACTTTTCAAAGTGATGTACAGATACAGATACTGGTCTGCCCTTATTCAACATACCACAATAAGAATTATCAGTCATTTGAATTGAGTTGGCAGGGGAGTTGGCAGCAGACTGTATTTTGTTACTGTGATTATTGTTGCATGCGTTCATTACAACCCACTTCCCAGCTCTCCCACCCCTCTCGTCTCTGTGTAAAAGGTGCAGTATGATACAGACATGAGGACAGACGATCATCTCTCTTCTTTACAGGTGAGTGTCACGGTTTACACAGTTTTCTGGTAGTGCCTAATGTGAAGTAGTATAATCAACAAACCTTTGTTTTTAAACTAAATTTTAAAAGACCTGGTTTTAAATGCTAAAATCTATAAATATGCTAATTTGTCGTGACTGACCTGCTCTTCGTAGAATCAGACGGAGGCAGAATCCTACTCAATATATGATATTTCAAGTGTGGCAGTTACTATATTTTCTCAATGAAAAGAAAATTGGAGCTTGCTTTGATATTTTATATTACATTCCAATGTGTACATCAACATTATACTAATAAGTTTTGTATTCTATTATTATTGTATATCCACCAAGAATGCAAAACTAATAGATAGCCGTTAGCTTTGAACAACATAGTTATGATATCTTTTTTATTACCAGGCAAAAGTTTGCATACACTTAATTCATTTTATAAGCTTGACAGTAAGATATTATGTAAAGCTTTTGCACTAATATTGTACTAATTATTGTCTACTGGCAGTGTAAATCACCAAACTGACATTAAGAACATTATTTTGTGGATAATGGCAGAGAACAGGTATTGTACAAAATTTTGAGACTCTTATACAACTGCATGATTATTGTAGACGTGATGTTTCTAACGGGGCTGTGGAGATAACGGCCAAAGTGCCCTTTACCTCCCTGAAGAGGGAAGTGGCAGAGTAAAGGGCACTCTGCTTTCATTGAATAAATAATAAGTATGCCAACAGACTTTATGTGAAATGTGTGGTAGGATCTATATGGACTGAATTCAAATTCATTTATTTATTAGACATGATGATGTGTGTTGGTTCCACTCAACAAGTCTACAGGCCAAACAAAAACCTACATTTTCACTCCGCATCACTTTCCCGTCACCACTGCACGGTCCCTGTGGTGTTCATTAAAATCTATTCCAAGTCAGCTGGAACATCTACTCCCTGTTCACACTGCTGGCACTGGAAATTTCATATTATTTTGTTCATTACAGTAATATGTGTCCTGCTGTGTGCATACTGTAATGTGCAATGCATGAATCCAGAAGAGTAAAACTTTTAAACAAAACTTAATAAATACGTACTTGTTCCCAGAGGCGAACACACTTGTGAAATTAAATAAATTACTAATAGTCTCACAATTCCAGTGATGTTTTTGATGAATGTAATATCCATCGATCCATTATCTGTAACCGCTTATCCTGTTCAGGGTCGCGGGGGGGTCGGGCTGGAGCCGATCCCAGCTGACATTGGGCGACCATTCCAGTCACATTCACACCTACAGGCAATTTAGAGTCAACAATTAACTTAACCTGCATGTCTTTGGACAGTGGGAGGAAGCCGGGGAACCAGTAAAAACCCCACGCTAACACGGGGAGAACATGCAAACTCCACACAGAAGGGTCAAAAGCCGGGTTTTGAACCTGCGACCCTCTTGCTGTGACAGTGCTAACCACTGCTCCACCGTACCGCCCTGAATGTTATACGCAGGTTTCAAATTCTTAAACATCTTTATAAGAAACTATGACTGTGGTGATAAATTCGTCTTCAACAGACCTAATGACTCATATGGAGAATTCCCTGCATCCTCAAGCTCCACAATGTGTTATCTGACAAGAGTATTTCGTGGTTTAGAAGACACGTGCAAAAAGTAATCATACTGTATATCATTCTCCTCATTATATCAAGATCTGTGTTGATGAAAAGAACATCTGGTTTTGCTCTCCACACCAAGCGAAGAGATGGCATTTTAGATAAGGCGACTACACCAGAACAAGGGCTTTTCAGGCTCACAGTGTTTTGTGATTCCTACGTCAAACTAAAGTTTACAGGTTAGGGATTAACTAATGAGAAGTTACCATGGAGCAGCAATTGGGTCAAAACAAACAGAATTCTGGGTGGTTTGTCAGTTTTTTCACCGTTAATGTACCATAGAGAAGTGTAGGCCAACTGCTATGAAACACTTACTGCAAAGTCAGATCCAATCATCACTTACAACTGTATCTGTGTGTTTTGACAGGCTTGATTGGACCATGGATAACGGCAGCTTGGGATTACTCGGAGATGCTAACACATCTCTTCACATTGAATCCTGTACTACATTGAGGAACCAGGTCTCTCGCATTTTCCTGTATGCCTTCCTCTCTGTTGGCATCGTCTGCACAGTGGTGGGCAACTTCCTTGTGGTCTTGTCCATCGCCTACTTCAAGCAGTTGCAGTCACCCACGAACTCCTTCGTCATGTCCCTGGCGGTGGCTGACTGCCTTGTTGGCCTGGTAGTGATGCCGTATAGTATGATTCGGACCGTGGAGGGATGCTGGTACTTTGGCGTCCTCTTTTGTCAGCTTCACTCTAGCCTAGATGTCATGCTCTGCACTGCCTCTATATTCCATCTCAGTTGCATTGCCTTTGACCGCTACTACGCTGTCTGCAACCCGCTAGTTTACTCTTTAAAGATGTCCCACAGTCGGGTAGCTCTCCTTATTGTTGTATGTTGGGCTGTTCCCATGCTCATCTCCTTTGGCCCCATAATGCTAGATCTCCACGTTGCCGGTGTGGACATCCTGCTCCCTAAAGATGTATGCGTGTTCTTGGTCAATCGCATTTATGCTGTCATGGCTTCCATGGTAGCCTTTTACTTGCCGATGGCTATCATGCTAATAGCCTACTGGAAGATCTTCAAAGCTGCCAAACGGCAGGCCAGGCAGATCAGCGCCATGGAAAGCCAGATGGCTGCTGGAGTGGGCAAAGACTCAAGCAAGAAACAAAGACACCGAAACACAATGAAGAGGGAAAGAAAGGCCGCAAAAACGTTGGGTATCATCATGGGAGTTTTCCTGATCTTCTGGATGCCCTTCTTTACAGTCAACATTGTGGACCCGTTCATTGAATACAGCACGGAGGTGGTTGTCTGGGATATATTTTTGTGGCTGGGATATATCAACTCATCTCTAAATCCCTTCCTGTATGGTTTCTTCAACCGTTCCTTCCGTAGGGCATTCCTCATGTTCATGGGCTGCAGGGTATGCCTGCCTGGATACTCCCCTGGGATGGAGCTGTCGCACACTAGGAAAGAGGCAAATGAACGTGGAGATCAACCATGAACTTAAGATAGTGTCTGTATATTTTATGTAAGCATACAAAGATCAGTGAACAGTAAGGGCTACATTTTTATTAATCAATGGCACTGCTCGGTGTGCTCCAACCACAAATTTTTGTCAACGTAATGGAAAAATATGTTTAAATCAGGAAATATTAGTGATATGCCACCAACCATGCCTTTAACCATGATGTACGAAATCCCCTCTTTTCCTTCCATGTAAAGGTGGTGTGCTCTGTGGCACAAACATTTTGATTTTGTAGCTGAACTCCGCCACAAAGGCTTTTTCCAGTTCCTCTTTTAGTAAATTAGCTTTGTATTATGTCCATGTGTTTCAGTTCCCAATGTAGGAAATGTGTCAGTGATATTAGATGAAATTTAAACCAGAAAGTGGTCGGGAACTGCAAGAATAATTTTGCAAGATAGCCATCTATACCTGTCAGTCACAGTGTATCCCAGTGTATGTATATTATGTCAAGCATTCAGATGCCTCTGTCTTGATGTAGAATCATTCATGTGTAGAGTATATAGCTACAATCTAGACTGTGGCATGTTCATTTTGAAAATAATTTCCTTGTAGAATAATATTTCAATAATAATAAGGGAAGCTTCAAATGGATCCAAGAGGATGGCAGAACAGATATGGCCTAGAAATTGCTACAACTGAAAATAATTTGTTTTCTTCAATCTACATACTAGTGAGGAGGAGGATCAAAAGATATCTAAGCCATATATAACAGGGTTTTATGGGAGAGAAAACAATTCTCGAGACCTAAAAGGAAAAAAATGGCAAAAGTTTGGAAGATGTGCAAGGCAAGACTTGAAGAGGCCACATCAAAGGGGTTGATGAAGCTTCATAGGGTGACACAACAGAGATTTCTATCTAAGGTAAACATCTTATTGATACTTATAATTATGCTTTGACTCATTCCAAACCAAAGTTGATTACTAAGCAACAGAATGTGAAGAGGTTACAGTGTTGACGTTATGTTAAAGATGTCTATGTATTGTGTTGCAGAGGTATCTACTGAAATGAGCATGCTATGCAGCAGAAACAAAAGTTCACCCTTGTCTTAAAAACGTGAGCAAAGTCAACTTGAAGATAAGCTTTGCTTCAACTCAAAAAATTTTAAGTTATACAAGTTGTTTTCACTAATGAACATTTGTTGTTTAAGCTTGATACACTGAGTTAAAACAACTAACTATGTTACATTATCCATTCAAGAAAACTTGCTTTATCTAGTCAAACAAACACACTATTTCAACTCACAATTTCAAGTCAAGATAACTTCAACTATATTCATACCAATTGCTATTTCAAGTTAGTGAGTGGGCTAATGTTTTTAAATTTTTTCTACTTAAATTCATTCCTCATTCCAAGACATGTCTTGTAATACTACGATAACAAGTCACTGTAGTGTCCAGTCTGCCCTCAGTCCAACATGAGAAGACAAAGAAGTAGAGCTGCCCCGAGGGCTTGTCAATCACGTTGAAGGTACAGGGTCCGTGTACGTTTTGATGGTTTGTTTATCCAAAGTGACAGAAACGAGAAAAAGACTTGTGTTTTGGTTTCGTCCTCCCCACCGCCGGGAGGATGCTTCGCTGGAAGTAGAGCGGGCAGTGGTTCAGGGAGACGAAACTTCAGTTAGCAGTTAGCTCGAATTCAGCCAGCGGTGCAAACTCCAGCACCGGGGTTCTGATCCCGGGGATCTGCCTCGACTCTCAGTCGGATCAGCTGTCGGTCCACAGGTTAGACCTAACTGGCCACGAGCCCGCTGTGACTCCCGGCGCTGGGGTTTGTGCTGGCTGAATTTGTGTTGTTACAGCTCCGCTAAATTCTGCCCCCCGGAGCCGCCGCACGCTCTACTCCTGGCGGGGTGGTCTCCTGCCCACGGGGAGGACGGGACGACGGTGCAGGTCATTTTCTCATTTCTGGCACTTTGACCAATAAACAAACTATCAAAACGTACACGGACCTACAGCCCCCGGTTAGTGCCATAATTAACAAACATGGCTAACGTAACGTAAACAAGGCCACACATAAAGATTATAAGATAATTGTGTTATTTTAACCCGCTCTCAAAGTTTCAGCAGTTTGGTCGAATTTTTGTGTTTTCTTGCCTTGTGAATTTGATAGTTTGGACCCAGTAGTAGAGGAGGAATGCTGCCCCCTATTTCTTTGGAGCATGTGGCCAGACATTACACATTGCACCTTTAGAATTGACAGAAATTTAGACTTATCGTCACCTAACCTGGTTGTATTTCAGAGGTTGATGATAATATATGTATTACATATATAATAAGAGTTCAAAGAGATGATTTATTCATTTGTATTATTGATTGTTTTTTTAATGTGTCAGTGCCATTACTACAAAAACATATACCATGATTTGGAACTCTTTCAGAAGGATCAAAAACCACAGCGGTCAAGCTGAGCTAGACAGGAGTGTCGGGTCTTCAGACGACTGCACAACAATAAAAACATCCTTTTTAAACCTGCAGATACGAGTAAAGGTGCACAAGTTTGAAGGTGAGGAAAAGCACAACTGTGCCTCTCATATTTATACTGGCAATCTGTGTAATTTTACTGTCAGGTCTGCTAGTTTAGTTACACAATCACTATCTGAGACTGCCCTCAGTAACGGGTGCGGTTGTTGAACAGGCTACGGCTTTGGGCAGGTCCAATGAGCAAAATTTAAATTATGTGAATGAACATAATACCTTAGGCTTCTTCATTAAAATGAAAGCCACTTTTTATACCCAGTCAAATATACATGTTATTATCAAAATATGCCAATTATTTTAGACACGGGTAAACCAATTAGAAAGAGTACTGTAGCACTGTTAATTGCACCTCTATAGATGTTTCAAGCAATTTCTACTTCTGGCAAAAACCCCAGTGACTAATATAAAATCTGATATTTTGACAGCTGTTGGCCAGCTGCTGATATGAGCTGAAATGTTGCATGCTTGAAAAATGAGCAATGCAGCAGCAGTTTTCTGCCCTGTGTGATTTGGTGTTGATATAACCTTTTGCAGTTTGAAAACAACTCATACGCCATAAACTAACTAATATGCTCCTGACAGGTATAATAATTTAAGTGGCACCCATACAAATTTGCCTCTTGAGGTGGAAATAAGGTGAAATTACAAAAATAAGCAAGCTTAGTGCGACATTATTCCTTTTTTATTTAGTTCTGTCATATAATATTTTGATAGCTTGAATTTATATAGGACTGGAATTAATATTTTTGAGTCCAAAACATTCGGCAAATCTGAAATGTTGTGTTAATAATGTTCATGAAATTCAGCATATTTTACTCTAACTTTAATTATGTCATATGTATTGTAAATTAATTGTTTGTGGTGTGAAAATGTGTGCTATTTAATCAGGGATGAACTAGGTATGATGGGCAAAAGACAAATAATCAGTACTTTGTAGCAAGACTATAATACTGTTGTGATTGTTGTAATAAACAGTGGTTAGTGTGTAATCATAAAGCAGGATTACTTTTCTAAACATGCTTGCTATTGAGTCTTTGGGAATAACTAGGTTTTGATTGCTGTCTAAGACAGGACAGACTGAATTCAGGAGTTGCAGCCAAACTAAAAATATGAGAGTAATATTAGACCTCAACATGTTGTTGTAACAAAATGGCAGGTGGTGGATGATTGAGGGCAGGTATGTGTATGTGTGCTCTTAGGATGTTTTTATTTTATCATAACACATTTTAAAAAATGCACTGTACATTAGTGTTTTAGAGACAATATGAAAATACATTATTATTTATTAAAATTAACATAATAATTAACATTCAACATTTAGGTTGAATTTGACAAGTTTGTTGTGAAATAACTACAAAATACATCTGCAATTATTTAATCACTAATGTATTTACACTATATGAGACTTACATGCTCATCACATGTGAATTGATTTTAGAAAAATTAGCCAAATGTGTCCCATTTCTCAGTCTTTCACTTGCAACCTGTTGCTCCTCCAATATTTACTGCAATGTATGGATTATGTTGAGGCATAATGATACATAATGCCTCCAACATGATGGCACAAGAGGCATTAAATCAATAGAAGAACATTTAATAAATCAAGATTTTATCTTGCACTATGAATTCATTAATATCCACAACTGATGTTGTGGAAATATAAAATGAAAATGTATGTAAAAATACTTCATTCAACATTTTTCAGGATATTTTGAAGACAGTTTGGTATAGGGCTAATGCATGTACTTGTAGGTGTTTTTCTTCACATTATGGTACATGACATAAAGACCAATATTATTGGTACAATGGAATACCATACTTTACACTAAATCACATAAATTATTGGGAACGCAGCATAGCTAATGCTGGATGCTAACTTGGTGGGATGTTGTGCAGTGCTTGTAAATCAGTGTCCAGTGACATTTTAGACTGAAAGAACAACATTTATTTCAACATGTTCTCATCCTAACTCGTCACATACAGCCGCTTTGTCACACCCCTTGGCATCACTTTAGGATTAGGCAACAAAACCACTATAGTTAGGTTTAGGAAAGAAATACATGGTTGGGCTTAAAACTACTACGTTTGTACAGTGAAAATGACACTGAATGTTGTGAACATGGGGCACAAACGAACAGCTGATTGTAACTTGATGCATGGGACACGAACAGCGGTCTCCTGGATGAAAGCCTTGCCATCCACCTCCACTTCCGCTTGCCTGGTGTGTCTCTTTTGCTCTTTAAACTACGTCACCACACTCCCGGAGCACTTTCTCAGAGTGTTTACTGTGGCCGCGGATGGGTTAGTTAATGGAACGCCCGGTACATTTCATACCGGCGCTAAAGGGTGCCGTGTGTGGTGGTACTGAGCCCCGACAGCCGTGACAAAGCCTCGGTATTTAACGCCCTGGCTGGTTTCACTCAGAACAGTTATACTGCCAGCTTTGAAATTTTACTTACTTATTAGTCTCTCTCTCTCTCTCTTTATTTTTTGTGAATCAACACTGTGGATATTTGTTTTTAATCCTTTAGGCCACTCTTAGTTTTGCTCATCAGACTGTAATACTATCTACACAAACATATACTGTAGGTAGACTTACTTTGGCTAAAATGCTAAAAAGGTTTAGCTTAAAGGCTAAAAAGGCAGCCAACCTAATCCCAGGCTATCTCAGATAGAGCTAATGGCTGGGTTTCCATGGTAACGCACTATCACATCTGCTGACAACTGACAAGTGACTCAATTTGTGGTTTAAGATGAGCAATGAGAGTGGAAGTTCAAGCAACTCCTTGAAAGTATATATATTATTTTCTGCTATTGCCTCACTCTTCCTTTAATTTGTAATCTAATCCTGCAAGGCACACAGATACCCAGTGCCCAGAGTGCATCGTCGCCTACTCAAGATAGTCAAGGACCACACAGCTTTGTGCAAATGCTGAACTTAGATGTTTATCTGAAGTCTGTTTATTAGCTCTAAGCCATAGTCGGAGTCCATTTTGTTAAACTAGCACCAGTGAAGTCGGTACACAATTAGGAGTCAAGGCAGTGGCTGTTTGTTTGGCTTCTCTTTTGCTTTGTGAAACTGTGCAAACTGTGAAAGTGTAACAACACTTTGCAGTGGGAACCAGTGAATTTTATCACTCCAGTTATAAAATAGCTTTGATGGAGTTATGTTGTTGTTTCAAGTCTGTTTTTTTTTTTGAGGGACAGAAGGGTGAGTGAGGATAAATGGAAAATGTTTCGAAGGGCATTTGTTAAAGACCACAACAAAGAGCATTTAAACCATGACAGCAAGCTATGTTAATTTGTTTGCTTTTTTATATTGGTGTTGTGTATTTCCATTCATATATTTCTACAATTCATGTCTGGATTTTAAGAGTAAATCCCACTTGCATATAATTGGCGCTTTTAGCTTTTACTGTCAGTAAGTATGATGTTTTTGTCCACACCTTGTGTTTCAGTTCTTTATGGGTTGTCCACCAATAAGAAGCGTTTTCTGTTTATTTTCATCACTTTCTTTCTCTTCATAGAGATCTTTTTTCTGTCATGTATTATTTTTTGGTCATGATTACAAATGAAAAAAGTACAGTTCCGCTGTTTGACTTCCCCCTAGGTCAAGAAAACATGTAAAGTGAGTAAACTCATGGTGGAATGAGGCTAATAACAGGAAGCAGTTGAGATTTATTAGTCATGATAGAGTCTATCCCTCTTTCTCAGTTTCTCTACATTGCCGGCAGCTCCAGCCTTCTGTGAATGTGACTGGTCTCTTCTTAAAATCTTTGTTTTTATTTGTTTGTCAGGCAGCATATTCTCACTACCCTGTTCAACTTGGTTGACAGATGCAGATATTGATTTCCATCAATTTCATTGGTATTTTGTCTAAAAACACACATTTTTTGCTTCCCAAAAGCACAAGACTTAAACCTGCAGTAGGCAGAATGTTTTTGGCATCACTGGGCAATATAATAACATTTCAGCATATTGTAATTCTTGTACATCTTGTAGCGTACAGTTTAGCTGGAAAATGAGAAAGTTTGCTACGGCTGGTGGGCGGTGCTTGGTATTTCCTCAACTGATCTCAAGCTGCTGGCTGCCAGGTCACAAACTTTCTCATTTTCCAGCTAAACAGTACACTACAAGATGTTTCTGAAAACATTTGAGGTGAGAAATAGGCATTACAGTAACAGAATATTGATTCATATTTGATCAGCGCTGCCTAGTTTGACCGTTTGATCGGAGTTGGTGAGTGATTGACAGCTGCTCAGAGACGGCAGGCGCCAGCTCAGCTCTGATTGGTTGTTTTCCTCCAGTCTGAAAAATCTTGCAGATGCCGTTAGGAGCACCGGAGGACACCGGAGGCACATGATTTTTTTTCAGATTACCTGTCTCATGCATTACTGTCAGGATATAGTGACCGTTTTATAAAAAATAACTTTTCTTAATCATATTTGCTCCATTTCTACCCACTACAGCTTGACAGGTGAAAATATACAGGAGGTAAAACAACCAGAACAATAGTGACATCTGCTGGATGCAGATTTTAAATCATAAGTCAAATTACAAGGGTGCCTTATTGTAAGTTAACTGAAAAACAGAATCATTGGCTGAACTTGTTTTCTCTCCTTTTTATTCCTCTTTTCATCTGACATAAACAAACATAACATCAGAAAGTACAAAACAAAAGCATGTTCATTTCACATTAGCACTCACTTGGCAATGTAAATTGTACATATCAATGGCAACATTCAGAATAAATACTGTGCAGCATCTTAATTCTTAGCCGGACTTTTATCTTTACAATGCCTTGTCAAAACAGAAAAATGGCAGCTGAAATATCATAATTCATTGTGACATATTACAATAGATTAAACCCAGACATTCTGGCAACAATAAAAATTGCACTTATAACTCTTATTTTCGCTCTGTTAGAGTTTTCAAAATATTTGTTTAAATCCTTTACAGTTATTTTTTGTTTAAAATCAGCTGAATATCAAACAAAGCAGCCACCAGTCATCACATAGTGTCAGCTGGCTAATAGTTGAAGACATGGAGACTGTCTGATATCAAATTGAAAGAAATAAGCGGCATTAATGAGGCTTATGTTAAATGTCTTGCCTAAAGTGAGCACGACTGTCATCTGTGGGCTGTTTAATGTCGATGCACAGTGCTTCCATGTGACAGCAGTCAAAGTAAGTCCAAGAAGTTGGCTACTTCTGTGTCCACTTCCAAAAAGTAGCTCACAAGATGTTTCATCTAAATAAACATGATTGGGATGAGGGATTGAGATTAGTCCTGTTTGTGCTGGGATCAAGCATTCATTCTCAGTCCACAGCTTTAATCAAGCTTTGATTCTCAGAAGTTTTGTGAACACAAAACGATCACGGTCTTTCTTGCATGTTGGTCCAATATGGCCCTTCGAAAATAAATAAGAGATTCTCTGGTGGCCCCTTTAAATGTCAGTCTCTTTCAGTCCATAGCAGTCTGCCAGATCATAAAACTGATAACTGCTCTGCTCACAGGAGTTGTAAATCCCCATAGAGACTGTATCTACTATATCAATCCGACCCGCTGCAGGTGTGGTTCCTTTTCCCGGCCCTCCTTTGATTTTATTTGACAGATTGTTCACTTTCTCTTTGAGCTGGAAGGACGATTTTTGCAGTGGTGGAAAGAGACTCCATCTCTTGAAACCTAGCGAGTGCCCTTTTCCCTTGTGTAACAAAGAGCTGCCACAGGATTCGTGCACAGCGTAGCCGGGCTTACAGTCTCCCTTCTGATCCCTTGTCATTCCCCTGACAGCCGTCCGCCACCTCTGGTCATAGAAGCGACGCAGGACCCTCTGTCTTTGGTAACACTGGCACCTGAGGAGCCGAGTGAACGCCCGCTTGAACTCTTTGCTGGAGCAGGGGTAGATCATGGGGTTGATGCAGCTGTTGAAGTAGCCCAGCCAGAAGACCACCTTGAACACAGTTTCGGAAGGCTTCAGCGCCGGGAAGAAGGCACCTAAATGGAGAGGGAGCCATAAGATGGATTTGTGAGGAGACATGCAGTACATGTAAATGCACAGTACAAAAAAATTCAAGAACATTTTCACAAATTATATTTCTAAATCAAGAACAGTTGAAGCAAAATGTAGGTACAGTAAGAGAAGTTCTATTATAATTTATTACACGGCTTTGTTGAATACTCAATTCTGATTCGTTAATCACAGCGTCTGTTATTCCTTTATAGCAGACCGTTGCTATGTATAACAGACCGTTGCAATGGGCGCAGTTCTGATGTCGGACTCTGGCGGACCATTGTTGTGTCAAATTATTGATTTCTTAAGTAAGTAGCCGTGTAATAAGCGGGATAATTTACAGCTAGCGGGTCATTATTGTGAAATAAACCCCTTCAGGGCCAGACCACAGCTTCACGTCAGGGTTCTGCATAACTCTGTCGGGGTTTATTTCACAACAATGACCGGCTCACTGTACATTATCCCTTACTTATGTGTACTAAATGCAATGCTAAATATCAGATCAAGATTTTGGCAAAAGGATGCCATTTTTGTAAATCTAGAATTTAATCAGTTTAAAATATTTAATAGATAATTAATTGGAATAATTGGATCTTAACAAATCAATGTTACAAATAGTTTGTTTTTTAAATGGTTTATGTTTTAAAGGAACAATAGAGGAAAGCATTGATAAAGTGAACCTGAATCTGAAACAAACATTAAGTGTATGTGCAGCTGTATTATGCTTATGCTACATATATACATTTTTCATCCCTCTGACAGTAGGGTATTCACAGCATTATTTTGTGATGATTTATTGTGCAGCAGTAGCCGTGGCTCTGACATTTTGTGACATTTTATTAATGGGGACAGATATTTACAGAGCACGTTTCAAACACAAGCCCCAGCAAACACAACTCTCTTTGTGATGCTTTTGCTCGAGTAGAATATGTCATGATAAGACTTTTTTCTTATTAGTGCTAAGTACTTAAATTATTTCTTGAATGATTTTAATTGATGCGCATTTGTCTACGTTAACCAGAGTGCTAACAACATGAAGGGGATTTAAATGTTCCTGTGGTGTATAAGGATAAGGTAGAATATACACATTGATTCTACATGTAATGCATGGACACTGCCTTGGCTGGTGCACAGGTTCATTCAAACCATGTCTTTGTCATTAGTATTGGTATGATGGAAAATCCTGCCATGGACAACTTTAAATATTCTCTTTATCAGCTTTCTTTGGGATCAGCTAAGACTCTTTCTAGGACATTAATTGCCTAAAGAAAAAAAAATTAAATTGAGGCGTTCTTACATGTAACATTACAGAATGGTAATTTACCATTAATTAGATAAAAAAGATTTGAGTTAAAAGTTCAGTTTTCTTTCTGCTTACTATCAACCCAAACCCTAGCTGCTTTGTTCATTTTATCATACTTGCTTTGGCAATTTTTGGTATGACCTCAGCTTGAATTTAACACAGTTGTTGACCCTGGACACAGAGGCAACATAGTGCTGGACTGCTTGGGCCCAGAAGTCCGTTTTCATTTCAACTCTGCTAGTACAATGTGGAAACATACAAAATGGCTTGTATGTGATTTTCAAAGTACTGGTTTCATGCTGTTTTGACATCAGCTACCAATAACATACTGGACACTTGATTGTACCATTTGGTGCCTTCAAATGGGGTCGTGTTTAACGTGTTCACGAGAAGAGTCCATATGAACGCCCCACCTCTAGTGGTATTCATGACCTCGTAAGTTGAAAGTTTCTGAAAGTTCACGAGTTGTGACGTGTTTGTTGACGTCGTCAGAAATGGCGGAGGCCATAGAAGTTCATTTTTGGCGCATAATAAGTTAATATATTTTAATTTTAGTCATATATTGTTTTTCTTCATAATTTTATGTCTGAGGAAAATGTTGATATTCCCAATGGCCTCATTTTTTTCCTCTGCCATTATGCCTTTGCATTTCCTGCATTATGTTACCCACTTGCCAGCTTGCTAAATTGTTAGCCTCTGTGGCTTCTAGACGCCGACAGTAACGTTAATATTGCCGTTGCTTAGCAGTGGTGTTCTCACGACTTATTACATTGTGTACATGACTTCCCATGTCGTAAACACAAGCTCACGAGTTTCATTTGAAGGCACCAATTTACTCAGAGACAAAAAAACTGTAATATGAAACAGTTCTCTCTCTCTCTCTTTCAACTTCTCCTGAACAGTATTGTGTGTGTAGCATCTGCTACCTGCCTCTTACTTTGCTTTCATTTCTGTTAAAAGACTCAGTGTAAACCAGTCCTGGCTCAACGCGGTTAAAGGTTAAGATGAATAAAATGATTAAAGGAAGCGATGTTCTCCACTGATTCTTCTCAATGAAATGACATCATCTTAAACGCAGACAGCAAGTGATTCACCACTCTGACGCACTACCACAACACCATGAAAACAGGTAATGTCTTTTAGATCTCTTTTTGTTTTATTGCCTTTTAGATAACAGTATATTTTTAGTCTGATGTCGGCAAGATGCAGACTGCCCAGACAGCCGTATGTTTACGACCTATATAGTATATAGTATAATACACACTGTGAGGGAGCTCTACTCACTCCCCCACAAGTCAGGTGAAAATCTCCTTTATTTATCAGTTTAGTTGAATATTTGGTTTTGGGTTATGTGACATGTGTTTATCCTCTAAAAGTAGGATCCACTTCTATTTTTATCGCTTATTTTCTATTGCAACCATTATTGTAACACCAACAAATTACAGACAAAACAACAGGTTGGTGATTATACTGTATTTTGAACATTTCACCCAGTTAACCCTCAACCTCCATCCGTATCCCACTCACCCCTCACTCCACCCCTCTCAAGTAGGATCCACTTCGATTGATTAATACATTTGATTCATTCAGTATGTTTTAAATCAAGTATTTGTTTTATTGTTTCTTGTTTGCTTTGATTTCTAATCATTGTTCTCTTCGAGCGCCACTTCCTGATTGAGGATGATGCTCTCATGAACACGCGCACATGAATGCACCTTGCTCCACCAGGTGTTGCCAATGTGGACTGTACCAAATGGCCTTGGGATGTGGGATGAAGCAATGGGTTTTATTTATGTATTTCTTTATACGAGCCTTAGAAAAATTAACCTTGGCTTGAACAGTATGCTGTAGAGTTATTGTATCTTAATGCCCCAAATGGAAAGACTGATATTACTAACAATCTTAATAGCTTTAATTATCTGCTTAATTTTACCCTTGTTAGCGATGTAGTTCTGACCAGGAAGTATTTAAAGCTATTGTTTGAGTCATTCAACAGTTTGTCTGTTTGCTGGGGACCCCTCCTTTATGTCAGTGAGTTGCATTTGTTTTTTGTATTGATGTCTTTAGTTCTATGTATATTGATATTACAGTAAGAAACCGTAAAAAGCAGAGCTCTGAACCAATTCCCCAACTGTTGTGCTCATTTTGGCTCTCTAAACCTCCCAGATCTGCTGGCTCACATGTTGATCTACAGAGTTTTAAATTGCTCATCCTAACACACACACACACACAAATGTAAATGTTGTGGGTTGATGACCACATTAAACTCAAGGTAATTATTTCAATCCATCTGAGTATAATTGCAGTAACATTAGAGTTTATTATGATATTAATCTCAGTACATTTCGGACACTAATGGACACTAATTCCTTATTCATACATTTACTGCAAAACAATTACATCTCCATCAGACCAAGTGTATTGTGTCAATAGTCCTTGTATAGAATGCACAATATACTTTAAAACAAAGAGGCCACAATAAATTATAATAGTTGGAGGCTTGAAACATGTATGACCATGTGCCTTTATGCTGGCTGGATTTATGTCTGCAACAAATAAAGGAAAACCAGCCAATTATAGCATTGTTGAATAATTCATACTAAAAAAGTTAACTCTATATTCCCTATGTGTGAAAGGCTACTTCTCTTTATTCCATCCGTTTTTGGTATTCATTAGTCTGGGGCACTAATATAAGCAGATCGTGTCAGGTTCCTCTCTGGAGCTTCAGATGAGTCAGACTACTTCGTCTAGATTTGCATCATCGCAGAGAAAGCACCTGATTGGCACAAGAGGTGCTAAAAGTACATGTCTGCCTCTCGACAAAAGGTTCCTCATTAATGTTTTGTCTCAACGACGTACCAACATAAATCTGTGTAAGTATGGGTAAGCAGGGCTAGGAATTATAGGTTGTGACTATTCCAAACTCGTCAATCAGTGATTTAGGAAACAAACAGCAACCACCCATGTGGGTTAATCCATAAAACAGGGTAACACTTTATTGATCCCTATGGGGGCTTGTTGTTTTAAACTACTCCCTCCAGGGAGGTGAAAGTTCAGGGTCAGGTTACAGAACAGCATGTCTGAGGGGTTTCTGCTGGACAGATGGTTTCCAGCAAGGACCCTAAATTCCTACGAGTTCTGAGATCTATTAACAATCACATTATATCCTTTAACACACTGTGGTCAATATGGTTTTGTGTAGAATCTAAACTTTAGATGATAAAGGTGTTCTTGGTGGCCTGGCACTTTTTATCATGCAAATTAGAGGCCGCTACGATCTACCAGGTATCATAAATATGAAACAACTTAAGATATCACCAGACATATTTCTCTACGATAATTACTCCGTTTGGCAGAGCTCCCTGTTTTGTTTTTCCTTCTGAATACTGATTTTTAGCAGAGTGATCATGGACTCTTTCAGACTCGAGATCCTGGGTAACGTTTCCCAAAAGCAGGCTGTATAATGTGATCACAAAGGGCATCATATGATAATGAAAATGATATGAGAGATTGTCAAAAATCAGCTCAAAACGCATGGCCTCAATGTGTGTAATACAAGATCGTGCATAAAGATGTTATGCTGATATGATAATGTATGTAATGTGATGGCGTATTGTTTTTTACTAACAACTCACTCATTCTTGCCTTTGCTAATTTTCCATCACAAGAGGAGATTGCATCTATCTTAGATTCCTGGATACAAATACACTTGCCCTTTTAACTCCCATTGAGTGACTTAAGTGATGAGCAGCTCCCACTTCATTTCTCCCAGCAGGCTTTGCTGTAATAATTCCATTCAATAAACCTGTAGGTGCACCCAGAACGAGAGTGCTGTAAGTGCTGGTACCTGGTAAGACACTTGCCATTTGTTCATAATGGCTTTCACAATCAATTATGTGAAATATACGCTGAATTAAAATTCATGAGGTCACTATAAGTGTGTGTGCGCGTGTGTTGTCAATACTAGGCTATTACTTTCTGTAAGTGCATGTTCCATACTTCAGTTTGATTTATGTATAATCCATAATGACTTCCATTGGTCATCCCTACTGAAGGGCCTTTTCAACCATCTAGTGATTTTCCATACCTCATCCTTTTAATGCTGTGGTCAGTTTAAAAGCTGCTCTTAACATTAACACCTAAGTCTTTAGTCTTCGGTGTGAATAATCTCACATTTTCAAGACTTCCAGGTAGAATTTAGTGTTATCATTTATCTGTGACTGTTTCCCTGCTACAAATGTAGACCATGAAACAAAACAAGTAGCCCACTGGAAATGGTAGCAATACTTGGAATGGGCAGCTGTGATGGCTGCAAGATGCTGGGAGCATTTAGTTTTAGAGTGCTTATTAGTGAAGAATGTCAGTTTATTATGACTGCTGTTTAAAAAATGTGATATTAGCCATCTGAAAAAAAAGGCTCTCAGAAAATTACAGGCATGACAACAAGCCAAATTAATGGTCACGTTGCAGATTTGATTTTCTGACCAAAATGTTTTTTTATTACAATCTTAGTTTTGATCCATTCCTTGCATAGCTCTTAGAATAAACAGCGAATGAAATCCACCATGTGCCATTTTCTGTGTTCTCTTATGCCTCAGTCTTACTGTACATGTTTTTGTAGTTGATGTTTTCTTAAACTGTAGTTTATTGATTTAATACTGGCAGTTGTATATCTTATAAATCTAGTGGTTCTCAGGAGGAGCTGCAGGCTGAAAAAGTTGAATCACTTCAAGTGCAAATGCATTATTTTCTCACATTAAAATTAATTGGCAAGAAAGCCTCTCACATCACTGCAAACTAGGGCTGTGTATTGGCAAGAATCTGGCAATACGATACGTATCATGATACAGAGGTTACCATTCAATATATTGCAATATGACTAAGGCGATATATTGTCATATTTTTAATCTAATTTTAGGAAAACTGTTGGTATAAAGAACACACTGCCATATATATATATAAAATCTGAGTATAAAAAGTTTACTTTTTTATGCAATTTGCATTTATCACAGTCCCTGTAACCAACATCATAGCACTACTTTGAGAGGGCACACTGAGAGGATGCATCTCTTTTCAAATGAAATGAAGTATTGATTGAGTCAATCTTTGCATGTAAATTATTATTTAAAAAGTGTTTTCGAGAATCGATACAGTATCTCAAAACATAACAATGCCATATTTTATTTTTGTCGATATTTTCTTACACCCCTACTGCAAACGATTCACCACATTATCAGCTTAGGTGTTGCATCATACATTCAGTTACTTCAAGGAATTTAATGTGCTATAAATTACAAGAATTTCTTTGATGTCCTTGAGAATAACGAATTTGACAGGGAGCATAGCTTATATGAAATTACACCATCTGTATCCTGTAGTAGCCTACTCCTAAATGTGACAGAGTGCAATAAGGGCACACTTTATGCTGGACCACAGCAGGGAGCAGAAATATAATAAAAAGTTATAAGACATACCCATCGGCAGAAAGAAGAAAAAGGGCAGCCAACACAGGATGAACATCCCCACGACGATGGCGAGGGTTTTAGCAGCCTTCTTCTCTCTGGAGAACTTCATCAGCCGCACCGAGAGAGAACTTCTAAACGGATGGTTCTTGTTGCTTTTGGAGCTGCTCGGACGCGCGTCCTCCAGCACGCTGCGACAGTGTATCCGGAGGACCACTTCCATCGACTTATTTCTCTCCCTCTTCACGCCCGCTTCTAGGCTCTTAGTAGTCCTGCGGGCCACCACGTAGACCCGAAAGTACATGATGAGGATGACCATGAGCGGGAGGTAGAAAGAGAAGAGGGAGGAGAAGAGCGCGTAGCCGGGCTCCTCTGTGATGCTGCAGATCCTGTCGTCCACGGGCGGCGGCTCCTTCCATCCCAGCAGCGGTCCGACAGAGATGACCGTGGAGGACACCCATACCAGCACCAAAATAGCCACTGCCTTCTTCTCTGTCATGATAGTTGGGTATTTCAGGCAGTGCTTGACACCTATGTAGCGGTCGATGGAGATGACGCAGAGGCTGAGGATGGACGCGGTGCAGCAGAGCACATCCACCGCTGCCCAGATGTTACAGAACACCCGGCCAAACACCCAGCATCCCAGAACCTCCAGAGACGCAGAGAAAGGCAGCACGATGATGGCCAACAGCAGGTCTGCCATGGCTAAGTTGACAATGAAGAAGTTGGTGACGGTCTGCAAATGTTTGTTGCACACAACAGACAGGATGACCAAAATGTTCCCAACAATTGCCACCGAAATAAAGACGGAGAGAAAGATCCCAACCCCGACGACCCGCGAGTCCATAGTGAAGTTCGGGCATGTCGTGATGCTGTCGTTTGGAAATATTTGGTCCAGAGCAGATGCGTTAAAAGCTTCAGCAAAATACATCCCATAGTTGCTTTCGTTCCTCAGGTTATCTGTCATTTTTGAAACGCCATAAAGAGAACTTTAGAGTGAGTTTTCTAAAGAAAGCAGCGCGTCTTCAGTCTCTCTTTCCAGTGAAGCGGTCGTAGTCCAGGTCAAGCGAGTGATATTTAATAATAAAAAGAACAACGAAAAGTCAATATAACAACAGGCAAATGCATGCATGATTATGAAGCAGCTGTTTTGGGGGGAAAAAAAGAAGAAGAAATATTCTCACTCAAAAAACAATTGAGGTTTTGACCCTGGAGGAAGTATCATTTAGATATACCATAAAAATAAGACCAAAAAAACAAACAAATAGGCTATATTTAGCTGCATTTCTTCCTTGCGATGGTTTTCCACTGGTGGCATCCTTTGTAACAACTCCCCGATCACAGAGTCAGAGCTGGTAGAGCAGGTCTGAACCTGCAGCTCCACCCACACGTCACATCTACTGTTGCGTTCACAGTCTCCAAAACACAGCGTCACTTTAAATGTGGGCACGAACTGAAACTGCCTTGCCACTTTTTTTTTTTTACTTCTTTATTTGAGTTATTTTCATTAACAGGTGATAAATGTCTACGATTTTATCTTTTATAGTCTCATAATCTTAAAACGCCCTCATGGAATAGGCTACTACTACTACTACTACCCGAAACAACCTCTCATCCATCCTGCAGAGACAAGACAAAGCAGCATCAGTCAGATCATGTAAACCCCCACCGGGCACCCGACAAGTCAGCTCTGACCACTGCAGTGAAGAAGTGAGTGCCTCAGGGCTAAAAAGCTGTGAAGTCTCCCAGTCTGCAGCTGCCATCCCCAGGCCTTGCGTGTGAATAGCTTAAGCAGAGGGACAGGCCTGTACAAACCACCGGGGAGCCTTGCAGGAGAGGAAAGGTCAAAAGACAAAGTCACAAAGAGGACAAACAATCCCGGCATGGGAAAACATCAGCCCAGTTGTGTTGTGATATCCAGCTTCATGGGTGGAAATAACAGATTTAGGCCTACATTTACTGTACTTTTTTTTGAATATGTTTTAAAATAGGAAATTTTTACTTTTACTTATTATTTATCACAAGTGTACTTTGCTACATTTCATCAGTTACAAAAGTAAAAAAACGTGAAAAAGTTTTGATAAACTGAGAATGGAACAGAAAAGAAAGAGATAAATCAGCAGCTGCAGCAGAGAAGAAGCTGCAGGTGTGTCTGCGGCCGCAGGAGGGCAGCAGAGCGCCAGAAAAGAGACGCTCCCCACTCCGGAAATGATACCTTATAAACATTTGCGCACGGTTTGCGCATGGTTTGCGCAAGGCTCGAGTTCACGGCCGGAGCTAGCGCTTCAAGCCCCATCAAATTAAGGACCACGAAAGGGCCTAAAGGGTGCGGTTATTAGCGTTATTGTAGCCTAACGTTACCTCGGCATAGTTGAAAACATGTCGCATCTATCGTAATTAATGACTGACTATCTGGGGAGAATGTTAAGTGAAACATGCACGGTGTTCGTGACCTGGAACAGCACCGTTATGGGCAAGCTGGGTTTGGCTAACATGCTAAATGCTAACATGCTAACGTGGCTTCTGCTTCACTTAGGAACTTCTACCTTCGTGTTGAGGTGTGTGAGGACTTTCTGCTGTTTGAGACTGATGGAGCCTTGAAATGGGGGTTGTGTTTACCGTGTTCACGAGAAGAGTCCATGTGAATTCCCCCCTCTCTTGTTGTATTCACGACCTGGTAAGTGGAAAGTTTCTGAAAGCTCCGAGTTCACGAGTTTGTGTTTGTTGATTCTGTCAGAAATGGCAGAGGCCATGGAAGTTCATATTTCGGTACATAATAAATGAATATATTGTAATTTTAGTCGTAGTTCCTAGTAACTTTATAATATGTCTGAGGAAAACGTTGATATTCCCAACTACCTCATCTTTTTCCTCTGTCATTATGCCTTTGCATTTACTGCATTATGTTACCCACTTGCTAGCTTGCTAAATTGTTAGCCTCTGTGGCTTCTAGATGTTGGCAGTAACGTTAATATTGCCGTTGCTTAGCAGCGGTGTTCTCACGACTTAACCACTTGAACACAAAGAATATTACGTGTACAAGACTTCCCATGTTGTTATCACCAGCTCACGACTTTCATTTGAAGGCACCATCCCTGATGTCTAACAACCTCATTCAGCTCAAAACGGTTTGAATTTCAGGAGTGCAGTGGGGCCAGAGAGGCGAGTGGACTGGTCATACTGGGACATAGAGGCCGAGTGGACTGGTTATGCTTTGAGAATGAACGAGTGGAGAAGCTGAATATGGAGCAGATTGTGTTGGACTTCCCGGTGCCGTCGGGACAGGTGAGTACAACAACAACACACTGCTGACTGACTCTCCAGATGAGAACTTCGTTGCCTAGCAACGCTGTGCGCTTCGTGATAACTGTGCAGCCTCCCCTTTTGCTGTGTGTAGTGGCTGCATCCGCTATGGAGTTTATATTATTTACATGTCCACGTTGTCTGATTTGCGGATGTTTTATTCTACTGTTGATTCTAAAAGATGTTTCATCCGCCATGGTGTCCATAGCTCGTTTCATTTATTCTCGATTTTTGTTTAATTGTCTGAGATTTGTCTAGTGAGGCTACACTGAAGAAGGCAGTTGTATATTTATACGATTGATAGTCATTTGTATGCACAGACTGCAGACTGCCTGTCTGTAGGTTTGGACAGAAGGGGTATTGTTACTGATGTTGTACTTGTGTTTGTTAATATTTAATGCGATCTATTTTGGAGCCTAAAGGTGTTATTTGATTTAACAGTAGTAGGCCTTTATTATCATTTACATCATTTTTACACAAGTACTTTTACTTTAAATTAATTTAAAGTAATAGTATTTTTACTTGAGTACAATATTCTAGTGGGCTAATCTTTCCACCTCTGAGCTCCATCTTTTTATATGTATGCTGGACTTCTAACATGTTATGTTGAGTAATCAAAGATATTCTATCAGCCATGTTGACCCAATATTACTGTATCCGAGAGGTGAAGCCAATTCCTGATTTACAGAAGACTTTAGTACTATAGTCTCTGCTGAGACTGGACTACTGTTGCACACATTATACTGATTGTTCCCTGCTGATTGTGGTTTGGACATCATCTCATGTTATTTGATTTGGAAGGAATTGACGTAATTACCTGAGCTTGAGCGTACACATTGCAGTTTCTTGCAAATTCACCTGCAAACTATTCTAAATCAGTTACTGTAGTAATAAGCAGTGTTGGTGGATAGCCAGACATGTTTTATTTGAGGACAAACTTGGGTGAAACTTGACTGGTTTTCATATTGCACAAAACAGCCAAGCACCAAAGAGCTCCACTAAGGTCCACGAGTGTGTTTCACAAAAGTTAAAGAATATTCTGTCACTTTTTGCGTCCCCATCTATATCTTCTTCTTAGTTTTATTGCTTAAAATAAGTGTAAAAGTGTATAGCCATATTGGAGATATATGCTGTTTCATGTGTAAACTGAGACAGTTTCGAGTGGACAGACATATATTGATCCTCTTTTATCACTTATTTATGGCGAGTATTTTATGTATGGCCATGAAGAGCACTTTAATGATGTGGTGAACAGGTCTATAGTAGCCTATTGTTGAAGTGTTCTGTTGTTGGTGGTGGTATAGTTTAGTTGGTTTATCTGACGTTTGCTGTACGGCACATGATGACTTTCCCAAAGGATTAATAATTATCTATCGTGTGTCCGAGTAGTTCAAAAAGCGTTAGGCTCTAATGCTGATTACACACCAGCAAACAAAATTACTGGATGGATGAAGAATGGAGACAACTTTGCCAGTCTTGGATCCTAAAAAATTAGTGCAGCAAAACATTTTAAATTTGGCCTGAAAACATCAATATTGGGCCAGTTCATATTGGGCCAATGTTTTTTTTATTTTTTTATTTTTGCTTTCTGCAATATCTGTAAATGGCAGACTGAACGTCCATGAAGCCAACCGCTGTGCTAGTTTGGCTGTAAAGCACACAAGATATATTAGCAAACTAGGTCTAATATAGAGTCAGTGCTCTGGCTGTGGGTAGCAGCACTTCTGTTTCGAGTCACGGTGAGTCTCCTCAGCTGTCAGAGCACATCCTCATTATTGGATTTATAAAAAAAGCTACAACCTCATCCAGCCCACCTGCTCCTCCTCATGAGAGGGCTAAATCTGCTGTCATGCAGAGCTAACTTTAGGCCACACCATACAGGAGAGCTTTTTCGATGGCACACAGTATGAGCTTGTCAAAAACGGGTATGTTTCAGATATTTATGTATGGGATGAATTGGAGTTTAGAGGTCGCTGATGTTATAATGTTCTTTAATAGAGCATTTAATGCGTATGTCCACTGATCCTTCCACTCCTGACTTATTATTTTCTGAATTTATTATTTCAGCTAGTTGAAATGAAACACTGGATATGTTCCAAATCGCATACTTTTTCTTTTTACTTTTAATACATACTGCAGCTGCTCTAACAAAGTACGTACTGTTGCATGCAGTATGCATACATTGGGACATACTACTCCGTCATAACATTGTGCCTTGAACTTTGACCCTCTTGCTCATATATCTGCTCCACAGAGGATTGTGGGTTTAGAATAGCCAGAAAAGCATGCTGGCTTGCATACTGCAAAATGCGACCGGATGCAGTAGGACATCCTGGTATTTTTTGCATACTGCATTTGACATACTATGTATTGGGACATACTAAATCTTTTTCTGGCATAATAAATATTAGGATAGTATGGGTATTGGAATGCACAGAATGACTGACTTAAACTTGCAATATCTGATTTTTTTTTGGCCGATTGGTGGCAGCAGAAACAAGTTGTGAACACAACACTGATATATCATCACCTTTTGAGTTGATATGGCGAATTTGTTAGAGACAGATTCAGGTGATAATTTTCTGTATGTTCATCACTACAAGCAAAGCATTTCACATTGTAACTTTGTTTTCACATTGCAATTTCATACATTGTTAATAGGGCTGTCAATTGATTAAAATATTTAATCGCGATTAATCGCATGATTGTCCATGATTAATCGCACATTTTTATCTGTTCAAAATGTATCTTAAAGGCAGACTTGTCAAGTATTTAATACTGTTATCAACATATGAGTGTGCAAATATGCTTGCTTTGTGCAAATGTATGTTTGTATTTATTATTGGAACTCAATTAACAACACAAAACAATGACAAATATTGTCCAGAAACCTTCACAGGTACTGCATTTAGCATAAAAAACATACTCAAATCATAACATGGCAAACTCAAGCCCAACAGGCAACAACAGCTGTCAGTGTGTCAGTGTGCTGACTTGACTATGACTTGCCCCAAACTGCATGTGATTATCATAAAGTGGGCATATCTGTAAAGGGGAGACTCGTGGGTACCCATAGAACCCATTTTCATTCACCTATCTTAAGGTCAGAGTTCAAGGGATCCCTTTGAAAATGGTCATGACAGTTTTTCCTCGCCAAAATGTAGCACAAGTTAAGTTCTAAGTTAGTTAGGTGTAAGATATTTAGCCCCCTTCTCAACAAGCTAACATGACATGGTTGGTACTAATGGATTCCTTAGCTTTTCTAGTTTCATATGATACCAGTATCTTCACTCTAGCTTTAAAACTGAGCCCGCTACGACCTAAAAATCGCCAGTTGCGTTAATGCGTTAAAGAAAATAGTGGCGTTAAAATGAATTAGAATTAACGCGTTATCTCGTTAACTTTGACAGCCCTAATTGTTAATATAGGTTAAAGCCTCTTTAAATTCTGACTCTCTGCTCTAAGGGTGTTTGAGAGTGTTCAAAATCTATATTGGGCTAATTGTGTTCGACCAGTAGCCCCTTCTATTTATAGTCATCCGCTTTTAGGACAGTGCACCAGGACAATGTTCCTAAATGTACAGCTAATGCAACCGTTGTTTTTTTGGGGGGACCAAACAGTGGAATGCACTTCACGAGTATGTGTTTCACTTGCTGAAGACCAGGCTAAAGGCAAAAAGACTCCAAAACAAGCAAGATGTTTAGCTGGCTGCTGTACAAGTCTTGCAGACGACACCAAGTGTTTGCTAATTTCTATGGCACTGCAGGTTGTCATCGATTGCAAAGAATTGCAACAGTTTACTTTAATTTTCCTATGCACTGTGGACCTCTTAAATTGAGTGAATACATAATAAAAGTGCTCCACTGTTAATCTGATGTTGACGTGAAGCCAACAAATTAAAGATTTAAATCAGCTCTTTAACCTCATAACCATTGTTTAGTTTCATATCTACTGTGCTGAGAGCCAATCTAGCAAACTGCTTAGTGCACCTTGGAGGTCCGTTTCCCTTTTTTTGTGCGGCTGCTCAGCCTGGCAGAATGCATCCAACTGACTTGAGTGGCACAACACTGTTGAAATGCTCATGTAATGCTCATGTAATGCTCTTTTGGTCACTCAGCGTATCTTGCAAATTGGCTCATGGTATAGCAACACAAAGCTTTCCTAGCCTGTATAAATGAATTGCCATGAGATTGATGCGTGTATGATGCTATGCTGTACGGCTGCTGTAATGAGCAGCAAAAAGCCTTCGCACCACTCTATGAAGTTATTTTGTTATCTTCTCATGCGTGTGATCGCAAAAGAAAAGTCTGTATCACACCGAACCTGCTTTTCAGCTGCATTCCACTCACCCTAGATGCTTTTGACCTCTATCAAAATGCCTGGTATTTCCTGTGATAATGTACTGCAATGATGTGGAAAGAAATACGCTTAGCCTTCTTTATATCTTTCTGAATGAGCTATTTCATCCGGAGTCATTTGTCAAAAAGTCTGTCATCAATCTGTTCAGAGTAAAACATCTTTTGAGGGATTTAGCTGTTTCCCTGTGTGTGTGCGAGAGATTTTAAATGTTTGAAATGATGTTGCAGGCTGACAAAGAAGAGAAGGAGGAGCATTCTGTTGCCTACGCATATTCTGGGTCCCATTTGTTATGGTGCTAACCCAGATATTTGCACATTTACACATCACACACACTCAGACACATTCTTTCTCTCTCTCCTCTCTCAATATGGTAATCTGCCCCAGACTTTAACTGTGCGCCATCTTATCAGTCCTCGGCAGAGCGCTGGTATTCAGTCGGCCTCAAGTCATGTCGTGTTTTGATATCACTTCATACATGACTGTTAAAAGGCTCAAATGAAAAAGGTCAAATGGTCTGAAGTTTCTCGTACTGCTTCTCGGTTTGCCAAATTTTGTAGTCAGGAAGACAGTCGTCATGTCGGCATGTGTTGGCACTGCATTTTAGTGTTATTTGTGAAAATTGGTGTGGGAGTCCTAATATGGCATAAGCAAGCACCCTTTTTTTGGCTGTTAAATGAAGCTACTTTGCTTCAAGGTCAAAGTCAAGTTTTACTGCAAACCAGCAGCAGCGTCGCATGCCTCTCACCCTCTCTGCATTCAGAAGTGTTGATTTACACCTTGTAATTGTGCATCAGAGAGCACTCTGATCACACAGGGAAAATTAGTTGCATTCACTGCTTTGTTTTAACAGTGCGGAAATGGATGCACTTGTCACACTTTGTTGATGCTTAGGGTAATTAATGCCATTACGAAGGTGGAGGACGGTGGAAAGAACAGTGTCATCGGGGGCGCATTACATAATTACCACCTTTTTATCATAGGAATACTGTCCTCTCTGGCTTTGCCGGTGCAGAGATTTCGACAACATCTTTACTTTCATCCATGCAGGCAAGGTTTTGCATATTTCTTTTAATGATGAGAGCACCAAAACCTGTCCATCTGATTTATAATCTGATAATCTTTTAGGACAACTGTGAAAAGTCTATTCTGGATGCTTTTAATGATTAGGTAAAGGATAAGTGCATTTTTGTGACCTTTATGGTTTTGAAATAAGATGTTTGAAAATGTCAAATAAGGACGCAGTTATTATGGCAGCTGTGGAATGCAAATCATATTATGATTGTCAGTTTGGATTGGCATGTTACCAGATTATTCTGTTTGTCTACGAGTTCTAGAGGCCATGGCACTGGACCTGAGACAGACCAGAGTACCAACACGCACACAGAGGAGAATCTGAATCACTTGGAATGAGAAGCCTAAAGAATTAGCAATGAGCTACGTTGTTTCTACTGTATTCTCTGGAAAGTCACATTACAGATGTGATCATTTTTAGGCCTAATTTGGGGGATAAAATACAGTATGTACACTGCATGTGGCTGCAAAGACAGAGCAGTACTAGTACAACGCAGAGCAGTAGATATTCAAGTGTTTCTCCTGAACGCCACCTGTTGTTGCTCGGACAGGGACGTGTGGAACTCCATGAAGTCAGTACCTGGTGGCAGTCTGCCTCTCATAGATGGTCCAGGGTTGGATTGTGAGCTTGCCAGGGTGCTTCCTCTGAGCATGGCTTGCCTGAAAGCAAATGTAATGGTGGTAAACAAACACATATGGCTCAGGTTGGAGTGGGATTGTGGAAGGGGGTGCTACTCGCACTGAAAGGCGCTATATAATTGCAGTACCATTTACATGACTGATAGATCATAGATCATCACCATCTACCATAATACACACACATACAAATGCACACTGGTACTACCAGAGGTATCTTTCCCCAGGAGAGCAGACTTGGGTTTACTGGAAACCGGCCATGTAACATAAATCTACCGGCTTAAACAATACAGAAAGAGGTAGTGAACCAAAAAGGCAATTAACACGAACCCCCAGAGTCGTTTGTGTTGTGTTGGTTTTAAGGAAGAAAAACTGTGGGAGAAAGCAGGGCTGTCAGGCACTTCTTGGCAGATAGTCATTTGAAATGTTGATTTATGTTCTCTTGTTAAGGTTTGCTTTGGTGTGTTGTTGACGGCATGATACACCAACGGCAATGGGAGCTCTTTTTGCATTTTTAATGTTTTTTCTGGAAAATCTCAGATTGCACTACAGTTTTCTATCCGTAGAGACTATCCTGTACCGTTGCATGCCCATATTTTTGAAGGCCAGGATAGGTTTGTGTTTTCTCTTTGATGGAGCGTTAAATATGCAACCTGGAGTATCGCCGATTGACTGCACTAAAACAATTCTATTTCGAGGTCAGGATAACACCAGGGTTGTCTGGATTATCTGAAATTCATACTGATTTGAAGTTGCCCTGGGATAAGGTGCCTCTCAAGAGTCAGATAGATGTCTTGCCAAGAATTGGAAATGATGACACACTGGGAACACAGTTAAAGGTATAATGAAAGGACACTCCCATGCCCTTTGGCTTTAACAGGCTTTCCTAAAATCATTCTGCTGGATCCAAAAGAAACAATTCAATTAGAGTACATGCTGTGTTTTCTCTGTTTGAGTGCACAAATATGGCAAACGTTATCAAAAGGGGCTGAAATCTGACAAGAACAAAACGCCAACATAAAGTGACATGTATCAGAGTTTAAAGCAAAGAAACTTTTCATCAGATACATGATGCAGCCCTCTCTTAGACATTGATCCGAATTTTTTAAATGTGAACCAGATTTTTTCTGCTCACAGAAAGCTACTATAAAAAATAGAAATGGCACTATGGAGTTCTCTCAGATACCAAAGTGAGATTTTCCATCTAGATTAGACGTCTGCCAGCAGCTGCTCAGGTGTATAGTCCTTGAATTTAGGTATCTGGAAACATGCAGTGAATCTCTCCACTGTGTAAATTACAGTTCGGGGGACGTCTTGGAGATTCAGTGCAGCCTGAAACTTTCATCAAAACAGGGAGCACGAGTTGTAAATAACTCTAACTGCCCTTGCGAGGCATTTATTGCACAAACGGCACATCCATAGTATAATACAGCTGAGCGCAAAACAATAACTCTTAATAAGTTTATTGAAGTAATACATTTGAAAAGAAGAAGAAATAATCATTTGTTGGCATGTTGCTGTGGATGCATTAACAAAGCATGGATAGTAAAAGGCTACTTTATAATGAAATATGTTTTTTTAATTAGGTGTGTTTTTAGTAGCATAATAAATTAACTCCTATGAAAGAACGTCCCTATGCCAAGGTACAGATCGGTACATAGATTTAAACGTCATACTCGGCAAAAATAGTCCTCGTAGTCATTGTAACATTTTATAAGATTACATTTGGGCGGCTGTAGCTCAGATGTAGAGCGGGTCGCCCCCCCTAGTGGTTCGATCCCCAGCTTCTCCAGTCCAGTCCACATGTCGAAGTGTCCTCGGGCAAGATACTGAACCCCAAATTGCTCCCGAAGGCTCATCCATCGGGGTGTGAATGAGTATTTAGATGATGGGCAGGTTGGCACCTTGTATGGCAGCCTCTGCCATCAGTGTATGAATGTGTGTGAATGGGTGAATGCTGACATGTAGTCTGAAGTGCTTTGAGTGGTCAGAAGACTAGAAAGGTGCTATATAAATGTAAGTCCATTTAACATTTGAGAGAACGGTCCTGAAAAATGACTTATAGCTATCATTTAGACTTATATAATAATGTTTTATAATAAACTATTAGAAGGTTTATATAAATCAGTATCTTCTCGTGCCACTCCTCATCCTCTTCAGACGTGTCTTAGATTGTCCAAGATGCTGCTGAAGTCAGGACTTCTCAGTCTAACCAATCCTATCTCTGTGTCCTCATTCCAAGATGGCAGGTGACAGATTGCATGTGTCCCCCTTCTATAAGTAGTACCTGTTTCATGGCATACACAGTATCATTACTGCAGAAAAGATCTCGCCTGGATGTATAGCATCAGAATCAGCTTTATTTGCCAATAAATGCAAGGAATTTGACTCCGGTTTTATGCATCTCTCTAAACGTACTGACACAGAAATAGAAAAATAACAGCTAAGGACAAGGACAACAAAGCTGGACAAATAAAGGCAAGGAATAGACAGAACTGCCATGTACACAAGTGGTGATAAAATAGGTGCATATATAAATATTATATAAATATATATAAAGAGCACCAGTGACCAACAATAAAATGAGAAATAAAATTAAATTTCTATATACAAGTCAAATGTTCTGTAAGTTGTAGACAATACAAATAGTGCAAAGAAATAAATACTGAATGGATATATACATGGACTGGATGATTATGCACAGTATGTACATGTATAGATATCTATATGTACAGTGAGTAGGACTTATATTGACAGTGACAGATGATGTACATATTAAAAGGAAAAAAAAGATTCAAGACTGTAATCTATAACAGCAGCAGTGGATATTTTGGTGTTAGAGGGTTATTGACGGTGAATCACTGATTTAAGTGTTCATCAGAGTGACGGCCTGAGGGAAGAAATTGTTTTTGTGTGCGGTTGTTTTGGCGTACAGTGCTCTGTAGCGCCTACCAAAGGGGAGAAGCAGTAAGAGGTTGTGTCCAGGATGTGAAGGGTCTGCAGTGATGCTTCCTGTCCGTTTCCTGACTCTTGAGGTATTATAAGTCCTGGATAGAGGGCAGGCTGGCACCTACAGTGTGATTTTCTCTCCAGTTCTGATTGTCCGTTGTAGTCTCTTCCTGTCCTGTTTGGTGGCCGACCGAAACCACACAGCGTTCGATGTGCAACAACGTGAAGAGGCGACAGCATATAGTTATGCTTCGGGGAAGAAAAAAATAATAATACTGAGAAAAAAAGCTTCCCATATTTCCTCCGAATGGGGGCTTAAGCCCTATTAACACTGGATTAGAGCTATTTGGGACCTCATATGGTTTTTGAATTTACTCTAGATATTTTGGGGGAATCTGATAACAATTGGGAGGACTGAATAAGGCAGATAAGGTTTTGCAACAGTCAGAACAGGTTGGGCAACAGATAAGCTGGATCAAACAGGTCCAAAAGAGGAGCAGGGGTCGTGACGAGCAGGCGGCCTGCAGGCAGGTGACAAAGGTTGGAATGCTCAGGCTGAATCACAACAGATGATCAGTCGAAGGGAGCTGATATGTTTATCAGGGGTCGAAGTAACGAATGACATCCACTCTCGTTACTGAAATATGTGCGTTTTGAGTATTTTTAGAAATCCCTAATTTCACTTGTACTTAAGTATTTTTATATCATCATGCATCAAGAATTGTATTTGGCTACATTTTATGTCACACAGTAAGAACAAAAGTCACATGAAGAAGTCATGATACAGTGTGAGAGAGAGAAACAAAAGACAGGAGCCATATCACCACCCGGCGAGGACGCTAAGTGACCCAAATCAAATACACCCACGATTTGACAATAGGTGCATGCTGGGTACTAATATGCTCATACATCTCTGACTACATACATGCTGACAATCAAACATTTTTACTGTATTACGTAAGATATTTACCAAAGTAAAAGTCCCATGGTCTAGTCCGTAGTGTAAAAAAAAAGATAACAAAAATTGCAATAAATCGTTATATCAAATCGCAATACATATCGAATCGGCACCCAAGTAGCGTGATAGTATCGAATCGGGAGGTAGGTGAATCGTCCCGGCCGTAATACTGTAACTACGACTGCAGAAGAAACTTTGACGAGCGTAGTGGGACAGAGAGGCAGAATGGACTGGTTGTATTATGCTTTGAGAATGAACGAGCAGAGATTTTGAACCCGGGGCAGATTGTGGAGGACTTTGAGAGAGATGGAGACATCAGTGTGAGCTTTTCAAATTTGTTCATATTGTGAAAGCTGAGACTGCAAGATGAGAATGAAGATCAACCCCTATAAAAGTCAACAAATCAAAATGTGTTTTCAGGCAATTCTTAAAAGACAGAATAGAGTCTGCTCATTAGACTGTCCTGTAGTCTCAGCGCTGCTGTAGAAAAATAAAAGCCTATTACTGCAGGTATTACAGCTAAGACCTTGGGATGACTAGCAGTGATTGTTAGCTGGATCTCAGGGGCCTAAAAATGCTGAGGTGGGCCGGAAGTTTTGAAGTATAGCCAGGAGGAAGGACATACAAAGATTTGAAAACGATCTAAAGAGAATTCTGAAATGATTTTTTAGACTACCAACTTCAGTTTATAAAGCGACCGAGTCCCTTCGAGTAACCTGTTCTGAGGGTATAAAGGGCTCAATATTAGGTGCTTAATATTCATGCCTTGTTATTGCTGCTTTGTCTTTACATCAAGCGGAAATTAGTGCTGACTGATAAAATTGCATTTTCCTCGCCATCGCGATATGAGCATGAGCAATAAACACATCGCAAAAGACTGCGATGAATATGAAAAATCATTTTATTTATGGATGGTTCCCGAAACCTGGTATTAAACGGCCCCGGTGCTAAAGACCGCAGTATTTATTATCACGCTGAAGCTTCTCCCCTGCTCTGTGTCGGGGCTCTCCACATACATACACACATAGTCTCTCTAGTAAGCAGTGTTCCAGTGTATGTGTAGTTGTTGCCGTCTTGGTGTTACGGAGCCTCCGTGTTATTATTTTATTACCTTCATAAAATATAGGTGCATCGCAACCCTCGGCTACACAAGCTAAAACAGAAGGTGTCTGTATGTAGTCTAACTGTTTAGCTTAGTTTGCCACGTATCTTAAAATTCTTGTAATCCGTATCTGCTGGCTGAGACAAAGCAGCCTCTCCTCTCTCTACCAACGGTACCTGCAGGCAGTGAATCACATCAGCAGAGGGAGGAGGAATGACTGATACTGACTGATATCTGTGTTCCTCAGTCTTTAACAACTTACTCAGTATGTTGATGTCGGGAATATAATTTATTTTATTTACATTTTCGATTTGTTTCCAGTGAGATATTAATGAGTTTATATAGTGACTTTGCTGTTGTAAACATTACTGTTGCTGCTCTAGAAACAACATTGAGCCTAGTTATATTTAAAAAAGATTAAATTCTAATTTGGGTCTGAATTTAAAGACAACCAGGCTGACATAGAAAATGTATAGCTAATATACACACTTCAAAATTTGTTTATTTATCGCAAGTCATATCGTCATCGCAATACTGAACGATGATATCGCACATTACAGATTTTCCTCATATCTTGCAGGCCTAGCAGAAATGCCATTAAAGAGTGTTATAAACTTAATTCATAGACAGCTGAAACTAGCACTGTGTCAATGGAAATCTCTGTCCCACACAGGCATGATTTTACTGCTACTAAAACAAAACACTCATTTCATCCGCATGTTTGTTCTGTTGGCCTCCGTCCGACACTGTGTAAATCCCACTTAATTACGAGCCACCGACTGAGTTTACTGAGACAACTCTCCTGAGATCTGCTCTGTGTACACTGCTTGTCCTCCAAAACACAGTGACCCTGCAGCGCCTTTCTCACGCTACATCCACTTTGTTGAGTGTGTGTGTGGACAGATGAAATCAACACTGACCCCCTCTAGAATACTGTTAAACACAACACACACTCACATCCTCTTGACCTGTATTTAGTGTGGCGTAAATCGCACTCACAACTCTTCACCCTGTGTGTGTGAGAGAGAGCTTGTTGAAGACAGGATGAACAGTACAATAGGGGGATTCTCATTCAAATTCTTTCCAACATCATCTGTTTACACCCATCGCAGTATCACTTCCTCCATAATTAGAATTTGTGCTTCCTATCGACAGTAATTACATACACAGTCATGTTGCCCTTTCTCCTCAACGAAGAAATGAATTCCTTAAAGACCTTTTTGTAATGCCTGTAGATGTGTATCTTCCCGACATAATGAATATTCTCACAACAGAATGAGCCGACGTCGTGAGTTCGTTCTTCTGTGTAGCTTTACTGAACCGTCACATGTCCAAAAAAAACAACACTGCTGCCTCCTCTGCATGCGTCATACATCTTTATACATGCACACGAGGTAATACAATGACAGGACCTTCTGGTCATAACAACTTTCATTCACACATTACACTTTTGTTTTATGAATTTTTCAATCAATCAATTGACATCGTTCATTTAATGTGAACCCAATATTATCCCTTTTCTGTTGTTTCCATTCTTCCAGTCAATTAGAAATTGCTTTGTCTGCAGTAATTGATGGACATGGGTTTTCCCATTTTTAGTGCACCATTATGAAAACCAAGAAACATTTGATTCACCGGTGCTGAGATGACCATCAATTTAAAGGTGCTATTGATAACATTGATAACATTCAGACACTACATGTCTCATTCTCCCTCCCGCGTTCCATTGCAGTCACTTCACAACAAGTCGTTGCCAGGCACTTACCGTCAATCTCAGCCATTTATCCATTTTTTTTACACACTAACTGACGACACAGAGACACCACGTGATACCAACATCGTTATACTATTGGCTCACAAGCCTTGTTAGAAGTGGGAACCAAACGACAGATATCTTCCACAGAGATAAACAAAACATTCATTTGTCTACATAAAAAATGTTATCAATAAGACATTTAAATGTCAGCTTTGCAACAAGAAAGCTTTTGGGGAAATTTACAAGTCTTGCATCTTTGTTGTCAGTTATGCCACTGCCTTTGCTTAGGTGGCTGGAGTATTGGTTTGACAATGAAATATGTTACTGTAAAAGGCATAGATGTACAGTAATTCCTGCCCCAGCACTGACGTCATGTAATTTCAGCCTCAGTGCTGACCTCTGTCATTACGATCAACAAATTATATCAGACCATTTTCCTCCATTTTCATCTAATCCAGTTCCCCAGCAGGCAGAGTAAATTCAGATTTTTTTCATGATGTTACAACTAATGTTACGTATTTGGCCAATTTAGGGCTGCAAATGACGATTTATATTCATTATCAATAAGCCTGCTGATTAATTTCACGATCTATTGATTAATCGTTTAGTCAAAGAAATGTCAAAAAAGAGATATATGAAAGCCAAAGTCCAAAGCCCAAAGATATTCTGTTACAGTGACATGAAATGCTCACATTTTTAGAAGCTGGAACCAAATAAAGTTAACTTAATTTTGCTTGAAAAATAACTTGAACAATGAAGCAATTATCAAATAGTTGCTGCTATAAGCCAACATTGGGTCAAGTTACATTTTGTGTTTCACACCCACGTCTTCTGGAGGCTGATGTTCAGGCTAGGAGGGTCTTCAAAAAACAATCAAAATACAGCTAAAATCAGCAGGGCATGTGTGCCGTGAGCTTCTTACTTTGTTACCCTCATTCAACAACATCTACTCTTTATCGGGCCTCAGGGAGGCAGAATAGCATACATAATTTACAGTAGAGAGCACAGTAAGGAGGGCGTTTGTGGTGATGCAAGGCAAACTAGATAGAAACTTAAGAAGCAAATATCTATGTGCAAAGTTGATGTTCTGGTACAAAATTCTAGCACAAAAGTGTGTAGAGTATGTTCATATCGAAGCTGCCTGATAAGACACTGAGCATTTCAGTGGTTAAAGCATAATTTCTGACGTATGACATTACATCATAACATTGCAAACAAAGTAATTTGTCTTCTGTCCCAGGCTCTGCTAATAAAAACAATTTTATTGTGATGCTGCATAACGCTTTGACTGAGACCTTTACACACCGTCATAGTCTTTTCTGATCACCTGCATAGCAACCAAGCAGGAAACGCAACAAGAATCAATCAAGCTCTCAGTTGCCATGTCTGACATGAGGATCAACACTTATTTACATGTAACATTTTAGATCTGCTCCCGCCCATTTTCCTTTCATCACCGTCATACCATCAGCAGGGCTGGTTGCTATGACAACAGCAGCTTGACATTTCCCATATAATTTGGGACAATTACGCTATTACGGGTAACATGTTAATCTTTATAACATTTTTTTCTCTGTCTGGGACAACAGACAACATGACGGTGATAATGTATTTTCTACAATTTAACCTCTAATTTAGGCAATTTCCCAACAAATGATTGTACGCTGGCTATCTTTGGGGAAATCAGTGACACATTTGCTACAGCAGCTGGCTTTTTACTTTCACTACAAAGCTTGAATTGCAAAGGAACTGGCATGAGAAGTGAACTACTTTTCTGCTCCCCTGAATGTCTTATAATAATAATATATAATTCGACATTTGTTTTTTGCTGTTTCTTTCTGTGCCATACTGTTACTACACCTCTGTCACCAGCAGCAAAGGCAGGAATGCATTGTTTCAACAGACCCAGTGGCACAATTAGTAGCTCTTGTTGGTTATTTTGTATTGTGTTTTTGCACATTTGCTCACCTACAGTAACAGTAGCTAAGCAGCTTAACTCATGGCATGAGGGTCAGATGGAAGAGCAAACTGTCACTGAAGCATTACAAAAAGAGAGGAGACTAAGGGCAAGAGAGGGCAAAAATCAATATCTAACAGTGTGGAAAACAGTTGAGACTGGGCATCTTGGCAGAAACCAACTAAAATTGATGTCCACTGAGGCAAGAAGCGACAAACAATGTAAAGTGGTCGCGCACATCCAAAACCATAGTAGGCTGATGCTGGACCAATAGAAGACAGCAATGAAAAATGTAGAAGAAGGTCCGCACACTGTAGCTCCCTTTTAAGTGCAATTTATAGGTACTGTACATATCTGTTAGTGACGTTTCGAGCAGATGCTTTTCTTCAGACTTAAGACACAAGGCAAAAAGAACATTGAAGCAAAAAAGAAAGCATTCAGTAATACGACAAAACAGACACCTTCTGAATAAAATATCAATTGTGAAAGGTATATGCATTATAATAATATCAGCGATTCTATAAGACATTGAGTTTTGTTTTAATTGAGGAGAAAGTTGAGCGACGCAGGCAGGTAAACAAATAAGTTTTTTATACTTTATTTTTGTTGTTGTTTTATAACAAAAAAAAACAGTACAGACATCAAAAGACAGACAGGGTCATCCTGAGTGAGGTGAAATGCTTAACATCATATGACATTATATACATTTATAGGAGAAGAAAAAAGAAAAGAAGAAAAGAAAAGAAAAGAAGTTGTGTCACATAACAGTACTGCAAGTCTGTGATTCCTTAGAGTCCCAGAATGTCCTTTAAAGTTTTAGAGGTCCCCCTAGTCCAGCATCATTTATGGGAGAAGGAAGCAGAGTTTTCCACAATAAAATACATATACAATACAGTCACTTCTCATCTCAATTCACTTCAAGTTCAAATAAGATTTCCAGTTCTTCCAATATTTTTCACCTTTTTTGGTGGCATGTCTCAGAGAGAAAGTCAGTTGTTCCATACTGTAGATTTCCTGAACTATTTCTTTCCATTCAAGGATTGTTGGAGATTCCTTATTCAACCATTTAGGATGCTGGATCTTCTTATTGAGAAGCTAGTAGGGATGTGCATTCCAAGCAAAAATACTATTCGATAATCACTGGGAGTTAGTCGATTATTTTTAGAAAATCGCTGCAATGCAACAGTTAAAACAAGGTAAAGTATATATTTATTAAGACAGGATGATAGTCGCATAAATTAGTTGATTTTTGTATAATTTCACGACTTTTCGAAAAATCGAAAATCATGACCCATCCCTACAACCTAGCAAGACTGAGGTGGGTCTGCATATTACATTTTTTCCGAGCACACAAGACATTTCTCAACAAGGCTTGTTTGGAAGCAAAAAAAAGTATTACACAAATACAAATACAGGTAACATTTAAAGGTGCAGTGTGTAGTATTTGGCGACATCTAGCAGTGAGGTTGCCGTTTGCAACCAACTGAAACCTGAAACTAAACCCGTGTGCCAAGTGTGTAGGAGAACTACGGTGGCCGACGTGAGCACGTGAAAACGCAAATAGCCCTATCTAGAGCCAGTGTTTGGTTTTTCCTCTGTGGGCTACTGTAGAAACATGGCGGCCGGATCCTTGAAGAGGACCCGCTCCCTATATAGACATAAACGGCTCATTCTAAGGTAACGAAAACACTACAATTCTTATTTTCAGGTCATTATACACTTATGGAAACATACTTATTGATATTATATTCCACTTCTGCCAATAGATCCCCCTAAATACTACACACTGTTCCTTTTAGGATTGGCATGAAACCCAAACTAATAAAAAAGAAGAACGACAAGTGGAGAATTATTTTGACCCAATCAATTTGTAAAGTAATCCCGGGTTGTGTAGCAACATGCCAGTCAGATGTATAGCAGTCTAGTGATCTTTGGTGCAGGATAACAGTGGCAGAGAGTGTGTGCTTATATGCATATATTCATCCTGGTTTAAGCTGTTCAGTCTGTCCTGCGGGATCAAGGAAGTGTTAAGCCTGGAGCCATATAGAACTACGTGAACATGAATTGCATCATGCCAACTTGTTGCTGAAGGTTATGGAAATATCTGAGTAAATCCGAGTCAGAGTTCATGCCAATCAAATTTTACACTCCTCAGCTGCAACTCCTCTACTTCTTCCAATAATTTTTGTGTAAATAACTATTGCAAGAATAGCTGAAGAGCAAACTCCTGAATACGCCATGGAAACTCCAGTGATGGCTTGGTTGAAATAAATTGTATTCTCACATGCATAAAACTTGCATACTGAAATAAAGTGTTACAGCAGGATATATTTTTTTTTTTTATCTCATCCCTGGACAAACTCACTCTGTTGTGCTTATAAAAGCAAATACCCAGTCAGTAATTACAGAGACGCAACTAACAAAGAAGAAGAAGAAGGAAAAAAAACTGAATTTGTTATCTTTAGATAGCAGACGGTATAATTCATTACATACTATACAGTATCTAAATGGTATCGCACAAGTGAGATCAGCAAGTGCAGGCAGGTAACATTTAGTTTTTCAGTCTAGTTTGACTGACACAGATGTATAGCATTTAATTAGTATCAAATCTCGTGCGTGCACAGAACAGTATCCGCGAGCGGAAAAGCATTCTCGCGAGGGAGCATTTCTACTCCGCGTGCACAAATGCAGTCCTGATGTGTCCGTCCTTTGATTAGTCACTTTCAACACCTACAATATGACCTATATGAATAATATTTTACACTCAATTGCTTCCCAGATACAACATGGTGATATTTGGAGGAGTGGATGGTCACGTGTTCTGTGCTCTATGAATGGACAACGGTGTCATGTGTTCATGAATTATTCATGTTCTGCCTTCGCCGTCAGAGACTGTAGGTGTTGAAAGTGACCAATCAAAGGACGGACACATCAGCTACTGTCTATTCCATCCCCGCCTCCAAAGTCTCAAAAGTGAACTTGACGAGCGAGCGAGTTGAGCAGTTGCGAACCTGCATTTGTGCACGCGGAGCAGAAATGGTCCCTCGCGAGGATGCTTTTCCGTTCGCGGATACTGTTATGTGTGCGCGCGGGTTTTGAAACTAATTAAACGCCATGTAGATGAGTCTCAAAGGAATTGCCACATCTGTTATGTTTTGGATTTGGATCCGTTGCGAGGCACGAGAGAAACGACGCTGCAGCTTACCTCTGTTTTCAGTCTCAAAAACACACAGTGCTTATCACTAAACAATCACTAAACAGCGATAATAAAGAGAGTAAATACAGATAGTATCTCAACAAGGGCATTGAGAAGTAGATAAAAGATGCCTGACAGTATTTGCTCGGTCACAGATCTGACAAGAGACTGGATGCACCTGCTGGAAGTGTGTCAGTAGAGGTTGTAGAGAGGAACTGTGAATATTGTTAAGGATAGAAAGCTATTTTTCTTGACCTGACCAGACAGACAGACAGCACCATACAAGCATAAAGCCACTGACCTAAATTTAGTGAAGACGTCACTGTAATTAGAGGAAGAAAAATTATTTCTGATTGGTCATTAATTAGTGGTTAGGAGAGAGGGAGGTGGACGGATGTCCTTCAGCCTTCCAGAAACTAATGACAACTGACAGGCCTGTCTGATTATTCCACAGTGGAGCCATCAACTATAGATGCGTTGTGTAGACTGGAGGGATTCATTTAATAATCTAAATGTGTGGGTAGAAACATTATCTGTGCCTTTGTGAACCCATGGGTGGACAGTTTTCATTAGATGATTAAATTTCTCCCCCAGTCAATGGTGATTGCCTGTTTGGTTCTGGTGATTTGTGGTAATTACTGAAAATGATTTCCACTCTCTTACCTCCATAGCTGACTGGGGAAGACTGACAGGTGTGAGAAGCAGTTCTGTGACTTGAAGCGTGTCCGCTAAACTATTAAACCTCCCGATTTGCTGTCAAGTGAGAGCTCACACATTTCCCCACGAACTGAGGTGCATGCTCAGAAAACTGATGTAAAAACAGACTGACACAGTAGACTTAAAGGGGAACACCACCTAAATTAGGAATTCTAATATGTTATTTCATTGTCTTAGGAAAGTTCAATCAATATATGTGAACATGCGCTACTCTCTCTTACCTTGAACACATTTTTTAGATGAATGACATCTAGATGTATTTCTATCTGATGGTGTAATGTTTACTAAAGTTGTCAGAAAAACAGAAGCCCTCTGTCTGGTAACAAGGCTCTTCCACTTGCAGAAAATATTTAAATAAGTACCAAGCTGTTTTAAGTTGGCCCGAAGCTGAGTTTTTATGTGTGTAGCAAGCCCTTTCTTCATGACATACAATGATATAGACTGTATGAACTCAAAACAATTACCTCAAAACGCGATCCAAGGTTATGGAAAGCAATAACTTGTTTACTTTTGTCTCAGTGATTTGTGGTCTCCAATAATCTTTTGTAGAAACTCTAATCAAATACCATCAATACAGATCGTCTATTTGATTAGGTCTGATCATCATGCTAATCTACAATACACACGTTTTGATAGCCACATATTCATGTGTTCCTTTATCAGATTATATGGTTGTTGTCTTGATTTGTTTCATGTTTTGTTCCGTTATGTTTCTTTATTTGAACAGAGTCAATGCACAAAGAACAATAACCTTATATAAAAAAAGGTAGAGATGTGATGTGTCGAGTTTTAGCAAATTGCTATTTTCCACTTGTAGTCCCTCGGCAAGTAGGTAGAATAATAAAATAGTAAGAAAAATTACATATTATAATAAGATTAGACATTTAAAGAGCACAAAATACACCAACCACCCCCAACATATACATAACACACAAGACTAGACATTAAAGAAAACTACAAAATGCACCCCCCTGACCCCACATTAAATGAAAATAATAAAAGTATACAAACACAACATGCCCACCACCACAGTTCTACAAATGTAGAATAGAATAGATCTTTATTGTCATTGTGCTCAGAACAATGCAAATCTGCAAATCTGTATGTTTGCTGTGCGAGTATCCGATGTTTTGTCAGACGGAAGAGAGTTTGAAAATGTGTAGATGTTATTAGTTCTGTTGGGAGATTGTTCCATTGTTTTATGGGCATAAAAGAGAAGGATGATTTGCCAAGGGAGGTCTTGCGTTTTGGAAGTCTGCACTCCCCTCTGAGTGGTTGACCTAAGGGCTTGTGTTGTTATTTCTGAGCTGAGTGTGACAAAGTTCCTCAACTTCAACTTTATTTGTCCCTGAAGGGCGATTGGTTTTGCAGCACAGAGTGCAACATAAAACTAACATGAAATAACATTAGACAGAGTAACACCCACCGTCTCAGCAGCACCGCATCAATGAACAAGTCATCCCAACATCAACAATACATGATGACTAACTGTCATCCTCCTACATAAAAGTATGACCAGCGTGGCATTATAATCTAGGTCAAAATACGTCAAACAGAATCGGCCATCAGCAACAGCATAATTGGAGAAGAACATGAATATCATCCTATATGTGGGTCTGAATAATGATGGGCAAACTACCTCCAAAGTCACTGTTGACCTCCCCTACCAGCCATTTCAGTGTTACATCCAAAAGTGAGATTGTTATCCATGATTCAACCAAGGTATTTATAGCTGACAGATTCCACCTCTTGACCCTTAATAATAGTGCTCTGAGTGGGAGGAGGATGGCGGCTGAAGTCAGTGCACACGTCTTTTGTCATTGAGTTGGAAGAATGAGTTTTGCACCAATTTATACAACAATCAGCCTCAGGGCTATGACTTGATTCATCATCATGGAGGAGACTGACTATAACTGAGTCATCCGCAAACTTCAGGATATATCTGTTTTCAAACGGGCTCCAAGCAGTCATCTGTTTAGAGAATATAAACCCCCGGGGTGAACCTGTGGATGAAGAGATTTCCCCTGACATGCATTCATTCACCGTCACCCTCTGGGTTCTGTTGGAGAGGAAGTCAAGTATCCAACCAGCCAATAGAGTCGACAGCAAAGTAATTGGAGGGTTTATCCACTAACAGGTGGGGTTGAGTGATGTTGAAAAGATAAATGATGAGAAGTCAACAGACAACAGCTTGGCATGAGTTTTATCTCTAGTCTTTACCTCTAGGTGTTTGAATAACAGGTCAAGCAAGGTGGGAGTAGCGTCGGTGAGACAGATCAAAACGCTGTTGGGTTTTTGACCAGAAGTTCATGTTTTATCAGTTTCTCGAAGGACTTCATGACCAGTGAGGGCAGGGGGCAATAGGCCTATAGTCATATGTCTACACCTCCCATGGCATTGGGACAGAATTTATAAAATAATTGTTAAAATCTGTTGCCACAGCTATCTAGCTAGCTATTTTAAATAGTACCATTTATTTTGAACTGTACGCTACCGCACTTGGGTTTTTCCTTTCCTATTATTTTATCAATCCTTTTCCATAGTATTTTACTGTTCCTTTTTGCTTCTCTAATGAAGAAAAAGTTGCTTTAGCCTTTCCAAGTTGAATCTTGACTTTATTTCTCAAACCTTTTATAGGTTAAACGATCAGTATTAAGTCCTGATTTTAGGTACTTTTTCCGAGAGGCATCTCTTTTGTCATTAGGTCCCATAGGATACTATTGGCCTAAACCAAGGCACACTCTGTTTACCATTAGGCTTTCGGGCCATTGTTTACTAAAAATCTGTTTGAAAGCTGACATTAAATCATCACACGCCTGTTCACAGGGTTTATCTGCAATAGTGTCATTCCACTTAATTTGCTTTATTTCGTTCTCAATGAGCACCGGGTCTTTCCTAGGAATGAAAGAGATGATTCTTTTCCATTTTGTTTTGATTCCTATATTGTGTCTTTGTTAGCTTACTAGCAGCTAGTGTAAGATTATAAACTGAGAGACCAGTGATTAAGTTGTATGTTCTTGTTATTCTATCTGCTTTATTTGTGAAAATCAGATCCAGTAAGGTTTGGGAGGGTTTTGTAAGTCTTCTTGTAAGCCTCTTTCCGCGTGCTCTGTCTAACCAGTTTAAATTGAAGTCTCCCATAACAAGAACTTCTTTACCATCGTATGTTTCGAGAATAGCAGATGAATGGACAAAGAAAACATTTAGCGTAGTAGGTTGTCGAAAGACTGCAAATACAACAAATGACATTTCATTGGATAGTGTCATGGTGACCCCCAACACATTCCATGGTGTTTTCATCAATATCTGTTTGTTTGCTTTGAATGCTCTATTTCACATAAGTAAGAACCCCCCCAACCCTTCCTTTTTCTTCTGTCTCGTCTGGGACATCGAATACAGCTAAAGGATTAGTAGGAGTTAACCAAGTTTCTGTAAGACAACGATAATCAAGGTTAGAGTCAGTCATTAAATGTTCAAGTTGTTCACTCTTTGAGTGGTAGCAACTATTGCGTGAGCTTGTGATGCGCGTGTGATCAAGATCACATCGAGACATGGAGGAGGAGAGTGCAGTTGTAAATACAGAGCAGGAGGAGGCATCCCAAACAAGCCAAGATGAGGAAGAACTCTGGTTACATGATTACCAGTCATTTTCACACTGTAGTTTATTTTGACAGGATTTAGTTTAGGGTTTTTAATTGAAAGATGAGCAAATCTTGCAGGAAAAGTCAAGTCTTTTTTTCTTTTTGCTACTCTAAAATATAAATTTGTGATTTTCATTTTTAATATCGTATATTCATATTATTACATCATATTACCTTGTAATCCTGCGGGGAGAGCGTGGTGAAGGTGTGTCTCCGACCTTGCCACAGATCCGTGGGAAACATGCAGGAGGATAGTACCGGGATTTAGGTGAACATCCCCATATACTGTAGTTGGAGGATAGTACAGAGAAGAATTTTGATATTTTTCCAAGTGTTATTGCCAAGAAGCCCTTTTCCACACGCATGCAGTTAGAAAGTCCGGCGTTCTACCAATGTGTTTTAGGAGAGGAGAGGCAACAGTACCTGCCAAGCTGCTACCAACAACTGCCGCCATCTTGATGCGAATGTTGAGTGTGTGTAGATGTTTTTTGGGGTAAAAAAGGCCAAGATTAACAAATGACTTAGAGACAGAATGAGAAGGATTTTCCTCAAAATCAATGTATAGACTCATACAAAAAGAATCCCTCTCAATCATCCCTTATGACCGACTAGAAGTGTGTGACGGTGTCTGTATCTGCAGAGAGCCTGCTCTCTGCCTATATTTCCTTATTTTGCTGTGTTCAGGATGTTTCTGGGTGCTGAAAAAACACAAATATTGCAAGGTGAAACGTCAAGCGGACAAAGCTCGTTCCAAAATGAGAGTGAATCTGGGGTTGACTTTCACCTTCGTGCAAGCACCCGACCACTACCCAGGGGGCTGTGCGCTTCTGGTGTTGTTGAGCCGGGGAGGATGGGGTCAACTTTTAATGTTGTGTTTACAAACTGCAACCAACAAATCCTACTCATTCTGCCTTTAATTGTTATTGATGGCAATGAAAAGTTACGTTAGAATATAAGGGAACATACGCAACTGTAAGACTATAGACAACTGTGCAGACTCTCTGGACAGCATTGACATAGAAGTTTAGATGTGTTTGAGACACATTTTCCAGAATATGGCCGGTGTTAATTCTTTATTTTTCTTACTGTCAACAAATCCTATTAATCTCATCTCTCGTCTCAACACTTTCCAACTTCCCTATCCTGTCTGCGTCTCTCAGCCTCAATTGTCTCATTTGTTTCTACTGAAAACATAAATATTTAAAAACACCTCACAAATATGTGGTTTAGTTTTTTATGAAAGGGTAAATAATTTACTAAAACATCTGGGCAGTAGTTTTGAGCAAGCGCTGCGAAAGGAGTAAAAAATGCATCTGTTGGGGACTTTTTTCTGCTACAGATTGATGAACATTTGATGCTCTGAGTATTTATGGCAGCAGGACGGTGTGTGTGGTGTTGTGCTACAGTTCCCATGCTCATCATAATGAGGGAACATGTCATCCAGTGTAATGGTGTGGCTCATTGATGATCATCAGCCTCATCTTTTACCAAATTATATCACGTCCGTTGTACACATGCCATGCAACTGATGGGATTCTGTTTGTTTTTTTGTTTATCATAACCTCCATCTACCGTATATGTATACAGTATATGGTGATCCTTTTTTAAAATGTGGACCTGAACAGTTTAATATTGTCAGTGACATGTTTATTTGAGCAAACGTGTTTGATATTCTCTCATCAACGGATGCATGTGCTGTGGATTGGTCCACAGGGAAGCATTTCTTCTAAAATCACAGTTTATTCTTTTTGGTGAGCTGTGACTTCCCACTTCCCATTTGCAGTTTGGGGAAATCACCACTCCTCTCTTTTTGTTCCTTCCAGCAGTTTGCTTTTATCTGCTGTGTAACATTTACAACAACAAACATGCTAATTAGCCACTCTAACCTCAGCCCACAGAGGAAGAAGAAAGCCTCTGTGGTCGCTGTGTCTTGTCCTCAGAGTGTACACACAGGTCGGTTCACATAACCTCAGTTTTGTGCAGAGGAACTCAACAGTAATGTTTTTTCTTTTTTTTCCATAGCTGCTAGTGGTTGCTCCTCTGAGCAGTTATCTGTGTTTGCGTCCGTTTGGCATTAAAGCTGCAGTAGGCAGTATATTTTTGGCATCATTGGGCAAAAAAATCAATAATAACCTTTCAGCATATTGTAATTCAGATGTTCTTAGAGATATATGATATATAGATGTTATTTCAGAGAGAGAGAGCGTTCCTATTGGCTGTGCTCCGGCTGGTGGGCGGTGCTTGGTATTTCCTCAACTTGTCTCATCATGGCTGCCGGGTCACAAACTTTCTCATTTTACAGCTAAACAGTAACAGAATATTGATTCATATTTGATCAGCGCTGCCTAGTTTGACCGTTTGATCGGAGTTTGCGAGTGATTCACAGCTGCTCAGAGACGGCAGGCTCCAGCTCGGCTCTGATTGGTTGTTTTCCTCCGGTCTGTGAAATCTTGCAGATGCAAATCGGAGCACCGGAGGACACAGAGGGACATTTTTTTTTTTTTTTCAGATTACAGTCTCATGCACTACTGTCAGGATATAGTGACCGTTTTATAAAAAATTACTTTTTGTAATCATATTTGCTCCATCTCTACCCACTGCAGCTTTGAGCATGTGCAGTTTCAGTTTGGAAATCTCATATTCTCAAACCGTGATTTGACAGGTAGATTAACTCTGTCGGTGCCTTGCGAATTTCACCTCTCCATTATCTCCAATATCCATACATCTTCAGCTGCAGAATTACATAAGAGGATGAAAGGAACATCCGTCCCCTTGGTTTAAGGCACTGGTGTCCTCTTGACTTAAATCCAGTTCGATTTACTGCAGACCTGTGGTCCACAGTAGAATAAAATTACAGGATTACACATGCCGCAGGACTGTCTGACTCCATCTGCCTCCTAAATCGTGACAGGTAATTGACAATGTAGCATCATGCCTCTTATCTGCAGGCAGTACTGTGTGCATGTGTGTGTGTGTGTGTGCATACTTTTATAATTCTTCAGCGTTATACTTAAGTGGTAAAGACAAATCAGTCAAAGTGTATCTAAAAATAGCACAGGTCACTCATTGAAATTCCACATGGCGCAGCTCCAACTTTAATGGACATGTAGAAGAGGAATACATCTACCAAGAAGACATTTCAATTCTGCATCAGAAACAATAACGAAGCAGCACTTTGTATAATTAGGTATCCTCAGTCGGTGAAGCAGAGAGATACGGCCCCAAAAAAAGCCACACTGAAAACAATAAACTTCCTCCTTCCAATTTCCTGTACTCCTGTTAAATTATTAGACGCCGTTATAAGAAACAGCATTTGGCCGACTCGTGATTGGTGTGATTGCGACTGAGCTGTGATTGAATCTGCTGTCAAAGAGCAAGAGGAGACTGTTGGGCTGTATGAGATGGAGGAGACAAGAGTTTGCACAAAGTGGTGGTTTGTGGAGGTAATAAACACACAAATCTATGAAATCGTTCTTTAGAAAACACAAGAGCCAGTTCAGACTCGAGCTCTCTGTGACAAGATGAAGGAAGGCGGCCACTCTGGAGAGGTGGAAAATAAATTTTGGGGTGACAGTGCAGAGAAACGGAGTGAAAGAGAAATAGGTGACATTGTTTGACAGTGACCAATTCGTTTGTTGTTCTGACTATTTTACTTCTCTTTACTTTTTCCTTCGTTGAGCTTGAACTGTGCAGAGCAAAACAAAAGCCCCTTTCACACAGCCTGATCAAAGCGGAAATGTTGCGCCGTTATTCCTCCTCGCTGTTCTGTTTAAAAGGTACAAACACAGAATGGGGGGGGGGGGGACAGTAGGGCTGCACCATTATGGCCAAAATGTTAATCGTAATTAAATTGATCAATATTAAGATCACGATCATTTATTACAATTGTTCACTGATTTTAGGGACAAAATATTTTTATCGCACTTTCACATTTAAATAAACAGAGCACTGCGTTCACTTCCATGTTGTGCTACTTCCCTGCTAATGTAGAAATCTTCGCATCATAATAAGACTGGTCCTTATTCGCAGTGCATCTCTTAAAAGAAATAAGACATAAAATAAGGTTCTTCTTTACCTGAATTCAGTGCATTTTCGTTTTGCCCATCTACTATACAGTATATTACTCTTATTCTCTGGGCTGCAGCCGCAACATTCGGGAAAGTTTTTCACAGGCTTTGCAGGAATTATGACTTGGATGTTGATGTGAATATGTTTACAAGTTGGGTAATTACGGTCTCCAATATTGACGAGCCAGACTTTGAAAATAAGTTAATACAAGTGTGTTCGAGAGACGCATTTGTAGCATTGATTCCTGTCTCTGTCTCTAAACAGTTACCCCGACAGAGTGGGGTTATATAAACAGGTGGATTGTGCAACACAGCTAATAATCTATGATAGCTTCCTCTGGCTTTCTAGTAAAGGTCAGCACTTTCCAAGCGATTTTCTATAATTGGTCAACGGTGCAAATTAGCTCGTCAAAGTTCACCAAAGTTGAACACCGTTTGAAAGATTCACATGGATGTACTTCCCTCTCGCAAGCAAATCTGCTGATAGCGGAGATGCCTTTTGAGATGAAATGATCTTGCTGCACAGTTTTGCTGTTTGCTGTTGAACTTTACGTCAGTATTGTAGATAATCTGAGTGCAAGGGGCTTGTGACACCACACTAGACTATATGGTCATTCAGTGGACATCACGTATCCCGGCTGCTGCAGGTGAAGTTTAAATAAATGATGTGAAAATATCGATTGATATTCCGTGAACTTCTCCTCTGCTTCAGGGACATTTCAGTGCACTTCACCTCACATCCATGTCAATGAAGGATAAAGAACACAATGAAACTGTGCCCTTTTTCTTGTTGTGACGAGACACACATACCGTTTTCTTATTGGCAGTGTTTGCAATTTATTTTTCCGTGCAGTATATAACTCTACTTGTAAGTTCCATTAGGTTTATTCTCTTGTTTTAATAAGTCCAGTTGATTCTGACCAGCAAAATCTCTCCTTGTGTTTTCACGTCCATTCCTCTTCAGCAGTCATAAAGTCATAAAAATGTTTTTAAATTGCACCGTGGACATCTGATAAGTTCTGCTTTATCAGCCCTTGACATAAGCCGCTCGTTGTTTCTCTGCTTGTGTTGCGATTTCTATGCAGTTATTAATTCGGAAGCTGTGACAATGTGCCCTTCAGTGTGTCCTCTTTTGCTGAAGTGGGCACCTGCAGAGGAAACAAAACCAAACACAGTGTCATTGACTCAAAACTGCTAAATTTGCTCAAATGCCGTTGACAGTTCAGCAGTATATATTGCAGAGAAGAGGTGAGCAAATGATGCTGGCTCAGTGTGTCCTTTTTAGACGAGCCTTCTAATGGCTACAAAGAAACTTCTTTATTGCTGAATTACGAAAGTAATTGAAAACTCATATTACAAACACAGTGGTAGGTACAACTGCTTTAAACCCATTTGTTTGTTGTTTTTTTGTCTTATTGTTGAGTTTATATAACCTCATATTGTGTCTTTTGTACACTTTATTATATATCTTTTCTCTCTCCTTTATTGGTCTCTTTCTCTTTTCTTGTAAAGCACTTTTTAAACTTTGTCTGGTTTGAAAATTGCTATATGAATCGTTTATTGACTTATTTCATCTTTTTATATATTACCTTACAGACATTGTAAACATCAAATGCTGCATTACAAGAATACAAATGATCTTAATCAGATTTTTTGGGGGCTCAGCGTATAGACATGAAAGGATTGCATACTCTTTGCTGCACACTGCTATGCTTTTTATACAGACAAAGACACCGCACAGTGCATCGTAGAGTCCATGAACAGGCTTGACTACAAGTTTCTCTGTTTTCGCTGTTCTTCTGTAATTGTATTTCATTCCCCTGCAACGACCTCCATTTCCAAGAGGTCAGCACAAACAAGCGCGCTCTGATTAGTACATTTGTCATATTGGCAGACTGCGTGCTCTTTATTATACCAGGTCACTTCAACTTGTGTGTGTGAGCAACATGTGTGAGTATTATGATGCGCTGCCAGCAGTGTTTAGTGCCGTGCAGAAGAGGATATGGTTCAGATAAGGTCCACAGCAGCGAGTGATCCGCAGCCTCAGGCTGCTCTGTCTGCAGAGAGTCAGCAGCTCACCAAAGAGAATAGCTTCATGTTGATCTTCATCATCTCGGATAAATGAAGTCTGAGTGTTCGGACAGACCAAGGAGAACATTTATCTGAGAAGCTGAATTTACGCTGAATTTATTAATGTGTCGCATCAGCGGGCATAGCTGTCAGTAAATCCAAGAGCAGAGTTTCTCAGATTCAGGTGACTGAGGAGATGGATGTCTCTGGCTGGAAATAGGAGAATGAAGGAGGAGAGGTTTCCAGGATCTGTGCCAGTGTGTGATGAATGCGTGTCCTCACAGATGCTGTGCAATTGAAAACGTTACAGTGGATCTAACAGAGCTACAAATTGTTTTGTCTGAGATTATTACCGTCTTAAAAGAATCACAGGTTGTGGACAATCATTTTCTTAATAATCTGCCCTTTGCTATTTAAATAAATCTCTGGCTGCGGTCGAAAAGTCTTTTTTGTTTAGGAGGGTTCCTAACGGAGTGAAATGACCCGGAAGTATCTCAGTAGCAGCCAAGATAAGAGCTGTTTGAATTCTCTAAATGCTAATAAAAAGGTGCTTTTATGCTTCCTTTTCTTATCTCCTTTAGCATAGGATACACTGGACCATCCTTTACCAAAAGAAAGGAAATAATACCGTCCCACAATTCCTTGTGGCCGCAACATTTAAAGCGACGCACCATTCAGCTGTTATGCAAACGATATGCTTATCTTGCATATTATTTTCATAGAGTCATATACTAATTGGGATTCATGTTGATGAATATGAGTGGACAGTGACAACCATTTAATTTCACTTTATTAATATTTATTTATTTCGAACATGTAACAAATCAGTAAAAAAAAAAACAAGAATAATGAATAAAATGAACAGTAAACATATAGCAAACTGTCAATAAACAAAAAATCAACATGAATAAATATTACATGTCTAGAAAGGAGTAGGAAGAATTATACATTTAATGATCCTACACCATCTCCGAAACTCAAACAATTAACTCAATATTTATCATATATTCCTTTTTTTATTTCAATTCCAACCTTTGTAATGAAGTAGTATTTTTCACCGGTTGTCCACGTTAGGTCTTTATTATATGTTGATGTAAAGTGTTCCAGCAGCAGAAGGTGGTGGAGTACTTTATGTTTTTTTTATGTGTGTGCTTTTGTCTGTTTTTAATGAGCACTGCACCGAGACAAATTTCAATCAACTGTGTTGTGTGTCTGTTGACATGGCAATAAAAAAGTATTGATTGAACCCAGATATATACAGCAAGAGCACAACAAAGTATAATGGTAGGCAACAACAAACCGAGCCTATGATGATTTGAATTGTTCGTAGGGAATGCCTTTGCTCCATGTTCAACATCTGGCACAGGGCGAAACACATTCAAGCAAGACAACCGATCCATCTGTAGTTAGAGTAATATCTGAAGCATGAAACAACCTCGCTATGTGCTTCATTTAGTCACTCTGCACGTTCTGTTCCTCTTCCTCCTTAATGCAGACACGGTTTACAAGAGAAGCCTGGAGTTTTTCTTCATCCCTCTACACAACTAAAGTAATCTCAGCTAAAGCTCCCAGCAAGTCCTGGATACACCTGTCAGACAGACATACAGACACCAAGAAAAACAGGTTTTAAAGAGATCAGCATGGCACCTCTTACCTCTCATGTGATGTCCAGCAGCCAAATCTGAGTTTTAGCATCAGCTTTTAACTGTTATTATTAAGATCTCATTCATTTGGTTAAAGTTGTCATCCGCTGTGCAGAGCAGTGATGCAGACTATAGCAACAAAAAAAGTTAAGAACAAAAAAAATGCTGCAAAAAATATGCTGCACTCATAAATCTTAGTTTTAATGATGCGAATTAAGTCAGAGATCATTTACCTCAAGAAAACATCAAGTTTGAAAAACATCAAGCCTCAAGTCTGATTGCTTATAATGTAAATGTTTTTGAAATGTTGTTTTACTTGAGCTGTCAACACAAGTAATCATATTTACACTTGATGTAAGACAAGTAACTTGTGTTTTATCAGTACAGTGTAGGTGTACTCTTCCCTGTATGCAAACTGAGACTATATTCTGGGAATAAACGTGTTTATTCCCTGTTTCCCTGCAGTGATCATGCAGGTGAAGAGCTGAGAATTGCTGGTGAATATCTCTTTTTTGTAGTGGTAAGAGCACTGGGGCTCAGAATCACCCCGTTCAACTCCAAACATGTAAAAGAGATTAATCCCTTGGCTGCCCTCTCCTTCAGCTGTGGGAAAGTTCACTGGATGTCATTAGGGGAGGCTTCCTCCTTCCGGCCGTACACAGTAAGTGTCAGAAAACTTAAGTAAAATCCCCCAAAAGATTTAGCCTCCAAGCAGCAGGTTAAGGAAAGTGTTGTCAAACAAGAAAACAACCTACAGTAGGGACTGTTTCTCAGTCTACTTATACCAGCCTGAACAACTAGTACAGTAATAGACATCTATATTACAAACACCAACAGCTCCTGTTTAATATATTTATATATTTTTGTTTCATACATGAATAATCCATTATGGTACATTGTCTCTACACCTGTCAATCTTAACTGCTATTAAAGCTTCAGTAGGCAACAATTTTTTGGCATCACTGGGCAAAAATTCCATAATAACCTTTCATCATATTGTAATTCAAGTGTTCTGAGAGATAACTAAAGTTCTGCACGTCCTCATGGCTCTGTTTTCAGGCTTTAAAAAAGTCTAGCCCGTGACGGAATACTTTGACCAATCACAGGTCATTTCAGAGAGAGAGCGTTCCTATTGGCTGTGCTCCGGTCATGTGAGCGGTGCCTGGTTTGTTTTCCTCCGGTCTGTGAAATTTTGCAGATGCCGTTAGGAGCACCGGAGGACACAGAGACACGTTTTTTTCAGGTTACCTGTTTCATGCACTACTAATATAGCGACCGTTTTATAAAAATAACTTTTTTTAATCATATTTGCTCCAATCTCGCCTACTTCAGCTTTAAGGGAAGGCAGACTCACAAAAATATTAATAGACACACTGATATAAATATTGTATCAAGTCTTCCAAACTAAACAAATAAATAGGTAGTTTTGTCATTGCCTTCCAAAACAATTCATATGCACTTTTTTCCCGTGCCGCTATCAACAGGATGGCAATGCTTTCCAATACACATGTGAGTAAGGTTTAGTTAAATTTACGGTTTGTTAAGGTTTAGTTAAATTTAGGTTCATAACTTGGTTAGGGAAAGATGGCAGTCACGTGTAAGAGAAAACAACATTAAATGGTAGGGCTGCACGATTTTGAAAAAATATCTAATTGCAGTTATTTTGAGTTATATTGCATAAAAGTAATTATAGTGTGATTTTTGCGAGGATCTGTACAAAACAAAGATGTTTTCTTAACTCTGTAGAATATGTTGTGTAGGCCAGGACATCTCTGCAGAACCACAATATTTAAAATGGTATTTTGACACGTTTCGCCTTTATCAAATATTGCGATTTTAACAAATACTGCGATTTGAAAATTGCAGTAGGCCATATTGCGATATCGATAACATTTTGATTAATTGTGCAGCCCTATTAAATGGTAAAAAAAGAGTGTCACAGTAACATGCTCCAGTGTTAAAAGAAACAACATTTGCATACTTTCTATCTGTTTGATTCCTCAACATCTCCAGTGTACTTGCCAAGCTTGTGCTGGGACACCATATTGACTGAAAAATCCATTTACCACTGTTGTGGCCTCGTTTGTAGTGCTGAGTGATAAAATCAGATGTGAGGATTCACTGATGTCCCCATCAGCTACGATTTTCCATTTGCTGTAATGGAATACAACAATTGACCAAAAGGTTCCACAGACAAGCACCGTGTGACATCAAAACAACTTACGATCATTAAACCACTCAGTGAAATGTCGTCCTGAGGAATACTTTCACAACTGTTCCATACTGTAGGCTCCAAATCATACATGTATAATCTTAGCAAATCTTCAGCAAAGCCTCGACATTAAGAGAATAGGTCTAATCAGCAAACTTGAAAAGAGCTAATTACAGTTCCACTCCATATCCAACAGTTTCAGGCCCCTGTTTTTGCACCTAGAGCACTGCTGCTATTGGACCACCCAACCTGCTTTTCCTAAAATTAGACAGAACAAACATTTTGAGATTACATAACACGCATCGCATAGGCACACTTAGGTACTTTTTTCCTGCTGACCTTGCCGTTAAGTACTTACTAAAGTGCTCAATGCTGCTAAGCAGCACTATTGAATTCCCCTTATGGTTGAGTCACACACCCCATTCATTTCAATGACAAAGCTGACAAGATGCATTTGCCTTCTGTCGTCTTAAATGGATCCCGCCTCATTTGTGCCCCCTAAAGTTCCATCTGGTTGATCTTTGATTTGTGAGATGGTGAGACTGACCGTTGCTCAGCCAATTTGAGAGAGAATGGGACAGATTTTCTAGTTTAGGAGGTAATGATTGTTTCTGTTTACTCGTGTTTTTATACCATGACTGCAGGATCAGAGAAGACAAGCAGCAGAGTCAGAGGAATGCTTGATGGCAAAAAGATGCATTTATTTTCATCTTGAGGAATAATAAAGTTAGCTGGCTCTAGCAGCTCTAGCCTTTTCAGGTCGTACCTGTTTTTCAACCCTGTGGACGAGTACATTTTGTCCAGCCAATATTAGTAAGCCATACCAAAATTCCTGTACAGGAAAGCAGCTATTACCATCTCCCACTGTGGTCCACTCTTAGTGAAAAATCAGATGAGGATTAACTCAAATTTGACAGGAACTGGGGAGGAAAGAGGCTTTGTAGAAGTGTTGTTACACTAATATACTAACTTTGAAACTGAGGAAAAGGAGAGGAGTGCAGTTGAGCTTAGAAAATATGGGGGTAAATAAGTTTAATAAAATGGAAACAAACACCTTCTCTTTTTGCAGTCAGCCTTTTAATCAGCTTTGCTTTCTATTCCAAAGTTTTGCTTTTGCTCATATCATCATAGTACCGCTTCCAGATAGCAGTAAGTTATTAAGAGAAAATGATAAAGCAGTTTCGTTCCATTACAATCAAGTTTCGATGCCAAATAAGGCTTCAATTTCTGTCTTGTTTTCACTCATTTCTCATTTCTCTGCTGCATGACTCAGAAATGTCTGGCCATAAAATTAAAGCCAATAAAGCATAAGTTTTCAAGAAAGACACCTCCTTTGCTTCTCTCCATGATATTCCATACATCTGCGGCTTATGATTTCTGTCCTATACAAATGTTTAGACAAGGCTGCGCTTCGGGAAGCAGGCTTGGATCCTGATATTAGTTAATAATGAGTTAATCACACAGTCGATATGGTAGTTGCATGTACGTTGAAAGAGCTGCAATAGGAGTTAACACAGAGCGGACCATTAGGCCCTATCTGATTACAGTGCTGTTGCGGTCTGATCCCGCCAAGACCCTCTGTACTAACTAAGAGCACAAACACAGGGCAATTGACCTGGCCAACGTTGAGAGGTTTCAGATGGCTTTAATTTTACGATAGTGTGGCAAAATGTGGTCTAACATGAGCCAGGATACACAAGAGAGAAACTAAACCGTAATGTGACAGCAAATCCTCTGCTCAGGGGAGTTTGTAATTGCTACACAGAGATCTGGAGGTTATTCCTGGAACCAGTCCCCCTGAAGAAAAGTGGTGCTCCAAATAGAAAGCCTCTGCTGGTGTATGGTGAAATACGCCACAGCCATATTAGAGTGAATAACAATTATCATTTCACATAAGTTTTCATCAACTTTATCTTACTGTATTTATCCTAAATCAAGATCATTACCTGCCACGTTTTTTGTATTGTGAGGGGCAGCAAAGTCGCATCAAACAAGGCACAAAACGACAACAAGATGTCTGGAATGTCACAGCGAAGAAATTTTCCCACCGGTTAATAAACATGTGTCAACACCAGTGTTACCGATTACACCGGATATTTTACAAGAAAAGATGACGGTCGATATATGTAGAGCGCTTACTTTGGTCTTTAATGTTGGATGGCTTTGTGTCTGGACTCTCCGGTCAAGCTTTCGCTTTTTGCTTTAGCGCCGCGCACACTGACTGCTAACGCTCCGGCCTCCGCACGGCGATTGCCTCATTAACTTTTTTATAGCATTGGGTTTAAATCCGAAATATTGCCAAATAGGCACTTTTGCTTTTCGCTTTGACATCAAATCCTCCGCCATCGTCTTGTTTGTGAACTCTCTCTCATCCCGTGTGTTTTATTTTAATAGAAATGCATAACGACGGTGGGGGCGGTGGGCAAGTAATGTAATCTGTGTGTGCCCGAACACCGTGTAACACTGGTAACACCGATTACCGCAGCAAGCCTAAAGTCGACAAGTGTCGTACTACTGTATGCATTATTGTCAAAGGCATGCAAATGTAACCTTTAATGGCTATAAAAAGCTGTGCAAACCTCATTCTGCTTTTGCCAAAGAAGACCCAAATAATTGTTAGGAAGCAGCGACTCCCCAGATAGGAGCTAGGATTACGGTTACACCAATGTCTCAGCTAATATGGGGGCCTGCAAAACATGTTGAACCCATGTATGAATAATATTTTTTTCTGCTTTGTAGACGACCACGTCCCACCCTGCGCTCGTGACGCTGACCGCATCCACAACGTTTGTGTTTTGTCCTGCAGGACTCATAGAAACACTCTCCCTTTGTAGCCATCTACATTGACAAAACTCAATAACCGTGAAATTAAAGTCTTCTTTATTTGAACCCCCTGGGACCCTGTCTGGGACTTGACAATATGCAATATGAGAATCCTGGTGGGCAGTCAGCTTCTCAGACAAGATCGAGAAAGGTCTCTACAGGGCAGATCTAGTTTCGAAAGCTATTCATTACATAGCAGAGTTTAAATGGTTTAAATTAAGATTAAGCAGTACTGCACGTCTCTGAAACTATGGGCAACTTTGTCTCATATTTGTGAAACTTTTCATCTTTTCCTCTGTAATATAAGGAAACTGTTTTGAACAGGGCCAAAACCACCATAAAGTATCATGTCGCTGGTCATCACTTGATTTTACAATACTTTATATCTTTATGTAAATATTGCACAATCTACGCTAACATCATCAGCACAAGTGATGCTCTGTTATATAACAAGGTGTCTCTGCCAAGCACAGCATTCTTTAAGATTGCTCGAGCTGTGTCAAATATTTATTGTTATTTTAAGAAATTCAATCTCAGCAACGTCTGGGGGAAAAGCAGTGAGACATTTTGTATGTCTTCTTTTATATCGTTCTTTGGGGCCATTATTTTTAAGCATGATGGGCAGTTTAAAAAAAAAAAAAAAAAAGGATCAAAAGCAACACATCAGAACCAGAGATATTGTCTGTATTTATTCCAAGCATTTTTCTTCCTTGTCAAAACCTTGTGCCAACATTACCCTCAATGCAACTCCACCGCCAACAGTTTGGTTGGAGATTTAGGTGTGTTATCATGTGTTACCACACTTAGCCTTGCTGTTAATTTGTCCTAGTGACCACTCGCAGAATTGGAATTAAAAAAATGTCATTCGGCCCAAAAAAACATTTTCCCAATCGACCACCGTTATAAAAAAGACATCTGTAAGACTGTTGACCTCGAACAGCCAACAAGCTTGATTATTACCTACTCTTTGTATTATGATTTTTTGATCCATGGAGGTTTTCTATTTGTAAAACTTTCCCAAAGCCTGAAAAAGTGATGTTTATATACGTGACATCCTCCCAATGTAAAGTCTATGGGCTAGTATATATAGTATTCCACTATTCCACCGTTGTCTTCCGTTGACATGTCACCTCGCCAAATTTCAGACCAAGTCTCCTTGAGCGAGACTCTTTCCATGATGTTGGCAGACACTTAAAATAACAATCAGAGCCTGTCATGGCAAAAACAAGCACTTTTAGTGGATGAAATCCTGTGAGCAGCTGTCCTCCACAGCCCTCTCCCTCAATACTGGACCAATTTCAGAAATCATTGCCCACATTAGTCAGTTAGACACAAAAACATGGGAAAATACCTTTAGGAGCTTTATTCAACTTTTCAGGTATGTAGTAGTCCTCACCAAGGCCTGTAATACATATCAAAGTGTGTTTACAGGCTGTAAACACACTTTGATATGTAAAATCGATGGAGTTCCCCATTAAGTTACACCAGCATAGAGTAGGTCTAAAAAGGACTGAAGCGGAGGAAGGCAAAGTCAAAACTTTCCACTCGAAAAGAAGATAAAATAAGAATATAATTCATCAGCAGATAAGCTCTGAATGATACAAATACCTTTTTGTTCCAAGAAAATGAAACATCGAGAGCCTATTATGAGCTTGAATCCATAAAGAGGTGAATAGTCATTTCAGGTCGACTCAGTGTGTTGATTTCTGTGATGAATCCCCCAGTTGCCACCATGGACAGTAATGTGTCAGTGTGGAGTAACTGGGGCAGATTTATCAGTTCAACCTCGACCAAATCCCTTCTTCACTGCAATTTATAGGACCGCACTGTGGTGCAAGGTGGTTATTAAGCTGTGAATTATTAAATGTACTGTCTGTTGATATAGATGAACCAGGAAAACTCTTCCTGGGAGCATTTCCTTTTCAAGTTCCTGTCTTCAAAAATTGAATTTCCCCTTGCAGGATTAATATAGTATACCTGACTGATACGATATGATACCTTGACTTAAGTCCTGACTCGTAACCGTTTTAAGGGTCCCACAAAAGCAGAAATCCTCCATCACGCTAATTAGTTTAACAAGCACGCAGATAAAAAAGGTTCTTGTCCATATGATGCTTGTAAACACAAAATAAACAGAGCTAATTTTCGACATCTGGATCATATCAGCTTTTGATGAGTGGCTCCGTTCCCATGCATGAAATCGAATCAGTGTGACACTGAAGACAAAGTGTGTGCTTTTAGCTGTTGCACCTGGCGATAAATCAACAATTATTTTCTAAATGCTGAAATGAAACAAAACAAAAAGATGTTGTGCTACTGCTATAAATGAAACCTTGCTAATGCTGGATAAACATTGTGATACACAGTGATCGCTGGAATGTTTTATCCAGAAGTAGTTCAATTTAGATTTAGTAGCATGGCCTCGTGTTCCTCATTCTTGTTCGAATCTCATTAGACTTGCCTTTACTTTGCCGATGGATCATAATTTCTGGCATTTGTGCTTTTATATTGGTCAAAGTCTCCCTATTTCCACAGGCACATTATTATCTATTGCACTTTTTTTTCTTTTTTTTTAACAAAGATCACTATATATGTCTTCAACTTTGCAGACAGTTCACATTTCTCCATGCCGGAAAGAAAAAAAAATCTTGAAGAACTATATTCAGGCCCTAGAGCAAACCGAGCGCTCCCAAGCCATCTCAATCATTACTGCCATTATTCCCATCACAGTCTGCTGCCCAGTTGCTGCAACGGGCAGCATTTCAATCAGGATTCCTTTACTGTGCTCGGTATAGCTTCATCGGCTCTATTGGAAGGTGTGCAGCCAGAAAGTGGCTGAGAGAGGCATTTTTACAGACATGAGTTATGTAAGACTGAGTGTGACCTGACTGCGAAAGCAGGGCCATGCGTCATTGTGTATGTCAGGATTGAGGTCGACATCCGAGGCGCCTTCACCTGACTGATGATTGGGTCTGGGTGGCAGTGAGATGCAGGAGCATGAAAGGAAGATGGAAGTGTCTTGAGGAGGAGGTGAAGGCTGTGAATGGGAGGTAATAACAGTGTCAGATGAGTAGACTCATTAACGGAGAATGAAAAGTCAGTGCAGCTTCTCAGCTCCGCTGAAAAGAGGGGCCTTCCTCTCAGTGCACATGCTAATTTTCATTTAGTAGTTACTATATTTGGTGATTCCATGTTCTGTATTCCTAAAATGACTTGGAGTTTGTCAGGATTGGTTTTAAAGAAAAGCAAATTGAAGTCAAGCAAGTCAAAGTAATTGATCAGGAGTCAGTGGACAGCTAAAGATCAAGGAAGTTATTTACATCCAACACCAAAGGCCATCTTTGATCAGACAGGTGTTATCATGTGACCATAGTTCCCCAGTTCACAGGCTGTGCTGTATCATTTTATGCAACCCTGTCACCTTTTGAAGTACTAATACAATCAATGCAAGTATGCAGAATGCTTTAATTACTATAACATTACTTTAAAGTGTGTGTTCCTCCAGATCACAAAAAAACATTGTAGATATTGAAGATTGTAGATAAACAGTGCCATTGCCTGTGGCTCCTGGCGCTCTTCTCAATATCACCCTGAATTTCCACTTACCATTACTGTATAATGTGTGTAATTGTGTAATGTTGTGCTAAATGTTTGCAGAAAACATCGCTGATTAAGTTCATATAATGTATTACACTGTCGATCATTTTCACACAAAGTGTGCTTTAAGATATTAAACAATTTAGGCTGTAATTATGTACAGTGAAATGGAATAGAAATGGTACATTTCCATATTTACCCCCAGGACCCAGACAAATTAGGTTGTAATGCATCAAATAGTAATTCTGCAAGCACCACAGTGCTTACGAGTGCATCTCTGCTAAATGCCTGTCTCAAAGGTCTGCTTGAGTGAGAATAGACTCTGGACAAGATGCTACTCTGAATATATAGATTCATCTCAACTCAGATGCCCAGCTGGTGTCTGTTGATGGAGTCAAAATAAAGAAAAAACATTTGATCCTGAATGGCCACAGAAGAGGTCTATTGCAATGTAACCTTTCAGTTTGTTTAATTGACGTGCTGTATTCGACAAGTGACAACGGCCTTATGTAATTCAACAAAACTAAGAGTCTACAACCAAGCTTAGCGTCTTAGCATGCTAACATTTGTTAGTTGGCACTAAACACAATGTACAGTAGAGGCTGAGGGGAATGTCGTCTGTATTTGGTCATAAACCAAAGTAGTGGACAAATTAAAATTTTGACCAGGTGGTGGTGGCAGAGTAAAAGTTAAGGGATCACCATAGTTAAAGCAACTGTGGGGAACATGATTGTGTGTAAAAAAAAATTATGGAAATCCATTGAATATTTGTTGAGAAATTTCACTTAAAGCCATAAATGTCACATCAATTTCACTTTAAGCCATAAATGTCACATCAGTGTCACTTAAAGCCATAAATGTCACATCAATCTCACTTAAAGCCATAAATGTCATATCAACTTCATGGTGGTGCTAGAGGAAAAGTCAGAAGAACACCAAAGTCATTAGGATTCATCCTCTGGGGACCACGAATGGCTGCACCAAATTTCATGTCAATCCATCCAATACTTGTGGAGATATTTCAGTCTGCTGGACACCGTTCATAGCTGTACCTATGACAAAAGTAATGTACTGTAATTTTTATATATCTGACAAAATCAATTTGTATGTAATCCACATAATCGTAAACCAGGAAGTATAAAGAGCAACAAACGCTGTGTAGGGAGGAGGTCGGGGTGAATGGGTGCGTCAAAAAACACCGGACTTTCGCCCTGGAGAGCAGAAGTCAACGTTCATTTATTTACGTAACTTTCGCACTTAAGTTACGCTACTTCCATAGTTAATTTAACCTAAACCATAATCTTTTGCTAAACCTAACTAAGTAGTTTTCTTGCCTAAACAAAACCAAGTTGTTTCCTGTGAAGGCGGAAGTTTATTTTGCAAAAACTGTATGCATATGAAGAGTGGAAATTGACATGTGTTGCTGGACATTCGTAGGAAACTCACAAAAAAAATGAGGAATAACTTTTCACAAGATATCATAAATGTTTTACAGTATGAGGGTAGGTTGCCCACAGCATATAATATGCTATACACAGTAAGTTGCAGGTAGGACTTTTGGCTGTTTTGGAGTATAGTGCAGTTCCTGTTGAGAGCGCGTGCCCGTTTGGAACGGGTCGATTGCTCGGCCCCCAGAAGTGCTGCTTGCAACGTTGTAGAGAACCGCGGTATGGCTGATTGTACCCGCCAAGTGTGAAGGTGATTGGATGAACTTTTATTGAGATATGCGAAGGGCAGTCATATATACATACATACACAGAAAGACCGAGATTCCTTCCTTTATAGTTAGATAATGCTGCTACAGCACCACCTATTGGCCAAATTGCACCAAATTTGTCATGGTCACTCAGACATCATATCTGCACATGTCCACCAAACGTGGTCACAATAGCACAAGGCGTTCAGGAGATATGACATTTTTTGTAATATAAGCCCTGCCCACAGCATTTGAGTGTATAACTTTGAGGGCCACATAAAATAAAACTGTATGAAACATCAACAATCCAAAAAAGTAACTTTTTCCAGCTTGGTCCAGAGCTGTTCTGTACCAAATTTGGTCATGGTTGCTCCAAATTTGTAGGAGTAGCACAAAAAATAGAATTGGACACTATTCATAATGGTGGAAAATGAATCTAGACGCAAATGGACGTGGCTTATATTAACCGATTCGTCTAGATCCACATAATTTTGTTTCTGAGAGTTGAGGTTCATAAGTTACAGGCCAAAACGTAAAGTTCATTGTTATAGCGCCGCAGTCTGGTCAAATTGCACAACATTCAACATTGCACTCCCTTGGGTCCCCAGCAATACACCAACCAAGGGTTCTCAAGATATGCAAAGGACATACTGAAAGACAGACAGACAGAGATTTATAGTTAGATTCAATTTGTGTGTTATATGTAGAGTAATAACACTGATAGCACCCTTTTTCTTTCAAATGATGGATATCCCCATAGCACGGATGAACATGGAAGTGTTTTTCATACATATGTGGTATTAAAACCACATTTTCATGGAGATCTGCACACTCATTCTTGGATCTGAAAATAAATCCAGCAACCTTTTTACAGCGATGTATCTTAATTGAATAAAGATTATTGCTTGAAACGTCTGACTCATTTTGTAAAAGAGATTACAGAGTGAGTCTTTGTGGAGCCTCCCTGTCAGTAATCCTTCTTCATTCAGGCTGAGGAGGGAGTCAAATTCATTTTCATCGAGTCACTATGAACCTGAACATGTTACTGACGCGGGAGTACATTAGTGTGTATTACATCTTGGTAATTTAATTTCAAACTTTAAAATACGATACACATTTCTGCAGGGAACCTTGGATGAAAGGAGAATTTTCTTGGCCCAGTGTCCAGGTGACTGTCAGACAACCTTAAACTACAACCAATCAGAAAATATACATGTTTGTACTCTTTATTAAAAGGCCAACTATTACCTTTGTGGACTCTCCATTGCTTTAATTACAGTATGCCTTCAACAACAAGCAGTGTAGGTGTTACAGGTGGCTTACAGTATCTGTCATATTATTTGCATGTACTCTGTATTCCCCCCACACGTCAACATGTCTTGTGTTTTCGGTAGTCTATAGATTTTTCCCGGCTTATTGTGTTACCACATCCTGCACTGTTAGTCTGACAGTGAAGATTGCACTTACGGTGAACTCACTTAAGTTAGCTGTGACATTGTTATGCATTGGTGGCAATGTTTAAAATAGACTCTTATGCCATTCTTCATAGCATTTAAATATTGTGCATGGTCGTTTAATAAGGTGGACCTCTCAAATTCCTACCTGTGCTTTTTTCTGTTGATGTCAGGTTCACTTGTTTGCTCCCGCGCATAGTACCAGCGTCTGACAGCCTCATACCACCTAACAGGAACTTTATTCTAATTTAAACCTGCTACCTGACAGGTGAGGGCTGTTACATTAGCCCGTACGACGTTGTATGTATGTGCATGAACACACGCTCTGCATGTTTTTGCCACATGCTATTTCTAAAAATCCTCTGCTCTCCACCTCCTCTCTTCACAACAAAAGTAAACTTGTCTCATTACAGCAAATCTGCATTTTTAGATGCACATCAGTAATTTACAGGTTTCATGTTTATCTGCATGCAGGCTGATTGCTCTACAGATGATGTTTTTTTTAACAATATGAGGGCAGTGGAGGTAGGAATTATGTCTCATGGCAACCAATTAACAAATGAATGACCTAGCTGCTTTATATGCACAGTAACCAGAAAACAGATCGCATCTATTTAAAATACATGTGTGGAACCGGAGAGCGCTGTTCATTTGCTACGTGCTTTGGATAAAAATGTTATCCCATAATTTGTCTATGTATGTAGAATAGAATAGAATTACTCTATTGTCACTGCATACGGTACAACAAAATTAAATAGCAATCCTGGCGGTGCATACACATCTATTAAACAGTAGTGCAAATAAAGAAGAGTAGAAAAAGATATATTATAAATAGAAAAATATATATTTGCTTGGGCTATAAAAACGATAAGATATTGCACATCAGATATTGAACGTTGTGGAATTGAATTGGCTCTATTTACACATGTAAAAAATAAATACAGGAATAGAAATCTACAAAGGAATAACTAAGGTGCAGTTGGAATGTAAACATCTGTAGTTGTATACATACAAAGGGTGCAGTTGAAATGTAAAAACGTAATGTAAAGCTGTATAGACATATATAAAAAAGTAGCTGTAACTGTACTGCATGTAAATATGTATACATATTTGGTCCATGGAGCCATAAGCACCTGGTGTTAATGGTCAAAATACTCTATATACTATGCCACAATGTCTTGTGAAAGGTAAGAGGTGGAAAATGCAACAGTGAAATCGTCAGATGTTGACAGTAGGTTCAATGCAGCATAAGGGTAAGATGTCGTGCACAATGTATCTATTTACAGTTATAACTGGTTATCCAATTAGGCTGGGTTTTTAAATTGCTCTTCGTGTTGCACGGTAAAACCATGGCTATTTAATGTTAACTAACTAACTTTAAATACTTTACTGCAGCATGATGACATAATGTCAGGAAAAAGACATACATCATCAATCTTCACTCCCACTATGATAGAAGAAACCTAGTGGAAACCAGAGGTGTGGATTCGAGTCACATGACTTGGACTCAAGTCAGACTTGAGTCACAAATTTGATGACTTTTGACTCGACTTGACAAAATAAAAAAAGACTTGCAACTCGACTTGATGACTCATGACTTCATTTGGACTTGAGCCTCTTGACTTGAATACCTTCCCCCAAGCCCAAAGAAAAGTATGTTTTTTTAAAAAAAATGTCTGCACGTAGACGATAAACTGCCGGGTACCCTAGGGAACTCCGACAGCGTCGGAGATGTTGGGGTCATTTACTTTTTGAGAGATCATTTATTGATTTGTTTGGGAAGACGATTTACTGGTGGGGGGAAAAACTGAACTGAACAAACTGAATTTCTATCTTTTGTTGTTTATTGCTGAATCCTTGAAAAGTTTTTTTTTTTTTTTTTGTTGAGCTCTTGACACTTTTCATTTTTGGTGAATATTATTGGGACTTGTATTTGATTATCTTACACTTAATTTTCCAGATCCACTTTGTTTGAACCAATCTGACAGCATCCAATCAAGTTGCAGAAGAAAACCATGAAAAACTTTAATGTTACGTTAGTGAGCGCCAGTTACTCTGTTGTTAAAATGGCATTACATTTGGTGAAGAGTGCATTATGACTTGTTTAGGACTCAAAACTCAAAGTTGGGACTTGACTTGGGACCTGTCAGTCTTGACTTGAGTGCAACGACTTGAGGCTTACTTGCGACGTGCAAAACAGTGACTTGGTCCCACCTCTGGTGGAAACATAACTCTGAATCATTTCTCCACCTCAACCTTTCCTCATCTGTTACATGCCTGAATTATTTGTGATATTCATTGATATTCACATTTAAAATGCACTTAATGACTCTTTAACCTTTTTATTTTACAACGGAGAAATGCAATGAGAAATGTGAGCATGTGCTTTGTTCCGTAATATGGGCAATAAATGTGCGTGTTGTATTCATGCAGAATATTTCACAGTCCTTTGCCAGTTTGAGCCTTCAACGCGCATGTTTCTGGCTCACAAGAGCTTCCTCCATTAGCAGTTTGTCGCAGCTCAGAGTCCACTCGTGTGAATGATGCTGATCTGCAATTAGCAGTGATACAGAGGAAAGCCACTATCTCCATCACTGCTGACCTTCTCATACTCACAAACACACACATCTAAACTATAAACAGGCTGGCCGCTTTTAGCCAGAGAGGAAAAGAGCTAGGAGGGAAGGCAGCTTAAGGAACAAAGTGGAAAGGAAATGAAATCACTGATGAGACTGATGAAGAGGCACGCATTCAAAGCAGAGGATATGAAAAGGGAAAGTCTTATGAATTGAAGACATTAATGAAGAAAGTCAAATTATATATGTGTGGTTCAGAAGGTACTGGGTATATTTTGTATTGAAAAGAGCTGGGTATAGAAATGTAGGTTTGTTTTTGATCCTGCTGAATGGATGTCTCTATGCAGGTAGTGGTTATGGCTGGGACGATACACCTATCTCCCGATTCGATACTATCACGATACTTGGGTGCCGATTCGATATGTATTGTGACTTTTAAGTATTGCTATTCTACAAGTATTGCGATTCGATATTACGATTTATTGTGATTTTTGTTAACTTATTTTAACACTAGACCATGGGACAAGGTTAAATCATACACTTCTAGGGACTTTTAATTTGGAAAATATCTAAATTAATACATAAAAAATGTTTCTCCTAACTTCGCCAAGTCTGTTGCTAGTTCTCCCCGTCAGCTCCGTTGTCTTTATACATCCATGGTAAGCTCCATCGGGGCTGTTTGAATGCATTTAACATAAATGTCAGTATATGGGTGCTCTACAGTTGTAGCGTCTGCCGATTTGACCACAGATATGCGAGCGACGGCTGGCATGACCAATACGATAACGTTTCCTGTCCATGACAGAGTTAGCATGCAGCTTTAGCCATGATGTCTAGCTCTGCTTTTTCTACAATGTGTGAAACCCAAAGTGTTTCCATACTTTACTGTATGTGTAATGTTTACCACTTTGGATTTAAAATGTGAGGGTGCAGGTCGTATCCACGTGGACCCTCCGCCGTTTTCTACTTTGTCGTTTCGGCTCGCTGAGGTTTGTTTTGGTTGACGGATACGGAACGGATATGACGCCACGTTACTCAGACTACAACAATAAAGGCGGTAACTTCCTTCTACCTCTAGACTCAAATGAAGCAAACATATCGAATCTGGCATTAAAAAAATCATTATTTCAAAATCTTAGTAATAGTAGTAATTCATATATCAGCCTGCACTTTTGTAAAATGCACAAACTCTGTGTATTTCTAAATTGTAACACTCTAATACTGAGTATAGTACGATTAGCATCTACAATGGTGCAACATTTTCCCCCTTTTTTTTTTTTTTTTTTTAATTATTTTTAACTTCGTCTGACCTTTCAGCATTATTATTATCTCATTATTTAAGGCAAATGTTTCTGGTTGCTTGCTTTGCCTAGTGTTTAATTTCACCTCATTTCTCCTACGTATCTTTCTGTGTGTATATCAGGCTCGAGGTGAAAACTCTGGGAAAAAATACCATTAGGTTGAAATGTGTCACTGCGCAGTCAGGCAGGGATTGTGAGTCGAGGGTGAGGCAAGGGGGGTGTATCTGAGGGCGATGACTCATACCAAATGATTACATGGCGTTGCTATGTAATGATTGAGAGTGTTGAGGTGTGTGCGTGTGTGTGTGTTTGTGAAGGGGCTAGAGGTGCCAGTTGATGCCAACCGCAAACACAACCGGACTAGCACTCACCTCTCCTGTCCGCTACCCGTTACATGTACTGAATTATAAGTGTTTCTCTTCAGAAACGAGGTATATTATAGTCAAGTCCACGATCAGTGATGGGACAAACATACAAAGTCTTTTCTCTTAATTGTCATTTCTATGTGGATTGTCACGTAAACAGACATATTTAAATGTGAGTCGAACATGATTGGTGGCATTAAATCTAATACAGTAGGTAATAGAATTGCACATTTTTACATTTGGCACTGTACTCTTTGATTTCACATTACACTGAGTAAAATGTGCTACGTAGTCACGAGCTCGGTTTTATATAGTAGTCATCAAATGGGATCTTCAATTTATTTTGATTAATAAAATTGTTATCTTCAGCTTCTCTGGTCTGGTGAATGCAGTCTCGACTTTGCAACTAGGTTTTTGCTCTTGTGTGATACAGGAAATTGTGTCTCAATGTCAAACGAAACATTGATCTCGGATCTGACTTGAGTCCTAACCTTCCTAACCTAACCTACCTCTTGCTACAAAGTTCTTCCTGATTTCGACTTTGTCCACAAAGAAAGAGCCTCTCCAATAATTACACAATTTTCAGTATTTTTAGTCTTTTTGTTTTATCCATTCTGTGCTCCTGCTGTTTTCTCCTCCGTGCTGCTCAGTTGCTGAGCTGACCTCAGACCGAGGTCAGTTAAAAAACTCCATACTAAACTCTGTATCATGCCAGACAATGCTGTCAGGACCACATAGTAAGAGGAATACTGTTATATATAGTTATTGATAAGTGAGTGGGATTAATTACAGTAAGCAGTTAGTACTTCTTGATCATTATGATTAATGGTGTGTTTCATCAGTGAGGTTTACCTTTTTTGTGGATACCACTGTTTATATTTACAGATGGGTCACTTGTTGCTTAAAGACACAGTGAAATTTACCAAATATATATTTTATTAGTTCTGTCCGATGTTTGATTACTCATCTTGAACTTGGGGTGTATACATACACCTACAAACCCATTATTTTCTGGACTACCATTTTACCATTTTCTGTGGTTTGGATCTCAGTCAGAAAAAACATTGTTTACACTTCCAAAGTATGTTGTGATCTGATTTATTGATTTTTCCCTTGTCCTCCTCCCCCTGATCTACGCAGGTGAGGGAGGGAGGGGTGGGTGGAGGCCAACAGTCCTCTACGGCTGCATATCAGCTCAGTATCGATTCGTATTCGCTAAGCCACGTTCACTTTTGAGCAATCCACTGAAATCTGAAGGATTTGATTTAAATTCCTCTCGAATCGATACCCTGCCCACGTATACCGTTTCACTGGGAAAACACGTCACATGACTAGTACAAAGAGCTCTAACTTTTGTCTCACTGTGACTTTGATGCTTCGTGACGGACAGGTTAATAACTTAGAGCAGCAAACTAGGCCAAGACTGCAAACGGCGTGTGTACGTGCGTAGGAGGAACTAATAACTTAGCAGGGCCTGTGAGCCTGAACGCAAGCAGTCTCATCGATCTCTTTGCATTTTGAGTTCTCCAAGTAGAAGCTACCTACATCACTTGTGAAAGTTGTACAGTGAGTCATAGATCAATCCCGTCACGACTGGTGCCATTGTGTCCATTTGAAAGGTTAATGTATCATTTATATTCGTTTAAGACCGATGGGATGACCGCAGTGTGTCATCAGCTTGGATGAATTGAGTGAAGAGGAATGACCCCGAAAGTAGTGTCTGCTGAAGAATTTATAGGCAAAGAAAAAGAAGTGGACATTTTGATTTAATCTGAACCTGAGAGGAAAGCACTTTACACCATCTGTTCTGTTAATGTCTGATCTCTGCTTTTATAAAAAAAAAAAATACCTATATATCATAAAGGCTCCTTCTGTTTCATTCCTCCCACTTTTCAGTTAATCTGATGTGATTTTTTTTTTTTTACATGTTCACAACACAAGCTGTGTTTTATACTCCAAAAATAGCACTTCTTCGTGCTCAAATCCGAGACAGGATGCGTCAGGGTGTTAACATTAGGCATCAAATGGAGTCGCATAATTTAATAAATGGAAAAAGCCTTTCTTGTTGTGAATTTATGGCAGTGCGATTCACTCTAATCTTTCAAGCATGAAGACTGCCAAAGCACCCCCATGCCCGGCCCCTACAATGACCTTCATCAGTGCGTTGTCTGCTGGCTACAATGTAGTGCTCTCAGACATGGCTTGAAACCTGGGTTTTCATTGAAGTTGTAGTTTGCCAGAAACGATTCGATATGTATTGCAATTTTTGTTAACTTTTTTTAACACTAGACCCTGGGAAAAAGTTGAATCATACATGTCTAGAGACTTTTACTTTGGAAAGTATCTAAATTAATACAATAAGAATGTTTGATTTTCAGCATGTATGTAGTCAGAGATGTCCTGAAGTCAAATATATCAGTCAAATCAATGAATAAAGACATTTCCCTCACAAATTAGTGTTTTTTTCTTTTATATTTATATTATATGTATATACAGTTCCCTTTAACACCTTATTTTGAAAAACAGAGTCACATGTGTATACTACCGCTAACTTCGCCAAGTCCGTCTCTAACTCTCCCATCAGCTCCGTTGTCTTTATACATCCATGGTCAGCTCCATCGCGGCCGTTTGAATGCATTTAACATAAATGTCAGTATGTGGGTGCTCTACAGTCGTAGCGTCGGCTGATTTGACGACGGAGATGAGAGCGGCGGCTGGCTTGACCGCACGTTACGATAACGATTCCTGTCCATGACAGAGTTAGCATGCAGCTTTAGCCGTGATGTCTAGCTCTGCTTTTCCTGGCAATGTTTGAAACCCAAAGTGTTTCCATACTTTACTGTATGTGTCGTGTTTACCACTTTGGATTCAACATGTGAGGATGTAGGTCGTATCCATGCCGACCCTCCGCCGTTTTCTACTTTCTCGATTCTGCCCGTTTTTTTCCCCCACCCTTGCCTCTAAAGCTGCTTTTGTCTCGTTAGTCAGCCTACCCATGAAAGTCAAACCTTTTCCAGTAACCGTACGCTGGTATTTCTTTCTCCAAATGCATCCTTTTTCTCTTTTAACTCCTCTGTGTTTGCTGGTTCATGTTTGCTTATTGCATTCCCCTCAGAAGACACATCTAGTCTCAGTATGTTTTATTGTCTGCCCACTAATTTGCATGTCTTCCCCTCTCAGTGGCTTGTGTACTGTCTCAGCCACACTCACACAGAAAGCCCACGGGATCCAGTAAGTTCGGAGGCCAAGTCAAAGCTTGTGGGAACTTATCTTTACCATTGCATTCTCTTCCTCTCAGATCACCATGTATCTCAAACTGGGGTCATCTCCAGTGTCCTGAACTGAGATCTGATGTTTATGAGAAATACAGTCTACAGCTCTGCTGAATGATGAGCCTCGTGTTTGATAGGAAAGGAAAACAAACAGCCATTGGTGTCTTTTTTTTTCAATTTTTGAAAGTATACAAGGGTAATGTCACATGGGGTGTATCAAATATCGTTGACATTGTTTTCTTTGATACACTTAATGCTTTAGTGCTTTTACACTTTCTCCTCTTTTTTTCCCCCTCCATACTGTTGTACATAATCTATTCCTTGTGTTTCATGGGATTACATTGTTGTGCTGCCATTGAGAAAAGGTGTCCCGGTCACCCCAACAGAAGGAGCTTTAAATCATAGACACGTTAGAGATTCAAGTCATCCTTATTTGCAGGGTCATTTCTCTCCCGAATTGGCTCATCGAGCAGCCTTGCAGTCAGAGCACTTAATTTTCCTGCCTTTCTCTTGCGCCGTCCTTTGATTTATATTTGATGATCTCATATTGATGCACTATTTGTTCCGTGAGCTGTGAATGAAATTGCGTTTAATGTCCGAGTGACATTTTGAGTAAGTTACAGTTTTACTCAAGTGCAACCTGCAACTTTGGTGCGTGCAGCCACCATTTTGTGTCAACCATGAATTCACATGTACATGTATGTTGATGTATTTTTGCCCAGTTGTTTGTATATTGTATATTTAGCAGTTCTGGTAAGTTGTGTGAGGAGTAACTGAGCTTTAGTTGCTTTGTGCCTGCTGGTAATAACTGTGAAAATGTGAATTTTGTCTCAGGGTATGAGGAAACAAAACCAAGCAATCTAGTGATTATTCCCCCCCCCTTTTTCAAGGACGAAGCGTATTCAGGATTAAAGTCGCATTGACTTGACTTGAGAGCTGTGGTTAGGAGAAACAGTGGCACTTTTGTTGATTTTTGCCCCAGGCTTTGTTTTAATCGCCTGAATTTTTACGCATTGCTGAAGCAATCAAATTTACTGCTCAGGTTGCCACTCATGTCAGCAAAGTCTTGAAAAATACAGACTTTATTACAACGACAGTCTGACAGATTCAGTATATATGTCTGTGTAAATTCTTCCTGACTGACGCTCTATATAATGCCTACTCTGTTAAGCCTTAACACCATAACCCTTTAAAACTCCGCCGGCGGGCCGGGCTGCTATTCTGTCTTTCAGAGGTTGTTGTGGGCTGAGTTTTCAAGCTAGAGTGAAGATACTGGTATCATATGAAACAAAAAATCCTAAGGAATCCATTGGTACCATGTCATGCTTGTCGGGAAGATCGCTAAATAACACTACGAAGTTACTCTAAATTTTTGGCGAGGAATAACTGGCATTGCGAAAGGGGTCCCTTGACCTCTCATCTCAAGATATGTGAATGAAAATGGGTTCTATGGGTACCCACGAGTCTCCCCTTTACAGACATGCCTACTTTATGATAATCACATGCAGTTTGGGGCAAAAAACATGCAGTTTTTGAATGCAGTATAAATGTGTTATTTTTGCCTATTCTAAAATGGTGTATTTGAATGTTTCTGCATACTGGGGTCCCTAAACAGTGTCAGAATTACATAAAGTGGGTATCACTGTAAAGCTGAGACTCTTGTGGATCCAATCAGCCCCCATAGTAGCAATTTCATTGTAGCGAGACCATTTTTTGAAACTTGACCTCACTGTATAAAATGACCTGTGGTGACCTCTAGGATAAACCTTCACTATGAGCATTAGCACATTTGCTGTAAGATGATAAAAATCCCACCTAGCCTATACGCAGCCTTTGTCTCTCCCGAGGTTGACACAAATTAAAATGCATGACTGACTTTGCAATCAGCCTGCAATTTACAACAGGGTTTGTTGATATCCGGTAATGATCGATCGTGAATGCAAAGCGTGATGTTTCAGACTGCAGCAGCGATTACTAATAAATGATGTCAACAGTAAGCGGAAAGCAAAAACGTAGCTTTAAAATGTGTTTTACTGCCTTTAGATGAGCGCTGTATAGTGGTTATAACTGATCAAAATGGATTTATACAGTGAGCCCTAAAAGAATATGTCAATCAGTGAGTCACAGCAGACTGAAGGAGCTGTTCAGATGTCACCCGTCTGGAATGAAGAGAATTGGTTCGACGGCTCGGTGTAGTGAGCAGAAAATCTATTTTGAGCACAAAACCCCTCACAAAAAAACAACAACACAAAGAAAAGGGACTAATAAGGCTGCCAAAAGGCCATAAGCCAAGGAAAGTCATTACTGCACCGATACCGTTGATAACGAGCGCTCTCTTGCGCCTCTGATTTCTCATCCGTCATGTCTTTCACCGTCACTGCTTGTGTAAACACTTTTTCTCCCGAGGCTGATCAATGAAGATGACTTGAATAAGAAGCACAAAAAATGTGCAGTGTTTCCCACAGAATTAGATTTTATTTGTGGCGTTAGCTGACCCAGGGGGGAGGCACACATACTTTCTTAAGCAGCTGTGTACAGCGTGCTAACCTCAACAGCCCAGCTGTATTCCAATGTTAACTTACAGCTCTCCTTACTAGCTAGGCTCCTTGCTAATAATAACCTAATAATTTGCAGAGTCTGGTCTCCGAGATTGACAGCCAGTGTTTCCGCTATATTCATTCTACAGCGGTTGCTGTCATGACAGCAGCTTTTGGTCTTGATTGAGTGTTGTTTGTGAGATAATGGCACCTGTCTGGCTGGATGGATGGTTCATTAGAGGCATATTTGTCATCAGCATGATGCCACAGATGGCGGTGTTCAACACTTAGGGGCATGCTGATAATTCTGGGGCTGCATTAAAACACGAAACTCAATTAAACCATCGTTACCCTGCTGACCCAGCTAAAAATATCATCGTCAGCAGGCTGAAGAGAATTAATTCTAATCAGATTTCTAGCCATGTTTCGGTATCTGGTGGAGAAAATATAGCCACAAATAAAGCCCCTTTTCAGGCCAGCCTGTGCTCCGCAGACCCAATGTGTTTTCTCTGAGACAGATTTATTATTTATCCGTCTTTATAAAAAGCTGAAAAGGTAGATTTTTTTTTTATTGCCTCATCTCAACAGTACAGAAATAAGTCAGGTTTTTATTTAGAAGGAAAAATAACACGGCCACAAACTGCTGCGCTGCACAAAAAAACTGTGAAAAGGTCAGTCAACTCCAGACTCTGCTGATCAGCACTAGTATTCATAGCATCAAATATATTTGTGGCAATGAATCTGGATGTTTTCTACAAGTATGTTGATTTTTGCAAACTTTCATCTTATTCTACTTCTGTCTCTCTTCAGCAGTTACATTCTGCACATTCCTCCCACGATTATTATATGTCCAGCCATTTTGCCTGACCTGGTAACCCCTCCTCATAATGCCATGTCAGATATGTAGAAGATTGTTTAGGGAATTTTCATCAAAAGTGAAAAGTTCATGTTATCTTCTCTGCTTTGAGTTCAGACAGCCTAATGATGTATCTCATATCATCTTATTATTGTCTGCTCTGCTACAGGTTTTGAAATGATATCTTTTCAATCAAAGTCATGCTTGTCTGCTGGAGGCTGTGAAACTGCAGAGTCCATTCAGCTCAGACTCAAACACCTCGGAAAAGCGATCCGTGATAAATGGAATAGAGTAAAGGTTAGTCAGCGTTTACTTTTTTCGCAACGAACATAATATCCTGACATTTTCAATCTGCGGAAATGTGCCCGGCCTTTGACCAAACTGATGGTGGTTTGTGTTACGTACATGAACTGTGGCAAGGCTGTTGCTTCTATACACCTTTTACAGTAAATGGTAGAGTTTCATAGCCCTGAATGAAAATTTTTTCTTGGCTCACAACATCTAATTGATTATTAAAATAGTTGCCGCCTGATTGACGATTTGTTCACTAATCGTTGCCACTGTGGTTACTTCTAATTCATCAAAGTTCAATATAAACACTCATATAATTGATTCAGGTACAGTGTTAGTAGTCTTGTAGTGATCACGTCTGTCTGGGTCAAATTCATCACTATAAGCGGGTGATTATTATAATCAAATTTTTGTTGTGCGTCGTTTCTCATGTAGATTATCATCAAATTGACATTTGTATATTTATTACATGAATACAAAGTAATGAAACGGACCGCTTCGCTTTTTACTAGCTCGCTGCCAATTCTTCTGGGTTGTCATGTGAGAAATGAATTACTGAATGTAGATTTAAATTATAGCTACAGCAGCCAACCCCTCTTTATCAATGACTATTACTCAAGAAATCACAAACGCAAATTTTCAAACTGCCGAAAAAAACAGACAGGTACATACATCACATACACATTTGAATTCAAAAGGAGAGGTTATGAATTATTAATATGGCTTCGTATTGTTTACCAAAGGTCATTTGAATGTGCCTTTTGCTCAGGGAAGTTCAGGGATAACAGTGTCATTCATATTCTGTCTGGGTTTTTGTTATTCCAGCTTCACTAAAAAGCTGATTTTCACAGGATATCTGCTGTCATTTCACCCGAGTGCAGTTCCTCCTGCTGAGCTCAGTTCAGCTGATCTAAAAAGAGCGATTATTCATTCAGTACACTTCACTCGTCCCTCTTATCCTGTCCTGACTTGGCTTTATAACCTTCACCAGGTAATGTCTACAGCGTCCAGAGGTCTGTTTATTGTCTGGAACTGTGTGTCATTGTCCTGAAATCATAATTTTCAGCTGCACATAAATAATTGAATTGAATGAACAATCCCATATTCTAGTTTAAGTAGTAAAAATACCATATTTAGTCTGTATTTACAACTTCTGCACTACAGTATGTGTAGCAGTGCAACGTATCCTCATGCAATGGTTTGTATGATATCATTTGAAAAGTTATTCCTAATTTTTTGTGAGTCCTACGAATTTCCAGCAACACGTCAATTTCCGCTCATGACCTGCATATAGTCTTTTCACAATAAACTTCCATCTTCACAGGAAACAACTTAGGTTAGGTTTAGGCAACAAAACTACTTGGTTAGGTTTAGGAAAAGATTGTGGTTTGGGTTAAAATATCTACGAAAATGGCGTTACTTAAGTACGGAAGTTACGTGACAAATCAAAACGTTGACTTCTGGTTTCACGCGGGGTACGAATACCGTCTCCTGGGGGAAAGTCAGGTGTTTTTTGACCCACCCATCCTCCCCGACCAGCACCCTACGTGGCATTTGTTGCTCTTTATAATTCCTAGTTCACAATTACGTTGATTACATACGGATTGATTCTGTGGGATATATATGAATTACAGTGCATTACTTTTTGTAGGTTTAGCTACGAACGGTGTATGAGAACAGCCTGAGCAGTGACCCAGCTATTGGCCATACTCTGGTTAATGTAAAATGAATTTATTTTCATTTATTTGCACATTATGAACAGTTGAGTTAAACCTCCACTTTACTTATTGTGCTATTGTGTGCTTAGACTACAGTTTATAGTGTTGCTCAAAACTTATATCACCATGACATTCAATTATACAGTTTTCTATTTTTAAACTCCAGCAAAAACAGCTGCAAGAACTTGTTGAGACAGGACTAGGTTATTATGTAATAACCCCCTTTTATTAATCAGGGCCAGGGACAATGAAAAATAGCTCTGGACTTTTGACTCCGACTCTTTAACCTCCATCCTCCCCTAATTAGTCTAGAGACTGGAAACACATTTTGCATACTGCGTTGTGCAAAAAAGTAAAGTTTGTTGGTCCAGATGGCCGTTACTTTTACTGTGCACTCCAAGAATGTACCAGATTTGTAATTTTGAGGGTATGGGAGTTGCATCTTGATACAGCGCCTACAAGTATGGTAGTAGGAAAGGTAGGCAAGTAGGTTAAGGGAAGGCTTTGATTATACAGTAGACTCCCATTGTGACCAATGGAATCCAAAGTGCATGACGTCTTTCTTTACATTTACTAGGAAGGTGTGTACAAAGTTTCAAGTTTCTATAATTTACTCACACTAATATCTCATACCTTAAAACAACAAAATGTTTTGTTTGTCAATGCTTTCCAAAATTACCTATATGGCCTCTGCCCTTATTATGTGTGTAGGTGCACAGTTACGCAGTAAGACACTTCCACTAAAGGTTGAAGGCAGGAGTTGACCTTAAGTCTTGCAACTGTGAAACTGAAAACCGTATTGGATAAAACTAGGGCCGTTAATCGATTAAAATATTTAATCACGATTAATCGCGAGATTGTCCATAGTTAATCACGATTAATTAATTAATCTCACATTTTTTATCTGTTCAAAATGTACCTTAAAGGGAGATTTGTCAAGTTTTTAATACTCTTATCAACATGGGAGTGGACAAATATGCTGCTTTACGCAAATGTATGTATATATTTATTATTAGAAATCAATTAACAACACAAAACAATGACAAATATTGTCCAGAAACCCACAGGTACTGCATTTAGCATAAAAAATATGCTCAAATCATAACATGGCAATCTCAAGCCCAACGGGCAACAACGGCTGTCAGTGTGTCAGTGTGCTGACTTGACTATGACTTGCCCCAAAATTGCATGTGATTATCATAAAGTGGGAATGTCAGTAAAGGGGAGACTCCTGCGTACCCATAGAACCCATTTTCATTCACATATCTGGAGGTCAGAGGTCAAGGGACCCCTTTGAAAATGGCCATGCCAGTTTTTCCTCGCCAAAAATTAGCGCAAGTTTGGAGCGTTATTTAACTTCCTTTGCTAGTATGACATGATTTTCTAGATTCATATGATAGCAGTTTTCTCACTCTTGCTTTAAAACTGAACCCGCTGTGAGGTAAAAATCGCAAGTTGCATTAACGCGTTAAAGAAATTAGTGCCGTTAAAACGAATTTGCCTTAACGCGTTATTATCGCGGTAACTTTGACAACCCTAGATAAAACACAAGAAATTCAAAGATAGTGAATACAACTTAGAGAAAGAACAGATAGAGGGCAATGGGAATTAAAGCTGAATTAGTACAGGAAACTGGATTCATCTTGATACGACTGTTATCAGTCTCATAACAAATTTGTACAATCTCATGTGCTAAATACAAATAAGAGCTGAGCCTCACAGTACCAATGTGATATACTGCATTTGAGGATTCCATCTTTTGAGCAACAAACATTTGATTTTACAGACCAGTTTTTCACCGAAGAGTTCCCAAACAAAAAAGAAGTATTTCTTCACAATGTTACTGCCAGAAGCTCTGTTTCTGCAATCAGCTGCAACAGGTGAAAACACAGCAAACTCCACCAGACCATCATAAAAGGGAACAGCACACGCTCCAACCGCCTTCTCGGCTTTCCAACCGCCGAGGCCGTTCTCTCGTACTTCTTTCCTCTGTTCTGTTCTGTCCCTTTGAAGGCCCACCATTAGTTTCACTTACTGCATTTGTGTCAAATGGCAAATCAATACTAAATCGCCACTGGGATCACAGGATACTCTTAAGCCTTAGTGCTGCTCTCACCTCCCTCGTTTTTATGGGCATCTGTATTAATTAGTGTAAGCTATGGTTACAGCCTGTGTTGCGAAAGGAAGAGTAGTGCAGACATGGAATGATTTATAACGGAAAAACACCGGCTGGTTTGTGTTGTCAATGAGCAAAAAGTATTTGTACTCATTTCCAGTCAAGTGTGTGATTGCTGTGTTTATTTAGGGAGACATTCATTTAATCTTTTCCACTGTAAAAATTAGCCCTTTGGACTCAATTAACTACAAAATCTTTCTAAAACCTGAAAGCGTTTTTTTTTTTTATTTACTTTTTCAATGCATTGTACGGGTATGGCAGCAGAAATTAGAAATCTCAAACCTTATTTGGGTGAACCGACCCTTTAATCTCCCATTTTCAGCTTTGATTTGTGTCCTCATGCCCTCATGTTTCCCTAGCTCTTTCATCTTTTATCATCACTATCTTTGATAGGTTTCTCCATTGCAAATTTCTCTTTTGACCCAAAGTGAATGTCAAACTCTAGCTGAAGAATGAATCATGCGGGGAGATAGAGGAGACTCAGAAAGTGAAGCTAAAGGGTAAATGGGCTGGAAATCAGATGCAAGAGGGTTGTACAGGGTGTCTGGCACATGACATGCTGGTGTGTTAAGTGTGTGATGTCAGAGAAGATGTGAGCTCCTGTTTTCCTTTGTAGGACTAAATCACACACATCCTGGAGAGAAGCTGGCAATCTGTTTTAATTCTCACATGTCGCTTTCTTATTGTAAGAGTATTATGGCAACGTGTCAATTACTGGAAAAAATGTCTGAATGATATTCAAATCCATTGCATTTTCTCTCATTGTATACCCCATCTGACTCCTTCTTATTACAGTGTGTTTTTAAAGGTGCTAAATGTGAAATTGGGAGCATTTCTATTGCCTCCGCACGGCTCTCAACATGGCGACGGCTGAGCCAGCGGCTCGCAGCTAACGGTGCTAACAGCGCTAACGGTGAAAACAAAGGCAACAGTGCCAACAGTGTTAACCTCAGGGAGAACCGGAGGGTGGGTGCAGCGCTTCCGCAATGGAGCCGTCAGCCGGAACGGCGTTATCGGCTGTAACCGCCGTATGAGAGCAGTGCAGAGCGGCGCCCGTTAGCTAGTCAGTGGGGCACGCTCACATGCACTAAAAGAAAGCACAACCGGCCCGGCTATGTCAACAAAGCACATAGAAGCTCTGACTACAACACACACAGAGGGAGATTGACTTCATTCTCTGCTCAGGTAGACATTACTCCTCTATATCTTTACATAGCAAATAGTAGTTTTCTGCTATATTAATATTCTGAATGTCGTATTAACACAAACTTACACACACAAACCAGCTAATACAGTATATCTCAGTATTTGTTTGTCTCACACATTATAACTGTAAAATATTATTAATCTGCAGCATGTTCCACATATAAATACTTAACATGTACTCAACATGTGGCCAAAGGTATATGGACACCCCTTTCCATATAATTTGTTGTACACGGATACCCTTTGTGTACTTTTGGTCTAGTTTTCATAGCTTGGACTGGACCTGGAAACGGTTTTCTGAATTGGGTGTGAAAGAGCTTGACTGGCCTGCACAGAAAACTCAGCCACACTGAACACTGACCTCTAGCCCTTATCGACATCAATGCCCAAACTCACTAATGCTCTTGTGGCTAATGGGAACAAATCCCTGCAGCCAGATTCCAACATTCAACAATCACAAACCTAATCTTTAGCTGTCCACATACTTTGGCCATGTAGGTACTTTTTTGTGCTCTAAAAGAGTATATGACCAGGTGTACTCAAGAGCCTTGTCGATTTGTTTTATTCAATATTTATGTTAATATATTCACGGCACCAGTGTTGCATTGTTTCTAAGTTGCCATGACATTGTATACTTGACATATATTTCAAAAATATAAAACCTTAACTACTGCCGTATTTGCATGCCACTATCTGACCTGACAGCAAATTAGTTCAAATGGGTTTGACATACACCACAGTGGGCATAAAATTTCAAGCCTGCATATGCATAATCAAGTTGAGATGAGTTTGAGTGAACAGATGAGCCCTCTGCCTGAAATGCAAATCATCCAGACACACAGATGGTCTCTGGATCCTTGCTGAAGGCCCCCTAGATGAAAAAATATTAAAATACTGAACTCAGTCTATATTTACATTTTGGCAGAATGGGACATTGATGGCAGCATTAATGGATAACAAAAAAAATTTGTCTTTCAGTACTTTTGCCATGATATTTTGAAATCTTACAAGCATTTGGCAGGTGTTGTGACTGAGAAGTTTTCTTGTACAAAACAAAGACACAGTGGCCGGAGCCTAAGGGGGACTTTAACTCTGACACTAGCTCTGCAGCAAAAACTGCTGCACTAAAAATGCTGGTTCTGACTTCTTTTCTTTTTGCTTGTTTTCCCTTGGAAGTACGTTGCAGCTTTGTATTACTTTGTTATTAGTTTGCTGTTACATCGCAGGCATCAAGATGGAGGAGAAACTCATTTGTGCCATAATTAACTTCTCACAGTTGCACTTTAAACCAGACTCAAAGGAGTACATACTGTACCACGGGTGTGTTGGCATTTCATAAGTAAACTGGAGTTGCTGGTTAATATCCCATGTTTCATGTCTCTTAACCTTGTACTGTAGGCACACTAAAGCTGGGCATACGCTGTACGTTGTACAGAGGTGGCCGAGTACCGATTAACTCCTCCCGACCGGCCGTTGGAGAGTCGGATGAATTTCTGACATGTCAGAAATTTTGGTCGGCCGTCCACAGGCTCTCGCACAGTCGAAGCAAAGCCGCGAGCCGATTCCCCAATGTCAGTGCCTTTTTTCTATTCTTTTTTACAGTAAGCAGAGCGTAGCTATCAAGATAACAATGTACAATAGATGTTGTAAAACATAGCTAGATTACCTCCAATTCTTTCTGCAAAATGGCCACCTGCGAGTCCATAATCGATCTTTTTTTTTTTTTTTTTGATGTTTCAGCAGACAGGATGGCACAGATGATCAAGGCAGCATGTTTCTGCCTTGTTAGCAGTGTGACCCGTACAGACCTCTGCTAGCAAGCAAACTTTACCTGCCTCAGAGATTTCAAAGGAATCTTTATTGACAACTGTCAACAACCAGAACGGTCCGCAGGTCCGTCTATTTTACACTTACAGTGTGAGCACTCAGGTTGTGGCTGGTGATCAGACCGTACAACACCGCAAACGATCTATTCATACAGTAAGAGTGGGAGTTACACAACATATCTAAAATCCTACAGTGTATGCCCAGCTTAAAGGCAACGCTGTTTTTCCAGAGTACTATTGACAGTATGAAAAAAAAAACCTGGCCATTTGGACCAGTTCCCTCTTCTTTTAATCATGTGCCCATGTTGTATTTGATTGCAAAGCAGCAACAACTGACATACATGAACACAATCAATGATACAATTGGTAATTCAGAAAAAAAAGTTCTCTCTGAAGCTGCAATCTACGCCGAGATAAATTGCTTTTTTCGCTACACGCTCCAATGATTGCAAAGGAAGAATTTCACACTTGGTGAAGTTTAACGCAGTCGATACATCTACTGTTGGAAATACTGTGACAAACCTTCACGTGTTGCCAGATTTTAGAGGTGTGTTGAGTTGACACACTATTTCCCTCTGGGCCTCCCATGCAGACTCAGAGTAATACTGTTGACTCAGTAAGAGCTCAGTACTGGCGAGTGACCTGCATGCTGAAGTCTCATCCAGGATCCAGTGCTGGAAATACTGCCCGTCTGCATGTATACCGTGTATCCAACACAACATACTCAATATATGGCTCCGAGCAACCTGCAGTTAAGAAAAAGATGCATTTTATTATTCCCACATGGGGAAATTAATAATCATTTCATCTAAAGTGTAGCCAGCCAAGCAGATAGTTTTGAAATTTCTGCCCCTGAAACTTCCCAGTAGCCATCTTCCCAGTATAATCGATGTGAATTGAATTTTCCAGGACACAGTTCCAACAGTGAGTTCTGTGTATTCTAATCTATATCCTAATTTCTAACTACGCTACAACATTGTGTTAGTCGTGAGCTCATTTTAACAAATAACCATAACATCTTTTTCTGTTGAAGTGACGGAAGTTTTGTGTCAGTCGTACAAAATGAAATGCTTCAGTTGATTTAAATCAGTTTAGTGCTTACTGATGATTACCCGTAGTGATATAAAGATAGCTTTTCTGCAGTTCACATGGAATATTAATTCTGATAAGAACTTCTGTAATGAGACAAAAAGGACTCTATTGTGGATTAATTGTGAATTTAATCATATCTGACAACAGCTTCTCAGATCGGATGATCTTCAGGGAGCATACTTTGATTGAGATTCTGGGCTCCATTTGAGGCATTTAGCATGAAAAAAGACCACTTGGGATAAGGGAAAGGAAAGTCCTGAGAGTAGTCTGGAAATATCCTTTTTCTCCTTATGCTTTTGATGCTCGCTGATAAAATGAAAAATGATATGTTCCTATGTAAACACAGACCAGCTGAAAGCTCCTGGACAGCATCAGTGTAGTAATTCATGTATAACGTGTTTGAACTACACAGGTGTGTGTGTGTGTGTGTGTGTGTGTGTGTGTGTGTGGTTATGAGTGAGCAGACACCACTTAAATATGAGAGGAATAAAGGTTAAGGTACCACTATTAGGAGTAACAATAACAATGGTACCGATAAAAATAGCAGTTATATTTCCACCAACTTTTAGGAAGCTAAGCAGAGACTTTACTGTGCCCACTGTAGGCTTTTTTTTTTCCAAATGAAAGCAAACATAATTCACATTATTCTCTGTTTTACATTAGCAAAATAATTGATAAAAAGATATAGGTACTCTTAAGTATCAGCTGCCAATAGTTTGCTTCACACAATGTTTCACTAGCAGCACTTGTCGCAGAAAAAGGTGTGTGAATGACATGATAATGCGTAAGGCAAAAGTGTGTAATTAGAACGCTCTTCTTGCTTTAGGCGTGTCATTTTCACGCTATGTAGTGTGCACTGATTACAATGTAAATGCATCCGCATAAATATGTTACGCTCTGAGCTAGTGACATAGAATAAAAAGTGAGAAAGACTGCGCATGGCAGAAGGGAGGGGAGATGGATGGGTCCAACAAACACATGAGACTGATGTTCGAGACCGGTGTTTTGTTTTGCAAGTTACGTTAGTGAGATTTGTCACGTTTTCTTTGATGATGTTATGTTAGTTTATGTAGTGATTTTAAGGCCAACCATGAAGTTTTTCCTACACCTAACTGTGGCTTTGTTGCCTAACACAAGTGAGTGGTTTTGTTGCCCCCTGCTGGTACTGCACCTTAATAGACACACGTAATAATCACGCCTCGGCGAGGCAAAACGTGGCACTGACACGCTATCCTCTGGTGGACCCGCAGGTCTATACACGCTTTGGCGTGATATTGGGTTGTCTCTTGATGCTGGAAATGTTAACTCTGAGGGAATAACCTGAATCTCTTTTGGATGTAGAGAGTACTGTAATCAAGGATACACCCATTGTCTGTATATAAGAAGTGGACGTAGTCACTGTGACGTCACCCATTGGTTTGTGGACTGCTGTTTTGTAGCCTCGAGTTCTGCATTTTGGCCATCGCCATCTTGGCTTTTGGTCGTCGCCATCTTGGTTATTTGCAACCAGAAGTGACGCGAGAGGCTAGGTAAAAATGAACACTGTAAAAGACATTTTTAGGCGACCAAAAAGGTTGTAATTAATTTTCATGAACTGAAAACACACTGTGAAAGGGTTAAAGTTGTAAGACAAAAACACGGACAACTCCCGGACTGGACAACGCTATCTATTTGACTCTAAATGGGACCATAATTTACTAAATAAACATCATGCTGTATTGAAGAAGACTTGAAACTAGCGATTGAGACCATAAACTCATGTTTACAATCTTTGAGGTAATAAATCAAGTGAGAAGTAGTGTCATTTTCTCATAGACTTCTACACAATCAGACTTCTTTTTGCAACCAGAGGAGTCGCCCCCTGCTGGCTATTAGAAAGAATACAAGTTTAAGGCACTTCCGCATTGGCTTCATATTTCAGACCCGGAGGTTGCACCATAGGGACAGGCTTTATCAATCAATGGCTTATATAATATTTTAGGTTGTCATTGTAATTTACTGTCATGCCTTACTCTGACTGTATAATGAGAGGCTGTCCTGACTGTTATTGGCAAGAGGTTGTTGTTGTTAAAATAGTTCAATCTTTCTTCTGTAATGGCTTTCTTTGGCTTTTGGGGCAAACCCATCACAAGTTAAATTTGAAGGGGAAATGCGGACTCATTTTTTTTTTTACCAGCTCCTTCCATTCAGTGATGATTTGTTGCTTCCATTATCCCTGACTCTCTTTCAGTCACAGAATTGACAGAACAGACTTATTTTGGCCTCAGATGAAAGTTTACTTTTGATTATCTGTGAAAGTCCAGTTCCAAGAGTCGCTACTCTGCTGTCTGATGGGATCTGCTGCTTCTGAGGAGATCACAGTGAATCCACATTCTTGGCATATGAGGTCTGTCGAGCCTTTTTTTTTTATATACAGTCTATGGTCTAGCCTTGGCTGGGTGAAGGCTGTTTTGAAAAATGTCAACAGTGGGTGCCTTCTCTGGGGAGGTGGATTATATTATCACAACATGGAGTAGCATCTGCATATATATCTAACCCTGTATCTAACCATCCCTGTGTTGTAGGAACATACATATACAACTGACTTGCAATCATGATTTATACTGACTGGGATTATTTATTGTTAGTGCAGGATGGTGATGGATGTCCAAAATGCTCCAATTTCACCAACCCAGTCACCAGAAAAAAATGTTGGCATTGTACGTTTCTGGAAACAACAGGATATGTTGAATGACAACGTTTCTGAACCCCCCCCCAAAAAAACGTTTCATATCAGCCTCGTATCACGCTTGCAGAAAGCAATTATTTAACATTTGTGTTTATTTAATATTTCATGTCAGGGTTAACAATATTTCACTATCAACACAGTTTCTGCACTCTTAACCAAGACATTTTAGGAGGCCAAAAGTAGCTGTAAGAGCCAAATATGGTGTTAGAATATTCAGAAATGTAATTGTTATTCTCGATGTGTACATTTGGTGTCGTTGTGTTAATATCCCGGGCTCAGGTCTATAGGTAAGGAAAGTCACTGATGTCGTCAGGTGTTTGACCCCAGAAGGGTAAAGGGTTTTTGGCACTTGTTTGGCATGCTCCAAGACTTTTGTGGGTTTGGTTATCGGTGGAAAATGGAAATGGCCTTTGTTCACGTTCATGCATGGCGAAGCCGATAAATGGAATATTTTTCTCCAGCCTGTCTGCAGCGTCTGTAAGGAACGCAACACACAGCAAATGGTAGTGGATGACAACCAGGTCACTCCTGGGTTAGACATCTCAGTAGCAGACTGAGCTCCCACAACAGTGACCATAAATGCAGTTATCATGCTTTAGTTGCTACAAGCTGATATTGTAAGGAACTAAAAAGGAGACAGAGAACATTTTGTTGTTCAGAATGAACGTGCGTGCAAAACAAAAAAGAGTCTACAGCCATGCTAGCAGCTCTGTGAAGCTGTACTTAGCTACAGTGGTGCTTTAAGCTTAATGCTAATATATACATTGTCACATGCTCACAATGACGATGCTTACATGCTGATTTTTAGCAGGTATAATGTTTACCACTTTCACCATCTTAGTTAACAACAATGTCAGATATATCACCAAAGTCATTAGGATTCATCCTCTGGGAACCACGGATGTCTGCCAAATTGTTTGTAAATCCATCTTGTAGATATTGAGATATTTCACTGCATAAGTGAAAATGTTGAAATGCTGGCGGAGCTAGATGAGAAGTCAGTGGATCAGCAGAGTGAGAACGATGCATCCACTTGGGCCATGCAAAGATGTTGAGATATTTCAGTCTGGAACCAAAGTGGTGGACCCGGCCGACAGTGAACATTTTGCAGCTGTGTATGCTGATTGAATCTGCAAAATCTTCACTGTGGTGTGAAAGTTTTCATTTGTATTTCCTTTCAGGAACCTTATCTTATTTTCTTGATAAGAAATGTTCCCAGGCACGACTGGATATCTCCTCCAAAACAAATTTTGCTGTTGCAAAATAAAAATAAATATTCATCAATATTATTTCTTTTAATGTCATGTATCATACACGGCAAGTTTAATTACTGTACATACAAGGAATGTGTGGGAACATTTGCTGGAAAAAAACTTTTTCTAATGAAAGGTGGTACTTTATGTCCAGAGTAAAATCTCAGTGAGCCTTGTCAGTTCCAACAATAAAGATTGCCAGTGATAAGGATTCAGGCTACAAAGCATGTCAGCTTCAATTTACTGCAACCAAGAAGTCATTTGAAATAACTGTTTATTTCACTTGAGAAAGGCCATAGCTATTGCGCTAACGTTTTTCTATCTGTCTTACTGCTTTCACAAGAATAAGTGATAATTTTATCAAAGACTGCAAGTACAATTTCAGCTGTTACTGAGTGCAAAAGGAGTCTGTTACGTTCTCCTTTCACGTGATTACCACATTTACATGAAATTGGACTTTTGTGTTTCTTGGTATTACAGTATACATTCAGAGGATAGGTATAATATCAGAATCACCAGGAGGTCTGATCATCCAAAGTGTACCATGACACAGTATAATGCAGACGGATGCTGTACAACAATAAAAACTGCAGCCTCAGAAATTCTAACAGTGGGTGATAAAAAGTAGCACAGCAGCTGTCATTCTTTGGTTTATGTTGTATGACAACATAATAACACCCAAGATTAATGCATATTTCATAATTATTTCCCTTTTCATATCCCCCCCCATTTGTCATCACCTCACTAGTATTTGGTGAAGCTCTCCTGCCCCCTGGTGTATTACATAATGATTCAATCATTTATTATCCGCTTTGCTGTTTAGTCTGTCATGCTCAACTTCAAGATAGTCACCATTCAGGTGATTAATTACTCATTATAAATGACTTTAAGGCAAGACCAAATCAATTGAAGTCTGGGTAGAGACCAAAACCATTGATGTTTGTAATGGAGACCAGTTTTGAGATCAATAAATTACTGGAACGCTTCAGCCCTTCCTGTAACACTTGCAGCAAAATTCAAACAGCAGTGATTTGCATGTGATAACTGCAAATTACATGGGGGAAGTTAGTCAATAGTCAAAGGTCAGGGTTTGTCTTAAAAGCACAGGTTATGAGTTAAATGAGTAAGAATTTATTTCACAAACCTCCACTGACTGTTTGCAGGGAATGTATAAATGTGTTGTCAGGTAATGTTGAACAATGGAGAAGTTTGTGATTATAGCCTACCACCTAGTGGCAGTGTTGCATACCTACACACCAGTCTGCAGAGTGTATTGGAAGGAGCCTCATTATGGGGCCTGGTAATGACGTTAATCTCATGTTAACAGATTACATTGACAGACAAGAAGACAGTTTGATATTTTTTTTATGTTACATTAATATCCCCCATGTAGAATATTACTTGGCAGTGTTGTTAAACACTACTTGGGCAAAGAAAGCCAACAGAAAATGTGGATATAACAGATATATATTCCACCTATACAATGTACTATGCACACCTAAATTCATTATATCAATGCATTCTTAATGCAACAGTTTGTATATTCATCTGTATTCCAGAGAGTATATTTAAACATATCAAGTTAATAAATGGTTTGAAATTGCAACATAATACGGCTTGTTGATATCAAAAAGAAAAAAAATCAAGGATGTTGTCAGTGGCCACATACCAGCTCTTATATAAAGTACATTTTGAATTAAGTATAGACTATTTTCCAGCTATTTCTGTGTATCATTATTATCTCTGTGAGGTGCCTAGACTTCACTGATACAATGAAGGGACCCACAGTGAAAAGTGCTTTATTATGTCTCGTCTTCCTGTCATTAAAATATACTCAGGAAAATGTAAATGGAAGAAATTAATTGAGGAGAGGAGAAGCGTGTCTTTGAGCTATGATCTCATTTTAGTACCTAAACTTAAGAGAAGTACTGGTGATACTGATATGAAGCTGCGTATGTTTGAAGCATCTTGTCATGACGGTGTTACCTCTGAGCTTTTTACAGTAACTCACACTGACAGCTGTCACATACCTGCAGTCATAAAACCATTACATAAATGTAGAGTAGCTACCTTTATACTGTAAGATACAAATGCACAATAAGCAGACTGAGTCCCCGAAACAATTTATTTATCTGTACTGTGGTGTTTTCCTTTTTATCAGCTTTATTCTCTGGCTTGCTGTCACTCTCCCCAAACACATGCCTACACAGTGTGCGGTAGGTACTCCAAGAACAACAAACACAAGGTAAAAAAAAACAAGGAAGAACCTTGGCACTCAGTTTATAGACATATACACTGTTTTTGTTGTGTATCTCTGAGCCACTCCTAATTAATGAGACACTTATAAAGTGAATGATTTGGCTGTTAATCTCAGGGCAGTCGGAGGTGTGTAACATTCATCCTGCTTGTAAAACCCAATGTCCTGCTTTACAGAGGAGGTGCTTTTTATCACTTAAAATATATATTAGAAGACTGACTGCTGACAATGTTGCCTCTTAAGAGATACGCCTTTTAAATGTCACACGCTTGTATTTCCTGTCTGATGAATATTATGAACTCTCATCATTATTGTATTTATTTTGTAAAACCTGAAATGAGATGAGCTTTATCTTATTCAGTTTATGTGCAATTTATCTCTAAATCTGTCTAAATTCTCATCTTATTGCCATCATCACATGAAAACAAAAGAAAAAACTTTGATTTTCTGGCAATAACAACGCTTTTCATGTGCTTATGTGATCTATCTATCTATCTATCTATTGTAAATAAGAAGGGTTAATTCCCTGAAAGTTGCTGCAGATTATTTCACACACTTTCAAAAAATGATGTAATTTATAAATCACAGATCACTGCAACATACGTATACTTTCTACTGCTATTTGAAAAAGAGTAAGTTAATACAGACAATTGGGACGCTCTAGCACTATAATTAATTATTAGCAAAGTCTGACCTGGGCACCTGTTTTTAAGTTATTTTCCGAAGGATCACAAAGCTGAGGTTTGTAATTCACACCTTGTTAATTGAGTTAAGGGCAAAGGTGAAATCTAAATTTATATTCTAACAGTATTTTACAGTCCATAAATCAATAGATTCTCTGACTTTGGACACTGATAGAAGACATAATATAGGCCTATATCTAATCTTTATCCTGTAAACGGTTGTCCAAAATACAAAACATTCCCGTTATCACTATTTTGAACGCAGTATACTTTGTTCAAATCGTGTTGTCACCTACAGGTTCCTGAGGTGAGGGTTAACATCTGCCACCCATATAACAGGTCAGGTTACTGTTCTTCTAGACAGGATTTATCGCAGCCTGTTGACGCTGTCTTCCTCTGCTGACACTCTGAAAGTTTAAGAAGTGAACTCTCAATTAAAACTTTGCATAAATAACAGTGAATCAACAGATTTCTCACATCCAGTCATATTAGTTTAAGAAATGAATTACACTGAGTGAGGGTGGCTTTACCTGGGTTGTGAGGATATACATACAGCTTCCCCACCGGCCTGGTTGGATGCTTGGAGCAAAATGACAGAGATTTTCAAAGGTTACCTCTTCATGTGTCAGACAAACAGCACCCTTCTGGAGTCAAAGTGATGTTGTTTCTAAAAAATAACAAAAAAACACATCAACCAGGCCTGAAGCAAATTACAGGTTGTTTCAGACAGCTCTGAATTCTTCTTCTTTTTCCTCTTCTTCTTCTATCACTGCTGTCAGAGTTATGCCATGTTGACTTGCTTGTATTGGCAGGTTTCTGCCATAATAGCCAGGGTGAAATAATTTTGGGCCACTAATATGAAATATAATGATATAGTATAATTTAATGTACATATGCTGTTCATATTGTAAAGGCAAATTTGTGATATTGTGCTCTATAAAAAAAAAATGACTTGACTACTTAACTGAGAGAGTAAATAGGATTCATCAGGCTGTTCTCATACACCGTTCGTAGCTATACCTACGAAAAGTAATGCACTGTAATTAATATATATCCCACAAAATCAATTTGTATGTAATCCATGTAATCGTGAGCCAGGAAGTATAAAGAGCGACAAACACCGTGTAAGGAGGAGGTTGGGGTGGATGGGTGGGTCAAAAAACATCGAACTTTCGTCCAGGAGACCAGAAGTCAACGTTGATTTATTTGTCACGTAACTTCCATACTTAAGTTATGCTACTTCCGGAGTTATTTTAAACCAAACTGTGGTCTTTCCCTAAACCTAACCAAGTAGTTTTGTTACCTAAACCTAACTAAGTCGATCTTTTCCTAATCCTAACTAAGTCGATCTTTCCCTGAACCTAACTGAGTAGTTTTGTTGCCTAAACCTAGCTGAGTAGTTTTGTTGCCTAAACCTAACTAAGTCAAACTTTTCCTAAACCTAACTGAGTAGTTTTCTGTGAAGATGGAAGTTTATTTTATTTTAAGACTGCATGCATGTAACGAGCGGAAATTGAAACTTGTGTCACGTGTTGTAGGAAAACGCACAAAAAATTAGGAATACTGTAATTATTCGTAAGATATCATATGAACCGTTGTATGAGGATACGTTGCAGTACAGATGCTATGTTGTAAGTGATTTCCTTTCTCTCCTTTACATTTTACGAATGCCAGTATTATGATAAATTACCTTATGTAGAAAAGATGACATATTGATAACAACAATATAGAAAAATAGGACTTTCTTTTCATTTGTTTGACTCTGTGCCACTACTTAAAAACAATCTAAATGATAACACGTCATAAAATTACATGATGCAAGAGATTTAAACTCCTCTGTAGATGAAACTTGTCACATTAGTTGCATCATTTTTCCTTTTTACATCTCAAAAACATACCAGCACACGCATGTGAAAGTGCTTGCAGGCACCAATGATAGATAGACAACACCAGCAAGTCTCTTGATATTTTAAACAACACAAACTCTGTGTGTGTGTGTGTGTGTGTGTGTGTGTGTGTGTGTGTGTGTGTGTGTGTGTGTGTGTGTGTGTGTGTGTGTGTGTGTGTGTGTGTGTGTGTGTGTGTGTGTGTTAGACAGAGAGTCTGTGTTTAGAGCAGATAGGATTGGCTCGTTCCCCCCACCAGGCTGTGCATGGGCGATGCTGTTCCTCACTGATACATTTCAGTTTCTCTGATCATATTCCATGTCCCTATACATATGCACATCCCAGGCCAACCTCAGCACTTTCAAATATGCTTTTCCTATAGAGTTGAGTTATTTGCAGCTTTGCAGCACATCTCTTGAATTTGAACCACAGAGATTTAGCATGTTCATATTCTCTTAGAGGAGGTGCACTTCTGTGAGCTGCAGTGACAAATAAAGGACAGCAAGAGCCGACGGAAGAAAACTACTCAGACTGAAAGTTGTCACACTCTTACTGTTGTTTAGCTAACATTATACAGGGCATCAAGTCTTACAGACAATTTCTTTTCTGGGTTAATACTTGTCTGAGAGGATGTCTTCAATTATAACTCAACCACTGGACCTAATTCATATAACTAATGAGCTGGAGGATTATCAGCGAGGTTCATGCTAATGGAGAAGTCATTTCACTCTGAGACAGTTAGGAACCTCTCCAGGTGGAATTAGCCTATCTTCCCAGGCTCTTTTGAAATCCGCTTACGTGTATTAAGCTAATGATCCAAATACAGAAATCATTTTTAATGACTCCAAAACAACGCAGCGTGAAACAGTTTTCCTTCTCACAAATTGATCCCTCATAGCTTTTAGCATACTAAACTCTGTAAATGCTGCACTTCTTACACTTGTCATGTAAAGTGGATTGACAACACAGCATGAAAGGAATAGTTCAACCAAAAACAATATAAAAAGTACTCACCTAGGCTCTCTATGGTCCAAGAAAAAAGTTCTATTGGGTGGCGTTAAGGAGTGCGGAGAGCCTGAAAAATTAAAGCATATCAGTGCAAACGGACTTCACTCTTGTGTGCATTTACTTGTAGGCGGGTCGTCAATTCAAAGCCAGGCGAGTAAATGCGCACACGCATGCACAACAAATTCCTTCACAGCAGGCTAATATGGAAATGGTTTGTTTTGCAATAATTTAGAGCAAATAGTTGGTTTAGGATTTCCATACATGAATGGATACAAGACACTTGGATAATGTTGCAAAAGGATTTTCAGAAAGTTTTTCGCATGTTTTATAACCTTTTTTTTTTTTTTTTTTACTGTTTTTCGTTCCACCTCTGTTAAAGTCTGTTTGCACTGGCATGCTTTTAACTAACCTGACGCACCAGATGTTTTTTTGTTTTTTTTACACTGAACCACCTGAGAAGCCGTCATCGGAAACTGTTTGGAAAAGGGCAGGCACTTTGAAAGAATAGTTGGCAGTTGATTGGATGAACCATCTGTCAATCAAACTTACCAAAGCCAGTCGGGAGAAGAGCGAAAACATCTTTTCCATCGAGAAAAAGCCTTCAGTGCCGTTCTTTGCTCTTCTTTCAATGAAGAAATACTCTCCAGGTCTGAAATAACTGATGCTATTGCAGCAGCTACGCTAACCTCTTCACGAGCCGCCATTGTTGTTTTGAACGAACTGTCGCCACTCCATATCGTCGCATCACACATACCTAAGCACCTTGTGGATGTATTATTCAGTTGTGTTCAAGTATGAAAAAAATCTGAAGTTTGAAGAATAAACATATATATGGTTTTCTATCTAAGTATCATGTGCATGAATTCATCCCATTTACTGCCACATGGACGTGATGGAGAGTTAGATATGTTTCCTTATGGAATATGGAGACATAATGATAGGTTATCACATATAGGATGAAATGAAACAAAGGAGCCCATCACGGTACAGCTGTGAGGATGATGTGGTCCTCATCACAGCTGTACTGTGACTCCTTTGGTGCAGATGGTGCCGATATGAAAAGGAGAAGAAAGATACAGATAATCGCCTGATTACTGAATGATGCAATCATTCTTTCTTGTGTATATAAAAACTGTATAACTGCTATAAAGAGTCTTTTAACTCATCACTTCTGTTTGCCTCTGATGAAGGCTTGAGCCAAAACACTCGTCTTTCATTAAACATAATGTTTGAATAAACAGTCCTTGTATTGTCCAACTTTTCCATTATGGCCAGACATCGAAGGCCAACAACGCCAGCACACATCTACTTTTTCATCAGCTCAAGTACAGTAAACTCAGGGATCTCAAACTAAAAAAAAAATACACGTCAAATATATTTTTCATCATTTTAGGTACTTCTTATTACGCTGATGTATTTTCAGGTGTTCATTTTTCTGATATGTTGGGTTTTAATTACTTATTTGATACGAAAAAAGGGGATGTGGCGTCATGATTGACAGCTGCTCTGAGTGAATTTACAGTCGCTAAGCCGAAGGCTCGGGAATTGTATGTAGAGTAGGAATGTAACTTTAAATTTAAAGGTTCTAAATTCGATATTCAGATCATTAATATAGCAGCAAACAACGTTGTGCTATGTAAAGATATAGTGGAGTAATGTCTACCTGAGCAGAGAATGAAGTCCCTCTCCCTCTGTGTGTGTTACTGCGAGTAAATTCCAGTGACGGTCCATGTCACCGTCTGGTGTGGCAACAGGAGCCGCATGTTGACTGATGTTACCTGCGTTGAGCTGATTGTAACTGTGGACGTTGTTGCTTCATTGAGAGCTCAGTGTCTGGGAGGCGTCTTACCCTGATATATCAGTATGTGTTGACCGTCACTGACGCTGGCTCGTTTAGCAACATTTCCACCGATAGCCAGCGCAGTCTGACCTTCATGTGTGTTCATATCAGACACGCAGATGACGTTTCTGAAACGCAAATTATAAGTCTGTGTAATAGAACATGCGTCATTTGGATCATAAATGTAGTTATAGCGATATTATGGTTAGTTGTTGTACCGCGGTGCTAACGCAGCAGCTAGGTGGCTCACGCTAACAAGCTGTGGCCGCGCTCGGCTCGTGTTTGGGTTGGACGATTTTATGGGCGGGACCTCGAAAACCTGACTCCATCCCTCGATCACTACTGTGCAGACTCTGGCTCCAAATTGTCAAATGCGTGTATCCGGAATATTTTGGCTTCACTTTTGTACAGTGGGAGGAAGTGGAGAAAACATCTTCCATCTACATATAGGCCTACACCTATGGTCAAATCACATGTGTAATTTAATTTTGTAACTTCAAGCAAGTAACCTGCTGCTGCTTTATTCCCATTCTTGACAAAAACAACAACTTTGTGGTCAGGAACATAAGCTCACACTATTTCCTTTTATGTTATATTGATATTCAAACTCCTACTCATGAGGTTTGCTTGTACTGTGTACTGTATAATTGTATATTCTTCAATTTATATGCAAATCCATGAAAAGCACATATCAAAATATTCCACAAAAGCCCACCTTATTGGTGACATTTTGGTTTCCACAGTGACATGTCTTCAAGCATTAATTAGACTAAACATCCCTGTGTCTGTGCATATCTCCCTCTAACATACAGGGTGACAACATCACCATGACAACAGGACAAGGTGGCATTCGACAAGCTCACAAAATTGCTCTGGACACGCTCAGGTTTTCCCCTTAGTCGCTCAGGTATTTCTTCTGCAAATGGTTTTGTGTGAGTGTGGCTTCATTATGGGAATACTAATGAAACTCACATACAGTATATAGACATTAGTTCACTGTTACAGCAGACCCCAGAAGTGAATAATTATAGAGGATTTCACAGCTTTTCTCACCTTGTGATGATGCTGGGTGATGTGAAGGTGCTACAGAGGAGGCAGCTGTTGTGTGTTGTCTCTGCTGTCTGCCTCACTGGCAGGAAGGTAGGCAGATCTCCCCGAGGGCACAGATGACAAGTTCACAATTTCAGGGTGTAAAGTGAAGTAAATTGAATGATATGCCGATAACAACCGACCCAAAAAAACGATATTGGATCTTTTACAAATAACAGCATTCCCTGCTTGTCTGAATGCATTTAGACAAGTGCTTATTTGTTTTTGTTTTCAAGCTGTTTTGGTTGTCTTCTTTAAGAGGCAGCAAAGACCGTTTTTCTGTGCACTCTGAACCAAACAGAGTCACTGCTTTTTTTTTTGACAAACTGCAGACATCATTTGGTTTCTAATTCTCTCAGTTTCTCACCCGAAACACGCATACGCACAAACAGACACACACAATTTAAATTCCCCTTCACCTGTCTCTCTTTCCACGGTTTATTTACTTTATATGCTCACTGGAATTTCCTGGCATGGCCGAGAAAATATGTAAATAATTGATTAGTGGAGTGGATTTTCTTGCTGGGGCGTGGAAGACCTCTCAAAGTGGAGCATTATGTGATGCATACTGTTTTTTTTTTCAGCCAGACAAACGAAAACATCCTTTCTGAAAATGAATGGGAATGATTATCTTTACTTGTAAGCAGGGGCTCAGACCGAAAACAGTCCTGCGTTAAAGAGGACCTAATCCTTTGTTTTTTGCCTATTAATGACAGATAAAGAAGCTGTGATGGACACAACAGATGTCATATTAAATTCACGTCACTCTCACCCAGCATGATGTGTAGGAAGAGGAGAAGCAAGTTAAGAGGGAGTGAGTGAATAGGAAGACATGCTGCAAGGAGGACAGATGTGATGTGGCCAGACAAAGTATGGTACTTCATCATCGCTGGACAAAGTGGCAATAATTGCAGTTCTGTCTGTACTTTATGTACACAGTACTGTAGAGAAGTCTACAGTGTGAGTGAGTGCAAAAGGGCACACCAGCTAATTGCCTCTAAGTCTCTGGAATACTTTAATTATACACAACAGGAGCCCACTCTCTTAACGAAATGACTTTCAAACAACATCACCGTGTTACAATATTATCCATTTCCACAACAACATGTTTTTTGCTCTCAACAAAATATTTATCAGGCACCCAGAGAACATGTTGTGTGTTAGCAAGCCCTTGACTTGTATAAGCAGTACGAGATCTAGGTCAGAAAACAGTGTACTTGTCAGCTTGTTCTTCCTTTTTGTTCAGCAGGTCTGCTGCTGGTGCACGATTTTATAGCTCATTTGTCGTGTCTTCAATAAACAAACGATTCAGGCAAGTGGGTGGAGGAGCTGTCAAAACTCATTCATTTTTACATTTTTTATTCTCAAACTCCATTTTTTTTCATTTTCACAATGATGAAATAAATTAACAATTCAGTACTGTTGCACCACCCAATAGAATCAAGATCGTAATCGTCCAACTCCCCACCATACAAATATGCAGTTTAATAAGGACAAGAGAAACTACATTTTATTTATTTGGAAATAATATTGAAGTCGTGTGAAATAAAATATATGTATATATACTGTATGCATATACAGTATGCATATGTACTGCACTTTTGGTTGAATATCTTGAAACTATACTATTCATGTATTTGGATGTACCTTTGGCCCTCCAAATAATACACTATTTCTTAAATAAACTTAAAACATCAGACTTTTGTTCCTCTACTTCAAATTTATTGACTTGGGACTATGCGTTACTATATTAAAGTGTGTTTTATACTTTACCAAAAAGATCTAAAGAAACTACACTTTTTCAGCTTTGCTCCCACACACATCTCAAAGGTGACGGCTTATGAAGGCTTTATTCACACTCAATAACAATCCATCTGGCACTGAACACAGGATTATATGTGACCACAGATAGAAGATCTTGGTTAGCTATTGAACTAACACAAAATTGAAGAGACACATCAAGATGACATGCTTCATCTCCAGATCAATCAAAGGTCCAGAAAATGTACCTACTGGTGGAAGGGAGAAACATTGCAGTACTCTGAGGGACACATCAGCTAATCGGGAACATATTTATCACTTTACGCCCTAATACATCAAACCAATCTTTTCCCATAGTGGGAGTTGAACTCCGGCCACCTGGATGAAAACATCCTGACCATTGGACCATGTGGGACAACAGAGATGTGGTACCAAGTTATCCAAGTCCGTAAACAACAAAACAAGTAATATGTGATTGCTTTCCAGGATGACCCATATGAGCTTTTTCTGATCTGGAGTGCTTATCATCAGTATTGTGAGTAATTTCCAAACAGCATATAACTGCTGCAAAAGTAAGTCATACAAGCGTTTTCTTATCTGCCATGTCAATGATTATAGTTCGGTTAAGTATAAGCAATTAAAAACACTTGGTTATGGTTAAGGAAAGACCGCAATCATGGTCAAAAGAAACCAATGTTAACTATTGGTCACAGACTAAATGCAAACAGTGATCTCCTGTGTCAAAGTCACATGTTTTGTTGACTCAATAATCCACTCTGTCTTTGTTCATAAGGTCACAAGAGGTCACTTGTCATGAAAATAGTTTACATTTTCAAGCGACCTCTTGGTCAGAGGTCAACCAACCAATGCAATCATTTTTCTGGTGAGGACAATCTCCTATGTGATAAGTTATGCGGACACATTCAAACATTAGAACTCAATGCTTTAGTTTTAAATACATCTATCAAAAATAAAACGTTCTTCTCAGTTGACCTATCAATTGGGCAAGGTGATATGTGCTTTTCGACTGCTCTTAAATATCTATAAACTTCCTCTCTTTCTGCACAAGTGAATCATGGCAGGTTGCTTCCACTATTCTGTTTCAGGGAAGAATAATAGTTCATTCTTGATTTACAACTTTGGGTATCCTGCCAGCAGTAACATACAACAGCTTTCTCTGGGATATAATGGAGGCCATTGTTTTACCAACAGTTAGCTGACCACTCAGCTCTTAAGCGGACAGTCAAAATGGTTGAAACAGAAGCATCGTCATTTTCTGCAACCCTATTGTAAGACAAATACATGGGAGTATAACTGTTGTACTGACTGAATGATAATAATGCCTGTTCTGCTTTTCTATAATTTCTTTAGCAAAGTCGTGCATTGTAGTAGACTATTTGCTAGTAAATTCTGTATTTTGTTGTAACCCTATCAGGCTGTCTTGTACACCATTTGTAGCTACGAAAAGTAATACACATAATTTGTATATATCCCACAAAATAAATTTGTATGTAATTAACATAATTGTGAAGCAGAAAGTATAAAGTGCGACAAAAGCCACTTAGGGAGGAGGTCGGGGTGGATGGGCGGGTCAAAAAACAACAGACTTTTGCCCAGGAGACCAGTGTTTGTACCCCGCATGTTGATTTATTTGTCACGTAACTTCTGTAGTTAAGTTACGCCACCACCGGAGCTATTTTAACCCAAACCATGATCTTTTCCTAAACCTAACTAAGTAGTTTGTTGCCCAAACCTAACTAAGTAGTTTTGTTACCTAAACAAATATATATATAATGGCTAAGTAGTTTTGTTGCCTAAACTAAGTAGTTTTGTTGCCTAAACCTACATAAGTAGCTTTGTTACCTAAAACTAAGTAGTTTTGTTGCCTAAACCTAATTAAGTAGCATTGTTGCCCAAACCTAACTAAGTAGTTTTGTTACCTCAACCTAACCAAGTCGCTCTTATACCTAAACAGTTTTGTTACCTAAACCTGACCAAGTTGATCCTGTGCAGATGAAAGTTTATTTTGAAAAGACTGTTTGCATGTAACGAGCGTAAATTGACACTTGTTGTTGTTGGACATTCCTCACATGTTGCTGGACATTCGAAGGAAAAATGAGGAATAACTTTTTGTAAAATATCATATGTATGTATGAGGATATAGCATATTTGCTTCTGATCACCGCGCTAGCCCCTCTCCTGAACCTGATAATATGCCACTTGATTTTGGACATGGCTTCTAGTCATTGTTATGAAATTATCTTCCACTTTCACAGTTCTAGGGTCAGCCGATATTCAGCATAGTAACACTTCCCGTTGCTGCTTCAGCTTTGCATTGTCCATTTGGTTCTACTTGCACACCATCTTCTTGGAATTTTAGGGCGTTTTCATATTAGGTATGATTGATCCGTACCGTGGCTGAATACGATTGCCCCCCCTCTCCACTCCCGCGCCGCTCAGCTTTCACATTATTAATGTTGGTCCGTAGCCAAGTACACTTGCGTCATCACCCACTTGTATTTGTTTATGTTGAGATCAGCTGTTCTAGTGGCGGAGCATCATGAAACACTTCATTCAAACTTCACAGAAACAAAATAAAACTCACCAAGAATGTTGTTTGTTAGTCTTTCCAACAATCGCCAACTCTGGTTTGGCCAAAATAAACTCTTATTTCACAGAGTTTGATGTGAAAATATGTCAACTCTACACTCTGTTTCCCCCGATGTCTCTCTCTCTCTGCCCACTGAGCAGCTGAGCGGCTCTTGTTCTTCGGAGGCAGACCATTAAACTAGCTAAGTAAAATCTCAAACATTGTCCAACCCCAATGCCTACTATTGTTTATATTTTAAGGACCCTCTTCCCTGCCTTCCTGCTTTATCAACCATGGTCGTGCAGTTCAGAGGATGAAATTGATGAATTGAAAAAAGTCTGCCCTTTCACAACAACAGCTGACTGCTAACGTTACTCACGTTAAATAGCAGTCCACTTCTGTGTACAGTTGGCTTTCACACCTGATGAGAACTGTACCAGAGTACACATGAACCGTACTCAAGACCACCTTTTCAAGTAATCAAGTATCAAACGAACTGGACTTTGGGGACAAGTGTACTCGGTTCTGGGCAAGGGTCCCTGATGTGAAAGCACCCTTATTCTCCATTTGCTTGACATTTTGTTTCTTTTCAGAATCTTCCAATGCCAACACTCTTCTTCTTCTTTCACTTCCGCAGACCCGGCTGTATAGCTAGAGGCTAGAGTGCTAGAATACATTGGTTCAAAATGACTGATTTAAAGGACCTGTGCTTTCTGATCACACCACTTATGATGCTTGGGGAATGGCTTTCAAATTGACAGTGGCTACCTCTCAGAATCATGATTTGCAGACGACATTGCTCTATTCATTGATATGGTATACTCCTCCACAGCTCTTCTCCTAAAAGCTCTCTGTGATACTTGTTAGATAGAGAGAGACAAACCTACCTACTTACATACCTACCTACCTACCTACCTACCTACCTACCTACCTACCTACCTACCTACCTTCCTACCTTCCTTCCTTCCTTATCTCCTGACTTTCTGGGAAAGTGAATAGGTTTTGTCTGCAGTTTTGTGGAAAGTGGAGAGGAAATGCATCTATCACATAGTGTGTTGTTTCCCCAGTAATATTTCAAACACTTCAGCCCTCGCTGTTTCTCCGAGACAGTGATCAAGAGTTCTGCCATTCAGCGTTGCTGCAGAGTAATCTGTCTGCATTTGTGTAGAACTATATTTTTGTCTGGGGAGCGAAAAAGACATTAAGGTAGGAAATTTATCTTTCTGAGAAATCTCCCTCGCGCTTTATAATGATGAAAGCAAGAAAAAACATAAAGCTTTACCTTGTTCCCGCCGGTGTTATCAAGGGGAGGTACTGTTTTTCATTTCTGAGACTTTCCACATAAGAACATCAAGAATGAGCAATTCAAGGAGCTTTCCAATTTTGCTTCTGTTCTGTGCTCATTAACAAATACATTTTACAGTCTCACGGAATAAAATGCATTGTCCTCCAAAGGAATTTATTGTTCTCATATAGTAACAGCACTGCAGTATTCTTTGGCAATGGAGGCGCAGTGGCCCTCTGGTTAGCAGTTAAACTGTCTGGAGGTTCGATATAAACCAGCGAGGCTGCACTCTGGACGAAGCATTCGCTTTGAGACCTCCCTGGAGATCTGTTTATAAATGGATGAGAGTCATTGAACAGGACTTTGTAACAGTGTATATTTCAGATCAAGTGACAGTACACACACTATAAAACAGTCAGTACTCTAGGCTGTGTGGCCTCTAATCTAGAGTGGCTGTGTGCTGGCGTAGTCTTTGTCCCTCTGCTTTTATTTGCCTCAGGGTTTATTAGGTAGTGTAGCAACACTTCAGCAATACAAGCTCGGTATGAAAAGCTTGTCATTTAATCAGTGTAAGGACGAGAGGTGATCTGGGTTCTATGGCAGATCTAATGGAAATGTGCTACACTAAGACTCAGATTCAGTTAATTGAATTGGATATATTACACTTTATTATATATCTTGTATTCAAGGATTTATGTCTGTAAATCACGAGTATTAGTTCTAACTCTGATGGCAGTGTGCTTCTTTTAAAAAGCTGAAAACCCAGAATAGACGGGTTTTGTCTTTTTTCGGAGGGTACAGGGGGTCTTTAGGGGGAGATAGCAGGTCAACAGTAGATGTCACATAGAATTGGTGTACATCATCTGAAAGCTGGGATTAATTAATTAATTAATTGATTAATTCGAATAAATTGTGAAAATGTATAAGGGTTTAGAATATTATGATAGAAGTATATGATGGCCATCCCCGTGCTCACTTATGTCTCATAAGTTGTTGCAGCAATTTTTGCGTTGATACCATTTGTTCCCCAGATTTGGTGCTAAGTTTAACAATTTTTTACCACTCAAGAATTGATAAAAAATGATCAATAATACCTCGAAAAAAACACACTAAGACACCAAGACCTTTAGGAACACCATAGAAAAACCATGCTGTGATTTGGTTTCAAAAACTTTTGACATTTGGAGATTTCTGCAAGAATTAGATTAAATGGTGAGCACTTCTGTTCAGGAAACTGCTAAGACAACCCCCTTATTGTCAATCTACCTAGGAGAGCCAGACATGCCCTAGGTCTCTAGTTTGTGGTTGTAAAGTTTCATGAGGCTGTGATTATCCTAGAGGTCACCACAGGTCATTTTATACAGCGAGGTTAATTTTTTTTCCAGTCATACCCAACTTATGTAATTCCAAGACTGTTTAGGGACCCCAGTATGCAGAAATATTCAAACACACCATTTTAGAATAGGCGAAAATAACACATTTATATACTGCATGCAAAAACTGCATGGTTTTTGCCCAAAACTGCATGCGATTATCATAAAGTGGGCATGTCTGTAAAGGGGAGACTCGTGGGTACCCATAGAACCCATTTTCAGTCCCATATCTTGAAGTCGGAGGTCAAGGGACCCCTTTCCTTGCCAAAATTTAGTCCAACTTTGGAGCGTTATTCAGCCTCCTTCTCAGCTATCATGACATGGTTGATACCAATGGATTCCTTAGGTTTTCTAGTTTCATGTGATATTTGTACCTTCTTCTACAGTCTCTGTAAGACAGTAAAGTCGGGCGATCCCGCGGGTCTCAGAGGGTTAATCCCTTTTACAAAGTGGCTGGTACTTCTTAACTGTTTTTTAGGTAGCTCACTAAGCCCAAGATTCACTTTGTGAGCCAAATGACTTCTATAAATCAAGATTATGAAGTCAGGAAGCAAGTCTTCTTCCAACACTGTTGCAAATGCAAAGGAAAAGACAGATGATGACCAGCGCAGTGTCATCAATTGAGGTTGGCTGTCTCCCTGAGGGTGCTTGTTGTCTTGAACTACTGTCACAGTGGCAAATTGGCAACACCGAGTGAATGCATCTGCAACTCATCATTTCAGCCATCCAGGAGCCCCGAGTAAGGACAGTTGTGACTGATGCTTACAGGGACCATCACTGGGACCTTTTATTGCCACTTCATGTCTACCTTAAGCGTTGATAGGAAGGTGGACGAACGTAATGTTGATAATGAATCCTGCTTTTATGTACAGTAGTGTTCTAGGTATAATTGAAGACAAGTAATCTTGAGCGTTGACATGTCTGTTGTTGATCCACTGTCAAGTTTCATACAACATAGTTACTATTATTTTGATTACATTTACATTGCTACAGCTAATTTGTTTCCCTTTACACACATTCCATCATCCAGACCTCAATTTGAGTGACAATGTCATTTCATTTATTGTTTTGTATCTTTTAGGGCTTTCAATCAATTCAAATATTTAATCGCTATTAATTGCATGATTGTCCATAGCATTATTTAACATCCTTTGTGACATACTAGAATGACATGGTTGGTACCAATGGATTCCTTAGTTTTCAGGTTTCAGATGATACCAGTATCTTCACTCTACCTTTAAGACTGAGCTCGCTACAACCTAAAAATCACAAGTTGTGTTAATATGTTAAAGAAATTAGTGGCATTAAAACTAATTTGCATTAACATGTTATTAGCACGATAACTTTGACAGCCCTAGTATCTTTATAACCATCTACTCTGTGTGTATAGTCCTCTATCTCTCAATGGAAAGTTCACTGCAAGCTTTTTGACGACAACTGCCTTAACAAGAAATACCTGGTATAAATAAAACATTAAAATTAGATGTTATTTTTTTATGGAGACTCATATTTCACAATATTACCGTAAGATGGTTCACATTATTTTTCTTCCTATCAATGCAATTCTCAATTTCATTTTAAAATGAAACATAATTTTGGTTTGTATTATCGTTTCCATGTCTCTCCTGTGGTGTGGGGAGCAGTATATATATTTATATATATAGTGCAATCATGTAAAACAATCATCCTCTCAGTGGGGGCCTTTCACCCTCTGTTGAATCACATTACTGCTGTACACGTGGTTGCACCATTAGTGTCTCCAAGTCCTTTCCATTGCAATCAAACAACTCTCTGGTAAAAGTAGTAACTATCCAGTGGTTCTTGGTTAAGAATAGTGTTACTAGTGTTTTTTTGTTGTACTTCTGATCATTATATCATTGGCAGCAAAACTTAATTTACATACCTTTTGCACCATCTTTATCAGTTAACAATATCAATATGATCAATATGAGGGCTGCAACAGTCGATTATTTTATCGATTAATTAAGTTAAGTTGTTAAGTTATCAGAGAATTTTGACTTTTATTTCTTCAAATGTGACTCAAACTGATTAACTGATTATCATAATTGTTGGCGATCAATTTAATAGCGGATGTGTACTGACGTTAGTGATGATTTGTATTTATGTGCACGGTGCTGCCACCTCATAGCAAGGGGGGTCGCATGTTCAAACCCGGCTTGGGGCTCTTCTGTGTGGTGTTTGCATGTTCTACCAGTGTTTGTGTGGGTTTTCTCCGGGTTTCCTCCCAAAGTCCAAAAGACATGCAGGTTAGGTTATTGTTGACTCTAAATTGCCCGTAGGTGTGAATGTGAGCGTGAATGGTTGTCTGTCTCTATGTGTCAGCCCTGTGATAGTCTGGCGACCTGTCCAGGGCGAACCCCGCCTTCGCCCAATGTAAGCTGGGATCGGCTCCATGCCGACCAATCCCACACACTGCACCTTTAACACGGAAAGAGAGCAACGTGCATATGGTGGTGAATATGGTGAATAGAGCTGAAAAATGTGTAGTGTATGTGTGTTGGAGAGGTAGTTATACAGTATGAATATGATGGGGGGTTTGCTGTCGATATTTAACATTTGTACATTTGTGCCCTTTGATATCCTAATGCAAATTAAATGGACGAATGCTTACTGCTGTGTATTGATGAAATGGCCAGAGACAATTCTGTCTTTCCTCCTATTTTAGGGCTTCCACAAGGAAAATTAGCTGTGTTTCCTGGACAAAAGCCTAGAAAAGTAATTGCAACCCCCCCCCTAAGGCCTTGTTGGTACATTTACTCAAAATACTTTAGAGTGAATTTTGTGTCTGAGAAGTAAAAACCTCTCTGGAAATAAACCTGTGGCCAGAAACAAACCAACATTTGCTGTTTCTGGTTTGAATATGCAGTTGCATCCTCCAAATGCATACCCAGGAAGTATGAATAATTGATGTCTCTTTGTCTGTTACTGTCCCTTTTTCCCCCTCTTTCCCTCATTCATTGTGCTCCGCAATCTCCTCTTGTTACTGACAGCTGTGTGTAACCAAGACGCTCTGTGCTATGGTTGATCTCGTCTTTCTCATGAAAGGTCATAACATGTTCAAGCACAAAGTGTAGTTCATCTTCTTCAGCGGATGCTAAGGTTTCTCACATCTTTGGAGGGACTTTCTGTCTGTAAAACATCCAGTATGACATCATTCATGCAGCTTTTCAAGGAGCTGGAGCAATGACAAACATGACTCATTCATGCAATAACAGCTGTGCATGTGTGTTTGTATCTACAGATGTGATGATGGGGCAGGGATGATTTATACTGAAGTTGATGATTAGTCTTCAATTTTCCGGCTTTCACTGACCTTTCGCACCATCGTGTTTGTTCTCCAAATGTCTTCCTCATGTGTATCCAGGGTGACAACTCTAAACCTTATTTTCTTAAGATAGTGATCCCACCTCTACGCAGATTAAAAGAATAGTGTTTAATATTTCGGGGGATCTATTTGCAGAAATGGAATTTAATATTCATAAGCTGAGCTTATGAGCTGACCCTGAAGTCTTTACTGGAGGCAGCTGTAAAACTGAAAACAGTATTGGATAAAACTAGGGCTGTCAATCGATTAACATGTTTAATCATTATAAATCATGATTGTCCATAGTTAATCGCGATTAATCGCAAATTGATCTTGCATTTTTTTTTATCAGTTCAAAATGTACCTTAAAGGGAGATTTGTCAAGTATTTAATACTCTTATCAACATGGGAGTGGGCAAATATGCTTGCTTTATGCAAATGTATGTATATATTTATGATTGGAAATCAATTAACAACACAAAACAATGAAAAATATTGTCCTGAAACCCTCACAGGTACTGCATTTAGCATAAAAAATATGCTCAAATCATAACAAGGCAAACTGCAGCCCAACAAGCAACAACAGCTGTCAGTGTGCTGACTTGACTATGACTTAACCCGAACTGCATGTGATTATCATAAAGTGGGCATGTCTGTAAAGTGGAGACTCGTGGGTACCAAGAGAACCCATTTTCATTCACATATCTTGAGGTCAGAGGTCGAGGGACCCCTTTGAAAATGACCTTGCCAGTTTGTCCTCGCCAAAATTTAGCGTAAGTTTGGAGCGTTATTTAACCTCCCCGCGACAAGCTAGTATGACATGGTTGGTTCCGATGGATTCTTTGTTTTTTTTTAATTTCATACGATGCAAGTATCTTCACTCTAGCTTTAAAACTGAGCCCGCAACCTCTAAATCGCAAGTTGCGTTAGTGCGTTGAAGAAATTAATGGCATTAAAACGAATTTGTGTTAACGCGTTATTATTGCGTTAACTTTGACAGCCCTAATTCATAACTATGTTTCATTAGTGTATAATCACCTGAAACTAAGAAACTTTGTGTTTTCGTTAGCTTAGAATGAGCCCTTCATATCTACATAGAGAGCGGGTCCTCTTCACGGAGTCCGCCATGTTGCTCCGCCATGTTTCTACAGTAGCCCAGAACGGTCACGCTTCTGAACCGTGGTACCACCAGCCGCCGTCTGACTTCAATAAGTTGTGTTATTATGGTAAGGATGGCCTCTGAGTGAGGCGACACAGTTTTGCACTTGGCGGTTCACGTTACTGCAGTACTGGAAAGAGAGGAGTGAGCGGAGGGGTACTCAGTTGGTTGCATCTGCAATCACGCCACTAGATTCCGCAAAATCCTACACACTGTACCTTTAATCATGCAGTTGATCAAGTTTATATATATATATATTTATATGTATAAATACAAAATAAACAGAACACTTACCACAATATGACAGCTGCACAAGATGATCAAGCCATTCCTCACCTTTTATGTAGTATTACATCCAAAACATAATTTTAGTTTTCAAACAGTTCATATAAATAATTCTTAAAGCAACCTCTTATTTACATGATTTGAAAAGTTTTTTTGGAATATTATACAAAACACTGCATGCATTTTGTATTAAAAGCCCCTTTTCATTCAGAAGAACTTACAGATGTGCTGAAGCTGGAAACAGAAACGCTAACATGAGCTGGGAACCTTCCCCAAAGGCTGTGTGCTAGTATGGAACCAGCACTGTGGTGCCACAAATTGACCTCCGTTCATCTTGTTTGGCCTGAAGTTAAGACATGCTTGACTTCAGTGTATGAAGGTTGTTTTCATATTTAAAAGTTGAACCGTGAATGCTTTGGTTTGCACGTCCCGTCTGCAAAATTGTCTTTGGAGAAGCCACGTGAACATTTTATCTTCGAATTCAGAATATATTCTTGTATAAATCCAAGCAGATGGCATTACTCGGTTCTTCTGAGGTTTGTGTTTGGTATGCAAGCCTCAGAGTCACAAACACGCAGACAAAATGACAGGCAGATGCTGTTTCATTCTCATATTAAATCCCATTGTAGTGCGTGCATCTCTGGGAGATGCCACACAAGCTTATCTGGTCAGCACACTCCTCTCAACCTTGGATGCTAACAAAGCGAGCCGCTGGGTGACGCAGAAAGGGCAACATGATCACAAATATGCCATCTCTTCCCTGAGTGCATAATAATCCACAGTACGTTTCACAAACACAACTGCTTTTTTATTGGAGTAGAAACTGTCCCTTCAAGCATTGTATTAGATCGGGGGAGAGGGATGGTAAAGTAAGTAAAAAAAAAAAAAAAGATCTGACATTATTATACTTTAGTATTTCAGCCCTTGAAGGGATGGATAAATGAACGTTCGCGGGGTATGCAACCATCTCGTCCTTGAGCGTGCTGACCTTCTATGGTAGATGGGTATTCTAGCAGCAACACTAGAGGGATCTATTACATACTGTAGGTACATTGTTTTCTAATGTGATCCGACTGCCATAGCATCATTGTCTGCAGCTCGGCAGTAATATCAGCAGTGAAGAAAGGTGATGGTGTGTTGTTGCAGTAAAGATTCCTCTCATGATCCATAGACCTGAGAACATTTACTGTGAAATTCCTTCCCACACACTCTCCAAAGGACAAAAGATAGCCATTAAACCATACCTAATAATATATATCACCTCTGACAGTTGTCTGAATGATTAATTTCATCTCATGTATTAAATCATGAACAATCTATAATTCATGACTCAGGATGCTACAGAGGCTGTCAGCAAAAATTGTACATTACAGAGTACATTATGTTGAACTAGCATAGTTGCCAACCTTGAGACCGCAAAAATAGGGAGGATTTCAAAACCAAAATGGGGGGTGGGATGGGGGGGGGGGGGGTCTTTCCCCAGAAAAAATTGAGTTTCAAAGACTTTGTTTCCTGCATTCTGGTGACTTTTAAAGAATGAAAATAAATAGCTATATAATAAGTACACTGCAACAGCATTTTATGCCAAGTAGACCTACTTAATAATTAATTTCACTTTTAATTCTCAGAAAAGAAAATTGAATAATTCACACCTCTGGTGTGAACTTGTGTGAATCTCTGTCATAAACTAACAGGCTATTCATCAGTTTTCATTCATTCATTCATTCATTTTTTCCCCCTGCTTGAGTATTTCTTTCTCTTAGTACTCTCCATTTCTCCTTCTCTCACTCACTGAAGGCCCTTTCAGACACAACGGCGACAACGGCACCACTGCGCTCTGAAACCCAACCCGTTATTTCCAATTGCTTGTGCTGCGCCACGATGGCTTTTCTCTGCGTTGAGCAAAGCCCAACTTTGGGCGCTGCAAGCTGTGACCCAGCGGCGAGCGCAGCTCAATGTTGTGGTGCGAGCATCTCTCTTTCGCCTGGAAAAAACATAAGGTGTAGCTGTGTTGTTGTCCGGGTGGAAACAGTCTGGCTAATGCATGCTGTGCCAGTGTCAGAAATAGGTTGAGATAATGAAAGGGACAAAAAGGTGTGAATATTTGTCATGAATCGGGAGAAATAAGGGAGAATTGTGAGCCCGGGAAGAAAACGGCAGGGGGCGATGAACAACGGGAATCTCCCTGCTAAGTAGGGATGTGACGTGGAGGAAATTTTCCCACCGGTTAATAAACGTGTGACAACACCGGTGTTACCGAACACCGGACATTTTACAAGAAAAGATGACGGTCAATATGTGTAGCGCACTTACTTTGATCTTTTACGTCGGTCGGCTGTGTGTCTGGCCTCTCCGGTAAAGCTTTTGCTGCGGGGGCCGCAGGTTTCCACCCGGCTGTGACCGCTCCATCCTCCTCACGGCGATTACCTCATTGACGTTTTGTTTCCCTTATAGCGTTGGGTTTAAATCTGAAGTATAACCAAATAGACGCTTTTGCTTTTCGCTTCGACCCCAAATCCTTCGCCATCATCTTGTCTGTCAACTCTCTCTCGTCCCGTGTGTGTGAAATCTGACACCTACTACTCTGAGCTGAGACTCCTTACGGAGCAGATGCATTCACTTTCAGTTTGTAGCATCCGTCGTCCGACTATGTATTGATAACACGGCGCTGATACGCCAAAATGAACTAAACGGGTTCTATTTCTGTAAGAAAATCAAAACAACGGTGGGGGGGGGGGGCGGGTGGGTACGTAATGTAATCGGTGTGTGCCTGACCACCGTGTAACACCGACTACGGTGGCAAGCCTACTGCTAAGGAATACTTTGGGCAGTAAGAAAGGCTTGAACAACCAACGCATCATGTTCACAAGGCTACACGGTTAGACTACGTCATTTGTAATAAGACATTTAACTCCAAAAGAATTCTCCTATTTTAGTGTCCCTGGTTGAAAGCACAGCAGAGGTAACTGTGAGCGTAGCCTCACTAAAATCATCATGTAAAGTGGGGTGCTTATTTAAATGTAATCACTCTCACTCTTGTGCTCTGCATTTGAAAGGCAATCTGACACACATCTGTGCAGAGACCCTTTTAGATAGCTTATCTGATTGTCACATTGACAACCCCCCAACCCCCCCCCAAAAAAAAAAAAAAATCTATTTAAATAGAGGGTGAACAGTTTCAATAATAACCCAGACCAAGTGATACATTTGTGATGATGTGAGGATAATGATAACGAGCAGGATGAAGAGAACGGATTCAGAGGAAATGATATGATGATTGCTGCTGTGATTACATCTCATTGGATGAAAAGATTTGCCCGAGACTCTCCTAGGATTAAAATCAACAGAAGGAAAACTTGTCTCCGTTGATAGCGCTATCAAAAGGTACATCCTGGTCCCGATTCACTGATTATAATCTGCCCTAAGAATACAGATAATGAATAAGGGTTCAATTAGAAAAAAAAATCACCCTAATATGGACATACATTCTAAATGCTGGGTGTGGGACACACTGGTCGTGTGTGTAGCGTGTGAGTAGCGCGCGTGCGTCGCGGGACCTCTTGCTTTTTATTTCAGCGCCCATGTTAACAGGTTAGATCAAGCCACACTGCCCACGTGAGCAGCGCGGCTCAGGTGCGACCCAGCGTCTCTTGTAGAGATTCAAGGTCTCGCCTTTTTTTTTTTTTGTGGTTCGCAGCGAAAATAGAAAATGATCTTTTGACAGTATATTGACATCATACAAACATTACTACAGTTTCAATGTCTTTACCTGTAGAATATGTCACAGACTAGAAGCAATTTCATATTTATTTTTAACTCAACACTTCCAAAAAGCCCTCTAGCCCTCTTGTGGATTATTACTATTATTTACAAATTAGCACACGCTTCTTAACCTTTTTCTGTCTAAAATAAATTTAATTGACATTTATAATGAAATGAAATGGCCATTTTCTTGTTGCAGTTTTGCCTGCATTTTGACTCGATCTCAAATTGAAAGATTCTGGGCTTTCTCTTGAGAGATTCATTGTGTGTTTGCAGCAATATTGAAAAGTATGATGGGGCATGTCCCTCTTTTCGAAGGCAGAAGGATCACATCTTGTAAAATATCTTTAAAATGCGTTTATAGGATAAGTTTGTTGCTTAACTGAAGTTAAACTTTTTTTTAGATGTGTCGTATACATACAGGCACATACATGAAATTTGAACTGTGCATTTAACCCATCCTTAGGAGCAGTGGACTGCTGTAAAGCACCCGGGGAGGAACTTGGGGTTAAGTGTCTCGCACAAGGACACTTTGACATGCAGACAGGAGGAGCAGGGGATTGAAGCAACAACCTTCAGGTTAAAGGACGACCTGCTCTACCCACTGAGCTACAACCGCCCCAAGTGAGTACATTGAGTGTGTTGAAACGTGTTCACATAGCTTTTACTTTTCAAATAAATGCTATGCACATACTGCAGTTTATGCAAAGTCAGTAAGGTGCTGTATAACCTTCATGATGGAATCTAAAACTCTTTCCTAAGTGATAATAGTTTTTGTTGCATGGCCATAGCCATTCATGTCTCTTGCATTTGAAAATTAAATGGCTCTCGACTGCTGTTTTTAACAGATGTGAATGACTCTTATGTCACAATGGAGTGATTAAAAGAAACCAGAAACCAAAGCTATTCTCCTCTTGAGATATTAACTTCCAGTGACAGTTTTCAAAAACTGCAGGCCCAACCCTTCTTTCCTGTCCTCTCTGCATTCTCATCTCTTTGGATCACAGGACAAAGCGTAAGGTTTTGAGAGCCAAGAGACTGCAAAACTTTATTATTCATCCCCAAAGTACAGCGGGTTGGGTGTAGTGATGACCTCATTATGTTAAGCGAGCAGTGGAAGCCAGTCCAGGGACATTTTCTGATTGCAGTCTCTGGAGTGCCTCTCCTCTGGGTGGAGGGGAGGGCCCAGCTGGACACTGAGGAGGGATGTGAATATGTGTTCGAAACAGATGGGGCTTTATGTAAGCCAAGCCTATGCACTTGCTACTTGGGTATGTGTGCATACATCAGCACACACATATATACTGTACCCTTACAAGCTAGATGAAGAGCGGTATGCTAAAATCTCAGAGGAAATCTCAGCGTAGGGCTGTGTAGCTTTACAAGCAAAAAGGAGCTTCTCATCTTGTACTGCATTATACTTGCTTGCCTTGATCTAAATATAATAAAGTAGTTGACAACTCCTCGAACTCACTGGTTTATTCCCAGTGTAGCTTTGCTCCAGATGGATCAGGCCAGTGAACCAGATAGTGAAAGGCTGGGATCCACCGTGAGACAACTCACTACAGTAACCTCATAGTCACGGCCCCCTAACTGACAAATGAATAATGGCTCGCTAACATGTTGTGCTGCTGGATTGCTGCCATGCACTAAAAAAACGAGCAGATGGGAGACAATGGGCTGCTGTTCCTGCACTTTTCCTCTCCCAAGACAAAGAAATAAGGGGAAAGAAAAAAAAATGTGGGGACTAAAGACAATACTCACAGCTGGCTCTATACAACGATGTTTGCTCACCAATAAATGATTCACCATTACCATTATTGAGCATCCCTTTTAGACTACCCTGGTTTCACTTTTTGCATTTATCATGACGTTCACGGCTAGAGTTGTTCCAATACTGATACCGGTATCGTAAATGCGTCGGATACTACACAAAATTTGTGATCTGGTATCGGTGAGTACGCCAGTCTATGCACCGAACCGATAAAATAATTTACTAACCCAGAAAAATATCTTGTTTAACCGGAAATCAATTCTTCTTCGCTGCTCCAAAACAGTAGCCTTCACTGTGCCAAAGAACGTATATTGCCAAGAAGTGAAAGTCAAGCAGCAGCAGCAGAGCTACGCTTCCGCCATTTTGGACTGAAAGCGACTACCGGACGCCAGTAAAACGTCCGCCTAAAAGTGCCGTACGAAAGTAAAACAAAGTTATTTTTGTTCTATTATCATATTCAACGGAAATGGCCTTTGTTGAGCAATAAAATATTATAAATATAATAAGCGTCCAAAATGGTGGGAGCGGCTGTTGTCAATAAAACACCGGAGTTTCGTCTCTTTGCTTCTCCAGTATACTCTTTGACTGTGCTCAAAGAACTGTCGCCCTTAATGTAATGTAGTCATTGCAGGTAGTTTGTCACGTGACGACAGCAAACAACAACAGTGCGGTGCTAGTGGAGAGTGTAACGGCAATGGTAGTCAGAGCGAGGAAAATGTCAGTCATTTGGCAATATTTCACAGTGGAAAATCCAACAAGCTGTTAAATATTAATAATAATAACTATTGACTATTTTTTTGTCACGCTGGCATCAGATTAGTACTCAGTATCGGCTGATACCACAAGTTCATGTATCAGAATCGGTATCGGGAAGGAAAAAATGGTATGGCAACATCTCTAGTTCAGGCCATGGTTCTCCACCTTAACACCTCTTCACTTCTTTCATGCTTTTGTCTTGAACTGGAGATTGTATTTTAATATCGTTAATGTGACCGCTCTCCTAAAAGATTGTTAATGTTCGGCAAGAGTTCATCTGCCACAGCTGCATAGCATCAAAAGGTCCATCTAATTCAGCAGTGTCTTACTGACCTAATATGTTGGCTGGAAGTCGGTGTAATCCAATTTCCTTGTGAGACATAACTTCTTCGAGGCTTTCAGTGATTACCTGCTCATTTCAGACTCCGTAATCGTCCTCAAGTTCAACAGACTATGCTTGAAAATAGCTTGCGTGTCTTCCGTCTAAGCCTGTCCTGTGAGCAGACATGTTGATGAATGAGTAATTAATATGGCTCTGTACCAAAATTAAATGCTTTTGAAAATATATGAATAAGGGATTAGTTCTATATGAAATGGTTTGATTAGGTCGTTATAAGAGGAAAAGGTTGATTATGTATGACATGTGAGAAATTCCTCATGTCATCAGGAATCATGTAAAGAATGACGTGTGTATTTCTGTATACAGAGAGGTGTAGTTTGCCTCATGGTTATACAAAATCATTTAAACAATTTTTTTAGTAGCATCCCACTTCATCATGCTAAATGGTAATAATTGGGTGTATTGCACACATACTCACAAAGTAAAGGTTTCTAAGTAAGAGTTTACTCTTAAGACTAATTCACCAAGTGTCTGAGATCCACATTTTCTAAGGAATGGGATGATAAACTGGCAATGGGTCGGGAGTGAGATGATAATAGTTTTTTTTCATGAGTGAGGTTAAGATGGACCAGGAGATCGACAGGTGGGTTGCCGTCTGAGGTTATGCAGGCACTGTACTTGGAGTTGTAGTTGAGCCTGAAGGCAAAGTTCAGGATTAAACCGAGCAATCTATATTCCAAACATTGCTCACGGCCATTAGCTCTGGGCAGTGGGGCAGCCGAAATGAGTAACCTTCATAGTGCATCTGGGCTCACCCGTAGGGACAGAGTGAAGAGCTCAGATAAAGAGCTCAGAGTTGAACTGCCCCTCCTTTCCATTACATGTAAGAGGACCCAGTTGAGGTTGTTCAGACATCTGATTAGGAAGCCTCCTGATACCCTCCCTGTGGACAAAATCTGGGCACATCCAACTGGGAGAAGAACCCGGGGGAAGACCCAGAGCAAGCGGGATGGACTAAATGCAATCTGGGCTGGCAAACCGCGTCTGCAGGAGCCGCATGTGCAGTGGCCCCAGCGGCACCACCGGATGGGCAGCTGCCATGAACCCCAGCGCCTGCATGATAGTCAACGCCGTTACCGTTGCAGTTTGCCAACTGGCCTACTCTGGCTAGAGACATCGCACGGCCTGTGGCTGTTGCAACACCTTGAATCAGATTATTAATTTGGCTGATGCTGCGGTATCAAAATGACAGTCTGAGACGGTGAGGGGCGGGGGGGGGATTAGGCTGGGAGGGATGACAGCGAAAAGCTCAACACACCCAGATAGTTAGCAGCAGCAGCCGCTGCGCTCGCTGTTGAAATATTTGTCAAAATATTCTAGTGTCATGCAGCAGCGGTAGAAGAGGCTTCCTGCTCTCTCACCAGCCAGCTGAATGCGGAAGCAGGTGGGCCACAGGGCCTTTGTCGAGGGGAGGGGGGGGTGTACGCCGGGTTTAAGGTGTCTCCGTGCAACCCTGCACCCTGACAAAATCAGCGGCAGCCCAAGACGGCCGCTGCGGTGGTCATCACTAGCGGGAAGTCCCGGCGGAGAGATGTCGGCGGTGGACTTCCACCGCCGACATCTGCTGTAGTAGTGAAGCGAAAAAGGATAGCAGACAGCCATGTGTGCTGCCTTATACACTGTGGGGTTCGCACATATTCGGTTAGGCACATCCTGATTGGCCGGCTACTTGTATACAAATTTTCAGTTGACGAATGCGTGCTCGTGATTTGAGGAGAGTATTACCCCTAGAGTCCATTAGAGGGCGGAGCTTGTGTGAGTTAGAAAAGTTGTCATTCCTGTAGTATCTTTGATCTTTCATTCAAAACAATGTCTAAAAACACATACAGTATATACACTTTTATTGTGTTTCTCATAGAGGAGGAGGGGAAAGAGGAGTGGGAACAGGAACAGGAACATAACTTTCAGGCTCACCTCATCTTTTGACTTTTGACCCCGATTATAAGCCTATTTCACAAACGATGCAGTACAAAAGTCAAAGTTAGACATTTTGACTTAATTTGGCAGAAAGTTTCTATTGCTGATATCCTTCTGCTGCTGTCTTTTTCATACAGTATGTTGATACTACATTTTATGTATTTTTCTTGTCTAGGTCAATTTTTGGAATAAAGAAATGTAATCCAGTTAGAGACATCGTTATACTTCCATTTCTTTAAACTTTGCGACACATTGACATGTGCCTTGTGTTATGTGTTCTCTGTATTTGAGCTGTTATTGGGTGTTTTGTATGTATTGTCCTATACAGACAAAGCCAGTCAGTTAGGTATGCAGAAACAATGTAAAAAAATGTTTTTGTGTTAAGTGAACAGAAATAGTTAGCTTTCCACAAACCCCTGCTTTCAGTAGCATTTTAAAGTAATCAACACTGTATAATATATTCGTGAAAAATTGTTTGAAATAGTGATTAAATAAATTGCGGAAGAGATTAAAAAATAAATAAATAAATAAAATATTTTTTTCAAATATATCCATATGGTTTAACATTCAAAAACCGCATTGGTCTATTAATCAAATTATTAATTAGGGATGCACCGATCCGACTTTTTCAGTCCCGATACCGATAGCAATACCTGGGCTTTGGGTATCGGCCGATACCGGGTACCGATCCGATACCAGTGTTTTTCCCTACTTTATATAACAAAATGTAATAAATAAATAAAGAGATGTAAATTCCTTTTTTTTTTTTTTATTATTAAAATCATAAATCGTACAACAGCAACTCTGCAAAATAATCTTCAAGATTAACAGGAAATACAATTCAGATGTACACCTTTTTAATGCAGCAACATATTGGACAAAACTTAAACAGGAATTAAAATTCCAGTTTATAATAGATAGTATATACACATAGAAATTAATTTAATAGATTGGCCCCATTGTCACGATACCCGATCCAGCTATTTGACTCAGTATCGGCCCGATATCCAATCCGGTATCATATCGGTGCCTCCCTATTATTAATCATGATTTGATTTTTATTTGATCAGATTCTTATTTCAAATCATTTTAGCACTTGATATCTGTAATTGTATGTAAGCCTCTTATATTATATCCAGCACATTTTAAAACAAAATAATACAAAAACAAAATAATCACCCCATGCACACAGCACTTTTAATACCCAAAATTGGTCCACCTCTGCCTGGCACAGAACATTTTGGGAACACTTAATTTTACAGGTCCGCAAAATTTCATGGTAATTAGGATAATTGGTCATTTTAAATTTAAATTTGATAATTAGGAAGTAACCTATTTTGAAATTTCTTTGGAATTACTTCCACCTCAAAATTGATCGAAAATTGCTTTTTTTGGCTGTCTTGACTTGGGACTTGACTCGGGACTGGGCTGTTTTGACTTGAGACTTGACTCTGGACTTTTATTATTATTATTTTATATCTATTATAAACATTATTTAATAATTATATTCCGCTATTTCCCAATAAGCAGTAATAAATAGCTGGTGATTTATTTAATACATTTCCAGGTAAAGAATACAAAGTTAATTGATATGCTTTATTTCCATGTCTGCTGGTGAATAGATGATAATTATCATGACGGTTATGTTCGGTAGAAACGTTTTTCTCTGTCCTCCTCATACTTAATGGCCATATTAATCATAATAAAACATGAGTGACTTCTACAAAGAGTCTTTCTGTAAAATGTATATGTATCTTTCTAAATTACATTATGGTACAAACACAGTTAGGCTGTTATGTTAAAATGTTATTAGTTTGTATTACTACAGCTAAAACCCTCCCAGAATATGTCAAAGCTCAGAAATCCTCCCTCCAATGTGTTCACGGGCAGAGAGCATCCTCACACTCTGAACTGCGCATGCGTCAACCACAGAGGGCTCTCCTGATTTGACAACTCTGGAGCCGACCACACAGCCCACTATATTGCAAGGCTCTCCGCTACTAGCGCACCATCATCTGCACCTGCCTACTCTGTTGTTGTCGTCGGAGCGCTGGGAGGGGTCATTATTTCGCAGGGCAGCCGTAGGAAGAGGAGGAGGAGGAGGCATTTCCGAGACACCGACAGAAGCGTGTAGCCTCAGATTTCAGCACCACAAGATCGAGGAAAGCGTCCGGATTGAGTCGATTTTTCACTCTCTTCACCGTGGGTTAACTTGAACAGGAGGACACCATTTTTTTGGGGAATACTCAGTGAAACCAGGCGCTGTTACACAGTTTGTGGACCTGCAAAGAGGTTGTCATCTCCTTACGGTTTAAAGGTGCGTAGCGTTAGTCGAAAGGATGCTGTGGTTTGGATGTTTTTTTTGCTAGCAGCTTGGTAGCATTACACTTGCTGCACTGGCTACATTAGCTTAGGCGAGGTCCAGCTTTTCATTCATCATTGTGCTAGTTGGCGTGTTTTAATAAACCCCTGCACCGAAATACTTTACTACACCACAACGTGCTTTCATGGCGTTTTACGTGCCGAGCTGGGTTAGCTTCGTTAGCTTAAAATATCAGTGTCGCCCACTCTGCTAACGTTATCGTAAACCGCACTAACCGAGCACTGCTATCCAGCGAGCCCAGTGCTGAAAGCCTGATGTGTGAGAGCCTGTCGGGGCAGAGACAAGCTATGGTTGCTAGGCTAGTAGAGTTGCTAAGCTACCTGACACCGGCCACTTTGATGCTTGTAAAAATAACGGTCGCACATCTGCACTAAAGGCTGTTTAACCGTCCGGGGGGGCTGATGGGTAATCCTTCAGTTTCTCCACTCACATAAAAAAACGCGTTTAGCTTTCTTACCCTTCGTGTGTTTGCGACGCACTTAAATGTCTTTGTTTGATAATTTTTTACCTCTTTGTTTAATTGACATTTTTGCGCACGGTTCAAATAAACTCACCACTCGTTATATCTGCCCCCCCCCCCCCCTCTAATTAAGTCATACTAATCTTTTGCAAATGCTTTTGAATTATTTATGGCGCCTTCGTGCTCGACTCGAGGGTTTTAACTAGTAGCGAAGAAGCACACAGCCTTGTACCTCACTTTGCAAGTGTAACAGTACTTTATAGTCGAGTCTCTATTACCTCTTTTAACAATGAGAACAATTAGTTTAAGAAACCTGGCAGGCTGCATTCAGAGTTGGCATATATTCAGCTAAAGCACTGTTGGAAAATTCATCCATAGCCTATGTTCAGCCAGGGATACACATCTTCTTTCTGCTCTTGAAATGCTCAGTAGAGTTTGTATAGTGTGTTGTGGTGGGCTTAGTGAGCTCCACAGTGCAGCAGGAGTCAGACCAAAGCTTTTGTGACCCAGTGTTATGGGCCACATTCTCTTCCTGTAACTGGAGATGAGGGGTCTCAGATGCCTCCAGGGGTCACATAGTGGCTGTATTTAGAATCTGAACATTTGATTGGCAAGGAGGCATGCTCAGACTCATTGTCAGTGCTGTGTGGCTCTCTGTCCCCCCCCCCCCCCATATGTTTACCATGTCATTTTATTAGCCGGAAGAAGGCACAGCCTGCAAAGACTGAGGCTAAAATAATCTAATAATTCATGTATGTTTTAGTGAAAGAAAATGTCTCTGTTGTGTAGTGTGCTGTGGATTTTGGCTTCTGAGTTTTAGAGAAGAAAGAAATATATTATAGATGAGCTATTATATTCTTACATTCATAACATGATGTCCATCACAATGTATTGAACAAAAGTAGCAACTAATGAGTATTTTCATGTTCAATTAATCCGTCAAATATATATTTTTTTTTACTAGATTAATTATATTAATTGTTGGAAAATGGTTACTAATGCCCATCAGAATTTGCCATAGCCCAAGGATAATCTTTAGATTTAAAAATATATTATTGTTATGATAATAAAAAAGTGGGCAAAGCAGCAAATCCTCACATCTGAGGAGGTGGGACCAGCTATTGTTTGGCATTTCTGCTTGTAAAATGACTGAATTGATTATAAAAATTGTTGTCAATTAAAGCTGCAGTGGGTAGAAATGGAGCAGGTATGATTAAAAAAAGTTATTTTTATAAAACGGTCATTATATCCTGACAGTAGTGCATGAGACATGAAGAAAAATCATGTGCCTCTGTGTCCTCCAGTGACCGCCGGTGCTCCTAATGACATGTCCAAGATTTCACAGACCGGAGGAAAACAACCAGTCAGAGCTGATCTGGAGTCTGCCGTCCAGCTGCCGTCTATGAGCCGGCTTTCAGTCACTCGCAAACTCCGATCAAACGGTCAAACTAGGCAGCGCTGATCAAATATGAATCAATACTCTGTTACTGTAATGCCTATTTCTTGCCTCAAATGTTTTCAGAAATATCTTGTAGTGTACTGTTTAGCTGTAAAATGAGAACGTTTGTGACCCGGCAGCCATGTTGAGATCAGTTGAGGAAATACCAAGCACCGCCCACCAGCCGGAGCACAGCCAATAGGAATGCTCACTAGGAAAGCTCTCTCTGTGAAATGACATGTGATTGACCAAAGTCTCCCATCGCGGGCTAGATTTGTTAAAGCCTGAAAACAGAGCCATGAGGAGGTGCAGAAGTCTAGTTATCTCTCAGAACACTTGAATTACAATATGCTGAAAAGTTATTATGAAATTTTTGCCCAATGATACCAAAAACATTCTTCCTACTGCAGGTTTAACTTTCTGACGATTGTCTAATTGAATAATAAACTGATGATTTCAATCATCAGCTCAATCTGTCCCTCAATGCATTTTAACATTTTCCATCCTTTGATGTGGCAGCATAGTATAATGAGTTAAACATTTGTAGTTGCAGTACGTTTCTTAACAAGAACTATATAAACTCCTAAATATATATTTTACTGAATATTGACTGGAGGCGGACAAGTCAAGAGCTGTGATTCCAGGCTGCCAAGCGTGGACAGACTCTTCTCTGCCCTTTGGAAAATAACTGCATGCATCTATCACTTTAAAACCATCTGCTTAAGACCATATTTTATGCAAGGCTTATTTGTTTAACCTTTAGGATATTTTTTCTGTCTTTTTACAGTAGACTACATCCATATTCAGGATTATGCTGTTATACTAGACTGTTAACCGTTGCTAAGCATGCTTTAGTAATCAAGATGTCATTTTATAATTGCTGTTTTTATCACTTTGACCCTCTGGGCAAACTTAACAAACAATTCGGTTTGACTTTGGAAGGAAAAAAAAAAACACTTGTACAACTACAAAGCTGGTGTCAAAAGGATTTGTCCCCCAAGTATTTTCACCTAGAATGTAGCCCATTTCTTATTCCTCATTTGATAATACTAAATTACAGGGTTTGACAGCCACCTGTATGTAATCATCTAAATGTTTTGGCTCAGTTACGTTATGCCATTCGCAGTATAAAGTCTGGTTCTGTTACTGGGGCCACCTGTATGTAATCAGCTGAATGTTTTTGGCTCAGTTACTTTATGCCATTCGCAGTATAAAGCCTGGTTACTGGGGATAAGGAGAAGCTGTAATTTATGGGTGAGACTATGCAATCAATGGCGGTCCGGAGTGCATTGTGTTCTCTGTCTCCTGGGAGAGGAAGCGATATTGGCTGAACACCATGGAACCCCCCTGTTGTTGTACTGAAGCAGAGCTTTACGGTAGCCATGGTAGCCCCGCTTACTGGAACAGGATTGCCTTCTCTCGCTCCAGCTCTTGCACACATGTTTGATACTGTTTAAGAGATGAGAGATGAGGCAATAGAAACAACACAGAGCAATCAATAGTTGTAGCGCTCTTGTCTATCACATCGATTTGAACTCTCCTAACCCCTGGGTTTGTATTGTCCGATGCTGCAATGTGAAACTGCATTCAACTGACAGCAAACAGGTTTTTGACTCATTGTGTATTTCCCCATCTTTAAGATATAAAGATTAGCATATTGTGGGTTGTTGGAGACAGTTGATTACTTAGCCTTTTCAGCAGAATGCAACATGGGCATATGATAGATTGGCTAGACTCATCTGTGGTTTCCTTCACTTTTTATATGACATTATCCCACACTGGACTATAAAGACAAAAAAGAAAAAAAAAAGAGCACTTGGTTGTTTCAGGAGGGACAATAAAGTAGATGATCCAGCAATGCTTGAAAGTATAGTGTCAGCAGCAGCTTGGTGCAGCAAGAAAGAACGAGGTTATTCTCTTAAATTCCTTTTCATGTCTATTAGTCTGCCCAGGACCACACCCACAATGCCCGGCAAAAGAGCTGTTAGCTTTATTTTCTATTGGACTATCGTTAATAAAAAAATCTACCCATCCTTCCCTTACACTGTGGGAGAATGTGGTCGAATAACATTTCATCAAGAAAACTGCTCACGGAGCATTGCAAGTCATCAGAAGTGGAGCTGCCATTTTGTCTTTTTTCATATGAAGCTAATATAATTTAAATAAATGAAAAGTGCAAAAGTATGCGCACCCCTTGAGTCATCACAACTTAACTTGTGTGGAAATATTTAATCAAAATGTAATATCTTATGCAGCTCAGATCATCTATTCAGGTTGGAGCTAAATTTTTAACAGTGCTTCAGAATTGTTGGAGTCTTGCCCTACAAACAAAAGCTGCTAACAGATCTGCACAGATTTTAAAGCAGCAGTAGGCAGAATACTTTTGGCATCATTGGGCAAAAATTCCAAAATAACCTTTCAGCATATTGTAATGTGTGGATAGGATGGATAGGAGAACCGGAGGACACAGAGGCACATGATTTTTTTCAGACTACCTGTCTCATGCACTACTGTCAGGATATAGTGACGTTTTATATAAAATAACTTTTTTTTTAAATCATATTTGCTCCAATCCGTCTACTCCAGCTTTAATGTATAGGGTGGATTTAAAATCATAGTGTGGAATGTAAGGTTGACCTGATGATCTGGTGTCCAGGTCTTGAAGTTTCAAAGTTGCACTGATTTGCCAGCTAGTTATCTACATTGCATTTGCTTGTGGTCAGTTAATGTAATATGACTTCGCTTGTAGCAGTGTGGCTTATGTGGGCTAATTCGCAGCATTGACCGGCTTTTAGCGTAAGCAAGTACCTCTAAATAAGGTGTTACATTTCATGTGATGATTAAACTAGATACAATGAGCGTATCCAAGGGTGTAGGTTTTGTTTCAACTTTAGTGGGGGACACATATTAAGCGGGGGGTCTGGGGATCCTCCCCCTGGACATTTTGGGTATCAAACACCTCATTCCCTGCAGTCTGGTGATTTTTTATGCACCAATTTATGGAGGAAATGTCTTTATTTTATGTAGAGGACAACACAAAATACAGGCACCAGGTGACAATTCACAATATAATGGAATATGATGCAGTAAAGCTCTCACTCAGCATTCTGTGTTGCTTTCTAATATTTATTCTCCTGTAGATCAGGTTTTCTCATTTAATGTCTCTTGTTTCGGGAAGTAACCTCTTTAAATGTGGCACTTATTCACATCCATGATACATTAATTATTTTAATTAATTTATAAACCCCTGGATTTTAATAGCTCATATGTGTTTCAGCAAATGTTCAAAACTTCCTGCACATTCAAAACATATCTCACACAACTGTGTTCTCTGAGAAGTCGAAATATTTTGAGAAAAAAGTAATATTACGAGAATAAAGTCAGAGGAAAGACGCCACACTGCTGTCAAACTTTTAAATGCAATTTGACATGACAGTGGTTATATTTTCTTTTCTTTTTTTTTTTTTAAATCAAAATTATCTCAAGGGACAATTTGTCAGTTACTGGATATTGGTAGGGACATGTCCCTACTGTCCCTACCAAATTCTACGCCCTTTAGTTTCACTCAACAGCGTGACCAGCTGTTCATTCGGTTGATTTGTTTTTTAAGGCTGTTTAACTGATGTGAATTCATATGGAAAATCTAAGACAAGGGTTGTAGGTAATGTTTTTGCACAACGAGCCTCAGTGGCTCGTCTAATCCATCAGCCACCATTTCTTTAATCAGTCACTTTTTAAAGCAAACAAGTGAGACATTCGTTGTATATTAAAGATCACTTTTATAACTTTATCAAGATGTATTTTATTTCTCATATAACTGTAAAATAGCATTTTTTTGTGCCCTGAAAACCATATTCTCTGCTTTTCTATGCATATCTTACACTTAGTTTTATCATTAAATATTCATCTGCAGGGAGTGTTTCAAAAGCTAGCTGTTCTATTCCCAGTGTTAAAAGTGACCTTTTTAATGATGGATAAGCGGCTCTGTTTAAGTGCAGAGTGAGAGCATATTGTTGTTATGGAATTGTTTTCCAAAATCTCTCCAAAACTCTCCATCCTCAGGCGTGTTTAACCCTTTGTTACCAGGGTTAAAGTATGGTTAATAAGATCCAGAGGGCTATGGTATAAGGTTAGGCAGCTCAAACTACTTGGGCTAACTGCAGGTCAAGGGTTTTAGACTCATAAGATGGTTAAGGGTTAAGCTTTCTACCGGTATTGTACTATCGGATTGTACTCTTTGGTTAATATGTTAGAGGTTTGGACATTATAGTTTTTTTATGTTAAGGAGACATACAGTGGGATCCTGGGAGCATAGAGCCCTGTGAACATGCAGTAGATGTGCTCACTTATTGACAAGGGGCTTCCACTTGATCAGTTATTGTTCCACATCTTTCAGCGTGGAAACCAAGCAGCTCTCTTTACACGATTAAAGTTGTTCTTTGATAACAACTTCAATTAAGGGGTGAATTATCTGTGATAAGGTTTTAGTCGTATCAGTGGAAACACTCGTGGAGAGAGAGCAAAAAGGAGTTCATATCTCCGAAGAACTGAGGGAGTCAAGTTTCCCAGCGCGCAGACAGCACCTTGTCTCATTGAGATGTCGTAACAGGAGCGTGATGCCAAGCTACTGCCAAGATTTCTCACTACTGTTTTAATGATTCTCCCACAGATGTCACGGTCTCTGGGGGAAAATTATTGATTTTGACAGGGCTGAATTGTTAATAGTATTTTTCTTTTCTTGGTCGGTGGCCCCGTCGGTTCTGAGGGTATGAAGTGACAACAAAGCCTTTCCTCACAAGTACAGGCAGAACCACTTCTGCTAATTCTCAGATTTTATCCAGCCGATGTGGATCATTTCATCGCCTTTATAGCTGGCTACATTTCACTCTAAGAATTCATGTTGTACACGCGGACTAGGATGCCTTGAACTACGAGCTTCAAAGACTGTCTTTGTAAAGTTGGAGCTGCATGTCCGAGTCACTTTGAATCTGGTAGTCATGGTAGGACATGGATACACTCAATGATTCAATGATTTAATTTCCTCCCTGTCTGCCTGTCTTGTATCGTGGACAAAGAGCTGATAGTGTTGTGTTATATATTCGAGAGATAACTTTTTTTCTCCCCCTGTACCTTGACTTTGTGTATAGAGCTTCCATGTAAAACAGTGATGTACGTCCCCGCGTGACTGGTGGCGGCTGTGCAAGCTAATCGGCCACTATCAGAGCCCGGTTCCGCCCATAACAATAGTTTGTAAATAGACCTGTCGTGGTGAAGAAGTTTCCCCTGCGGTGATAATGATTGGCTCAACAGTGCGATATGCGGTATTATTCCAACTTTTTTTTTCTTTTGCAAATTACTTTACCTTGATTTTAGTGCTATATAAATAAGCTTTACTGTTAGGCTATTATTTGGTATATTGTTGCTTTTTAAAAGACAAAGATGACAGTTTTAAATCAAATTAAAATACTTATTTATTGTTAAAATAACAAAAGGTCAAAGAAGGGCAGCAGGGCACTGTTGCGCTTTGGTTGCGTCTGGTTGCTATGATACAGAATATCAAAATGTTGGCACAAGGTACTTGCTCTGGATGAAGGGAAGGCTGAAACGTGCATAGGGAGAAAGGACGGACCTACCGGTCTACGTATGTGTATTAATTTCTCCTCCATTGTTGTTGTTGTTGTTGTCCAGCACTTATGCCTATATGTAAGATGTGAAGGTTGGTCTTTGTGAAGTGTTACCCAAAGTTGGACATTTTTCAACTCTCGACGACCAGAAAAAAACAGCAATAGCGCAGCGCCCACGCTGAATAAATGCTCAGCACCTCGTCACGCTGCTGCCTCATGCAGTTGGCTTGTCAATTTTGGAAAGTTTGGATATGTGGAAATAACCCTGGACTCTTACATAATTTAAGCAACTGATCCTGCTTCCTGTTGGTTATTACAACCTACATTAACTTGTTTCCCTTTGTAAAAGCAACAGCATTTCTCTCGGTGAATGTAATATGAAAGATGTTCCTGTCTTTATCCCAGCTCGCTACAAAATATAATTATGTTTCACCTGTTAAGACTTAAATAAAATTACAAGGAGAACAAGTGTGGGTGCAGTGCCCGTCGTGGATTGAAACTGGTCAAGGCCATAGCTCATAAACTAGTTTCTGTCAGCCAACAGTGAGGAGATAAGTCTCACTTCCATAGAAACAGGCATGTGGTGAATTTTGTAGATGCAGCATGTAGGCATCGATGAATGGGCAAAGGGCACTAACAATACAGTTTGGTGAACTGTGCATAATATGTGTGCAAACATTCAGTGTTCTTCTCACTTGCACAATCCATGTTTCCCTAGCCATGAGAGGTCATGTTAACACACTTCTAGTACTAGACCGTTCCCTCTCTGCTTCCACTGTGTCTCTGCCAACTTATTGTTCTGATTCTATCAAAAAAACAATCTGTGCAGAGAGTCTTGCTAGAGGCCATTCAAGTGTCTCATCCTATCAGTTGTTCTGTCCTTCTGAGACCTCACTTGTCTCTCTCATACTCACTCCCTATCCACCCCCACCATGGGCTACATCTGGGACCAGTGTGGGCCCCAAGTATTGGCCCAGCTCCTCCCCCACACTGCGTGTGCTCCGTCTTGGTGCATTAACTTTTCTATTGTTGGGTGACTGCTTTTCTTCACTCCTCTTACAGAAAATCTATACGCTGACCAGGGGCGATTCTAGGATTTGACGTCCGGGGCTTATACTAGAAGCTTGGCGTGGGGAGGCTGGGGACATATACTTTCAGGGCAATTTTTTTATTTCGTAAGTTAAATACATACATTTTCATGCAATTTGAAATGAACCTCTTAACTCAAGATTAGATAGATCTTCTCTATAAATAAACCAAAAACTGGGGTGTTAAAGGCTCAGAATGTGCCAGCTGCTTACAGATTTTTCCCTGAAATGCCTGACAGTGCAATGAGCGCATACATTTTTCAGTGTCTTCCCCAGTTTCTCAGAAATTATCCTCATATGTTTGTGTAGTTTGCTTCCTGTTATACTCCCTGTCTCTCCTCATCGCCTACGGTCACTCGCAGTTATCCATTATTAACCCACTATTTTATCCTGTTAAAAGAGCAAGGGACCCCTGCTGTCGATTTCTAAACAAGGCATTAAATTCCACCCATAGTACGCTTTAGAGTGAACTTGGCAACTTAGATTTGTTTTACTGAAAATAGCCCAAAGATAACGATCAAGACAATGTAGATGATGGACATGAGAGGCTAGTTTTCATTTTGATAGTGCAGTGGAAACTTATCAAGATCACGTCTGTCCGGGTCAAATTGATCACTATAAGCGGATGATTATTATAACCAAATTTTTGTTGTTATGCGTCATTTCTCATGCAGATTATCATCGAATTGACATTTGTATATTTATTACATGAATAGAAAGTAATGAAACGGACCGCTTCGCTATTTACTGGCTCGCTCCATATGTTGTCATGTATGAAAAGACCCAAAATGAACACTGTAAGCGGACTACTTGATTACTACAAGAATTATTTAAACAGCATTTGTATAGGAATGATTCTGTGCCAAGCTTTTTGATCCATATATGTGGTTGATCACTGTAACCGTGATCACTATAAGCGATTTCCACTGTATAGTATAAACTGTGAACTTTTACTTTTCCACATTAACTTGGTTTAGTGGTTCATGTTAGCTGTTTCCTCTTGGGGAGGGGTTATATTTTGTTTTATTTTAACCAATTAGTAGTGACTGACATATTTGGAGTCACGTCAACTGAAGAAATATGCCGATATAGGAATTGCAATTTCTGTAAGTCAACTCACAACAACATGTAAATGTTCCTCGATCTCATCCATGGGAGTCACCATTTTTGAGGAAATTGGTTGTTGTTTTTTTTTACCTGAGAAACAGCTGTCAATATGCACACCACCAAACCTATTTGAATTGCTAATAGAAATCACAGATGTGGGCAGCGATGGCAATAGTTCTTAAAGGTCTTTATTTTTATATTATTATTTTATTTATAAATATTTTTCTGAGGAAAAAATGTGTGAAAGAAGATGAATTAGTTTAGTTCTGTCTTGATCTGAAATTGCCCATTATTGGTGTTGACTGTGTTGTGTGTCTCATGGCTTGACCAGCCACCACACACAGCCAACACACACACAGCCAACACACACACAGCCCTTGATGTCCAACTACTACAAGAAGCGGAGCTGTGCTATTCAGGGCACGAACACAGAAAAAATGACCCTAGTAAGGCCAATCATGCTGACATGTTGATTATCCATGTAGACATTTAAGGAACGCAGTCTTTCATTTGCTTCTACCTCTTACTTTCTCACTTCGTAAATATGGCTTCTGTACTCCTTTTGGAATAAAAGAAGCTGTCGCAGGACACAGTTTTTGACAAGACATCATAAATTCAGGGTGACACTTCTAACTAACTTATAAAAATGATCAGACGTTTCACTTTTGCAGTGATTTGAAGCTCCCACCCCAAAAGGCACACAACACAGCAGTAGGGTTTAAATCAAGTCAGTTTTTCTTTCTTTTTTTTTCCAAAATCACAAATTTGTTTCAGAGCACTTTACATTATGTAAGCCTAATGAATGGGAACGGTCACATTTATAATACTCATAAATGTCATAAGTATTTTTATTTCATCTGACATTCAAATTCATGCACTTAAAGTTATTTAATACATCATTTTGGGCACGCAGAAATGACTCAAATTTTTTAGGAGTGCTAGAATTATGTACATTCTTTTTAACTGTAAACTGCTCTCACACACAAAATCCATGTCTGATGTGGGATTATAAATCTGTATTCAACCTTTGTTTGACCCATTTATATTAGACCACTGTCATGGGTTAATCCCACGACATTAGTGTGGTTAACCTATGACTTTACTCTCATGGGTTAATCTCATGACATTAGTATGGTTAACCTATGGCCTTACTCTCATGGGTTAATCCCATGACAATACCCAGTAATAAGATCCAATCCTTGGGATACACTGTAGTTCCTTACACATTCTGTGTGAGACTTAAGATTTAGAGTATTTGCTGAACAGAGTTGATGACTATCTGTTCCTCAAAGGTGCTTTAAATTTGGATTCAGATTTTGTTTTCACTTTATGGAGTGTCAATGCAACAACCTGCACTCTACATCTAAAGTCATATAATCCAATTATGGTTAAGAGTGTTATAATTGCCAACACTATATCCTATAATGATCTTAGTGTAACAAATGGTAATCCCATAGGCATTAAAGAAACCTGTGTTCCCTCTTGCGAATCAAAGCAGAGCATCGTCCGCTGAATCGACATCAGTGCTGCAAAGGTCAGAAGACTCGTTGTCCCATTCAGGCAGATGGGAAATGCATTATCATCTCGCCACATTTGTGTGGAATGGCTCTTAAAAAGCTCTTTGACTTAACAAAGTGCAAAAGAAAAGGTTGCAGCTGCCAGAGGTCAGAATGGAAAGTTTTTTCAATTCAAGTTGTATCAATAGTATTCAACAAACAGATGTTAAATTGGTGTTTGAAAAGGAGTACTTTGAATGATGAGGAAAACAAAAGCTTGCCCGCGAGGTCGGAAAATAAAAAACTGATTAATTAGTAAAACTCAATTAGATGGGGTTGTTTTCACAGGATGGATATCACTATAAGTGATGGATTTTGGATAGATAACAAAAATGTACATTTTACATGATTAAAGGTGCCCTGGGGAGTCTTCTTGTGAACAAACAAAATGTATGATTATATTTAGTGTTTTTCACTAAAACGCACTGTGTGTATCCTCGAGGTTCTTCCTCATAAAACACTTGCAAAGCTAATTCTTGAAATATTTTGAATCCTGCATTGTTTACACCCATGT